>KN832880.1:754241-1352703 GCA_000827325.1 Oidiodendron maius Zn | reverse complement strand
CTACAGCTGGTTCAGGGTGTACCGACCCCTTGATTGACATAGCGCATGTCATCTTCTGACTGTCGGTTTCGTCCGAGTCAGGGTCAGGTTTGATTAACCCCTTCTTGATGAATTTGGCTAGTCCTTTTGAGCCTAGGAATAGGGTTATATTGTCTATCCAGTCCTCATAGTTCTCTTCTCCTTCTAGCCACATGGACTTAGGGAGGAACATAGAGCTGGAACTATGATTAGCCATGATTGTTGCTAATTCGAGCGATTTGAGTTGAATCTGTGATTCCGACTATCCTAAGACGCCGGGCTCATAACCTCTTGAAGCAGAGGTTCAGTAGTGCGCAGGTTGTAGTCAGGAATCAAGGTGAAACTCAGTTATATTGACTATAGGCTTTCGGCATAGCAGAATGCCGAAAGTAGTGGATAAACTTAAGTGATGCAGAGACAACTTAAGGGACCTCCTTAGGAATTCAATACAGTCCTTATATACATGCTTCTAGTCTTGTAGGACTCGCAAGCTCTATACGCAAGCTCAATGCAAGAGGACTGAGCACTCAATGCATAGGCTCTGTGCGTGTATCAGTGCTGTATCACCTCTCATATGCTTGAGGCCCTGATATCAGTCAACATAAAAGAATCCTAATATCTAAATATAGTAACTAGTAAATAAGCTAGCTAAATATTTTACTAGAAGATTAGGGCTCTACTATAGTGACTCTTAGTCAAGGTCCTAGCTGTCCTCACAAATATCCTACTGTTTACCTATACTTAGTCGACCTTTCACTCTATATAATTTAGGCACCTGACAGGTAGCTAGGTAGGCTACTATAGTAGTTAGGCCAGCAGGGGTTGGGTTACATTAATTTGGGCTAGTGAATACAAGTAGGAAGCAGGCGTAAGCGAGCTGACGATTAGTGTGTTTACAACTGTTGCGCTCTAGAAAGCGCTTAGAGAACTTGTTTAAAACTTTCTTCTAGTGACTTGCAGGCTGTCCATCAACACTCTGCTGTCGAGACTTTATATCATCACCAATGCAAATGTTTGAGGACCTATGATGAGTACCATCATACAGAACTACACGACACTATGTCCTCCCCAGTCTGACAGCCCGCTTTCCATCGCCGCTTCTTGGGTCGGGATTGTTACTTTCATAACCACCACTTTAGGTGGACTGACAATCTTCTACACCATATACAGAAGTTTCGAAAAAGCACAAGATGATATTTTGGAATTTGGCAAAGCCATTTCCATGTCAGTTCAGGAATTGATGGCGGATATCGAGACCATGGAACCCATGCTGCAGCGTTTAGCCCACGGGCATGGACCCCGAACGCTCGAAAGCGCTATGGAACTGGTCATTCAGATCAGAAAGCTCATCGGTAGACTGGATGCTGATATCAAGATGGGAACACCGAACAACAAAGGGATCCGGAGAACTATTGGAATCTATAGACTAGGTCGAAATCCGGAGCTTGCGAATACATTGAAAGAGATCCAACGAAGAGTTCCGAGCTTACAGGCAATGAAAACTAACTTGGTATTAATGTAAAATATTTAATTTATTCCACCGATATGCCTATATTTCAGATCACTAACTCCTAGTAGGCGATTGGATGAACAGGATCAGATTCTGCGCAAGCTGGCAGAGGCGTTGAATATCCAAGAAATGCATAGCACTGACACGGGGACAGGAACAGGCTAATCTTCATGACTTTGGAAGCAGACATGGTGTATTTCATTTGAATTTGATACTTCACAATTGTTACTTCTGCAATTTGCCAGTTCCTCTTCACCCATCAGATTCCATCTCCAAGAAGACACCTTCATCCCCGTGCATCTTTCCCGCTCGAGAAGCATGCTATTTAAAGTTCAACTGACAGCTCTGATATGACCACTTAAAATTTGAGTATCACATATATCCAAGCATCCAATCTAACCAGCCAGGCTCTGTTGCTCGAAGATTGTCGCCTCTCCAGCCGAAGGCATCTTCGGAGCTGGAACCACTACCAAGTCCTTGTCGTCTTCCATAGTGTTTTCGATGTTCTCGAGCACCCTGTCCGACTTGAAAATCTTCTTCCATGGCTGGTCACGACCATCGCTCTGGGATTTTGCAAGCGTTTGCTTGACCCATTTCGTGACGTCCTCGTTGTCTGAGCCGCTATCTGAGATGCTCTGTTCGCTTCTGGCCGGGCTATCCTCGCGGTCTCGTGGTGCCTCACGAGTAGGATGGACTGGGTCAAGATCGATAGGCATGGCGTCTGGAATGCTGTTGAGGTTTGGTACTGAGTTTCTCGGATATCCCGCAGTAAGTTTTAGGTGATAAGATAAAGACAGATGGGGAGTGACACACCTTAAGTGTTGTTCATACAGAATGAGCCTTGAAATTATGCATCTTCCCTCAGTGCCAGGCAGACACACCTTACCAGGGTGGCTTACATATTCAATAATACCAGATCATGAGGACAAATGTCAAGCATTATCATTGGGCATAAATCATACTTCCGTTACGGATCGAACTAGTCCTGCAGTTACTTTTCTTTTTGTTGGAAGTGGCCGACATACATATAGGATAACGGTCCTGGTTGGTCGTACTATGCAAAAGCAGGAATGTTAAGCCCTCTTCCACATCAGCATGAAGACCAAGAGAGTTGAAGATCGTCGTCGAGCCGTACATGAAACTATCGTTTTGAAGCCTAGTGCAGTGAATAAGAGGACGGGGTCCTCGGAGGAGCCCATGATAGCTGAAATTTGAGATATGTAAGGTATGTTCGGCGCATCAAGCAAAGATAAATCACGAGCCATTCTTTAGCTAGGTTTTGCATTATTCTCCTTCAGGATTTCTGGTGGCCTGTGTCTGGCCTAAACCCGAAAAAAGGGGCGGGGGAAGAAAAAAAGCACAAGCTAGTGTTTGCAAGCACAGTCTAAGGATAGTTCAGGAGAGTATCCAGTCGCAAATATCTGCTGCACGCGCCCGAATGTGAGGGACTTTAAATTGCAATACGAATCTTCGATATCGTTGATTGGTTATTATGGCACCCCGACCTATGGCGGGTACAACATTTATGCCTCCTTGTGTAACCTCACTATCAAATAACCCTTCCGTAATTTCTGCAAACACGGGCCGATGTTATGCCTCGTCAGCCCCAGGCAGAGAGTGAGGCTCAGCTACGTCGGGCGAGAATTTTTCAAGGTCAAAACGAACCCCCAAATATTTTGCTCCACATTACTCGCTCTGCCTGCCAGTTAAGCTCTGCGGTATTTGAGCACTACAACCAGAAACATAACAGAAGACTTCAGTGATGAGTTTATGATTTATAATATTTTCGAAGGCCTGCACAGAGTGAATTGAGTATCGAATTTTATAGAACATCCAAGATCAATGGCCATTCAAGTCAAACTCCGTATCTCCATACTCAGCAGACTTGTTCTTGACTCGCTTGTGATAACCTAGCGGAATGTTCCCCTCTTTGCTACTAAATACCAAGCATCGGACTTCAATGCTCTGCCGTGGCTCACCATCGACCTCGCTATACGGTAATTTGAAAGAAGCATGTGGACAGACTATGATCGAATTAATCTCTAGGGAGTATCTATAAGCACAAGATAGAGGAACTCACAGGGTGCTTTAATGCCTTTTGTCTTAGAATCGAAGATCTTGAGGAACAACACGTCTTCCTGACCATGCCGGCTGAGATAATAGAATTTCTGGCCCGGCTTCTTCTGCAGATACATCGAAGATCCTGTGTAATGCCGTCGAATGTGATCCGTCTCGATGAAGTCTTCGGGGCTTGCTGTGCTGCCGTCACAAAGTGCCAAAGCCCAGTCGCCTATAATCTCTACAATAGGCCTCCAGATGCTACTTCTAGTTAGCATAGCTTGAATAGTGCAGACTTGTAGGGCCTACTTGATAACGCGAACACGATTTTTCAAGAGAGTTGGTGCTTGATCGTTTAATTGAAGCATTACTCGATTCAAGACTCCGGCTGGACTCTGGTCTTTTTGTATTTTATATATAAATCAACACGATACCTCCTTGCTCCTCTAGAAGTTACTTACCGACGTGAAAGTGTACCGCAGGTCTCAAGAATGACGTCCTGTCATTGAAGTCGAGAACTGTACCTGGAGGAGATTCTGGCAAGGTATTCCTAAGTCTCCAATCGAAGATAAAGACTTGACCAACGTCATCAACCTCTTGCTTGATAAGGCGCTCGACCTCTGGGAAATAAAATTGCTCGACGGCTTGACGACTTGCAAAATTTGTGAATGATAGAGGATACTTGCGATACATAAAACCGTATGTATCGAGAGTTGGTGGTATAGCGAGTGTTCGCACATCTTGAATCTCGACTTCTTCATCTTTGAAGACGAGATTAGTGACTCGCTGGTTCTCTGCTTCAGGTGGTATCTGCGTGAGGACTTGGAAAGGCTTCTCATCATTGTATAAATCTTGCCATTGTATAAACCTGAAAGTTCCTTTGATGGCGTCTGGTTGCATCCTGAATGTTCCGAAAGTGCATAGCGTAGCTGGACATTCTAGGTCGCTGGAAAAGTGCAAAATATCCTTTCTTCGGTAAACATCGGCTGCTGGTTCGGTTGGGAGCTGTGATCATCCATGCACCCACTCATCTAGTTTATCACATGGCCCAAAACGTGGTCATATGTTAGGCTAAGTGCATGAGTTTGTGTGGGTGGGGGTGTGCGTCTTCACTTGGATTCTCGGAGACGAATTGACCAACTGCCACAGTTGGGTTAGTGGGGACTTGATACAAAATCTTTAGGCTCAGAAAGCTCCTCGTTACCTTTGTGTGCATGCCTGGTCGGAAAGTAGTGGATCTATATTTCCAGGGTCACCATACCGAGTAGAATTGCTCGGCTTCTACCAGAGAAATCTAGATGATGAACTTATTCATTAGCCACAGCATATATCGCGACGCTTCAACTATAACATGGGTAAATGTCATAAAGTATTGTCACCAAAGGATTAGCCCAAATCAAGCATTTCTATCTAGATACCTTGCAGTGCAGATTTCGTTCTGAGACGCAATACCCTACAACGGTTTCTGACCCAAATAGCCACTTTTTAGAGAGTCTATCTTGAAAAAATCCTCTCCTTCGGGAATGTTCCAGCCTTCATGAACCCATGTCAGTTGCTCTACATTGCCAATACCGGAAACGGCAAATTTGATTTTGTAGTAGTCGGGGCTCTGGAAAGTGAATCTCCCTCGACTAGCAATGATATCTCGTGACTCCGGGAGCCAGGTGAAGGTGTCACCCTCCCAGTGACGCAGATCCCAGACTTCGTCTTCAAGACCTTGAAATGCAAATTTCAATTGTTCCCCATCATAAGTAACATCAATATGGACAGTACCAACAGTATTGTAGTATACACCGACGTAATCTTGCAGGTTTCGAGGTATCTCAAGAGTTCGATTTTCTCGGAGTTCTTTTGCCATGGCAGGGTACCAGGCCAACGCTAACGCAACGGTATCCTTAACAATTTGCAAGTAGTCATTTTTGAATTTGCCGTCCACATCCAATAATGACTCAACTAAAAGTTGTGACACCCAGTCAGCGCAATCATTAAGTGCGAGTGTATTACTCAAAACCACGATAGCACTTTGACTCTCTGGTAGGAGGATGGTTGCCGCTAAAACTCCAGGGTTGCTTCCCTGGTGGTAGATCGCCAATTGAGGTGTTGCCGATTTTGCGACAAACGGCATGCCTGTAGGCGAACCAGCAGGTCCGCGCAGCCACAGGCCGTTAAGCCCGATTGCACCCATAGGGCCAGGGAGCTGAGTTCTGGCCCAGCCCAACGCATAGGAAGTCTCGTGGTACGATGGAGAACCGATAGGAATTTGAGCAGACAATATGTGGTTGGCTTGTTTCAGAGGTGAGCCGGGAGTTGAAGTTAGACGAGAACTAAATTGATGTTCTCCTGTCTTAAGCCAGACTTTCATGAGTTTGAGCATGTCATTGAGGGAACTTCGAACACCGCCGGCGGCACCAGCAACAGTGTTATCGCCAATCTTAGGGTCGCCAATCCGGACCGGCGTACCATTGCTAAGAGACCCGTATGCCTTAGAAACGTTGTCAGGTCCGCAGAAGTTCTGGTGGGTGCCTGTCCGATGCATCTCGAGGGGTTCAAAAATCTTCGAACTCAACATCTGATCCCATGTCATGCCCGATAGCTTTTCGATTACGTGACCTGCCACTTCGTAACCAAGGTTATTGTACTGAAACTGACCTCGAAATGGTTTGACTGGTATAAGGCCGTTGAGAAGCTTCATGCTGTCCTTCATAGGGATGATAATATTGTTATTGCTCTCGAGCCAGTAGTTATTCATTTGCAGGCCAGTACGATGGGCCAAGCAATCAATAATAGTGGTAGTGTTGCGTACGATTGGATCTTGGACATGCCACTCTGGTAATATCTCTTTGACAGGAGTATCCCAATTCATTTTCTTGTCTTCGACCAGTATTCCAATTGCAGCTGCCACCATAGCCTTCGTGAGGGATGCAACCTGAAATATAGTATCCTCGTTCACTGGGAGTCTCTCTTCGACATCTCGATACCCGAAATTCTCTGTATGAATGATTTCCCCGTGATGGACAACTCCGTATGTGAGACCAGCAGTTCCGGTCCTGGACATCATTTCCTCGATCGTTGGCCGTAGCAAGGCGAGTCGTTTGATGATGTGGTCCATGTTTGGTTGCTTGGCTAGAGTATCCAGAATTGTCAGAACGAAAGTTTTTGTCACCCGTTGAGGTATAGTAAAGAGCAACTTACTTCGGTCCTCGAGACCTAGCCTATTAGAGCTCGGAAGAATCAAGGACCACAGCAAGATTAAACTTAGAAAGCCAAAACAAGAAAGTAGAACGACAGTGCTCAGCTTCAACTTCATTGCATTCATGTATGAGCCCATTTGCCTACAGGAGCAAAGGTGACTCACTGAACAACAAACTATTTATGATTGTCATGTAGCCTTGGGGCAGGGTTGTGGACAGCAGACAGGAGCAAACAGAAGTGGGATATGGATGCTTTCTGCCGACGGGTCGTATTAAGATCCAGAAGCAAATGTGAATTTGAGAACTCGATGTCGCGGGGCTGGCGCGGAACCTTAGGCGGGTGACACAGCCAGCTTGGCCCAACCTCCAGGATTAGCGCCTTCTACTCAATGCGGTTAAGTCACAAATGATGGATATGTGAACTTGCGCTAGTCCTGAACAGGCATTTTGTTTTAAAATAACACTTATCTGCTACAGGACCTGCTGCACTCCTGAACAAACAAGGAAAGTGACGGCAACAAGCGGCCGGAACGGGAGTGGGAAGGCCGCACTGCACGTGGTCGATCGTCATTTGTTAGAGAAGGCAAGGGGGCAAACCAAAACATCCCATGGATTGGCAGCGGCTCGTCCATGGAGTGTCAGTATGGCTACGGCACGATCGCAGTGCTCGTGTTTCTCGTGCCTCCCGCGCGCAGGCGTCGTGAAAATCGAGTGTGCGGAGCATGCGTTACCAAAGAGCTCTGTAAATTCAGACGCCTTGTCACAACGAATATCAAGATGCTGCATCAGCTACGATGTCTTTCAAATTCATCCTAGATGACATTTTTCAGAAACAGAAACGTGATTTGGCAGCGACAAAAGTGAGGACCCTGGATTTTGTCCAAGATGATCAGACATTCGACACTGCATTTGACAGCCTATTGCACAAATCAGCAGATAGGACAGACAGCAAACAGAAACTGAAACCATCTATCGAGAAAACAAAGGCATTTAGTAGCGCTCTCCAGAGCACAACTTGCGATGGCGCCTATGCGACTCTGCTGTGGAGGGCATTTTTTGCCGCTCTCGAGGTATGCCGACAGCTCAAGCGAATAAAGACTAGGAACTGATAAATATAACCTTGGAGTCCGGTTTTCAAAGCGCAGAGCTTCGAGAAAACACTGTTGATCAGGTGATGGCACTTGACTTGGCCATGCCTTACTTCGAGAGGCCAATCTCCATCTACAACTCAGACAATGTTCGGCTCCGTCTCGCCTTGGCAGATCTGTACGACGATTATCTAAAGTTTTACGTGAAATTGATACGGATAACTTCTGAAGACCGCGGTAGTATACCGCCTGTACGATCATACTTGGATTGCGACTAATATGTTATAGGCTCAAAGTTTCGGAGTAAGTATGCCTTCTCCAAGGAGGCCAAGAAGACACTGCAAGACATTGAGGAATGTGCCTCGATCCACGGACAGAATTTTGAGGAGCAGGTCAAGACGATTCAGGTTCGACTACTCGAGCAAGAAATTGCTGCGAAACAAAACGCCCTGAAGCACGTTCCAACAATGTCGATCGAGGGAGTACAGACGCCTGCATCGAACCCCAGCGTTGCGGAATCCATTGTAGAACATCGGTCGCGGGTGAATTTACGTCATATGGTCAATATAGTGAGGAGAAATAACGAATTCTTTGGCAGAAATGATGAATTCTCTCAGATCCATCAGTATCTCGAGGGATCCTCCACTCAGTCGAATGCTTCTGCTACTTCCTTTAACGATTCAGAACCCGATATATGCATTATTCATGGGATCGGAGGGGTCGGGAAAACACAGACGGCGCTGGAGTATGCCTATAAATATCGGTCTTTGTATGATTGGGTCTTCTGGGTTCGAGCTGAAAGCTCTGCTGAGATATTGAAGTCCTATAGCTCGATTGGAAAGAAGCTTGGTCTGTTTGGTAGCACCAGTATCATCGACCAAAACACATTGGAGAAGATACAAGAGTGGTTTGAAACCACTGGTGCGTTCCATCATTTCCTTCCTTTTTGCAAGTAATACAAGCTGACCCACAAAGACAAGCGTTGGCTCCTTGTGTTCGACAACGTTGAGACCTGGGATGACATTATTGTTTACTGGCCTTCATCGACGGACTCCTCTAGTTCCATTATAATTACGACTCAGAAACCTGCTGATGTTCTTCCCTGGTCTAATAATATTGTTCAGCTTCTTCCTTTCGATAAACCCGCCGGCTCGAGCCTCTTACTTACTCGATTCAAAGGCGATGAGAGTACTGAAGAAGAGAAAGATCTAGCATCTGAGATAACACACATTGTTGGTGGACTTCCTCTGTACTTAAACCAAGCAACTGGCTTCATGAAGATATCCCAGTGCTCCTTAGCGGAATATCTTGCTATGCTCCAGAAGTCCAGTAGTATTCCAGAGAACTCTACAGCCGACAAGAACCTTGGGTACGATAAACCGTTGAATGCTGCATTTGACGTTGCTCTAACCAAACTATCTGATAATGCCCGAAATCTTCTCTACATTTTGGCATTCCTCAACCCTGAGGCTGTTCCTGAGAGCATGATCTTCTCGGACCATAGTGACAACGATCTTGCCTTCCTCAGATTTGATGAGAACAAGTACACCATCAAAAACCTATACTTTAGAAGTATTCTGACATGATACAGGTTTTCAATGGTTGCACAACTTCGAGATAGTCAGCTTGTTAGACGTGAGACGATAAATGGGGATGTTTGCTTGGCTACACATAGGTCCTTACAACGTGCAATACTCCACAAGCTCAATAATGAGACCAGCCAGCGCCAGAAGTCATTTGACATAGTCCTTAAACTTCTACAGGCAGTTTTGCCGAAGCCTTCTGCTTTGCAGCAGCCTGAGGAGGGAACTTGGCCGATTATTGAGAAATACCTCCCTCAAATTCAAAGTCTAGAAGCTGCTTATAATAGGGCCAAGCCGAAGATCGCCGGATCATTCGAACTTGCAGAGATCTTCTCGCAATTTGGTGTTGACCTATACGACCGTGGACTTATCAAAGTTGGCGAGAAGTTGATGAAGTCTGCTGAGGATATTCTTGATTCCATCGCGTTCGATAACTCCAGCCCGGTCCGGACGAATATCCATATTGTCATTGGAATGTATACAGACACACTTGGTATTACTCGACGCGACGAGGGTCTTGAGCGCCGTATTAAAGCACTGGACCTTCGTAAGCAGGCTTTAAAGGGTCGAGCTCCTGCTGACATCAGAACCGAGGAGGACATCTTACTTCACAACGCTGTCATGGACCTCAGTTGTAGTTACCAACAATTCAACCGATTCGACAAGGTTGAAGAGTTATCCAATATTTGTTTCGAGAAATTCAAAACTTGGGGTCGTCCCGAGGCGTTCCCATACGAGTACGCGAAATACTACCACTCGATGGCTTTCGTTTTCGTATATAGAAGACAGACAAACCTTGCAGTCGAATTTGCGAAAGCAGCAGCGGATCTCATGAGGAAAGCTGGACCTGGAACGTTGCTTACAACAGTATATCGTTTTGACTGGGCAATATTTCTTTTCCAAGACCAAAAAGTTAAGCAAGCTATCAAAGAACACGAAGAAGTCTTGGACATTAGACTTGCGAGGTGTGGTAAGAGCAACCCTTTGACTCTGCAGAGCTACCTAACCTTGGGGATCATGAACTATTTCGACCATAACTTCGAAATTGCCGAGTACGTGTCTTAAATAATATATGTTCCCTCTAAACCACTGAACGTCACTGATACTAAGACCAGGGACTGGATTCGAAAGGTCTTGATACATCACCAAAAGGTTTACTGGCCAAGAGAAAACGTCGCTCGAGCAAAGTACTATTTCTCATTGATCTTACAAGCAACACCTTCTGCAAGATCACTGGAACCTTCTAACATAAGTCTGTCATCAACTTATTCGGGATCGGCTCACCTTCGAGGAGCAAGAGATGAAGTGTCACATGAGGAACTCGTCGAGGTATTCAGAAACGAAGCGAAAGTTGTCTTGGATGAGCTTCTACCACATAATCGATCAGAAATGCTATCTGGAAAGCCTGATGGTGAGGCTGTAGAAGCCGTGTTATATGACTATATGGCACCATGGGGATATAGGGTTGTTGTCCAACAAGTGCCGGACTACTTAAAAGCGCTGGTCATGTACCAAGAGAGCAAATTATGAGGCAAGTCTATATTTACTAGGCCTCTTTACAAGCACACATTATATCGGTCATAGCCTTGGGCATGCACAGTACGGATCTTAACTTCGTCTGTCACATCATCTACTCATCTTCGAGAAGCTTTTCCACCTTTCCACATACGCTGACTGAGTAGTATAATGGTAGTCTCTCGGAAGCAGTGACTAGCGCGTGCATTACGTGAAGGGGTTAAACCGAATAATAACCTTGCCAGCTTGGTAACCGATGTTAAGAGTACACGAGCGGGCGAGCTGAAAATGGGAGCGAACCAATTGCTAGCGCACGAACGCGCAGAAGAATAGCAGTCCCTGCAACTTAATTTAGAACTGTCCTCACTAAATGGTAGCAAAATAAACTCCGGCTTTATCTATAAGAGCATATCCAAGATTGTTACTCACTTCCCACGAATCAGTGCTTAAGGGAAGACCTAGCTAAAGTTTAAAAGGGCCCAGCTAGCAGCTCCCACTAGAGTCAGACTAGGCACCTCGCGATAGAGACATGCGTCTGTCCTAGAAGAGGTTGTTCTGAATGGTCTTTGCTATTTGTACAAGGGAAGGGAAGGGGAAAGGGGCAACAGTCCTATATTTAGAAGGTAAAGAATGAGTGTATTCTAGGCGCAGTATAGGTAGAAAAGAGTTTATAGGAATCTTAGTATAAGAAACTCTAATAAGGAGAGTATTTAAGGTAGAAAAGAATATAAAGTTTAGTTATATTAACTCTACTTCTATACTATATATCTAATAAAAACTGTAATTATAGTCTTACTTATGCTTTTATATTAAACATTACTATCCCGTCTAGAAGAGGCTATTATAAAGGAGGCAATAAGGTTACCTAATTACTAAAGGCTAAGACTTTAATCTAGAATCTAATTATCAAGGGCTGTGATAGATTTCTATAGTTGATAATAGACCTCTATATTAATAAGGAGGAAAAGACTATAGAGGGCTGTAATGGATTTCTGCAGTTAACAATAAACCTCTATATTAATAAGGAGGAGAAAGCTAAAGAGGGAAGAAGCCTTTACTACTACAGTATAGTATAAATGTAATATTGTACTATATTGCCTAGGCAATATATTATACGATAGTTAGAAAGGAGAAGAAATTACAGTTATTTAGCAATTTGATGAATTTTTATACGAGCATAGAGTATTTTCCTATATCTTTTGTCAAGCGCAATTAAGACCGTAAGTAAATATTATATTGTTATTATTTCTTGATATCGCTTCAGGTAGGCAGAGCTGCTTCATGAGGCAGATCACAGGGGTGGTGATATATAAAGCGTGAAGGGAGGGTGCTATTATAAGGTGGTTGCTTATAATAATGCACATAACCACTCCACTGGGCTCAGTCACTACCTTTACCTTCTTGACTAGGCTAGAATTCTAAATACGGATATGGTTTAAAGAGAATTTTTTTAATATATACTAGGTGTATATGGCATTGCGTTACGTGGGTTAGAACTCGTCCCTGTAAATATCAGCAAATTCGGCGAGGCTGTATTCTATTCTATATCCATAGCCGTATATTATTATTATAAAGTTGAATGGCATGATTCAACATAAAATGACTGATATCTGGATATGCATGAGGCCTGAAAAAGTCTCAATTGGAAATGAGACTCGCGGAAGCCCGGTGGGCGGCCAGCTGAGAGTTCATCAGCCGCTTCAGCCTCGCGATTCCTCATTCTACTTTGACTCCTCCGAAACAACGCACATACATTGTTATAGTTAATGTGACATTGCCGCGGAGACCATATTTCTTTCTCCACTCGCACTCTATAGGGGATCTGTTCCGTGAATATCCCCTCTCCCGCGCCATTAGTGCGTACAACAGTTGATGGCCGTGGCGATGGAAGGCTCCAGATGGTTGCATTCAGGTCCACTGCAGCCTGGCCATCAATTCAAGTATATTCAAGTCAATAACAACGCTAGAGCCCAACTTGGAGACACATACAACATTAAGATCAATAGCGAGTGGATTCACCTCCCGCCAGGTACGTAAGCAATGGGCAAGCCCAACTCTGCTAATGGCGATCCTCTGCCAGAGCGACCACGGACACCACCAAGTCCGTCGTCTACTGTTCCATTCCTTCGTGATCCCGACTACGTCGATCGGCATACTCTTCTAGAGCAGATCCGTGCTAAATGTTCTATACCTGGGTCCAGGACTGCCCTTGTGGGCTTAGGTGGGGTTGGGTAAGCTTTAGGGCATGGGTCTGATTTTATCCACCTAGTCTAACCTCTATGAAGGAAGCCGCAACTTGCCATCGAATACTCTTACCAAATTAGAAACCGATCGCTTGAGACGTGGGTTTTCTGGGTCTACGCGAGTAACGCAGCCCGTTTAGAACAAAGCTATCGGGAAATTGCAGACCGATTACAGATTACCGGTCGGAAAGATCCTCAAGCCAATATTTTTAAGCTTGTTCATAGCTGGCTATATATTGAAAAGAGGGAAAGATGGCTCCTTATACTTGATAATATTGATGACCACCGCGATTTTAATGGAGCCGTCTCCTCAAGCCACGATGGATCAGGAGGCAGCCAGATTGGCAGATCAAGACAGCTACTCTCAGCGTATCTCCCCCAAAGCCATAATGGGTCGATTCTTATCACAACGCGGAGTATGGAGGTAGCACTAAGGCTTGTTGAACAGAGAGATATTATCGCAGTCGAACCGATGGATAAGGAGCATGGCCTGGCGCTCTTTAAGAAGAAGCTAGGAGGGCAGAGCAATAGCACAGATATGACTGAACTTGTAGCAGCGCTTGAGTTTATGCCGCTTGCTATTGTTCAAGCAGCGGCATACATTACACAAATGGTGCCACGCTGTTCAGTGAAGCAGTATTTTCAAGAGTTTCAAAAAAGCGATCGCAAGAAGATGAGCCTCTTGAATCATAAAGGCGGACACCTTCGTAGAGACTGGGGGGCTAAACCATCTACCATCACCACTTGGCAAATATCATTTGAGCATATCCACCATACAAGACAATCTGCAGCTAATCTACTATCACTTATAAGTTTTTTTGATCCGCATGAGATACCTGAGGCATTAGTACGAACGATCGAAATAGTGCAAAATCGTAAGTACGTGGGAAAGGCCGGTGTGAATTATAAGAAGGACAATGACGAAGATAGTGTATCGGATTCAATTGGGAACGATGGATTCGAAGATGATATACTAATACTAAAAAACTACTCGTTTATCTCGGTTAATACAGATAAGACTACTTTCGAAATGCATTCACTAGTACAGCTGGCTATACGGGAATGGCTTGGTACTTGCGGACCGCTTGAAAGGTGGAAACAGCAGTTCATCAAAAACCTTTCGGCTGAATTTCTAACAGGGGAGTACAAGAACTGGGAAAAGTGTCAATCGCTTTTTCCATATGCAAAATCGGCAATAGCGCAGCAGCCAGATAACAAAACCTCATTAGAAGAATGGGCTTCACTATTATACAAGGCAGCATGGTATGCATGGAGCAGAGAAAATGTTACTGATGCAGAGAAAATGTCGGTAATGGTGATGAAAACGAGGAGAAAACTCTTCGGCAAAGAACAGGAAGAAACATTGAGCAGTATGGAGATGGTAGGTTTAGCATACAGCCTTGGCGGCCGATGGCAGGAGGCAGTGGAGTTGCACGAGCAGGTGATGGAGATGAGGAAGATGGTACTTGGCGCGGAGCATCCACACACTCTGAAGAGTATGGGGAACGTCGCATCGACGTCCTGGAGTCTAGGCCGATGGAAGGTGGCCGAAGAGCTGGACATAAAATTGGAGAAGACGATGATAAGGGTGCTCTGTATAGATGACGAAGACACACTGACTAGTATGGGCAATATCGCAACGAATTACCGGCATCAAGGTCGGTGTAAGGAGGCCGAAGAGCTGGATGTGAAAGTGATGGAGATGAGAAAGAAGGTGCTTGGCGCAGAGCATCCACACACTCTAAAGAGCATGAGCAACCTATCGTCGACGTACCGGCATCAAGGCAGATGGAAGGAAGCTGAAAAACTAGACATGCAACTGGTGGAGACGAGAGAGAGGGTACTTGGTGCGAATAATCCAGACACGCTAACCTCTATGAACAATCTAGCAACGACGTTCCGGTATCAAGGTCGATGGAAGAAGGCAGAAGAGCTGGGAATGCATGTAATAGAGATGACGATGAGGGTGCTTGGGATTGGGCATCCAGATAGGCTAGCCGCGATAGGCAACCTCGCCTTTACTTATAAATCTCAAGGTCGACACACCGAAGCCCTTGAACTAATGGGGGAATGCGTACAGTTACGGACTCGGGTCTTGGGTATTGATCATCCTGATACTATCTCATCCTCCATGATATTTGGTGTATGGAAGGCAGAAAAATTGGCTATTGATGCTGCAGGCGTATGGAAATGAAAATGGTTCGAATGAGGCTTTTAAGTAGATATAATTCTGTTTAGAACGAATCGGTACGTCAACCATTCACTAAACGGGTCAATCTCGTCCGTCTACTGCTCCGAAATGCCTCCGTATTTTCGTTATTACACGTTAAGTCTTGCACCGCACGCCCGAAATCTGATGTCTAAGGTAGCGGGCCAATTTACTAGATACAAGTATGGGGCTTAGATCACTTGCAACTGACTATAGTAAAGAGGCGCGGTCGATTATAAGCCGGCGGTAGAATTTGTCGCACCGATCCCGATTCAGCGAAGTGCGTGCCTCGGTTCGGCGTTAGAGCTCCAAGTACAGGACTTTCATCACCAGAGTAAAACGCAATGGACCAATAGAAGGGATTCGGATGAAGTAAGCTAATCATAGCTTGTGTGAAGTTATTCGTTGGTTTGTCGGAGGGGTACAGCTGCTCAGAGTCACGATACTTCCTATTCGGCTACATCAACACTTTTCGGCTTACTAGTGCACCAAGTAAAGCTTAGGTTAACTCAAAAGACGTTACGACGGGACATTTCGAAGCCGAGTCCGAAAAGGATTGTTAATTATACAGAATCAACCTCGGCGTAAACATCAAATCAAGGATAGATTGCAAATCTACTACAGATCGATGGCCTTCCGTCATAGAGCATGTTGTTAATAAATAAATAGAACCGTACCCATTAGTTCTAATAAATGATATTCATCCATCTTATCTCTGCCATCATGGCGGCTCTTTCCCCGGTACCTACATACCATTCTGCGCCGTATCCAGCTATCAACCCCACAAACTCGGATATCTCTGCCCAAGGTCGTGTGGTTGTCATTACTGGAGGTGGTAGTGGTATTGGTCAAGCAGTTGCCCGCGCCTTTGCAAGGGCTGGGTCAACCCGAATTGCCGTACTGGGCCGAAACCAAACTGCGCTTGAGACTACTAAAGTCAATATTGAAAAAGATCACAGGGGCTGCTCTGTTCTCCCTGTTGTTGCTGATATCGTTGAAATAGAATCTGTCCGCGCAGCATTCGGTACTATCGTGCTGGAATTTGGGCCAATCGATGTGCTCATTAATAATGCTGGATATATAAACAATCTCTCCTTGTGGGCGGATGCAGATATTGGCGATTGGTGGAGATGCTATGAGGTCAATGTCAAAGGAAGCATGAATGTGATCAGCACATTTCTGAGTCCAGGCACCTCTTCTACTCACGCTAGCGTCATCAATATATCTACGGGTTCAGCCCATATACTGATGGCAGGACAAGGTCCGTATGGAAGTTCCAAAATGGCATCTGCAAAGTTATTTGAGACATTGCAGATGGAGAAACCAGATATGCAAGTCATCAACGTGCATCCTGGAGTGGTACAAACCGCGATGGGAATGAAGCCTTTTCAACAAGGCCAAAAGTTAGGAGCTAATGCTCCATGGGATGATGGTAATGTCACATTCCCGATACATATGTCGCATATGACTGTCTTTGACTAATCAAAGATATTTGCAGCTGAGCTCTCTGCAAATTTTGTGGTGTGGGCCACCAGCCCAAGAGCACACTTTCTGAGAGGACGTTTTGTTTGGGCCAACTGGGATACAGTGGAATTAGAGGCTATGGAAGCAGAAATTAAGTCACTGGACAAATTTGTTCTTGGACTCAATGGATTTCCTCGTATTATTGTGCCGTTGTGGAGCCCCAATAATCAGACCAAAGCCTCGATATAAATCTTCACTTAAGAGCACTTTATAAAGAGATGGGAGGTCAACATTCTCTTGGATATGTGATATTTTAATAGCATTATTTAAGACAATTAGTAACGTATTCATTTAAAGGCACGTTTGCCTGGCAAGCAGTAGTGATTCTGCGCTCTCTATATCTACATTGAATGTCTGCGTAATAGTCGACTCGAATGCACTTCAGTCAGCTGGTGTAAGCGAGTCAACTATTAATACCCGGCTTCATCTACGACGTGGTTTGACAACCGTACTTGTGACAGCCTGGCTACTATAAGCTTCACGAAGGGAGGCAGTGGCCAGTAAAGGTGCTGTATTGACGAAGACAATTAAACTAAGGAGAGAAGGACTCGGTGCAGCACGCTCAACTATTAAATACAGCTCGGCCCGGATTAAGCCTAGTGCCGAAGGAACGTAGCGAATCGCTGCGCCCGCTCCGGCACGCTAGTCCTAATTCGTCACGAATCCTCCTCAACCACCACACCTGGATCTTAGCCGGCCAGCAAAAGTCGAACTCCCACCTGTACGTGGTGCTGGCTACGAACCTATGATTGCGATATTATTATAGAGCCAACGGGAGACCAGCGCATTCGATGGAGCTGGTGTGGGCGTCGCTGGTTGTACGACGGGGTTGCGCCCGTACGACGCTGGTGATGAGCTGCCACCCAGAACAGAGGACTACCATCAAAATGGGTATAAAAACCATCCGACATACGACTACCTACCTAGGGAATAGGCCTTCGATCACTGCGATGCAGAGGTGACGTGGAACCGCTGCCTAGTCGTATAACAGGACACCTCTGGGGTGTATGAAAAATTTTCACCTAAGAGTATCGAGATTGCAGGCGCGACGACGGTCACTCGAAGGACCCACGAAACATCTATCGGAGCTCTCGTTAACCAACAAACACTCGGAGCTCTCGTTAAGTGAAGAAATCTATATAAGGACTAGAGGGTTATAGTGATTGTACTAGTCAATCGAGGGAATTCTAGGGGGACGATACAGGTGCCGCAGCTTTGGCTTCACAGTGAACCTACAGATATACAGTACAGAGGAACTCCACTGTAGAGGCGGGCCCGAGGACGTATGGCGACTATATAGCACCATAACTTCGACTTTACAAATATAGGGTTTAATAGACACAGGCAAAGCAGGGCGTTTAGAGGACGGGCAAAGCAGGTAGCTAGGAAGTGGGGGAGAGGATATATACACTTTAGTTAGTAGGAGAGAAAAGCGTTTATATGATACCTGGCTAGGGTTATATGCTTCATAA
Source organism: Oidiodendron maius Zn (assembly GCA_000827325.1). Lineage (NCBI taxonomy): Eukaryota > Fungi > Ascomycota > Leotiomycetes > Myxotrichaceae > Oidiodendron > Oidiodendron maius. The sequence continues at coordinate 1,334,292 of KN832880.1, read as the reverse complement.
CTCCTGCAAGATACGGTCAGCCTTACTGTAAGGGGAGACCTGGTAAGGTAACACGAAACAGTATACTGCTGCAAGGTATAGTATATAATGGTAGCGACAGTTAGGCGAAGTAGCTACAAGGCACCTATAAGGGACCTATATGACACTATCTATATAGCCCGAGAGGACAGACATGCGTGTTGGTCTATAGGTAGAGCTATAGGGCAGTAGGTATAGTAGGCTGATATAGGCTTAGGGAGCAAACAGGGCAGAGGGTATAAGGGAGGTCGCTAGGGCCTCGACGTCCCTTCGAAATATATACTGGAGGTAAGCTTCGGCAACAGACTAAGGATATATAGGAAAGCGTGGTGGGAGCTCGCTACTCCCTCTTGTATTGTAGACTAGCTTTGCAATATAATTCTGTTCCTGCCCTTGACCACCCCTATAGTATCAGCAGGCTTAATTATAGTCTCAGAAAATAGGGATCGACCTTACCTACACTGGCTAGGTGTCCTATTTGATAAGAGACTAACCTTCAAGTAGCATGCTACCGAGTCTGCTGCTAAGGCCCTAAGAGTGGCCCAGGCCCTGAAATCCCTTAGAAATACAGTCCGAGGAGTATCCCTATACCTCTTACAGCAAGCCGTCACGGCCTATATACTCCGCAGGGCCTACTTTACAGCTGAAACTTGGTGGCCAGAACGTTCACGGACCGCTAGAACGCCTACAAGGACCTTAAGGCCTATTAAACCGTCTGGTATCCCTGCTAAACGACTTGCTATATTTGCTGCATCTGTTAGAGCACCTATAAGACCTATTGAACCACCACCTGCTAGATCTGTCTCTAACCAGGTAGATAGACACCTAAATACTCTACAGAAGGTAGTACTAGCAGGTGCTAGAGCAGTCCTACCAGTCTTCTATACTATACCCACTACTACCCTATACCAAGAGTCAGGACTCTTACCCCCTGAAATTAAGCTAAACCAACTAGCCCTTATAGATACAGTCTATATCTATAGGCTCGACCCTAATCACCCATTATATACACAGGCTGAAAAGGTCTTACTTATACAGCGCCCCTCTAGTCGCTTTGCCTGCTATATCCTTGACCTACCTCTATCAGAACAGGTTAACCCCTTACGCTATACCCTGTAGCTAGTCTACAAGACTTATCAGACAACACTCCTACAGATATACAGCCCTAGAGGCTAGACAAAAGAGCAGGCTATTAAGGACTTCCTCGATTTCTACACCTCCCTCCCTAGTAGAGATATTACCCTCTTTTCAGATGGCTCTCAATTAGCTAACGGTAGGACTAGTGGAGGCTATATTGGATATCAAGCCAGCCAACAGGTTATCTGCAGTTCCTTCTCACTAGGCTTAGCTAGGGAAGTATTTGACGCTAAAGCCAAGACTACCCTAGCAGGAGCCAAGGCTACATTAGCTAGCTTTGCTTCCCGATCTACTAAGGACCTCTAGATATTTCTAGATAACTTAGCAATAGCTACACGCCTCCTAAGCCCCTCGATAGGCTCCTCCCAGTCCGTCTTCCACGCCTTTTACAAGCTAGCCTATACCTGGCCTGCCTGTAAGAGGCTCCCTAATACTCCCCCTAGTAAAGTTCGGATCCGCTAGGTCTCTAGCTATATACAAGTCCCTGGAAATAAGGCTACTGACCTAGCAGCCAAAGAGGGAGCTGCCCTCCCCCCTCCTAACTCCCTACCTCTCTCCCTAGCCACCCTAAAACGACAAGCTAAGGCTAAAGGTCCTACAGCAGCACTTATACTCTAGTATACAATAGCCCTACAGTCCTACCAGGAACTAGGGATAATAACCTCCCCCCTCCCACCAGATAAGCTAAAGCTCAGACACTATATACTAGACCAAATCCTAGCCGTTAGGTCTGGCTATAGCGACTTTACTGATTACTACAAGCGCTTCAGCTACAAGGACGCCTATATGCTATATAGCTGCAGCTCCTACAAGGGACAACTACACTTCTTCTTCTACTATAGAGCCAAGAGGCATACCCCAAGACCCCCTGGAGCCCCCTCTTTAGTCCTTCCTACCTTACTTAGTACCTCTAGGGGTACTAGAGAGCTAGCCTCCTGGCTAGACAAGACCCGCTTCTTCAAGGATATCTGCCCTCGGTACCCCCTTTTCTAGTATAGGCTAGCTATATAACAACCTCTCTTTTGTTCTCTAATAGTAATAGCATGTCCCTGATATAGGGCAGAGGTCAGGAGCATTGAAGGACCTACTGCAGCTAGCAGATACACCTATTCCTGTCCTAGGGCAGGCTACCTTTCCGACTATAGTGATATGGAACACATACTACAAGTCACTTTATATATTATCAGTCTTCTTAGATATTAAAACCTAGGACTTAACTCCTGGCAGCCTTTGCCCTATAAAGGGATAGGCAGGACACGTGCTTAGCCACGGCCTACGGCCGTAAAATAGATACACACACACACACACATACCTGGATCTTAGCCAGTTTCAATATTAAAAACCTCTCTGGTGAACAGCCATCGGAATCGCCCTGAAAAGGGCGCTGGACATCGCAAAAATCGAGGATATGATATTTAACTCTTCAGTCTATCGAGTCCGAGGGGCTACAGCGCCGTGTACCTGCTGCATGGTTGCTGAGGGCGCGAAACGTGGTTTTGTTGTGATTCTGGTCAAGAATTGTACATGACCGCGACTACAACATAACATACACGTCGAATCGACCACGACTCGAACTATCGCACTACCCGCTAGTCAATTGATTATATAAGAGGGAGATGGCTTACAATAACCATCCGACCCTACTATGTACTATAGTAGGGACAGGACACCCTCGATACTGTCCGGCTCTGAGTAGTCACGTCAGGGTTGCAGTTTACTCCCTGGCGCGACTTGAGGGCTTGGAAGATCCTTAAGTGTTCCTCCTTGTGTAATGGAAGTTGTTAACCCCTATATAGGTCCAAGGACGACTCGTTAAGACCAAAGGGTTACGGGTGGCAGTCTGGCAGACCTATATAGGGAACCTCGCGTGAGAGGCGTGTGGAGCGCCCAACCTACCTTCGAGGTCATGTCGCTGGGACACAGCGCACCGCATACTGGATATATATAGGGGAAGCGGTATAGGTTAGTAGGAGGAGTGTGTGCAGTTGTGCCGGCGTGGCAGCTGCTAAAACGCGTCTCCTCCTGCAAGACACGGTCGGCCTTTTGCTGGAGACAGCTCTAGGTAACAGGAAGTCAGGCCCTAGGGTCGCGCCTAGGTCCCTGGTGGGCTGTAGTAGTGTATATATGACTGATGAGACATTACACTGGCTCGAGAGGATAGTATACGCGTGTCGGTAGACTAATAGGGAGGAACCTTCAAGGTCACAGCTACCCGAATCGCACTCGGGCCCCTGGCTCTAAAAAGCCAGCTGTGGTGTCGTCCTAGCTGCTACCTTACTGGTATGCCTCCTGCAGCCTACTTAAGGTGTAAACCTTTAAATTCGACCGTTTAGAGCAGTTGGCTTGCAGCACCGCTAGGGACTGGCCAGTCCCTGACTACGGCTCCTTAACCCTCTAGGTACAGGGTGCACCTAGGGGGGACAAGCCCTAAGGGTATTGAAAGCACAAAGTACGGACAGTCACCCTTGAGTAACTTCGAGGTCGCAGTTATATACCAGAAGCTGCTCAAGGGGCCAATGAAGGATTCAGCTGTAGGATTTCAGAGGGCACTCCTAGCTATACTAGGTAAAGGGCTTGAGCGCCTTATAGCTCGGAATATAGCCTGGATCGCTGTAACCTACAGAGTCCTAGCTGACCAGCAGTTCGGAGCGCTCCCCCTACGCTCTGCAGTCGACCTAACCACCTGTCTCACACACGATGTTGAGGATGCCCTGAATCGTCGCCTAACTGCATCCCTCCTTACCCTAGATATTAAAGGCGCATTTGATACCGTACTCCCTGGCCGTCTAGTCAGGAGGCTCCGGGAACAGGGCTAGCCTACTAACCTAGTTCACTGGGTAGCCTCCTTTGCTACAGATCGATCCGTCTATATACGACTAGATGGTGAAGTAGGACCGCGTATAGACATCTAGTGCAGACTTCCCCAGGGCTCCCCGGTCTCACCTATCCTCTTTATGCTATACCTAGCCCCCCTCTTCAAACTAGAGCAACCTAGCACTAGGTTTAGGTATACAGATAATACCGCCCTACTAGCTGTCTCCCCCTCTCTAGAGACTAATAGCCAGGCACTATCGGCCACCCTACAGGAGGCCCTAGACTAGGGCTCATCAGAGGGGATAACCTTTAAACCAGCTAAATCGGAGCTTATACACTTCTCGAGACACAAGCTAGATCAGGACCCCTTGACCACCCCTATAGTATCAGCAGGCTTAATTACAGTCTCAGAAAATAGGGATCAACCTTACCTATACTAGCTAGGTGTCCTATTTGATAAGAGACTAACCTTCAAGTAGTATACTACCGAGTCTGCTGCTAAGGCTCTAAAAGTAGCCTAGGCCCTGAAATCCCTTAGAAATATAGTCCAAGGAGTATCCCTATACCTCTTACAGCAAGCCGTTACAGCCTGTATACTCTACAGGGCCTACTTTATAGCTGAAACTTGGTGGCCAGGATGTTTATAGACTACTAGAACACCTACAAGGACCTTAAGGCCTATTAAACCATCTAGTATCCCTGCTAAACAACTTGCTATATTTACTATATCTATTAGAGCACCTATAAGACCTATTAAACCACTACCTGCTAGATCTATCTCTAACCAGGTAGATAGACACCTAAACACTCTATAGAAGGTAGTACTAGCAGGTACTAGAGCAGTCCTGCTAGTCTTCTATATTATACCTACTGCTACCCTATACCAAGAGTCAGGACTCTTACCCCCTAAAATCAAGCTGAACCAACTAGCCCTTATAGATACAGTCTATATCTATAGGCTTAACCCCAATCACTTATTATATATATAGGCTAAAAAGGTCTTACTTATACAGCACCCCTCTAGTCGCTTTACCTACTATATCCTCAACCTACCTCTATTAGAACAGATTAACCCCTTATATTATACCCTATAACTAGTCTATAAGACTTATCAGATAACACTCCTATAGATATATAGCCCTAGAGGCTAGATAAAAGAGTAGGCTACTAAGGACTTCCTTGATTTCTATACCTCCCTCCCTAGTAGAGATATCACCCTCTTTTCAGATAGCTCTTAATTAGCTGATAGTAGGACTAGTAGAGGCTATATTAGATATTAAGCCAGCTAACAGGTTATCTATAGTTCCTTCTTACTAGGCTTAGCCAGGGAAGTATTTGATACCAAAGCTAAGGCTGCCCTAACAGGAGTCAAGACTACATTAGCTAGCCCTGCTTCCCGATCTGCTAAGGACCTCTAGATATTTCTAGATAACTTAGTAGTAGCTATATACCTCCTAAGCCCCTTGATAGGCTCCTCCCAGTCCGTCTTCTATGCCTTTTACAAGCTAGCCTATACCTAGCCTACCTATAAGAGGCTCCCTAATACTCCCCCTAGTAAAGTTCGGATCTATTAGGTCCCTAGCTATATACAAGTCTCTAGAAATAAGGCTACTAACCTAGTAGCCAAGGAGAGAGCTGCCCTCCCCCCTCCTAACTCCCTACCTCTCTCTCTAGCTACCCTAAAACAACAAGCTAAGGCTAAAGGTCCTACAGCAGTACTTATACTCTAGTATACAGTAGCCCTACAGTCCTACCAGGAACTAGAGATAATAACCTCCCCCCTCCTACCAGATAAGCTAAAGCTTAGACACTATATACTAGGCTAAATCCTAGCTGTTAGGTCTGGCTACAGCGACTTTACTGATTACTACAAGCACTTCAGCTATAAGGATACCTATATACTATACAGCTATAGTTCCTGTAAGGGATAACTATACTTCTTCTTCTACTATAGAGCCAAGAGGCATACCCTAAGGCCCTCTAGAGCCCCCTCTTTAGTCCTTCCCACTTTACTTAGTACCCCTAGAGGTACTAGAGAGCTAGCCTCCTAGCTAGACAAGACCCGCTTCTTTAAGGATATCTACCCTCAGTACCCCCCTTTCTAGTATAGGCTAGCTATATAACAACCTTTCTTTTATTCTCTAATAGTAATAGTATGTCCCTAATATAGAGCAGAGGTCAGGAGCATTAAAGGACCTACTACAGCTAGCAGATACACCTATTCCTGTCCTAGAGTAGGCTACCTTTCTGACTATAGTAATATAGAATATACACTACAAGTTACTTTATATATTATTAGTCTTCTTAGATATTAAAACCCAGGACTTAACTCCTGGTAGCCTTTGCCCTATAAAGGGATAGACAGGACATATACTTAGTCACGGCCTGCAGCTGTAAAATAGATATATATATATATATATACCTGGATCTTAGCTAAAGCCAAGGCTATATTAGCTAGCCCTGCTTCCTGATCTACTAAGGACCTCTAGATATTTCTGGATAACTTAGCAGTAGCTATATACCTCCTAAGCCCCTTGATAAGCTCCTCCCAGTCCGTCTTCCATACCTTTTACAAGCTAGCCTACACCTAGCCTACCTATAAGAGGCTCCCTGATACTCCCTCTAGTGAAGTTCGGATCCGCTAGGTCCCTGGCTATATACAAGTCCCTGGAAATAAGGCTGCTGACCTAGCAGCCAAGGAGGGAGCTGCCCTCCCCCCTCCTAACTCCCTACCTCTCTCCCTAGCTACCCTGAAACAATAAGCTAAGGCTAAAGGTCCTGTAGTAGCACTTATACTCTAGTATACAGTAGCCCTACAGTCCTACCAGGAACTAGAGATAATAACCTCCCCCCTCCTACTAGATAAGCTAAAGCTTAGACACTACATACTAGGCTAAATCCTAGCTGTTAGGTCTAGCTATAGCGACTTTACTGATTACTACAAGCACTTCAGCTACAAGGACACCTATATACTATACAGCTACAGCTCCTACAAGAGACAACTACACTTCTTCTTCTACTACAGAGCCAAGAGGTATACCCTAAGGCCCCCTAGAGCCCCCTCTTTAGTCCTTCCTACCTTACTTAGTACCCCTAGAGGTACTAGAGAGCTAGCCTCCTAGCTAGACAAGACCCGCTTCTTCAAGGATATCTACCCTTAGTACCCCCCTTTCTAGTATAGGCTAGCTATATAACAACCTCTCTTTTGTTCTCTAATAGTAATAGTATATCTCTGATATAGGGTAGAGGTCAGGAGCATTAAAGGACCTACTATAGCTAGCAGACACACCTATTCCTATCCTAGAGCAGGCTACCTTTCCGACTATAGTAATATAGAATATACACTATAAGTCACTTTATATATTATTAGTCTTCTTAGATATTAAAACCCAGGACTTAACTCCTAGCAGCCTTTGCCCTATAAAGGGATAGGCAGGATGTATGCTTAGCCACGGCCTGCAGCCATAAAATAGATATATATATATATATATACCTGGATCTTAGCTAGAGCCAAGGCTATATTAGCTAGCCCTGCTTCCTGATCTACTAAGGACCTCTGGATATTTCTGGATAACTTAGCAGTGGCTATATGCCTCCTAAGCCCCTCGATAGGCTCCTCCCAGTCCGTCTTCCATGCCTTTTACAAGCTAGCCTATACCTAGCCTGCCTATAAGAGGCTCCCTGATACTCCCCCTAGTAAAGTTCGGATCCGCTAGGTCCCTGGCTATATACAAGTCCCTGGAAATAAGGCTGCTGACCTAGCAGCCAAGGAGAGAGCTGCCCTCCCCCCTCCTAACTCCCTACCTCTCTCCCTAGCCACCCTGAAACGACAAGCTAAGGCTAAAGGTCCTACAGTAGTACTTACACTCTGGCGTACAGTAGCCCTATAGTCCTACCAGGAACTAGGGATAATAACCTCCCCCCTCCTACCAGATAAGCTAAAGCTCAGACGCTATATACTAGACTGAATCCTAGCCGTTAGGTCTGGCCACGGCGACTTTGCTGATTACTACAAGCGCTTCAGCTACAAGGACACCTATATACTATACAGCTACAGCTCCCGTAAGGGACGATTATACTTCTTCTTCTACTGTAGAGCCAAGAGGCACGCCCCAAGGCCCCCTGGAGCCCCCTCTTTAGTCCTTCCCACCTTACTTAGTACCCCTAGGGGTGCTAGAGAGCTAGCCTCCTGGCTAGACAAGACCCGCTTCTTCAAGGATATCTGCCCTCGGTACCCCCCTTTCTAGTATAGGCTAGCTGTATAACAACCTCTCTTTTGTTCTCTAATAGTAATAGCATATCCCTGATGTAGGGTAGAGGTCAGGAGCGTTGAAGGACCTACTGCAGCTAGCAGATACACCTATTCCTGTCCTAGGGCAGGCTACCTTTCCGACTATAGTGATATGGAACATGCACTACAAGTCACTTCATATATTATCAGTCTTCTTAGATATTAAAACCCAGGACTTAACTCCTGGCGGCCTTTGCCCTATAAAGGGATAGGCAGGACGCGTGCTTAGCCACGGCCTGCGGCCGTAAAATAGATACACACACACACACACACACACCTGGATCTTAGCCACAACCAGCCCGGCAGAACCACACCGCCCTGGCCTGGCTGGACCGTCACAGTACTCTTCAGAAGAGACCGCACCCGGAACCCATTAAAATGTCCAGTGCAATTAACGCTCCGGTAGCAAATTCCAATCGCTGTAATAGTGTTGAAGGGCGTGCGACAGTGTGGACATTAAGGGTCGAACTGGATTCATAGGAGATTAAGGGGGGAGGTACACGGTCCAAAAAGGGTAATGCCCACAACCAGTACAGGGGTGCTGACATAATCATTACACAATTCACGTGTCAACTTCGGCAAAGTTGATTCACACGTGACTCGGTCTGCTAGCTCCCTTCCAAGATTCATTTCCACGTAACCTGTCACGTCGATAACTTCTCTTAAACGCCCGTGACATTTTGCCTCTCTGACAATGTTGGTCAGAGAGCTAAAACGTCTCCTTCTATTCGTCGGCCCTGCCATCTTCCTCATCTTGCTGGTTGCTAAGCTGTGCGGCAAGACCTTGATCTCATTGCCGTCACTCACCAGCCCCTTTTCCAACGGATTGAGTAGCGAGTTTCAAGAGTCGGGAACACCTTCTAACCATGTTGGCCATCCCTTTGCTGGCTATACGGAAGGGGCATATCATGAGATATTCTCACTTTCAACGTCGGATAAGAAGTATTTCAAAATTAAATTCCCTCCGCACAGGGGTATAAATCCCAACGCTATCCCCCACCCGACTTTAGAAAGCACCTGGATCATCGTGTCCCAACGGCATGACCACTCCGTGAAGGACTCAGTATGGTTCGCTGAGCTCTTTTGTAACGCCGTCTTTACTGGCGAGGGGCTATCATGCATTGAACCCCCCCTTATCCTGCCCATAGGGAGGACACGTGTAAGAGCCCACCATCAATATGAAAATAGTGAACCTAACGTTCTTCAGGGCCACGACAAGTGTATTGGTAATCTAGGGTACTTCGGTTTCAATGTTGGTCCTCACGATGCTCGTGTCTTCTATGGCCCCACCGCGCCTTACACTGTATACGGATCGAACTCCCAATACACGTGCTTTGGTCAATGGATACAGGACCTGAGATTATTGACGGATTGGCCATTTGAATTCTTTAATGAAGCACAGTTTAGCATGCCAACAGAACTCCAGCGACCAGAACCATATGGGATGGTCGAAAAGAATTATTTTATTTTCTGGGACAGGGATGAGAATGTCTACGCCCACTACGATATCTTCCCGAAGCGCGTCTTTGCCAGGCTATCAGATGATGGCTCAACAGGACCAGATCTGGCACCGAAAGTTGCTACAGGCGACGAGAAATGCATGAACAAGTATATGCAAAAGCTTCCGTTAGAAAATGAGTCCATACACCAAGCAACTAACTCAATCTCGATTACACTCTGCAAGCGATCAGACCCAGGGTGCCAACCAGACGACTCAAACACGTTCATCTTGACCGTCTTCCAACATAAGAAATTCTACAGCGGTCACGCCGTCTACGATCCCTATGTCACGCTCTTCGAGCAAATGGCTCCCTTCGCCTTATATGGCATATCGACCAAACCGTTCTGGATCAGCGGGCGGGGAATGCCTGGGGAATGGAAGGATCTCAATGGCAATCCATCAGATCAGACACAAATGATATACGTTACCTCACTAAGTTGGAAGAAAGCCGGACAAAAGTATCACGGATATATCGACGATGTATTGTTCGTGCTCTTTGGAATCGAAGATTCGGACACAGGGGGTATCGATATTATGGCAGGTGACTTGTTAGCGGATCTAGGCCTGTGTGCCTTACTATGAATGTCCTCACGAACAACTAATGATATATAATATATATCTACAGGCTGTTCTAGTACCAAGGAAAAATCGGGTCCGAGGACAGCTAGCGCGAGCTGAACTAGTTACGTTGTGTCGCCGCCTGTGCTACAACAGCAATGCGATACCGCGAATTCCGAAGGCAAAATGATGAAAGGCCCTCGGCAAACAGCACAGCATTTGACTATGAGGTGTCCACCTTCTATGAGCCCGAGGACTTTGGATTCCAACTCAGCATCGCTGAGCTCTAACGATGTGGTCACTCTGAGGCGGTTCTTGGTACCATATTCCGGAGCATCTAGACCATTAAATCGATAACGACTATCACGAACACGATCTGTTCTCGGCTGCTACCATCTGTGGAAGCACTTGTACGCTTTGTGTGATTTTGAAAGTAGGATGCTGCCAATGCAAACCGGATGGAGATACTCGATAAGCTGGGCGGCATACTGCTAAATGAGGCCTCGGTTTGCACATGTCGGCACGGTGTTTCCTGTTGGAAATCTTTCAGGCCACGAACCTTTCTGGCACCCTGTCAGAAATCCCTCGAACCACGAATCTGTCGCCAATGTCTCGTCACATTCCACCCAATTTTTATCTAATACGCCCTTTTTGCGGGCGTTGAAAGAGACTTCCCAGTTCTCGGCCTCTTAGCCAAGAAGCGCTATGTTATGCCTGGGGAGGGTCGTAACTGCTCTTTTAAGCGACTCGCAGAACTCATGACATCCCACTATAAGATACGTTGAACTCGGAGACGCTGGTGCAGGAGGCTTTTTAGCCCGAGCTTGGGCGTCATGTGAGGATGAACAAAATCCACCAAATCGCTAAGTCGGACATATGATTGAAGGCCAACTTAAACACAACATAGCTGAATCCTATGTGAAGGGTCGGTCTCAAAATGTTGCAGTTGCAGGCCCAGTGGACTTCAAACCAGTATTTCTATGGCTTTAATGCGTTTCAATATGCCATTGATATCCAAGGAACTTTAATTGTCGGTGCAAACGGATGGAAGGCAACTTACTTGGACTATACAGCTCTATGCAAAAACAGAATAGTGTGATTTTGACAAAAAGTTTCACCTCGCTGGACTAGATGTTCTCTAGTTAACACAGTCTGTATCTTCAGCCTAATACGTGAGAAGATGGGTTGATGAAGTCCTACTAGAAGAAAGCCCACTATAATAAGGCTCGGTTATATATGGAATGCGTGATTTAACATGTAAACAACATCCTCCGAAGCCCTGATGAGGCAGACAGTTGACAGATCGCAAAAATCCTAACAACAAACGTAATGAATCTTTTGTAGCTATCTTAGTGTGGTATTATCAAAGAATTTTATATGCCATAGGGCTAAGAGGTATATAATTGCAGGGGCGAGAACTGGTGTTGGTAAAATTCCGCAAATTCGGACTCGGCTTTTCTTGCCGTTTCCGAAAACTTTTTTGACAACAGCAGTCGGCTCCGCTTCCTTGGCCGCAAAATCGGCCAGAAAATAGCATGTAAAGGATCTCAGCCTTGGACTCGCACCCCAAAGTCCAAGGCCAAGAAATCTGCAAATTCAGTGCCGCCAGTCTCAGCAATTCACAGATAATAGGCTGGCAGACTTCCTTGCGCAAATCTGATAGGAATCACCTTTCGTAGTTGATGCCACGACACCAAGCCAACATCAGCCTTGTCCGCCAAGCCCCATTCACCACCACCGTTCAATTAATTAGTCGAATTTAAGGACCACTAGATTACAACCATGCGATTGCTCAACATAGAAACTCTTCAGCTAGAGACATTTTACGGTTCCGATGTCCCAGAATACGCTGCTCTATCGCACACCTGGGGCGACGACGAGGTTACTTTTCAAGACCTTGCAACTGACCTAGGTCGGAGAAAACGTGGCTGGAACAAGATTTTTGGATCTGCTGCTGAAGCAAAGAGGCACCGCTGCAAATATATCTGGGTCGACACTTGTTGCATCGACAAATCTTCGTCGGCCGAGCTCTCAGAAGCAATCAATTCGATGTTTCGCTGGTATCGAAAGTCCAAAGTCTGCCTTGCGTACCTTGAAGATGTCTCCAAGGAACCTGAGCCAAAGGTTATCGAGATTGACTCCGATCCTGAGGCCACACCTCCTGGTTCTCCTCTTCCAGCTCGTGAGTTTCTTTCCACATCTCGCTGGTTTAAACGAGGCTGGACCCTTCAGGAACTTATAGCTCCAAAGATCGTGTATTTCTATGACTCTACATGGAACGAAATAGGGGAGAAAATGGAGCTTGGGAAAGAGATCTCAAAGACCACCGGAATTGACTCGGATGTACTACATGACCACGAGTTACTGCCTACGAAAAGCATAGCGCGAAGAATGTCCTGGGCTTCCGAAAGAAAAACAACTAGAACTGAGGATATAGCATACTGTCTAATGGGTATTTTCAATGTTAGTATGCCTCTCCTCTACGGAGAAGGTCAGAGAGCGTTTATTCGATTGCAAGAAGAGATTATGCGATCGAGGTACGATCACAGTCTGTTTGCGTGGAATCACCACTTTCCCAATACTTTGTTTGGGTCGAGTAACACCCCAGGAAAAGGTGTTATTCTCGGTGTAGGGGTTCTTGCACCACACCCAGTGGCATTCAACAGTTCTGTTGACATTACTCCTCATAATATGAAAAGAATGCCGTATGCCATGACAAACAGAGGACTGCAGGTTCACCTGCGCCTTAGGGAGCATAATCTCCCGAAGGATAATCACAATAATCACACACACTGGGCAATACTAGAATGTGGCCACCAAAATAACCTTGGTACTGCCATTGCGATACCACTGGCGCAAATGTCTGCATTGGGCATGTCCGAATCAGAAGACAGCTTTTGCCGCGCCGCTGATCGGGATTTTATCGAGGTAAAATATTCAGAAGCCGCATCTTTAGGGAGTCAGAAGATCTACCTCTTCGGAGCAGAGCCACTGTGGTCCAGAGTATCATACTCTTTTCATCGCTGTTGGTTACGTGAATACGGTCAGGAGCTAGGCCTGAAGTTTCATAAGGCTCTGTACTGCGAATACCCTATCAAAATTAAGGACGATGACAATGCTTCTCATACCTGGAATTACAAGAATAAATCAATGACTTGGGATAAGGGCTCGCGTGGTGCACTAGCGGCACTGTATTTCTCCAAGAAAGACGGTCCTGCTTTTGTGTTACTATTGACTTTTATACATCTTTGGAATCCCAAAAGGCAAGTTGGAATTGATATTCACATTAAACAAGTGAGGGATAATATGAATGAGCCAGTGGCTGCAGCACTGGGCAAGGTAAGACTGCATCAGATTCTGGTCGAGCATATCCCCAGTGAACATGGTCATGCTCTGAGTGAAGCAATAACAACTTTCTCTTTTGAAAATCGAGTTATGACCGCTCGAATAAAGGAAGAATTGATATTTGATGATAATATGTTTGTCTTAGACTTGTTATTTTCAGGGGTTAAAAGAAGAAATTCAGAGGTAGCACCACAGGATTGATGGGAATCATCTATTAAATGTAACCACTCAAAAACTTCGTACTCATACCGAACTTCGGTATACCCCATGTATCTGCATTTTAAATGGCAGCGCCTTCAGCCTTCCCCTGTCATACTGTTTGTTCTCTCTTGGCTAAAATCGTTGATAGTTAATACTGTACAGCTTTAAGTCCTTCCTTACGAACTTAAGCCATTGAAGTAGGAAGTAGGCTACAAGGTATATGAAGCTAGATGACTACAAAAGTGGCATTACTTTTTTCGCTGAAAAATTTTGTATTTCTAGTAAGCTTATCAACTCTGCTATGGGGGGTTTCGCTTCGCAGGGATAGATTGCCAAATTGCTTTGTTACGATATATTGTCCAATAAAATCCCCAGACTACCCGCCAAAGGCGCAATGCGGATGGATATACAATAACTTTCTCAATTTCCAATTTCCCAACTTCCCTCCTCACCCCCAATGCCTTCTAGAACACCATGCTCGCGATAGGGCGCTTTGATGGTAGCATGCGCACCTTTAGCACATCCATCTTCTACCCGCGCCCTTTCCTCCACGTATGTTAATCGGTCAATCGTGACACGATTACTGCGGCGCAGTTCAGCTCCCCGTTAATGTTGCTCCGGAGACACGCGCGTTTCCTTCCCATCGTAGGGCTTCTCGCCTTCACATTCTTCGTCTTCTTCACCCTCAGACTATCCAGCGAGACATCGATCACACTGCCATCATTCCGCGGGGGATCCTCGGCGGAATCAGCAGCATCATTCGACCAGTCGGGTGCAACAGAGAAAACAGACGGGACGGGGAAGATAGTGCCACCAGGCGCTGTCTACGTCGAAGGAGCATATAATGAGATCTTCTCGGTTTCGACTGCAGACAAGAAGTACTTCCCGATCCATTTCGGTGAGTGGGATGCGATAAATCCCAATGCCATCCCTCACCCATCTCTGGAAGACACCTGGATTATCGTCGCCCAAAAACAAAGGGGGGAGGTGAAAGACTCGGTTTTCTTCGCCGAACTGGTCTGTAATGCAAAGTTTAAGAAGGGCACACTGATCTGCGTGGATTCGCCGCTGATCTTGCCCATCGGCACTACTCCTGTGAGTATTCTTCTCTGACTCTCGACTCGGCCTGCCTATCTCGCCAAAACCATGGCAAGGCTAACCATTTCGTGCAGGTCAGCTACGACAGTTGTACGGGTGATCGAGCATACTTTGGATGGAGTGTTGGCCCTCATGATGCTAGGGTCTTCTACGGCCCATCATTACCGTATGCAATCTACGGATCGACTGCCCTGCATGCATGTCTCGGACAATGGATACTGGACTTTAGGGTGCTAGTGGATTGGGGATTCGAATTCTTTGACAAAGACCAGTTCAGAATACCGACCGAGCTGCAGCGGCCCCCTCCTTATAACTTCATGGAGAAGAACTATTTCCTCTTCTGGGATAAAGATCAGCAGATGTATGTACATCATGACATCGCACCAAAACGTGTCTTTACACAATTGTCATACAACGGTACAGTCGGGCCAGACCTAGCACTTCAAGCTGCAGCGAGTGATGAGAATTGCATGGCGAAATACATGCCTACACTCACGCCACCACACGAAACATTGCACCAAGCGACGAACTCGTTATCGATCACACTCTGCAAGCGATCAGATCCAGCTTGCAAGCCCAGCGACTCTAACACCTTTATTATGACTATCTTCCAGCACAAGAAGAAATTCTCCGACCATATACTGTACGAGCCTTACGTTATGCTCTTTCAGCAGGTAGCTCCCTTTGCGGTTCATGGTATCACGTCGAAGCCATTCTGGATCAACGGGCGAGGAAAGCAAGGAGAGTGGAAGGGCGAAGATAAAAAGATAATGAACCAAACGCAATTTTTGTACGTTACATCACTAAGCTGGAAGTCCCATGGTCAAAAGTACCATGGCTACATTGATGACGTGATACTCGTGCTGTTCGGGATAGAAGATGTCTCGACGGGTGGGATAGATGTCGTTGCTGGTGACCTATTGAAGGGTCTAAATCTGTGTGGTTCATAAATATTAGTGTAATATAACATAATAAGTAGTATAACTTACGACATGTATCTCTCAGCTTACGGCAACTGGACCAGGGGATATATTCGACTTCCGCAGGTCGTGGCGTTCTTACTAATGAAATTGCAGCGTTTATTAGACTCAAAGGAACAAAAATAGCCTATGTTCTATATAAGTGAGTAGCATATAATCAGTGTAATATTTGTGTTACATCAGAACGAAGAAACCTTGTAGCGTATATAAAATCGAGGTCACTGGCGCATACTATCGGCGCAGGTACTAAGTACCCACGAAAATCACGGTAAAGATGCTGCAGATTTTAAAATGTGAAAGTGGCCAATGGCAATGGTTGGCTGCGGCAACCTGCGCGAGTAAGGAGATTCATTCCCTCAATGGAGCTAGAGCCAGTTACACAGTAGCCTGTGGCTGCAATGCTGCAATTCGCATCGCGTGGCAGGCCGCACCGAAAAGTGAGCTTTGGAGTCGCTTTGGCTTATCTACATTGGAGGATGTCCTTGGCCCTCCATGCTTTCCATGTCTCTCGCAATTTTGTTGCTTCCTGGATTGCAGCACGTGATATGAATGTATTTGCAGAGATGTGCTCTCAACTAACCCCTTTTAGCCCTGGCATTTCTAAATATATCCTCAAGGAGCCGCTTTAAGGAGGGTACAGCCTAATCCGAGCCATTCTAAGCCACTGCACTTATACTGAATCAATTTACAGACCTTAAATACCATTTTGTGCCGGACATCAGGGATATTGGTGATTGTACGTACTGTACGCGTTAGTCAGCATTAGAACCGGATCGGTGGATGGCGCGCCGGACTTGTTTCTGACACGATCTACGTCGAAGTGTCGCAGTCTCACCCTCCGCTTCCTCGGCCCATACGAAAACCGATCAGTGTCGACAGCCATCAAATCCATACAGAGACTGGATCTCTTGTCTCACTCCCTGCTGCGATCGAGCAGCTCTTTGCCAGCAGGACCCCTGGGCCTCTGGACGAATGCAATTGCAGTAAACGAGAGCCTAATCGACCTCCCTGCCAACTTTTCCAACACCAACTGCTTTAGCATACAATTCGCCCCTGACTCCCCCGGCTGCACTCGGATTGCAGCCCCTCGCGATGTCTTCAACAACACAAAACGCCGGTCTCTTGGAGAATGGCAGATATTGGGAGGAAACTACACCTGAATCGAAGCACTCTTATACCAGTCGTGCGATAAGATGGCTCTGGGATGTGACGCGATCGGTGGTCAAGATGGGCGGTCCACGCAAACAACTGAGGCGCACCGCCTATCTAGATGGCCTGCGAGGATTTGCGGCTCTCCTGGTCTACTTCCACCACCATCAATTGTGGGCACACGACGTGAGCCAAGTCAACATGGAAAACGCCTGGGGCTATGACGGGAAATACTACTTTGCGACGCTGCCCGGAATCCGGAATTTTTTCACGGGCGGTCACTACGCCGTAACCACCTTCTTCGTGATCTCTGGATATGTGCTGTCGACCAAGCCGATGTCCCTGATCCACGCCGGCGAGCAGGCCAAGTTGGCCGACAACCTGGCCTCGGCACTATTTAGACGGTGGCTTCGGCTCTATCTTCCAGTGATTGGGACAACCCTCCTCTACCTGACCTTATGGCATGTGTTTGACATTTGGACCATTGCCAAGCGCGAGAATAAATACCGTGACGAGTTATGGCAATGGTATATGGAGCTTAAGAACTTCAGCTTTATCTTCAGCGGCGGCGGCTCCCCTTGGTTTACCTACAACGTCCATGTCTGGTCCATCCCGGTCGAGTTCAAGGGGTCCATCGTCATCTACACCGCCGTCCTGGCGTTCTCAAGATGTACGCGGAATGCACGCCTAATGTGTGAGGTGGGACTCATTTGGTACTTCATGTACATTACAGATGGCTGGTACTGTGCTGCCTTCGCGGCAGGGATGCTTATCAACGACCTGGATATGCTGGCTCTGAGCGATAACCTCCCTAGCTTCGTCTCGATACTGAAGCCATACAAAACCGCCATCTTCTACACCCTATTTGTGATCAGCACGTACCTTGGTGGCGTCCCCTCCGTGAACTTTGATGAAAAGGTACTTCGAGATTCTCCTGGATGGTACTTGCTCTCCTTTCTCAAGCCACAGGCCGTGTTTGATTACAAGTGGTTCTATTTATTCTGGGCCGCGACCCTTATTGTGGCCACTATCCCACGGATACCATGGCTCAAGGCCTTTTTCGAGACTCGATTCAATCAGCATCTCGGGCGCATCTCATACGCCTTCTACCTGGTCCATGGACCGATCCTGTGGACTCTCGGCGACCGACTCTACACAGCGGTGGGCTGGGCACACGAGGCCGAACTGCAGGCCATCCCCAACTGGGTGAACAGGTTTCCCCTACCAAAGGTGGGGCCTCAGGGACTGGAGATCGCATTCATTCTGCCGCATTTAATCCTCCTACCTTTCACACTCTGGATGGGAGAGGTTATCACGCGGCTGATTGATGAGCCTAGCGTGAAGTTTGCATCGTGGTTCTACTCGACCATGATTCCTCCAATTGTAAAATCGTAGAATTTCCAAAATGGCGAGACAGTCTGGAATAAGGTAGAAACACACTGTATTTTACATGCTATATAGAGACGCAGGATATTCCTGCCATAGTACTGACCCACGTGAGACACCTCAACACTGATTTTCCTTGGTCCCTGAGAAAGTGACTGTTGGAACTATACCACACCCTCGTCCTTACTGAAAATGTGATGTTACTGAAATGACCCGTCCGTGGGCCCGTCAATGGATGAACTGCGTCTGAAACACAAAGAGCCCATTGCTGATGTGGACTGCATGGGCGTTGGGCGATGCAACTATGTTCGTCGTAACGGCAGATATGCTGGTTATAAGATGCACTGTTGACAAAGACGGGAGATTAGATTGTAATAGAAGTCCTTACACCTGTCGCTAATACAAGTAGCAGATCGCATTACTGCCCTTCGCCTGCAGCTTCTTACGGCTTTCCTCTTGCTGCTGGACGTGCTCATCGGTATACTAAAGAAAGAAAAATCCTGTTGCTGCCCGCTCTGCGCCATGACAATGCTGGGCTCGTTGAATATCTCGGCCGCCAATTCGGACCAGATCTAATCCTTGTCTTCTTTTAGATATTCAATCCTAGAGCAACCCAAATTTTCCTACTAAATCTGTATACCTAGAGTTTATCTATGCAGACTTCTTCCTCTAGCAGACTCTCGTTAAGCGCACAGGTGATGGATTAAAGGCTCCCGTCTATATATTAATCGAGATTATCAATTTACTATATATTACGATAGCAAAGAAAGCTCGCGCTAGAAAGACCGATTTTTAGTTTGGCACGGATATAAGTTAGCATTTGTATAGTTAATACGATTCTTCAAATATAGCTATAACATATCGGCTTGCTAGCTGCTGGTGTCCTGACGATTGAGCTTCTCTGGTGTTGTCAATCCACTTACAGACCATACTTCGTTCTATGCAGTTGCCACGTTCCGAGATCCTTGAGAAGCTCAGTCTTTTCGTATTAAATCTAGAAATGTTTAATTGGCCTGGCGAAGGAGACTATAAGATCGCTAGACAAGCGTTGCGTCAGACTTATAAGGCTTACCCGACGACTTTACAATATCTGCAATCTTTGACGATAGCTCCTCGTTTCAGAAGTAGCTTGGGGCCAGCACAAGGTCATCCTCTGTTTGCTTCGCGACTACTCTCTTGTTCAATGTCAGCTTCCATTCCATTATATAGTGCATACAAGAAGGTGGCGGCTGTTCGCCATACGACCGGTCTGGATCCCAGTCGCATACGGCACGAATGGCAGGTGTTATGGGGGCGGATTGCAGCCGGCTCCGCTGAAGGCCCGGCGCGCCACTAGCGGGTTCGCTGTGGGAACTAGATGTATTGCGAGGCTGAGGCTCAATCTCATCGTCACTGGACGAATTATCTGGGAATCATCCACGCCCATCGTCAGGTTGATACGAGCAGAAGCGGGGGTGGCGATTAACACGTCGCTACGGAACAAGGTAAGATGTCAGGGGAAGATGGAGAACGGGTGGCACAAGGACACCGCCCGCTTTTATCTTCGGACAGGCACGTGACTATGCTTCCTACTAGAGCTATTATGGCTAGCTGGCTTTCTCCGTACCTGATTATCTGCCTAAGAATCAGAGTATCCATCAGTCCCACCATCGCCGCGAGGCTGTCGTTCAGCTCTGTCGACATGAACGCACACAACTTAACAAATAACCACGTATGCATACGGACCTTATGACAAATATTACTGAGAACGCTTCCGAAATATTCGAAATCCAGTCTGATTAATGCGTCTACTAGCATACAATAACGATGGCGAGTTCAGCCTGACCCAGTTCTTTGGCGACGACATTCCCGAGCAGTATGCTATACTTTCGCACAGATGGGGACCGGAGGAGGTCACCTTGGCAGATCTTATGGATGGTACTGGCACGAAAATGGCGGGATACAGCAAGATACAGTTCTGCGGAGAACAGGCTAAGCGTGACGGCTTGCAATACTTCTGGGTGGACACCTGCTGTATCGACAAATCCAATGCTGTCGAGCTTCAAGAGGCCATCACTTCAATGTTCCGCTGGTACCAGAATGCGGTCAAATGCTACGTCTATCTATCGGATGTTTCAACAGCCAAGCGGAAAAGAGGTGCTTTACAATCCGAGCTTGCTTGGGAATCAGCTTTTCGCGCAAGCAGATGGTTTACCCGGGGTTGGACCCTTCAAGAACTCCTTGCCCCTAGCTCAGTTGAATTCTTCTCCCATGAGGGCAAGCGACTAGGCGATAAGAAATCCCTAGAGCGACAAATCCACGATATAACTGGGATTGCGGTTTCAGCGATTCACGGAGCCCCTCTATCTCAGTTCGGAGTCGAAGAGCGTTTATTATGGGCAGAAAATCGCCAGACCGCACGCGAAGAAGACCAGGCATACTCGTTACTAGGCATATTTGATGTCTATATGCCGCTTATATATGGCGAAGGGAGAGATAATGCATTAAACCGGCTCAAGGAGGAGATTAACAAACCTTCAAAGGGTAAATGCCCAACTTTGATTTGTATAGCTATCCGAGCGAACCTTGACTAACAACTTAGGACTCGATCGTCTACCGTCTGCTGCTGATGCGCCGTTCAATTCATACAACAATCAACATGCACCTATCTGCCTCCCCGACACCCGAGTTGACCTACTACAAGAGATATACAACTGGGCTGATGGAGAAGATGAGCGGTGTATCTTCTGGTTAAATGGCTTAGCCGGCACAGGAAAGTCGACAGTTGCGCGGACTGTCGCCCGCAGATACTTTGACCAAAAACGCCTTGGGGCCAGCTTCTTCTTCTCAAGAGGTGGTGGAGATATCAGCCATGCTGGCAAGTTCTTTACAAGTTTTGCCGCACAGCTTGCATGCAATATACCACAAATCCAGCGATTTATTTCCGATGCTATTACGGAGCAAAATGATATTGCAAGCCAGTCTCTCTCTGATCAGTGGCGTCAGCTTGTCTTCCGTCCGTTATCGAGGCTTGAAGGCTCCTTTCTAGCCTCGTACGTGCTTGTAGTAGATGCCCTTGACGAGTGTGATAATGAAGGCCACATTCGGATAATTCTGCAACTCTTAGCTGAGGCTCGACTACTGAAGGTTCGAGTACGGGTGCTAATTACAAGCAGACCAGAAATTCCAATCCGACACAGTTTCCGCAGGATTCCAGATGTTGAGCGCCATGACTTCATCCTTCATAACATAGAAGCGGCTATTGTGGACCAGGATATTTCTACTTTCCTAGATTATGAACTAAGATCGATTGGACAGGAATGGGGTCTTGAAGCTAGCTGGCCAGGTGAGCCAGTCATCCGGCTGTTAGTCCAGCAGGCTAGCGGCTTGTTCATATGGGCCGCAACTGCATGTCGCTTTATTCGTGAAGGCCGACGATTTGTTCCGAGACGACTTAATATGATACTTAAAGGCGATAAGTCTGTTGCTACACCAGAAAATCACCTCAGCGAGATCTACCTTACTGTCCTTAAAAACTCTATTCACCAGCATTATACAGAACAAGAAAAAGAAGATTTATATAATATACTAAGAGAATTTCTTGGGAGTATTGTTACCTTATCCTCTCCCCTTTCTGTCGACGCTCTTACTAGATTACTATATCTTCCTAATCAGGACATTGGCCCGGTGCTAGAGGATCTTCATGCTATCTTAGATATCCCGAAGGATCAAACTCTCCCTCTCCGTCTACATCATCCTTCATTTCGCGACTTCTTGCTTAATAAAGAGAGGTACCGTGATTCAAATTTCTGGGTTGACGAGAGGCACGCACATCAAACACTAGCAGACAACTGTATCCGGCTTATATCAAGCTGTCTCAAGCAAGATATTTGCAGACAAGAGGTGCCCGGCACACTTGTAGCGGACATAGAGGGTAGTAAAATAGAGCAATGCCTTCCTCCAGAGGTTAGGTACGCATGTCTCTACTGGATTCAGCATCTCCACAAGAGTGAAGCTCAGCTTTTCGATAGCGGCCAAGTCCATAAATTTCTCCAGGTGCATCTTCTCCACTGGCTTGAGGCTCTCAGCTGGATAGGGAAGACTTCTGAAGGGATTCGCGCGCTACTCTCTTTAGAGACTAAAATTCCAGTAGGCTTTTTTTATATAGTATATATATAAAGGAAACTTGACTAATCTATTATAAGGCAGATCAATGCCCTAGTCTATATATGTTCGTCCATGATGCAAAACGATTCGTCCTATATAACCGATGGGTAATTGAACAAGCCCCTCTCCAAATATACTGTTCGGCCCTTATCTTTGCCCCAGAAAAGAGTATCATTCAGAAACGATTCAAGAAGTGTATCCCAGCTTGGATCCAAACAAAACCAAAGGTGCAAGCCGATTGGAGCGCTACCCTGCAGACGCTCGAGGGTCACTTAGGCTGTGTCAACTCAGTGGCCTTCTCGGCGGACGGCAGGCAGGTGGTTTCCGGGTCAGACGATGAGACAGTGCGGCTCTGGGATGCGGCTACAGGAGCGGCGCTGCAGACACTCAAGGGCCACTCAAGCCCGGTCAACTCAGTGGCCTTCTCGCCAGACGGCAGGCAGGTGGTGTCAGGGTCAGACGATGAGATAGTGCGGCTCTGGGATGCGGCTACAGGAGCGGCGCTGCAGACGCTCAAGGGCCACTCAAGCCCGGTCAACTCAGTGGCCTTCTCGCCAGACGGCAGGCAGGTGGTGTCCAGGTCGATTGACGAGACAGTGCGGCTCTGGGATGCGGCTACAGGAGCGGCGCTGCAGACACTCAAGGGCCACTCGGACTGGGTCAACTCAGTGGCCTTCTCGCCAGACGGCAGGCAGGTGGTGTCCAGGTCGATTGACGAGACAGTGCGGCTCTGGGATGCAGCGACGGGAGCAGTGCTGCACCCACTTGAGGGCCATTCTAACTCGGTCAGCCCAATGGCACAAGGAATTGCACAAGGCAGCAGCATTCCGCATACTTTATTTGTATCAAATAATTGGGTAGCGGAAGGAAAGTCAAATCTTGTCTGGCTTCCTCCTGGTTATCGACCGACTTGTGAAGCTGTCTGGAACCAAAGCATTGTATTAGGACACTCATCCGGAGGGATTTCTCTGCTCGGATTCAAGGAAGGTCCAAAGCTTATATCGGAGTAGCATAGATAAAAGCATTATATACATATAATATATATTATTCTTTATATCTCTATTTCATAGAGGGTCTCGGGGAACATATGCCTTTATAATAATCTATAATTGTCACTTGATTTCTAGTGTGTTCTAGATTGGTCAGAACCATTCCATGCATAACGTAATACATACTGTAGAAAGATATTTGCCTAGCAACCATTTAAGAGCCGAAGGGCGAGTGTCTAGAAAAAAGCAGGAGTTTAAGAATACAAAACAGGGAACCGCGGAGTTTACTGTAGTCTTGCGTGTACAGCGCTTTTCAAGATCTTCGTGGCTTATTATTACCCTGGGACGACTTGCTAGGCATGAAAGGGAAGCACCTTTGCATTCGCTGAGCACATAATCTGAAAGTGTTCTAAAGCGGAAGCCGATTCCGTTAGCATCTGTTACTTACTACTGATTATGTTCTGAATCAGAACATGCTTGGAGAGCGCGAGATTTGGCGCATTGTGGTCGAGCCGTTGATGGGTTAAAGGCGGTTATGGCGCGAGTGAGCAGTCGCCTTCCATTCCTGCCTTTCTGCCTATTCAGGCGCTGGCCCTTTTAGGTCCCATAAAGTACCGTGAAATACGACGTGCGGATAAAAATTAATACGCATTCCCGTGCGCTTATAATATTTCTTAAGAGTTTGAGGACAGGACGCCAATTTCACACATAACTGTACTAGGTTTTCTTCGGTTGAAGAAACTCGAAAAGTTCACCCATTTTACCGAGCCCCTACGTAATGTGACGTAGGAGAATGTCTATTCCTCGCAATATCCCTAGCCAAGAAGCAGTGTCGACTATATAGATATACAGTATCAGCTCAATAATTTGGTGCTACTTCAAATTCGCCTCACATCAGCTACACGAATCTATATATATTACCTTAAATTGCTCACACACGCCTCTTGACTAATCAAACTCGTTATCCAAAAACAATCCATCGGTATCTCAAAAATAGCGAACAGAGTCACAGGCCATTAATTAAGGTATCCAAAATGTCCTTCTCAAATGCAGACACCGGTGAAATACCACCGGATCCTTACAAAGCAAAGAACCTGGATGAAGCATCTATCCAGGATAAGGTAGAGGGCCTAAGCGAGTTTGCATCGGCCTGCAAATTTAGCATGATGACTACGAGAGACGGTCGCACCGGGGATCTTGTCTCGAGGTGTATGGCTCTGGCTGCCAAGGCATGTCTATCCTTATTTAATGTTGGCACCCAGCTAAAATTGTCCAATCCAGGAATCTGGTGGTATCGACCTCATCTTTCATACAAACACTGAAACCGGCAAAACTAATGACATTGAGTCGGACCAGCATGTTAATATCGCCTTCCTCAACAGCTCTGGGGAGTGGGCTTCAATATCTGGTACAGCATCCGTTATCACTGACCGCTCCGTCGTGAAAAAATATTACTCTTCGGTGATCAAGGCATGGCTGGGTGACCTTGGTGACGGAACACACAATGGAGGACCAGAGGATCCGCGCATTGGTATCATCAGGGTGCAGACGAAATCGGCGACCTACTCCATTTCGAGGAAGAACGCACTTACTAAGGCGGCTGGGGTGGCACAGGGCGTTGTGGCGGGGAAAGTGCCTGCAGTAAACAAGTTAAGGGAGTTGAGCCAACAGGAGGTTATACAGTAATCTCTTTCTAATCCGGAACTGGTTAGTCCGGAACTCTCGTTTACCCGGAAAATACCCGGAAAAATTTGATTTTTCAGGGCAAATATCCGGAAACTCTCTTTTTACCGTAACTGGAACACTTTTTCTAGTATTTCCGGATTAAAAAGAGTCCTTTTTTCTTATTAATTATGTCTTTTCTAGCTGTTCCAGTGGCTAAGCGGCCTCGAATTGGTATTACTAACGCTCAAAAGAAGGCTTTATATACCTGGTATTATATACCTGGCCTAAAGAAGACTCTTGCAGATATATCTGCTTGGTGGTATACTGAATATAGACATCATTTAAGCTCTTTAACTGTATATGATATCCTTTCAGTAAAGAATAGTTACCTTGATTCTGATCAAGTTGATCTAAAGGCAAAGAACTCAAGGACTACAAAGTAGAATACACTTGAGAAGGCCCTAAATAATTAGGCAGTATAATTTGATCAGATTTATAGCATTATTTCAGGCAATCTCTTAAGGCTAAAGGCTTCTGAATTCTGGTAAAGGCTCCCTAAATATCAAGGATTGGAGTGTCCAGGTTAGAGCAAGGGCTGGCTAAGTGGATTCAAGAATAGATATAACTTCCACTGCTACAGGAAGGTAGGTGAAGCCTCTTTAGTTGAAATAACTGAGGATATTATCACTTAGATAAAGCGTATTCAGTTAATTAAGGCTGAATATTTAGCTAGCAATACCTATAATGTAGATAAGACTGGATTTCTTTAGAAAAGGCTTCCTAATTTAGGCCTTATAATAACCTCTACTAGTAAGAGGGTTAATAAAACTTGCATTATAGCTAACCTTTACTGTAATAAGGATAGTAGTAATAAGCTCCCTCTCTAGTTTATTAGCAAGGCTTAAAGGCTGTATTGTTTTACTTAAAATCATATCAAGAATACTAAGAACAAGGGCTTTTTTTGGAGGGTAAATTCAACTGCTTAGATAACCTATATAATTATAGCTAAGTGGTTAAGGTGGTTTAACAAGAGGGCTCAAAAGCCTGTACTTCTTTTAATAGATAACTTTAGTGCCTATAAAGCTACAGTTAAATTACTTAAGGAGCAGCCACTTAAATAGACTTGAATTGAGTAGTTTCCAGCTAAAACAACGTTTCTCTTTCAACTATTGGATTAAGGGATTATTCAGAACTGGAAGTGTTATATAAAGAAGCAGCTTTTATAGTTTCTTATAACTGAATTCAATACTGGAAGGGATTATACTAAGACATACCATGTTTTATAGGCTATTGAATAGAGTATTCAAGCCTGGGAGTCTGTTGATTCGACTGTAATAACTAGGTGCTAGCAAAAGGGGTTTAGAGGGGTTCATGAGGTTAAAGAAGGGCCTGAAAATAATAGCTACTGGGCTGAATCTCTTAAATTAATCCAGGAAATTCAAGGCATGGCTAGCTCTCTGGCTACTTCTGATTAAAGGATTAAGGAGCCAGCGGATATAAGGAGCTTTATCTATATAGAGGACGAAAGGATAGTTGATTCAGAAGAGGATATAACTGATCAGATTATAGCGTATTACTCCCTCCAGGATGATCAAGAGGTCAGTGTTGAGGAGGTGGCTAAGGTCTCAGTATCTGAAGCAATTGCAGTATTAAATACTCTAAAACTATACTAGGAGCAAAGGGATCAGCTGGCTAATCAGGACCTAATAGCCCAGTTATAGAAGGAGTCACGGATCTTATAGGCCGAAAAGACCAACTTAAAGAAGCAGTCGAATCTGACTGGTTGGCTAGGTTAGGGGTAAAAAAAGGGGGGGGGATTAGATTAGTCATACTCTTGAATATACGGAACTCTCTATTAACCGGAAATAATCCTTAAATATTAGTGTTCCGTATTATCCAGAGATTACTGTAATATGGAAAAACTCCAACAATATGGTACAGTAGATTCTTAGCCTAGGCGAGGTTATTACCGACTTTATTACAAAATCATTTTCATGCGGAAGGCCGCTATACTGGTTAACAGATAGGAACTACACGTTATTCCCATTTACGCATTAAGTCTTATAAATATCCACTAGCATATGCCTATACCAAGTGTCGCTTTGCTAGAAACTCTACTAAGGAAGCGATACCTATTGCCCTTGCCCCCACGAGGCCTAGATACGGCACAGCTACGATCAAGATGAAGATATAGGACTCCCGAGGCTAAAGTTCATCAATCTTAAATATGGGCAAGGTTGTGAATAAATCACTTTTATGGTACGTAATATTGCAGGCGAATTTTATATGCCATTTGCCTCAAGCACCAGCATGCAATAAATATCCACCATCTACAGAGACTGTTTGACCATTTAAGTACTGGTTTGTAGCCGCAAAGAGTACAGCTCCGGCCATATCTTGATCCTTCCCCGGACGTCTCGCAGGAACCTTCTCGTACTTCTCCTTCTCAATATGGCTCTTCTGGTCTTCGCCACTCCTACCAGCGGTCATCTCACTCGGGAATACTCCAGGAGCGATACTGTTAATTCTGACTTTCAATCCGTTATTCGCGACTTCGGAGGCCAAAAGTTTAGTCAAGTGAATTGCGGCAGCTTTACTAGCATTGTATCCAAAGTGATGCTGTGAAGACTGGACAATCCCGGAGATAGAGGAGATGTTGATTACGGTTGCAGAATATCCATGTTGGTCTTCCGATGCTTTTTGGAGCAGAGGAAGAAATGCTGCTGTCATAAAGAACAGCTGTGGGACATTGGTGCGATACGTGTTACACCAATCCTCAAACGTAGAACTTTCATCGTCGAAAAGATGCTTCTTCATTTCTTCGGCGGATTTAGCTTCAGTTTGCAGCGTGCTGCCTGAAATGCCAGCATTGTTGATGAGAATACAGAGACACCTCTCTCGAGATTCAATCTCCTTAACTAGCTTTGAAATCTCAATTTTCGATGTGATGTCAGCAGTGATTGGAATGATCTCGCCAGAAATATTCTGTCCGTGTGTCTTTACAACGGTATCGAGCTTCTCACTCGTCCTACCGACAATATAGACTTTAGCACCATTTACAGCTAGGGCTTGAGTAGCCATCAATCCAATGCCACTACCACCGCCAGTGATAAGCGCAACCTAATGAAGTTAGTGATATGACGGCGAAAATTCGTACAATACAATATAGTATCATTCAAACTTACTTTTCCTTTGACATTGAAGACTTCGTCGAGCAGGAAATTGTTGTTCGTCGAGGAAGACATGTTTTGCAGTAATGAGGAGAAGTGTCTTGAGGAAGCCTGGAAGGAATTGAAGCTTAATGAAGAATGATGAGGGTAGAATTTACGTTTACAGTTTGTCCGACTATGTCTTGGGGTACTACCAATGATGATATGATGTGTCGTCAGAAAATTCCCCAGCCTTTTGTTTTGGCGTAGCATTACAGGCGTGATGGGAAGGATTTCAAATCTCAGGAGGGCCTCAAGCCAAGTTGCTGCTTATAATGGGTGCCAGCCGGACGTTATCTCCGAGGAACTAGAGATGTGTTGCGAAACTTGCCAGAGGTGGGGCGGGAAGCTCCCAATACTTTATCGCCGTCAATACGACATCCGACGTCACAGCAATTGGAAGTGGAAATGGCACAGGATCTCGCAAAAAGCGAAGGGCGCAGTGACGTAATTTGGTTACTAACCTCTGTGTAAATCTACTATTAGGCTGGGCTATGTGCGACGGAGAGAAAGGTTGGTATAAGAGTTTGTGCATTCCGCTCATCTAATGCAGCGCCCATAGAGTTATTAAAATTGGTAATGAGAAGATACGCTTGTCAGAGCACTTGGGACTAACCAACAACCCTCATGGATCATCAGTACTGTTAAAACATAGTTAACCAATTGGCGATGGACAGACCTGGTGTTTGTTACTCGCCAGGTTATCGTAATTCGGTGGCTGTCAGTGGTCCAGGCGCTTTCACGGCTGGGTTCCCCTGCCCCGATTTTTTTTAACTTTCAGTGATCAGGAGTCTTCGGCCAATTACCCATATGCGGCAATATAAATCACCCCGTTGAACAAACCAGTTAGTTAGCATTGTAAGATTACAATAACGAAAGTAAACCTTACACATAATAATCATCTCACGTGCAGGAATTGGGGCCTAAGGCACCAGGCTACAAGAGGGCTGACCTCATTCCCGCTACACATGTAAGCTTTTCAACTTGCTCCCATTTTGATATCCTATCTCCTATGAGCTGATGAACAGCTTTTCAATAGATCCAATATGTCTTCGACACAAGTAATGTCCTATCTCCCATATCATGAGCCAGATATTGTCACTATCTTAACCCAGACTGCGTTTCTTCTCGTCCTTAATATCATTAACCACGTCTTTGACAACCTAATATTCTGTGGGCTCATCGGCCAAATCTTTGTTGGTGTGGCATGGGGAACACCTGGGGGGAAACTGCTTAGCCAAGAGACTGAGACTGTCATTGTACAACTTGGATATATTGGTCTTATTCTCTTGGTCTATGAAGGTACTGCTCATGCTTCATGACTCTACCAAATTATTGTTGCTGATACCTTGCAGGGGGACTGCAAACTAGATTCGCAGCTTTGAAAGCCAATGCTGTCCTGGCAACAATGGTGGCCTTAACGGGCATCGCCATCCCTATTGCACTATCCTTCAGTCTTGAACCTCTTGCTTCTGCCACACCGCTACAGGCTTTTAGTGCAGGTGCGGCGCTTTGCTCTACCAGTTTGGGCACGACATTTACCATCCTTAGCACGAGTGGACTTTCATCCAGTCGGCTGGGGGTTGTCCTCACCACTGCAGCGATGATGGACGACGTTGTTGGATTAGTAATGGTGCAAGTCATCTCAAACCTCGGCGAAGATAGCTTTAGTCCTATCACTGTCGTCAGGCCGATCGCGGTATCTATCGGGCTTGGAATTGTTATTTTAACCTGTATGTTTATTGCTAAGCCAGTGACGCTATGGTTCAACTCGAAGGTCAGGGCAAAGCAAGATGGAAGGGTGGCAAGGACAGCTAGAAACACTTACACCCCGGTCGTTATTCACACGATAATTCTCCTAGGCCTAGTCACTGGAGCATCATATGCAGGGACATCAAATCTGTTCGCTGCGTACTTGGCTGGAGCATCTATCAGCTGGTGGGATAGCGAATTTTCGCAGCGTACCACTCCCACCAATAATGCCGCATCTACCGGAGATAGGAATGGTACTTGCACGGAGAGAATAGATGAAGCCCCGCCGCACTTAGCGAATCCAGCAGTCATAAACAGATCAGCCTCGGCGCCCAACTCGACCGCTACCCTTGTCCTTGCTTCTACATCAGGAGCTGCGACTTTCGAACTCTTTTATGGACCAATCCTTCATCGCTTATTCAAACCCCTCTTTTTCGCTTCAATCGGCTTTGCCATTCCCCTCACTAAGCTCTTTTCGGGCCCAGTCGTCTGGCGTGGTATCGTGTATACTATCCTAATGCTATTTGCAAAACTCGCCACAGGTCTTTGGCTTGTGAGATTCTCTGGCCCTATCTTCCCTAAGTTTGTGCTTAAGTCTAAGATTAGAGATCTAAGAATCTTGGGCAGGGCAGCGAAGAAGAAGGGAGAAAAGAGATCGACGAATAAAGGCAAAGAGACTTCTACTAGTCAGGCAGGGGTAATGACGACTGGCAATTTGAGCATTCAGCTACATGATGTAGCTGACGGCACACCTCAGACGTCTGCTAACGCAAACGAAGGACGGAAACGCGCCCAAAAACTGAAAGCCAAACATATCAACCGTCCCTTGTCGCTCTATCCAGCTGCTGTACTTGGTACAGCCATGACTGCCCGTGGAGAGATTGGTTTCTTGATCGCGTCTTTGGCAGAGACAACGGGCGTATTCTCTTCTGATATCTCCAGGGAACCTTCACAACCTTCTGAAATCTATCTGATAGCCACTTGGGCCATTGTACTCTGCACAATTATTGGACCCCTAATTGTGGGTACGCTCGTCAAGAGAATTAGGCGACTAGATCGTGATTTAGTGACAAATGGAGGCGGTAGAAGAGAGGAAGGACCGTTGGGCATATGGGGTGTTGATTAAATTTCAGATAGAGATTTGTCAGCTTCTATGAATTTGTAGTCATCATAGACCAAGGAAAACCTAAAATAAATCACAGTCTAAAGGAATGAGATCGCTCTGGAAGGGAGAAAGGTTCGGGCCAAGGTTTAGAAGACAATGTGCTTTAGGTATGAAGAGGATCAGTTCGCCATAATACATATCTAGGGATTTTCAAAAGAGGCACTTGACGAGTGAGATGGCCTGGTCAATTGTCAAGATTATAACCGCCTTTGGACAGTAGGCCGGGAATAGTGTCTGAACTCTCGATTATCTTTCCTTATTCTGACAAGTCAGACGTCTTTTGCTCATAATGAGAGCTATTGCTGGGTGAAGGCTATAAGTAGTGCCGGCGAAGCACTAGTATAAGCTCAATTTAAGTACTTTATAAAGATTAATAACTTATATACAATAGAAGTATAAATATGTAAAGTATAATGTACTTAATAGGTAGAAGCGCTAGATGACTAAAATGCTAAAATATTTAAAGAATACAAGATGAAGGATGTCCGCTGCTATAGCAAGTTCCCTTCCTCCAATCAGCTCAAGTTCACGTACTGTACAGCAGCCTCGACAACAACAACTCCGCAGACAAAAATCTCCTCAATAGTCGGGCCACAAATAACAAGCTCACATACAAAAGCCTTAGAATCTAGATCCAAATCTTATTGGATTCTATGGCCAGATGAGGTTGCTAATAAGCTCTATCGTTAGACTCAGACTGACGACAGGTTTGATGTCTGACTGTGCGTAGTATCTCTTATGTCAACTACCGCCCACAGAAGATTATTTACTTCTGCTAGGAAGCTAGTCATAAATTCCTCTAACTATCTAAGCACTGAGAGTAATAAGAGTTTCCTTCGACGCAGGTGGCTGGGGACGCACAGACTGTAGGACCAGTCCAGCCAATGCCGCCGCATTGGCCGTACAAAGTTTGAGTAGCCCCAGAAGAGCCCGTGCTCGTAGGTTTGTTCGAGCTTGTGGCTGAGGCAGGTTGGGTCCCACCTGTCGTCAGTCCGTTTGGTGTTGTGTCCGTTGCTGTCTGTCCGTAGCACACGCAGGTATCCCAGTCTGAGACAGCCTGTCCAGGGCAGGCCACCGGTTCAAAATTCACAATAGGATTGTCGCCAATCAAAGGGCTTTGGGCCATGAGGTCAAAGTGGTAGCTATATCCGTACTGATTAGTGCCGCCAACCGGTGGGCACCACTGCTGGTTTCCGTTATAAGGGCATAGATTCGTGATCATGACAATGATGCTCTCGCCGGCAACTCCGCCTTCACCGCAGGTAGTGCAGGGCGAACTGCCTGTAGACGTCAAGTTATAACACTTGCCGCATCCAGCTCCACACCAAGAAGCGCCAGCAGTGTCATAGAGGGCTTGTGAGCCTGCAGCAGTATAGACACCGTTACTGATGCCGAGCTACGTAATATTGCGTGAGGAATGTAGAGATACAATGAAGGGTTGGGAGGAAACTGACTTGCCAGGAGAAAAGACCTGAGCTAGTACCACAGCCACAGGCGCCTTCTTGTCCATCGTAGTAGCGCTATGATACAATTAGTGTATGGCCAGAGGAGAAATCGAAGCACTTGCAGTAGTTGTAGCTAGATAGGCAAAAGCTAAGCTAGCTTGGCCCAAAAGTAAGACAAGAGTGAGCTTCATATTGATAAAGTGATGACAACAATCCGAGCAATGTGAAAAAGAAAATGGAAGGGAGTCGACAAAATAAGGTCGTGGGAAGAGACACATGGCTATATAACAAGTATATCAACTCGAGTGTGACGCCGATTCGCCAGCTGCTATCAGGTTACAAGACCTGTGCCTGATGACCTACATGGTCTTTTATCAGGTCCAATAAGCAGTCGGGTATATAGGAAGCAGAACGGCCGTAGCCATCACGATGCGTCTAGAATAGCCATCAAAGAGTTACCCCGCTGAAAATTCCCACGCCATTGCCAGGTTTTAGCTTCTTTGGTATAGCGCCCGGGGGATTCGAGTACTTAACCCCTGTCATGGTAAAAGAGGTCGGAAAGCCAAGCCGCTATTCCGTCCATGTCTAAAATGGCCGTACCAGATTCACCGGGGTCTGCGAGTTTATCCTGTTTCAGGTATCTTTCGACGGTGGCAAGATCCGTCGGCAGATTGCTTACGCGCACCCGTGGACGAGTATTTTGCAAGGAGAAGCGGGTTGGGTCCCGCCAAGAATAGGATCAAAAGACAGTGCCCAGTGTGGGCTACTCCTGATTTCTACAATTAGTTGCGACGCTGACTAAAGTGATCGTCAATGCTAAAAGAACGTAGCGATACGGATCAGGACTAATTTCCTCTGAATCTACCTTTTTATTTCTGTTTAAGTCTCACGCTGTTAGATTACAGTAAACATTGAAACCGGATCCTTGCCCCCACCTGCTTTGACTGCCTGTATCGTTCTTGACGGAATCGGCTCCAGGCTTAGAGAGAGAGCAAAGGAACTCTCTGCGTACTGGTTGTATAAAGGTATGTACTTCACTTGACCCAACTAACATGTGAACAGGAGCTTAAATCGATATCACATATGGAATGCCAGAAGGAAAGCACACCTGGTAGAATAGATATTTCCGCTAAACGAAGAAGAACCCCAGACATCAAGTAACAGTACATTATGTCAACATTTACTGTTCCGAAATGGTTTGCTCCTCACTTATATTGTTATTGACTTTATGTTGTGCTGCCACTAATTTTGAGGGAGCATTAGGTGGTGGACGTGTAACTCTGGCCGTCAAACATTGGGCGAGGTCCCAGTTGTCTCCTTTGCACCCGCAGGACGAACCAACCCAACTGTAACGCATTCCACGTCTTCGCCACCATAGTCTTTAAGGTTGACAGTAGTCTTCAGCTTTTCTTCCCAGCCGAACTTCTTATATAAGCCCAGTCCTGAGGGGCTAGCCTCGATGAAAGCTGGCAATCCCCTACGATCAGCTTCCTTCAGTCCAACCCTTAGCAGTGCACTACCGACGCCGCGACGCTGAACCTCTGGCATGACGGTCAGTATGGCCATGTAGATGAAGGGTTGGTTGCGTTCATGGAAGTAGTTGAGGCGCCAGCGGCGTAAGGCGCCGAGAGAGGCTTCATAGCATTCTAAGTGTACCTCCGGTGAGGGATCGCCCCATGGGATATTCTGCGTCGAATTCCGCGGGTTATCGACCAAGTACCATGCCGCGACGCCCAATATAGGTCCGCTAGGGCTCTCGGGATCAACAGCTTTGTGGTAGATGAACTGTGGACTAGCTATACGTTCTAAGTGCTCAGCTACGTTCTTCTCCTTCGGCTTCCGTGGGACATTAGGCCGGTTAAAGCAAAACTCTATAAGTGGATCGGGGCCAAATGCGTTCTTAAAGACCTCCATCATTTCTTCTACTTCTTTGGACGTTGGCGCGATGGGCAAGACTGTGACTGACATGGCGGGCGTGGCAGCTATGGCGTCGTCGTTCTGGACTGACTGCTATCCTCTGAAAGTAGAAGTTCGCAAGTATGCTCAGACTGAAAGTAATTGAAAAAAGAAGTAGGCGATAAGAGGTGCATGAGTCAGAGACTGGTTAAACAGCGTTGCAGGTCGGCGCCACTTCTGTCACGTGGATTGAGCAGGTGTGGTCCATCCATATATAATAGCTCATATAATATTCATAATCAAAGGACTAAAAGCTAAAATGAAAAACGTAGTCATAAGATGCTAGATTTTATAGAGTATAATATCCACGGATTCTATAAACAGCCAGCTTGAGAGGCATATGTTGCTCCACTCTCTATCATGAACAGCCTAGTCGCAAGGTGGAGTCAAAAAATACCGTGGCTGCGCGTTACCCCTCTTCTGCTCCTTTAGTGTATTTCTACTCTCCACCCACGAATTCGGATGTCCAATTCAAGCAAATGTCCTTTGGATACTCTATCGGAGACTTCATCCAGCTCACGCAACTAGCATGGAGCGTTGTGCAGAACACACGGAAAGCCGTCGGCGCGCACGCCGGCCTCTCGCGCGAAGTCACTAGTCTGCACATCGTACTCTCGCGGCTCTCAGTCGAAGTGCAGAATCCTGCATCTCTGCTGAGCCAGACACACGACGGGCGGCGCGATGAGCTCTTGCTCCTCACACGGAACTGTGCGCGCGTGCTACGCGTTCTCGCACAGATACTTGAGAAATACAATGCTTTGGATGATGAGAAACGGAAGGTGACGAGGCTCTGGCAGAGGGTGCGGTTCGGAAATGGAGAGATGCAGGATTTGGGCGAGATAAGGGTTAAGATTGCGACATACACATCGGCGTTGACACTATTTTTGAATCTAATAACTATTGGGTCGCAAGGGAGGGTAGAGAGATATATGGAGAGGCAGGGTGGGGAGTTGAGCGAGATGAGGCAGTCTTTAAATTGGATTACGGCAGAGCTGCAAGTGAGAAGTGGTCCGAGTGGGGAAGGTTCGATTTTAACATCGTACGCTGAGGATGACAAGAAGGTTTGGAAGGAATTCCGAAGGGGGTTAATTAAAGAGGGATTCTCCAGTAAGGTTATTGAGAAGCATGGGAAGACGATCAGGGAGTATATTATGGAGCTTGGGACTAGGGGCGCCCTGGATGATGTCCTGCCTGATGAGGACGAGGCCATTTCATTTTCTGGAAATACTAGTCTCAGTGTGCAAGAGGATAACAGTTTAGATGAGAGCGACGAGAAGAGTGGAGGAAAAGAAAATGGATCAATAGAAGTTGACGAGGAGTTGGGGGAGAACGCATTGGAGGAAGAAAAAGAAATGGAAGATGAAGGAAAACAAGTAGTATTTGGAAAAGAAGAATTAGAGGAGGAGGAAGCATCAGAGGAGGAGGAAGTATCAGAGAAAGAGGAAGCGGAAGATGAAGAATTAGAGCAAGTGATATTGGGGGAAATAGCCTCAGAGGATGATGGTGAGATGGTGGTAGAGACTATACATAAGGAGGAGATTCTCACGGATGAGTTCCCTAGAGATCCAACTTCCGATAGTTTTGAATATTGGAAGAAGACCAAAAAAGCAAGGAGTATCGCCACTGATATTGACGACATCGATGATATCAAAGACGAGACCCAGCCAGTCAATCGATCACCGACGGAAGACCTCGGCGGAATCATCGGAAAATTGAATAGATTCGAGCCGGAGATGTCGCTCGACTTGCCCGTGAGGCATTTCCCAAACTGGCTGGCCTGGTTTTACAGATCAATGTTTATTCTATCTCGTCAATCCACTGAAGAAGACGATCCGTTGTCAAACTTAATTCGATTAGGATGCGGCCCTTGCGAGTTATCCGAGAACACTGAAATGGAGGAGTTCGATGTTTACGGGTGGTCTCCAATCGCAGTATGTGCAACTCAGTTCAAATTCACTGCTATTTGCAACTGGATAGTCCATACAGCTCGAAGATATGACCAAACAAAAATGTCGAAACACGATATTCGAGCAGCGACGTCCCTTTGTTCTTCCGCTGAGAATCTACGACATTTACTGTTTCGCGTAACTATTTACGATTGGCGTGCGCTCTGGAGTGCTGCTCTTTCCATCGAACCTGAGTTCTACAGTGAGAGAAAGCAGCTTGACGAGTTTCTGTTTCGGACCTCAAACCTTAGGAGAGATTTCAAAGCCTTCATTGCCGACGGCCAAGCAGTCATGCTAAGCCTCAAGTTCTGCCGACTCAATGACCGCGCAACATCTGCTGAGGAACTGGAGCGTATTAAAATCTTCTCGGGGGAACAGCAGACCGTCGAAGAACTTGGAAAACATGCTGCGTTCGACTTCGTGTCTGGACTTTTTGATGTAGGCCCGCATTCTCCGCATCTCAATTTCGCCAGAAACGCTCCGTTAAAGTACTTAGTGCCTCGGATCCAGGAAGCAATTTTGTTCTTCAAACAAAATTGCGAACAATTCGTGCTAGAACAGGAAGAGTTAAAGGGGGCAATTCGCCCAGTAGTGGAGTCAATATCGATTAAGAAACCAGTTGAGCTGGCAGGGCAGTCATGGAGTTCGAGTCATGACACTGTTCAGAGCTGCTTGCGGTTCGCAAAGAAGAACCTTTACAGGTCAAATAGGCGCTTGAGGGCTTGGGTTCAAAGGAATACTTATCCTCGTGATCGATCAACCATCAATCCATTCGCCAATGAGCTGTCTGATGAGCTGGGCTTTAGACAGCTGCTGGAGCAGTGCGACGAAGACCAAGCTCAGGTTTTTATAATCTCAAAAGTGTGGCGTCGATCTGAATGGAAGAACTGATCCTCTGCGAAATTACGACTTTGATGTAGAGAATTAATTGTTTCAAGAGGAGAGTGAGAAACTCTAAACCTATCGTCCGACTAGAATAGCCTGAACTAACACTTCATTATTATCAACGTATCACGTAATATCGATGCTGTGCTCAGCAAAAGACCTTGGACGGCTCCTTAGTTACACCGCCCGTATCGTCGATCATCCGCTTTGTTATGGGGCGTTGTTGATAATACTGCGGCTAATTACCCGTTTGGGACATTATTACCGACCTCACTACTTACGTACGTGCAACATTATCGAATACCAAAATTATTTAAACGCAGTGCCTCCCTCCACCTACCTGCTACTTATAAAGTATCAATTCTGCCTTGCCCTGAAAGCTACCATTCCAAAATTCTAATATCAATATGGCCTCAAAACCCTCAATCGTTATCATACCTGGCTCTTTTTCATTCGCCTCTATGTACTATGATCTTGCCAACAGGATTCAAAAAGAAGGGTACGAAGCATTCGTGAACAGCTTGCCATCAACGAGTCGCAACCCACCTGAACAACCCGCCAGCATGAATGACGACGCTGTATTTTTCAGGGGCATAATTGAGAGTCTTGCAGACAAAGGGAGAGACGTCCTTGTGCTAACTCACTCGTACGGAGGGGTGGTTGGAACGGAAGCTGCAAAAGGAGTAGGCAAGACCGAGCGACAAGCAAAGGGGAAGAGCGGAGGGATTGTCAGAATTGCCTACCTGAGTTCTATTGTATTACTTGAGGGAGATACCTTAATCAACGAGCAAGGGGAGGCTCCACCAGAGCTGGTAGAGGCTAGCAATGTACGCTCATTAACTCCTCCAAACTTATTACGTTAGGCTGATTTATTATAGGATGGTTTCTTGAGACTGGTTGGTATAGAATTGTGCGCTAGGGGAACGTTTCCGGACCTAGAGTTCGACAAGGCCGTGGAGTTGGTGAAGGTGATGCCCAGGCATTCAGCTCTCAGCTTCGCAGGGCAGTTAACCTATCCTGCATACAAACACATTCCTGCTTCATACATTGTCTGTGAGAATGACTTTATCATTACTCTCGACAAGCAGCGGAAGTTTATCGAGAGGATCAAGGCGGAGAGCGGCAAGGAGGTTGATGTTCACACGCTAAACACCGGTCATTGCCCGAACGTAACTGCGCCGGAGGAACTAGTCAAAGTCATTATCAGCATAGCCGCTTCAGTCTAAGCAGTTTTTTAATAGAAGATTGCTCTTGTTCCTTGCCTCTCGTCGGTCAATGTCACACAAATGTGAACAGTTTTCGCTCGCTATGAGGTACAGTCTGTCGGCCATCTCAAGGTATGAAGTCAAGTAGAACTCTTGACTGTTGTGGATAGCCTTGGGCGACTATGTAAATAAATCTTACGGGGGCCAAGCGAATACGCTCTTCGGGGACGTATTCGTGTAAATAATTCGACTCTCGATTGGCTAACTTAATCTTTATCACCTGAACGCTTCAACTGAATCTAATGCTATCAAGCTACACTACTAGTTAAAACTGGTATTCAGTTTTATTTCTGAGTGACTGGCCCTCGACTGATTTAGGTGAGCCCCATATTATCACCGTATCTAGAAGTTGGCCCACCGGTCAAGTTTGAGTGCTGACTAACTCCAAATACTGACACTTGAGCATTAAAATGCTAATATCCATGAGCTGAATACAGGGAGACCTTATGTATACTCAAGCATATTTATTTCGGTTATTTGAGATGGTATTTGGTACATTATGCTAGGAAATATGTATAAAAGTGGTGGTCGAACCCGCCACCTTTAGAAGAACAGACCCTTTTTACGTGATGCCTTCTTACACCCGTCACCTTACTGTTGGTACTAGTCTCACGTGATCAATTAACATTGACAATTAATAAGCAACCAGTACAGCTGATATTGACTGACTACCTGACTACAGAACATATATATCCCCTCATTATATGCCTTAGGTAGGTGGCAAAATTGGTAGTAACAAAAGGATGCATACTTGTGTACGGAAGCCTAATTCAGGGCTTGATATCCGCTAAATCACTAGCTAAATTTGGCTGCTTAGCGTATTAGTCAGTAATCCACCAACACTTAAGTTACCCGATCCTGCCTGGCTGCGAAACAATGGCAAAGATCACCAGTCCTGGGCTTCTTCTCTCGTCCAATTGTGCCTGTCGGGGAGAGTTATTGAATGCCTCGAAGACGCAGAGCCCCGAACGCGTGCCGTGGGTGTCGCGACCGTAAAATCAAATGCGACGTATCAAGTAGTGGCACCCCATGTCAAAACTGCGCTCGCACAAATGCCGAGTGCTTGGTCGTGGGCAGGAAGAGAAGCATGACGAAGCATGCATATAGGCCCGGGCTTCCTTTAGAAAGCATGCATATATTCGAAGTCGATACCGTCCAGTCGACCAACAACCAAGGCGCCGGAAAAGAAATCACAACCAACCTCGACGAGTGTTGGACTTCTGACATATGCCCGTTACCTCCGACAGGTAGAAGTCCAACAGACTTGCTACCGATACACGAAGAAATTAGCCCCGAATGCCATTTGCCGAGCTACATTATCCCGCTACGACCAGATCTCGACCCAGGCGTGCTATGCCTTCTTCGTCAGAAGAAAGCCCTCTCACTCCCACGGCAGGCTGTGATGGGGGAGCTACTGCGCGTTTATATCTGCTATGTCCATCCGTTCTTACCTCTCCTAGATCTCGGGTATTTTCTCGACGCAGTTGAAGGCAAAAATGGATCAAAGAAAGTCAGTCTGATACTATTTCAGGCTGTCATGTTCGCCGCTACGTCTTTTATCGATATTCGCCATCTCAAGACTGAGGGATTCGAACGTCGCAAGGAAGCTCGCAAATATTTCTTCGATAGAGTCAGGGTAAGTGATTCTTTCCATTCATAATGGGTAGATCCATTTCTGACTGCAAGAACTCTAGTTACTGTTTGATTCAGACGTGGAA
Source organism: Oidiodendron maius Zn (assembly GCA_000827325.1). Lineage (NCBI taxonomy): Eukaryota > Fungi > Ascomycota > Leotiomycetes > Myxotrichaceae > Oidiodendron > Oidiodendron maius. The sequence continues at coordinate 1,293,673 of KN832880.1, read as the reverse complement.
CTTGATCCAAGTACTCTTGTGCAGGCACTTCTGCTGATGACCTACTGGTACGACAAACCAGCAGATACCAAGGGCCGAACTTACTGGATGAGGATTGCGTTGTCTTTTGCTAATGATCTAGGACTTGGTCAAAATTCCGAGCTGGCTATGTCGTCTCCCCATGAGCAGATGCTGAGGCGTAGACTGTGGTGGTGCTGTCTGATGAGAGATAGATTGATTTCTCTTAGTGAGCTGCGGCCTAGCAGCATCTCTACAGATGAGACCAGTTTTCCCGTTCTTTCGGCAAACGATTTCGAGTGTCAAACCTTCGCCGAGGCACTGAAGAAGTACTCTGGGCAAAGCAACGATGAGCAGTGGCAGGCTTTAACAGAGTTGTGCTTTCAGAAAGTCAAATTATGTATCCTCATCGGACGCATCCTCCATACTCTGTACAAGCCAAGAAGGGTCCAGCATATTGCCTCAACTGAACCTACAGTGACGCTACTCCCAGACCTTTCAGACTCTGCTACCGCTGAGTTTGTCGCTCGAGACCAGGAATTGCGCAAGTGGAGTTCAGATATGTGTCCCACTATGCATTGTTTGGTGAATGAAGATCTCTGGCGGAACTGCAGCACAGTATCTGTACACTGCTCATCGTTGGAGATGCTCTACTACACCGTCCTCGGGATCGTCCATAGACCTCGACTTCTTACTCATTCCCAACCGGATTCGGCAGCCGGGGCAATCCAAGACCTTTCACGGAAAGTTGTGAGAGAAGGTGCTCAGAGAATTACACAAATCGCAAAAGTTTTCAAAGAAGCAGACCTGTTACGCTTTCTACCTCCCATTGGAGTGACGGCTCTACTGGCCTCGGCAGTGCAGCACGCAAAGGACACCGTATCGTCAGCCCCTCCGATCTGCAAAACTGCACAGTTGAGTCTCAAGCAGACAACGGACTCTCTGGCCCAACTGCAACAAATCTACTTCTCGGCCGATCATGCGATGGCATTCATTGAACTGATCGGGAGTAAGCAGAACTTAGATGACAGCCGTGATCTGCGAGAGATGACAGTCTTTCCACTCTTCCGCAATGAACTGTTGAATTATCATACACCGCAGACTCAGAATATGGGAGAAAGAGCGTCATCAGTCACTGAGAATCCAGCTGAATGTTTTGATACGCACTCGGATTTATTTTCGGCCTGTGAACTCATGACACCATGGATGCCGCTCTGATTGGAGCGGGCAACGCAACATATAGCAATGTGCCATTTGGGCGATGAGGTTGATTAGAATGATAATAAACTGGCCCGAGAGTTGTCCCAAAAGTAACTTGGGCCAGCGTGCCAATTTACTGTTTAGCAGCCGCTATCTCCCTAACATTATCAGGAGTGTCATAGGTAGATTTGAAGAAGTTATCGAATGCAGCATTGAGGCCAGCCTGCAGCTGTTTAAGTTGGGCAATTTCCTCGGCCCTGGGCGCAGATTGAACAACTATCTTCTAGAAGCACAACGGGATGGTAGAGTAAGGTTAGGGTAGTAATAGGGTAAAAATGACCGAGATTTAAAGAAGGGGAGCAGGATTAATCTTATAACAAAGAGCAGGAGGCTGGAGCTCCTCCTTCCTATCTCGAAGGGAACTAGCGCTGAATCAGCCTTTATCCGAACGAATGGCAAGCAGGTATTAATTGCCAGTTTTGACTCTCTTTCTTCCTCCTCTCATTTCATGTTTGTTATACAAGAACGACCTAACAAACACTAGTGTAATACTAACAATCTTGTTTTGCTTACAGATGCAGTTTGCTGACATTGTTTTAATGATGGGTTATTAGCGGGCTCTGTTAGATGGCCACCAGGTGCTTCTGTACCTCCATGATCGCTCAAGCTGCGCCTCATGCCATCTGGGGTCTCATCAGGATACGCGCGTCGTCTGATACAAGCATCATCTAGTGTCGGCCGATTCACCGCCGCTAACTTCATTGTGTCAAGGAGTTAGTGACTTAACTTAACCTAGCTGCTAAAGTCAAACAAGTTAGCGTTAAGCAAAGTTAGTTAATGGGCACACCGAACGGCTGTCAGGAGTTGTGGGGTTGCTCGACCCTCGACCGCTCAATTTCTATAAAATTTATATCCAAAGTGCAGGCAGGGGCCAGGGTTTACATGACGTATGGTTGATCGAGATTTAGTCTACCTGCACTTGTAAGCGGATGTTCGTGGCCTATATGCGTCATTTTTTGGCGTTCAGCCAGCCCTTCAACCCGCTAAAACTTGGGTCGGCTTTAGGAGCCGGAGATTGTGAACGTTTTCGCCGCAATTTAGCACCGCCCTGCTCATATACGCGGGCAGGAACCTCCTCAGTCATCAACGGGCTAAGATTTCAAAGCATTAGTATGATAATGGTTCGTCATTCCAAGAATGTATTTAAGATAGCAGTGAGCAAGATCGAAATACCCACGCAAACATCAGTCTCTTTTTCTACAAGTCAGTTTGTCACTTAATTTTAAGAAGAAATTGTCGAGTTGAAATTAACTTGGCCAAGATGTACGCATTAGCTTTAGGCCTATTTGCCTTGCTCTCATTGGGGTATACAGCTCCTACAAGCTTGTGTCCGCCTTTCCAAGGTACATTTAATGTATCTGTGCTTGACCTGTACCCAGAGAGTGCAGACTGGGACCCAGTCCACTGCAAAATCTATTTCGGGTGTGTCTCACTCTTATGCTAAGTTGCTATACGCTGATAAGTAACAGTCTCTACTACAATGCCTCGGTGGCTGTCTATGACCCATATCGCAAAACGTCCGAGGTTATCACTATTCCAGGAATCACTGGAAATAGCGATTATACCGTCACCGGTATAGACTACGACGGAATGGGGTCCATGTACTTTGCAGCTACTTCACTTACTGCATTCCAGGCGACGACGTCTGGCAACACATCGCTAGCTAATTTTACTGGCCCTAACAGCATCATTCGCTATGATACCAACGCCCGCAAGATCAGCTGGGTGTCGGATCTTGTGCCTATCCATAACGAGATTCTCCAGAGAACCGGAAAGCTGGTCACCGGGTTCCAGGATATGGCAGAGGATAATCAAGGCAATTCTTTTGTCATAGGGTCATTTGGTTCGGTCATTGTAAAGATTGATCGTAACGGTACACCGCGCGTGTGGTACGAGCCGAAGAATATCAACGACACACTCGTTTCCGGTGGGATTATTAGATCTGGCAATAAGATTATCATTAACGATAGGCTTTATCCAGCCTTGGTGACTTTCAATATTGACGAACCTTACGGGACTCCAGTTTATGTACATCCTGAAGGGTTTCCAGCTAACTATTCAGCCGGAACTGACGCATTAGTCGCACCATCTAAATACGGTGGTAGAGTGGTGCTGTGGTCTGATGATTTTTATGGTACCCGCGTGATTGGGACCAGGGACAACTGGGAAACTGCTGAATACCTAGGCTTGGTGTTGATGGACAGCAGCCTCCGGAGTCGCGGAGGTTTCACAACAGACAGCTTTGCGGTTGGTAACACCATTTACTCGTTGACCGAGTTCTTTCAGGCTACGAAGCCAATCCAGACCACGAAGGAGTTTACTATGGTAGATATGACAGAGCAGGTAGACCAGCTTGTTAGAGCGTGGCTGGTGTAATCCGCTTAAAGATTCTGTTCTCTTGAGCGAGTCGCTGTACTAGAGAAATATACGTTCCGTACAACCCACAAATATGCCCTATACACGAATACTGTATCCAAAGCAGATAGTCCGAGTGCGGGATCGTAGGCACGACTGGGCGTGGACGTATAGGACTACGCATACGCAGGATGGTACGAGTTGCAGTGCTAGGCATAATGGCAGCTGAGAGAGGCAGGGAATCAGATATTTACTCCGGCCTCCTTGCTGCGTTACAACCTTCACCAGAAGTCTAGCCTCTTCGATATCAAGGATCTATAATTTTATAGGATACTAAATTATTTTTTAAAACTTATATATACCATTTATTTATTCTTATCTTTAGATATATTAAGTACATTCACTATACATAGACGTTATTTATTACATTATACTAAAGTCCCTAGGCTTCAACTAGGTAAAATTCAGGAGGCGCCCAAAAAGACTTTGTCACTGTCCATACGCAAACTCAACCACTCCACCAACGTAGTGAAACGCTAAGAGCCATTGCGAACGATCTAGCAAATCTACACGCTGCGTTCCTTTCGTTGCCGCATTTGCGCTTGTCCTGGTCTACGAGGGGGGAGGGGGGGATATAGGATTCTCAGCGACGTGGAGGAGTATATTTTTATTCATCACCAGAGGCGGAAAGAGCACGAAGAGAGAAAGAACAACGTCGATATTACGGGAGACAAGCAGACACTGAAAAAGAGCGTAAGAAGTCACATGTCAATTTGTTGACAATAGGCTCGTCTGCTGTTCTGGAAAGAGTTATGCCAGTCTTCATGTGTACTGTACAGTACATAAATATGTAGCCAGTCCGTTGTTTCTGTATTCTTTTCGATACATATACGGAACGAACAAATAGGCGAAAGCTTCCTTGAACTCTTACCTCTAGCATCATAACACCTGCTGCTGCTCCTTCCACGTGGCGTACTTGCGGTAGATATCCCGGCGGAAAGTCTGCTTCAGCGAGGCCATCAAACCGTCGTCCACTGGCAGCGCAGCCTGGATAGCGCCGACGCCGCACAAGCCGTTCTTACGATCGATAAACCAGGCGAGCGTCGTGCCGCCACCCCAGGTGAGCGTACGCTCACCGTACCAGCCATCGATATCTTGGAGTGTCAGCAGACCGCCCAGGCCATGGCCCATCTTCGTTTCGAGGTCGATGCCGACACGGAAGAAGACGCCCATGGGGCTAGCCAGCGCGGCCTGTTGCCCCGCGGTCGCTTGGGGACTCAGGTGGTGCTGGAACATGTCGTCGACAGTGGTGGGTTTTAAGAGCTTACCATCGCTGGCTAGCAGTGAGTGCAGAACCTTGGCGTAGTCGATACCTGGCAGGAAGAGGCCATGGCCGCCAAAGTCTCCGCGTGTGCGCTTGTTCATGTCGCCGCCGCCGCTGAGCACGGCGCGGCCGAGTGCACTGGGGTCGTCCGGGTTGAGGTCAACGAGTCGGGCACGTAGGTCCTCGCGAGTTGCCGGGTAGAACTGGGCGTCAGTGATGCCAAGGGGTTCGAAGATACGCTGCTGCATACGCTCACCCAGCGTGAGACCAGTCACCCGCTCCACCACTCGGCCGGCCCAGTCGAGCCCGGGACTGTACATCCAGCCGGCACCCGGCTGGAAGATCAGAGGGTAGCTGAATAACTCTTCAACGCTAAGCTTCTCGTCGTCTTTGGGAGGGGCGAATTTCTCGCGCCATCGGGCGACGTGCGGATTCACAAAGTGATAGCTGACGCCAGAGCTGTGTGTGAGCAGCATTTCGAGCGTGATGGGACCGTCCGCAGGTTCCAGTAGAGGGGTTTCGCCATCGTCAGAAAAGCCAGTAATGACCTGCTTGGCTGCAAGCTCGGGCACGATAGATGATAAGTCGCCGGTAAGAGTCAACAGGCCATCCTCGACGCACTGCAGGGCGGCAATCGTGGTAATCAACTTGGTGGCTGAGGCCAGGAACAATACATCGTCGAGCCGCTGTGGTCGCTTCTCGCCCGACAGGAGGGTACGTTGGCCGAGCGCCTGGTTGTAGATAAAGCGGCCCTCGGTGTCGCTGGCACAAATAACAGCACCGTTGATCTTGTCAGCATCGATGGCGGCCTGGAAGCTAGTCTCGATGTCGTCAGCCATGGCGGAGGACAACGACCAGATTGATTTCAACTGAGCAGAGCTGATTGTGTAAAGGACAGCTCAAGGAAGGAGGCCGTAGAATGAATCGAAACCGTCTAAAGATGTTGGGTAAATCTAGGAGGTTGATATTGGATTTAAGGACCAATAGAGAGGTAGACAAAACATTACGTGCCGCAGTAGAAGCTCTCGTCGCACTTACTTCATCTTTTGAGTCAAATAGCGCTCGGTTATCCTGGCGCTTATTACCCCCCAGCCCATAGTATGGCTGCCTTCAATCAGGACAAATATTATACCGGACTTACTTCTAAATGTGTTACGTAAATAACTCGGAGGAAATAACCGGACTCGTAAATTATCCTGTTAGAAAGGACTCGATAGAAAACGTCGAGCAGAATAATCCGATCGCAATACAATCGTGTCCACGGCTGTCTAAACTGTCGGCATTGCAGAACACTCCACTGATGAGGTCCAGATTTCGTTGGAGAAATTATTATTGCTTTGTCTATAGCAAACCACCCCTCACTGATAGTTTTGTAGAGCACGCCTTAACTTCTCAACCCGTAATTTACTGCACTTGAGACCAATCCGGGCTCGCTCATAGTACAGTTCTCTATCATGCTCGTCCCCCCAGTCGCTCTGCCATTCTGTGGCGAGTAAGCGGTTGAAATATATCTCCGCCAGTTCCACCGGAACGTATGCCATCGTGCAGCCCTCCAGAGTTGAGCCAAGATACACGGCAGTCTGACAGACTCGTAATGCGACTTGGCTAGGTCTATCCATGGACATGGACATGGAGGGAGAATCAGCACCCAATGCCTCACAGTGGCTCGTAAAGAGTGCATCATGGCGGAAGAGGTCGCGTACTTCGAGAATTGTCGTATAGAGCTGAAGAAGTCCAGTCCAGTAATATATAAGGAGTCCTGCTGCCTTGGGGTAGGAAAAATGGATCAATGACGATTGCTGAGATTTTGTTTCCATCGCTGGATTTCTAGAATACCACCAGAGTGGCCGCTTCTCTGGCCCCTCTAGCGACTCTAGCCAATTGTAAAACTTCTGGATCAAAGAATCGCAGTCTCTGAGGTATTCTAAAGCTTGTTTATATTGAGACTTTTTGGCGGACAATCCATCTGCTTGTCTTTGATCTTCAGCGTTTTCGCCTTTCGTAGACCCAAGGCATTTTATCTGGTCGCTGCGTTCAAGAAAACCAGGTACATGGAGAGTGATGTCTAATAATGATTCTCGATGCGTTTTAGCTGAACCTTGGTATGGAATGTTGGCCCAATTATCGTCGGCGAGAAACGTCGCCTCGCGGGTTTTATATGCTTCGCACAGCTACAGACGAGATAGGTTAGTCCTAGAAGAATAATTACTAAGGGCAGTAATTTGTAACATACGACTACTGTCCGAATGGCAGTATAGATTTGTCTCGCGACAGGTGGTTGGAAGCTTTGAGGTCCGGCGAGCTTCAAAATAGTAAGAGCCCCGTGAATGTGGCGACGATACCCTTCCCCGTTAGGACCGTGTGCTAGCCACTACAACATTGTTGTTAATATTTCTTCAGGAATAGAGTACAGATCTATCTGTAGTCCTGTATTATACATCTCGCCAGATGAAAGCTTACCTCGAATAAAAGCAGTGATATTAGAATAGACAGCACTGAATCCTTATGATTTCTCTCTTCTGCCTTTGAGTCAAAGGCCAAGGTGAGTTCAGAACGAAAATGACTTAAAGCAGTAGGGTAGGAAGCCATAGCTAGTTTTCGCAAGCTAGCATCACCTCTTGCCCGACCGAGGTACATTGTGGATGTGGTAAATAGAGCAGCATCGAGGGCTTTGTTCCGAAATGCCAGTGGGAGAATTACCTGGCAGCATATCGACATGGATGCCTCCACGGTTTGTATTGCTGAATTCTTGACCGGATCGCATGATAAGGACCAGAAATCTGCCACCGCCGAACGATATAATCCGACGGAAATGCCAACGGAGGAAATTGTCGAGAGGGGAGATGGGTGTTTGGCTTGTTTATTAATCCTACAGACAGCCGCCAAGGCCCTTCCACGTGGGGGCAACATATTATTATGCTCGCTACGAATCGCAAGACTCAAATTTTCCCTATCTGATATATCCTGGATATTACTTATATTTCGCCGAATGAAGATCTGGCCTTTGCTTGGTCCACTGCACTGTAAGCCGCGCTTGAGACAACGGTCGCAACTAGGCTGCTCCAGACCACACTTCAACAAGAACTGTCAGAAACATTATATCTACCGCTTAAGATAGTATTATTGATAGAATGACCTCGCATACCTTAACGCGCCGCAGCCGGCACTCTCTGCAGCGTCTGGATGAACCTGGAGGAGGGTTCATATTCGGAGAGCAGCTGACACTACACACCGGCCCGGCCCCTAATACATATTACTCACGTAGGCACAAATCAACCGACTAAACCTTAAGAAGCGGATTTGAGTGGCTCAACAATTCTGCAATAATGCTGTAATAGGTTACAAACAGAGTAAAACCTCTCCCATCTCAAAGTCGTTAATTCTTAGTGCTGACATCTGGAGCTAGTCCTCAGAAAGAAGTTGAGGCGAGCTTAAGCAAATTTACTGAGCGATTATAAGCTGGTAATAACACCACTTAAGTCCAATTACTGTACATGGTTAGTAAGATTTGCGCTCAGGAACGAATCTACTCTTAGCTACGTCTCTACCACTTATGATTAGTTATACATGACATAACTGAATCCTATCTGTGCTAAAAACTGCACAATCGCAAGTACATTTAGAGCAGTATGAGATTCAGAAGGGCTTGTAATTTCAACAGTGATAAGCCGGCCCGATGGATTACCACGCAGCCGTTAATTTCTAAGAACGGGTTTCGACTTTACCATTCGTTATGATTTGTAAGCTCGAGATCAAATTCGAAGAACTCGAGCAAGGATAAGTCGCATTTCTGCATAGGCAAGACTGTTTACAGAGGGGAAAATATTAGATCAAGGCACAAAGACAACCGAACGAGTTACAATGAGTAGTCGGCTTAATTTGATATGACTTACTTCCTACCAATGCATCCACGTGGCCCAATATTAAACGGCTTGGAGGCCTCAAGCCGGTCACTTGCATAGTTATGATCACCAAGCCAGTGTTCTGAGATAAAGGACTAGAACCAATGATGTTAAACTTGGCTGCGGTAAAGGGGCTGTGATAAGGATACGAGGCACTCACTTTTGGATTTTTGAAATTCAGAGACGAACGAGAAGAAGCCCACGCTATGATGCTAACACTGGTCTTTTGAATAAACCCAAATCAGTTAGAGAGCAAAAGTTGAAAAAGAATGACCTACACCACCAGGGAGAAAGTGTCCCACGGCCAGTTCTCCTCCTTTAGGGACGAGTCGTGCTGGTAGAGTTGCTGCTGGGCATGATCCTGTATGAATTAATGGAGGTCACGGTAAATGGAGAGAGGAGTTCACATTCTACTGTGCTCGGCATCGATTTCGACCGTTAAAATGCTGGGAACGCCATTAAGAGATGGGATCTCTGCTAGTTCTGACGGCAAATTTTGCAGGGATGGCTGAGAAGATCGTAACACTTACTATCTTTTTGCATTGTCGGTCTTTGTTTGTGAGCTCCCATCATATCTTTCCAGGCCGACGAATCTATAAATGACAGCTCATCTGGAGCGATACGGACAACTGGGCCGTACTGGGAATGAAGGGCTGCTATTGCATCCGGAAGGTTCCCAGAGAATGAGGCCATAGCCCATGGCAGGCAACTCGCAACACATGATATGGGACCAGGGAAGCGTTTCAGAGGATGGAAGAAGATGTTTTAGACTGCTATACTCGCGAGATAGGTAAAATACTATACCGCATCGCCAAAATCAGCACCTGTCTGCAGGAAAGACGTATCGTCTACTTACAAGACCAAGCAAAAACACGACAGCTCCTGAGAGTGTCCGTGGGTTATCCGAGATTATTGTAAAGTTTGCTCCACCAAATCTAATTGAAACAAGCAAGGTGATAGATTGGAAGAGAGGCAGAATATTTTGGACAAGAAACTAGAGGGTTCTGATATATCTTTTTTTGCTCCATGCTGTCAGATGCGGCAGTTCCGAAGGAAGCCTTGACGTGTTGAGAGGCACTGTTTATCGTATCAAAATGTTCCACCGGCAGCGTAATATAACGGAGAAATCCAGGAATGCGTCGGGAATATGTCCGGTGTTCCGATGCAGTATAGATCAGTAACTCCTGGCGGTAAATTGAGGTAAATTGTCAGCCGTGTGACCCTAGCCTAGATCGTATTCATCTTTTAGTCAAGGATGATATTACTACGTTGCAAAATATGGCGAAACATTTTCTCTCATCCATTGGACGAAAAAAAATAGACTCTATGCCGAAGGATTTATCACTTAAGAACGCGCAAGAATGTGTGCGAGAAGAACTTAATATAATACTGCAAAGTATCTTGTAACAACTAGTCCTTTTACGAGCTGAGTAAGACTGTTACCTCAATTCGGCATTTTATCCAAATTCCTAAGCTTCTCGCCTCTACTTCCCTCGACGAACGGACTAATCAGCACTAATGATCTTTTTGGGTTTGAAGGTCTAAAATGCCTGATAGTGGAAGTATTAGGGACATATACAACCAAATATGCCATAGCGCATGCATATGAGATACTCTATTGTTGTCTTTCAAGAGGAAAGTTTGTTGCGATTTTAGCTTGCCTATTTTAAAAGGAGAAGACCAGAGTGACTCAAAAATATGCCTCATTCAACAGGCTCACTTTGGAGCACTAACAACGATTGGAATGATGGATATGAGTCTGGAACTCAATACAGTGACCCGTGGTCGGGTGTCGGGTCAAGGGCTCGGATGAATACAGCCAGGTAATCTTACAATGACCTCGCCAATTCCACAATTTCCTTCATCTCACGTCACTCTCACTGACCAGACAACAAAAACAACGTGAACATAATCCAAAGTCATCCTTGAAAGGTTCACCAATTTACCTCTTAATATCCGTATCCTTATCTGGGAAACATTCCCCCACCAGCCCTGCATTGTACACATAAACGTACGCTACCTGCCCCTTAAGACAACTAGCTTTAAGTGTGACAGTAGCACCAACAACGATGGCTCCGAGATCTAATGCGCTTCCTTGACGCCTGCCACTGTGCCTCTTCACCTCTGTACCGAAACGCACATTCTTACTCTCGCGCACTATGATCTCGTTTTCGGCTGTGCCAACACTCCGGTCTTAAGGTTCTTAGGAGTATATAGGTATGGGTTCAGTGTCAAAGACAAAGAGATCGAAAAGGCTATTGAGAGTAATAAACTGAGGGTAGCAAGGCATATACCTAAGATTTATTTAAATATGATACGGAGGTTTTCGGCCGGACATTGTTGCCAACTGCGGAAGAGCTTCGCCGCTAGAGGTTCACGGCATCTTTTCCGCATATAAAGCATTTCCATTCTGGGAAGCTACAGAGGATTGAGAACTTAGAGTTGAGTATAGAAATGGATTCAATTTCAATTTCACTCTATCGGGCGTTTTATTATCTAAACCTTCATCGGTTACGGCGCATTCGGAAGCCAGATTGGTTATATCTGTGTTTAAAAGCTGATCATTTTTATCTGGGCCGGATAGTAGAGCTCGTGGATTTGAGAGAGAAATAGAGGAAGGGGTAGACGAGAGAATAGTACAGGAGTTTGTGGATAGATAGAGAACTACATTCAAGGACAGGGTATTGTGGTGAAGGAGCATCGGTATAGAGAGTGTAAAGAATATCTGCAAGGACAAGTTGGACTAGAATTTTAAGTTAAAAAATTTGCTGAAGAATGGAGTGAGTCCAGATGAGGTGCTGAATCTCTTTGGGTGAAGGATAGTAGGAGGAATGAACTGTTAATAGCATATAGTAAAGCACTCTCTCTGTATGTATCATAGACTTGCCTTACGTGCTCTATAAAAGTAACCTCGAAGCCTCAGCCGCTTAGGTTATGGTAAAATTCAAGTAGCCATGCGGCAATTACATAAGAGTATGCCAGGCCAAATAGAAGAATGCATTAAAAGTAGAGGTGCCTTGACTAAGGACAAGAAGAACTCTGTTTAATTAAAGAACTAGGTAATTTGAACAAGCAGAGTATCTCTAAGCGGGTGTTTAACTACAAGTCAGTAGAAACAGTATCAACCTATGAACCAGATCTATCAATGTGGAGAGGTTGAGTCTACGACGCTGTGGAACGCCATCTGATCCGAGCTACTCGATACACGAAAGCAGTCATCCGGTATATGGATATAACTGAGTCGTATTACTACCATTCTGTATATTTCGCGGCTAGGTGCGCTAGATAAGCGTTTTAAGACTGCTTTTTCTTTACAGAGTGCCACTCCATAAAGGCGGATCCAACAATTGTTGCCACGGTCAGTCCTACAGGCAAGTATAACGTTTGTATGACCGCCGTGTTGTAGCCTAGCAGAACGTCCTGCAGACGCGCACTGCCTACAATGGCTCGTATGTCGGACAGCCCAACGTTTTCGAGCTGTGTGGCATTTACAGTCGGGCTATGAATCGATATTTCGTCTACTAAGCGATTCGTAAACAAAGCGGCGGATACAACAATCCAGATAGCATTGGCCAAAGTATTCCCAAATGCAGCCGTCGCCATTCCTATTGGTAGATCGTCTTGTTTCATCGTTGTCTGTAGAGCCATAAGTGGAGCCTGTTACATATAGAATGATTAGTAGTTATGTATAGAAATAAAGAACCACAAACACCGACCTGAAGCCCAATGCCAGTTGCCAGGCCGAGAAAACCAAGAAGACACATCAGTTTAGCGACACTATCGTCTAAGTTGGTCGTCGTGAGTAGACCTGAAGCTACAGGTGCTAGAACGGTGGTTGCGATCATGAATGCTGCTCGACATTAGTATTGGAACTAAAGTTTACGCTTATAGAAAGTATATAGAAGCTGCTACTAGCCAAAAAAAAAAAAATTTTGGAGAATGAAAAGGAACAAGAAACTCAAATGAAAAAGGACTCACGGTTGTAGTAGCCCAGCCACGTAACACCTAAACCACCGCATAAGCTGCCGATTGTGATGCCAATCAATAAAGGCGTCATATGGAGCCCAGATTGAGTCGCCGTGTAACCTTTGACGCCTTGAAAGTAAATGGACATGTAGTATTCCGTTACAGTCAGACTAGCATTGGTACAGCAACTAAACCAACAAGCGGCTAAGACAGACTTCGTCATCATAATTCGTGGTGGAAGAGTCGCGTTCTCCTGTAGTTGATACTGGCGATACCCAAAAGCAACTATTAATCCCGCAAAGAGGACAAATAGCACAATGATACGAGCGTCACCCCAGCCGAATTTGATACCACCCCATTGCAGAGCTAGCAGCAGGCAGACAATAGCTGGCACCATAAAGAAAGTACCAAGCCAGTCAAATTGTTTTAACTTGGAAGTCCATGAAAGCTCGCCGCCTGAAAGTGAAATGGCATCGTGATATCCGCAAGCTACCAACACGATAGCCGCTACTCCTAGGGGTAGGTTAATGCCAAAACATCCCCTCCAGCCGACCCAATCGATCAAAGCGCCCCCGATAAGAGGCGCGCTCACGATTCCGACCATTTGTGCAAATCCCATCACTGTTATCCACTTTGGTCGCTTGTGTCGGGGAAACAACCGTGACAAGATCACGTACGTGCCCGAGCCAATACCCGCGGCCCCGATGCCTGCAATGGCACGGCCGAAGATAAATAGCGGTGAGGTCGTTGCAACTGTGCACAACAGAGAGCCCAGTTCGAATATGAAGATACTGACAATATATACCTTTTTCGTTGACATCAGGCTATACAGCTTGCCATAAGAAATGGTAAAACTAGCTGTCATAAGTGAATACACTGATGAATACCAGCCGATGTCTTCCACGCTTTTGAAGTAGTTGGTCAGACTGGGTATCGTTGCAGCTACGATCGCCAGATCAAGACCAAACAGTAATGACACAGTGCAAAGTGATACAAAGGCCATCCACACTTTGATTCCAGTAGGATAAACAATGCCGTCTTCTGGCTGCGGGTCTTGAATATCCAGCTGCTCTGGCGGCTTCTTGGCTGTTTTATTGGTTTCCGAACCTTGCCTAGACATAGCAGGGTTGGGGTGGATTACGTCCGTGGAGCAGCTAGTGCCTTCGTCCACGCTAGCTACTGCTTCACCCATCGGGATAGTAATTGAATATGATTTCGCAAGAATTCATAAGACGAAGATAAACGTGGAAAAGGAAATGCGAGAGTTGGTTCTTGGGCATCTCTTGTACGTACGAGCCCCTCCTCGCTTACCCTGGCCATATCCATGACCATTTCCGGGTGTTTCTTGCCGCCCAGCCGATCAATAGTTATTAGAAATACATGACGAGTTAGTCATTCTCATCCAAGTGGGTGAACGGAGCTAATTAGATTTACTCGCTTCTTGGATAGAATTCATCTAAAGCGCCCACGATTGATAAAAGAAAAGGTCCGACCGCACTTCAGAACTGTAGGTATACGCGTGCATTCTCTATTTTATGGGCTTAGGGCGCTGGGCTTGACCTCAGACCTGTTGTTGAAACTACAAAATGCGATGAGCCAAAACGAAACTAAGTGTTTATCAGGGGGCGCAGCTTGTGGCTAAATTTCTAGGGCAAAGGAATGGGAATTTAGTGAGATCTCTTTGGCCACCATGTAATTGCATGGAGAATTTTGGTGCGAGCTTACTTATCCTGTGCCCTCCAATTACAGCATTTCCGGCACCATGACGTAAAGAAAGGTCTCCCCGAAGTATGTATAGCAATGGAAGAACAATGAAACCGACACGTGAGGCTTAGTCTAGCTCCGGGATGATTTGCGAACTCGAATATATACACGATATAAGTAGCATGTTATACACGCACCCCACAATTTGGCGCCCTGAAGTTATAGCAGTCTCAGCCGTGCCGATGATAGACACAGTGCCACCAACAAGCCCGAAGAAAAATAAAAGGGTGGGGGAGGGGGTTAGTTTGACTCGCGAAATGGCTTAAGGGCTAACTATAACAGTGAAAGGGTCCGGCTGCGCAGAGCTTGTTAGGTAGATTAGACCACTTGTTGAGCCTGTCTCAAGAGAATCAACCAGACAAGGATAACAATAGTCGTAACTAGCTACTGCAACTTAAAGTTAGTTGGGTGCTACAAGCGTGATATATCTCGAATGGGCAAGAAAGAAGGAATTCTTGCCTCAGACTTATGGGAGATTTTTTACAAAGATACTAGTTTTAATGCTTCTCTCCTACACGTTAGGATTATTGGATAGCTATATCATGTAACCCGTCATGTTTTAGGCCAAATGTTTTATCAATACGGTAGGTGAAGCCTCTTAAATATATGAAGAACGACAAATGTAACCTACTATTAGAATAAGACTAGGTAAATTAATATCTGCAAACTACGTGAGAAACGGCCTCCTCTTCACTTGCATGAAGCAGAGTTGATCCTGGCCATATTATTAACTAGTGATTGCACACATACCAGGTCGACATTCTTGTTCTACAAGGTCTCCTTATGTCGCGTCAACAGGAGTCAAGGCAACTTTCGTGCCATTGTAGCTTGCCATCGTAAGAGTAAGCCGCTCCTGAAATGGCATTAAGTCCCGACTTTCAATCGCATTGAAGTGTTGCAGAATCCTGACAGTAGCATAGCTAGCCTCTGTTAGAGCGAATTGCTGCCCGATACAGATGCGCGGGCCTCCATTGAATGGAAGGTACGCCCAACCTGGCTTCAGTGTCTCCCATCTCTCCGGGCGGTACACATCGGCGTCTGATCCAAATATTTCAGGTAAACGGTGCATCGTATACACGCTGTAGATGACTTCCTGGCCCTTAGCCACATAGACGGGGTATTTTCCATCAGGACCGCCACCGACGGGGAGAAAAGTATCTTTATTCGCCATGCGGACATTGAAGGGGACTATGGGGTAGAGGCGGAGAGCTTCAGGCAGCATTTGTCAGTCTCATATCATCTCCAGGACGTTGTGGCACCTACTCTCATTTAAGACCCATGTCAGATACGTCATGGAATGCAGTTCTTCATAGGACGGTTTCCGGCGCCCTAGCTTCTGCACTTCCGCCCGAAGCCTGTTCCAGACGTCTGGCTCCCTCGCCAGAATAAAGAAGGTAATGCTCAGTAAGCTAGCGGTAGTATCACGACCGGCTAGCAGCATATTTAACAGTTGGTCTGTGAGCTCTGTTTCATTGCTCGTTTGCTTCAATAGCTCATACAAAAACACGTAGGGCTTCTCGGCCAGTTTGTGGGGCTTCTTTTGGTTATCCTCTGCACGATCGAGGGAGGCGCGATGATTAATCGCTTTCGTCACGAACATATTAGCATAACGACGAGCCTCAACTACGGCTTTGAAAAACCGCTTGTCCCTGTAAAATGGCATGAGTGGTCCAATCCGAGAGCGTAGGGCAAGGCCATCCTGAGCAATTTTGAAGTTATCGGTAAAGGACGACGCTGAGGTCGAGCCAGCATCGGTAATTGAGCTTACTGACTCTCCAAAAAAGAATTCCGTGGCGGAATCGAGTGTCTTGCCATGATTTAGTCTGATATAAACAAGGTATGGGCATTGGAAAAGGGACAGTTACCATCTGGAAAAAGAGATCCTGCAAGTCTACCATTGACCCGTCAGATGGAATATGCTCTATGAGCTTAGCGACGTGCCTCTCGTAGAGGTCGACATTAGTGATCTGGTTGGGTACAAAACTTGGCAGTAGTAAAGCACGTGAACGTTGCCAGGTTTCGCCATCGCTGGCGAAAATGCCATGGCCAAGTAAGGGGAGAAGAGCCTTCTTGCGGTAGTCACCGAGCTCAAAATCTTTAAATTTATCCGCCAGCACAGTCTGGATATTCCTAGGCTCAACCGTAAAGATGAGGGCGCGACCAGTTATGGTAGCCTCGAATGTCTGACCGTAGGCTCGATGATAGCTACGAACACACTCGAGGAAGCGATTTTCACGGGCTGCAGTGAGCATCACCTTGAGCATGCCTAGGCCCAAAAACCCGGGAGATATACTGTGCAATAGTGGACGGCAACCATTTTTATGAGCGTATTTACGACCTAGAGGACAGTTAGCACTAATCTTCTTTCTTTATGTACTTTTCTTGTAGGGTCAAGTTCGTACTCGACAAATTCCGCGATATCCTTCTGGTCAAAAAGAATACAGTACCGGCAGCACCAGCAAGTAAGACGTAAAAAGGAATTTGGGAAAGATATAGAGGCATCAGATTCATGGCTGCGAAGTATTCTAGCCAGGCAATGTTTGATTCATTTGATCTTGATAGAGACCCAAAGGTTTTGCTTCTGTATGATCAATTTCGTACTCTATTGGGTGGAGGATGGTGTCTATAATAAGATAATAAGTGGCTGCTGTGGTCATCTTTTTATCGCACCGTCATAGTGATGATATCTAGCCAACCCCCATTTGATATAGGGATAGGGATACAGAAAGAGGTCACCTGTTCCTGACTAATCGGTCTAGAACCCTCACAAGGAGGAGAATGACGGGATGGCTTTCAGCGTCGATCACCCGACTCAGCCGTCACACGGCAGATCGCCGATCTACTGCTAGTCCGACCTGTAGCAGATTAACATGGCTGAGGTTAAAGGTAAAGGGTGCAATGCAGTGATACTACGAGGTAAGTTCACATGATCGATCTGTTGGCCAAACCTTGGAAAGACTTCAAGAATCTCTGATTGGGCACAGCCTTTCTTTTATCCAATTCCTGTGCTAATGTAATACTTTTAATTCCCTTTGAGCTTGTTCTTACGAATTCTGGTTATTAATTAAACGCCCGCTTTTATTAAGAGGGGTAAGATCGTGACACATGCTTTTAATGTAGTAATAGGATTTGATCTATATTATAAACCAGTGAAGCAGCAGTAGTAAACTTTATTGTATATAAATGTGAAATTTACAAGTATAAGAATTAGAAAATCTTTCGTATCTTTGGTTGAGAAATTGATTCTTACTTTAAAATATAGCTATGTACTACTCCTATCTATCCTACCCCCTAGAAGAATTATTAGAAAGGAACTTAGGCTTATCGATCCCTGAATCTATAATCCCTCGCTGCCCACTAATAGTCATCAATTTCAAACTAGAATCATTCGTATGACAAGGTCCTGACTACCCGGTATCTTTAGTTTATTATCTGTTTAGTTCGAATAGAATTGTATTAACAGTGTCTACAAGAAGTTATAAATAGTAATAAAATCAATGCCTAAATGTCAGGCGTCTCTCGTATACAATGAAAGGATCGGCCAGCGAATGAGTATTTAGCAGAGAAGTGTAGCGCAGTAAATTCCATGAGTAGAGTATTAGCATCCTATCCCAGATTGATATCGGAAAGCGACAAATATCTGAATGTCGGCTCTTGCCCCTGTTCATTGTCGCCCGCTTAGCGCTCGATACAACCGTCGAGCATTGTAGTCTCTTGTTCTCATGCCAAAACTTTGACCGCTTCCTCAAAATATTGAAATCAGCAGCCTATCAAACACCCCCGATGGCCCAATTCTCCTCCACAGATGTCTATCTCCAAGCTCGCAGCAATCTTATCCGTGACGAGCACGCCTATAGCTGCTATGATAACTCCACCATAAACCCCCTAGAAGCTGAAGCGGGACGCATCGTTGAAACGCTCAAAAAGTGGGAGGAACGGAACCATCATGGTGTTCAAGCCGACGGGACAGGCAATGAAGCAGGCCACAAGTTCATCTACAACATGCCGTCCATCAGCACGAGTAGTCTCTTCGCCATCGCTTTACAGGCACCTAAAGGCGCGCTCTTGCATTGTCATTTTGAGGCTATATTGCCGCCTGAAGGAATAATACGCGATGCAAGAGGTCAGGAGAATCTATTTATCAAGTCAGATGTGTCGCTGACGTCCCCTGGCAATTTCACCCATGCTCTGCCTCAATTCGCGGTACATCCTATCGATGAAGAGGTCGAGGTGAAAGAGACGTCGAATTTGTTCTCGAAAAGCTATGTGCCTGGGAATTGGATGAGATACTCCACTTTTAGGACGAGGTTTCCAGGTGGCGAGGTGGCGGCTGAGCTGTGGCTTGCTGCGAAGATGGTGCTGGGAGCTGATCATGCCTATGATCCGAAGCAAACAGTAGATGGGATCTGGGTAGAATTTGGGCGGAACGTCACAATTCGTCGGAGTCTCATGGGTTCCTACACGGCGTATCGAGAGCACGTCCGTCGCATCCTATGGCAGTTTGCCCGAGATGGTATCTCGTACGCAGAGATTCGAGTTGCACTGAATTATGGGTATTCCATTTCCAGCGACGACGGCAGGAGGCAGTTGGGCCAAGATGAGATCGTTCGAATTTTCGCTGACACACTCAATGAAGAACAGCCGAAGATAATGGCAGAAGGATTGTCCTTCTTTGGTGTGAGGATCATTTATGCTTGCAAGCGGAAGAATAGTCGCGAAGCAATGAAATGGTGCATGGAGAACTGCATTACCCTGAAGCAAAAATTCCCCCAATTGATCTGTGGTGAGTTCTAATTTGATTATTCATTCCTTTTTCGGGAGGCGCACACGAGCTGACCATCTCTTTCTAGGATTTGACATGCAGGGCCAAGAAGACTCTGGTCACCCGCTGTCCTACTGGGCTTCCGAGATTCTCTCCATGCGCGCAAAATGCACATCTCTCGGCCTCGAACTTCCCTTCATATTCCACGCGGGCGAGACGCTGGACCACGGCGGCGACGCGGACTCCAACCTATATGACGCCATCCTCTTCGGCACCAAGCGCATCGGTCACGGCTTCAGCATCACGAAGCACCCCCTACTGATGCAGATGTGTAAAGAACGCGGGATCGCTATCGAGACATGTCCCATCTCGAACGAGATCCTTGGTTTATGCGCAACAGTTAAAAGCCATCATCTGCCTATTCTTATGGCGAATGGGGTACCTTGTTCTATTAGTAGTGATGATCCGGGCTGCTGGGGTGCGAATGCGCTGTCGCATGACTTCTATCAGATTTTAATGGGTAGTAATAACATGTCGTTGTTGGGATGGCGCATCCTGGCGCGGTGGAGTATTGATCACAGCTGTATGGAGGTGGAGGCGAGAGAGAAAATTGTAAAGGACTTCGGGGATAGGTGGGAGCAGTTCTGCCAGTGGATCGTGAATGAGTACGGAACTAGAAAGGAAGATTTTGGCTCGTCTTAAAAATTGCTAACACTGACAATGGAAGGAGGCAGGGAGAGGGGGTGGGTCATGGAGCGTATTTCAACTCAAAGTGCGAAGAAGATAGAGCATGGCGTCACGGATAGCTCGAGCATATCAACTATGTTATAGGACCCTGCTATAACTTAGTTTCCTGCTAAATGTTTCTTATTACTTGGGAACTCTTACCACAACACTGTATATCAAGCATATTTGAGCATTCCCACCACAATTGCGACTGCAAGCTGTACGGATGCAAGTTCAACGGCATTTGGGAGTGGGAGACCGACCAGCCATGTACCATTTGGGCCACGCCGTCTGGTTCGGCGGGTAGTTGGACAATGGCTACGTCAATAAATACGTTAATGATCTTGGAACTCGGTGGACTTCTTGTTGCAGTATTCATGCTTTAAAGGACAGTAAGTGTTATAATTCGGAAAATAGACTAATATCTATATTTACGAAACAATTATGCTATGATTTAAATAACTAGGGGCTACGGTTGGCTTCGAAACTGGCGTCTTTAGAACACCGACTTGGGCAACTTACCTCGTATAAATTCACTGCCAGCTTTGCGATGCAAAAATCCACAGTGAAGGCACAGTTCTATAAACTAATGTACACAATCTGTGTCCAGTTTGTTTTGTGCACATATAACTTCAGTGTACGATCCCTGATGCTGATTTTACCTTGCATTTCACCCCACCTCGGGTACACCGCTCTGTGGCTGCCTGTTGTTGTGGCTGGAACGATTCATCGTCGGTTCCTATTACATTCTACAACGATAAAACCTCATCTGATGAGAGTTGACGGAAGATAGAAACAGCTTTCTCCCCAACAGTGGTGCCAATCTCGCAGTGTCTTAGCACTACATGATTGGTGACGAGATTTAGTATTAACGGATAGCTGTTCAGCACGGCTTGGATTTGATCCGGCTCCGTTCAGAAGGACTATTGTCTCATTTCTCGCTACCATTCCTATCGAAATCCTAACAACCTTTCCTAGAGTTCTAGTAAGTCCTGTCACTTACGAAGCCTATTGAATCGGTTAGACGTTAAAAGAATCTAAAGCCTCAGTCTAGAGCTAGGTGTCAAAATACGAAGCTAAGAGGCCGGCCAAATCGACCACAACCGGACAGCCTTTCTCCGGATGCCGGCCACGTCCTGTTCGTAATATTCCCGTTACCCCGCAAACCTTGATTTTATACTTCTTGGAGCGTGGACTACGATCAGACGAGCGATAGTATCATAGGGACGTTGCTTCCTATTGTGCAATTAAGTATCGAAATTCATCTACTAACGAAGTCGTCCAAGCCAAGTGATCAGCTTAGTGCTCCGGCAAAAGAACGGGTCAGAGGCACGGTGGCTCTTGGTTAAAGCTAGCGCCTGGAACCTGCGCTCCTCCCCAAGTGTCCCCCTCCCCCCCCCCTAAAGAGGAGTTTGTCTCTCCAGCACTAAGTACGCTTAATTATTAGGCGAGTACAACGTTTCAGCCACTCTGCCGGGAATTGACAGCAGATCGTCCTCCTACGCTCGGTACTTAGAGTACTCTTAATACTCCCAAAATGTAACCTTATGTCACTTGGATCTATTGTATAGTACCGAAATATCCGACTACCTATGCCACGACTATCTAACTGGTGGAATTTCTTTGGTTATTCCGGATAGTTTGTTAAGGGGTAAAAAAATATAAAGAGTGTTAATATGGTTGACTTATTCACTTGTCTTCCTTCGTCAGGTACTACTTCAAGAACTCATTACACTTAGAGCACAAAAATGATTGCAAAGAACTTTCTTCTCGCTATCACTACAGCGATACTTGCCCTTGCTGGCAGCCCAGTTGGGAGCGGCTCCTGGACCGAGGTTAGCCCTAGCTTTCATGTACAGCAATGTGCTGGAGGGAAGGTTTCTGGGGATACCTTCACGCTCCCTAAGGAACCCAATGGCAGCACTAGCGGTTCGGGCTGCGGCGACGGCCTTATGCGTGCTGAGCGCCGCTATGAGAACGACTACACTTCTGGGGTACACCAGTTTGGAGGCGAGTTTAAGATTAACTCTCTAACTGGTACACACATCTCGGTCAAGCAGACCCACGGTGTCAACACCAACTACATTATAATAGGCATTAAGAACAACGGTGATATCTATGACATAGCGAACGGTAACCCTATTGCTAGCGGCGTAGCAAAGGTCGGCGCTACTGTACGTATCAACACTATACACGATGTCAGCAAGAAGATGTATTATGTCTACGTTAACGGCAAAGAGTCGTATACCGACAATACCGCCCCCTCGGATACCTTTTATGATAAGTGTGGCGCCTATCAGGCCGAGAGCGGTTATGGCACCATTGATGTTACATGGAGCGATATCCAATTTTGGGTCCAGTAGAAATTGCTAGCAGTTGGAGTGGTCGTCTCAACGTTTTTTTTTCAATATCACATCCATAATTCACAAGAATATTAGCCATTCCTATCAAAACATCGAGCAACGTTCTATTCTTTACTAGTGACAGATAGATCCATGATGCAGCGAGATCTTAGTAATATCGTATTCCAGGAGCCTCTTATTCCCCAACATCAGCTTATCGGGCAATGCTTGATACGATTAGGAACGAGGATAGCGACATCGCGATGTTGAATCATCTGTTATCAGGTGGGCCCTACGTAGAGAGCTTGGAAGCAACCTGTGCTCGTAACCAATGTCTTAGGTGGGGTCATATTGAGTATAGCTTCTTATTACACCTTACAAGCAACAAAGATTTGATGACTTTGCCAGAGAAACGGCGATAAAGTCGATACTAGACAAGGTAAAAACTCAGAATCAATCAATTATGGACGGTGGAGCCATACTCTCCCCGCGCAAACTCAGTGCGAGAGCTCGATGCATGTATTGCCACGGGTCGAGTCATGAGATCTGTGAGACGTATGTTTGAAAGCTCTTCTTCTCCATGTTGCAAAAGTTGAAGCGTTAGCTTCATGTACATACTAACACATGTAGGACTGCATGTTAAGACAGAATTGGCTAAGTACTACACCTTTTGCTAGATTACCTTAGGAAGGCTTTCTTCTATACCGCTCAATACCGTCTACTACATGTTAAGGGGTATTTTGACGCTCACATGTAGCAGCCAAAGCTCCACATCTCTCATTGCAGTTGAGAATTAGGGTTACTGATTGCTGCAGATCCTGCCTCGCCATAAATCACGGATTTCTTTATCATAAATCGCTTCTTAAAGTTCTTAATCCTTCCATTCGGCCATTTGGATTTATCAACGTCTGCGTACTGTGATATACCTTTCATAGCTTGAAGCCTTGTCCTTGAGAATCTCAACAGTTACGGCAACCTCGATGTTTTTTGTTTTCTTCAGATATAGGCTGTCAAGATGGTCGTGCCCAGAAAAGGATCTTCGGAACCAGGGTTTATCTAGGGTTTGGTTAGTCTCACTTGAGAACCAATTGATAAGGCCGCTCGAATTTGAAGAGTGGTCTCTCCAGAGCTTTAGCATTGAGTCGTTCTTGTAGATGATTACCAGCGCTAGAGCACGAGCACGAGCTTGTACCTGACGGTATCTTTCGAATATTTTAAACAGCAAAAATTGCCCGGCGCTAAACCGCATTCTTGGGTGGATGTATTCTTGTTGTGGCCGCCGTTGTGGGATCCAGTACGTATGGACGGGATGGTTCTGAAGATTTCGCTAGACAAGCATACCCCTTTACTCGCCCCGTACAGTTGAAACGAGGTGGCGTTTGCCATGTGCTGGGTATTTCAGGTGATGGGCTCAGTGAAGTGCATGTAGCTGAACGCACCGACAGGAGAGGAACCTCTATCCAAGGTCGTGTCAAGTACCAGATCTTTCTGTCAGACTGCTAGAAAAGGCTCGCACTGATCTTGGAGTTAGTTGCCCGACGATGGTGACTACAGTGCCTGACTCTGAAACAGCCGAGGGACCTGTGTGGGAGAGAATACAGGAGCCGAGGAACACTTGGCTCTGGGAACTCGCAAAATGGACCCTGAATGCGGATATTCGCGGCAGCCAGTACAATTTTCACCCACGTCTCTGCCCCGTTCGCTCAAACACCGGATATCGTTATTTCCGGTGTAGGTTCCCAGTATTTGCTCAAGGCGGACGGCAAAAGCCCTGCCCCTCAATGGCTCGAAACTGGTCCTCGAATTGTACCTGATCTGGTCTGGGAAACGGTAGAGACAGACCCAGCGCATCTATTCAGCTCTCACCTGTCAAAAGGGATCTACCCCACCAGGCGCCACAATGAAGAGAAACTACTCATCATATCGACTCCATGGACCGATTCCACACAGGCTAACGATGAATCTTGCTCTAGGGAAGTATGCATGGTGTGTATGTATGTTGTCACTAATACCGGTGATCTTTGTATGTGTCACCCCAACGACGGCTTTCGACAGGACCAGATGCAATCTCGTGATGGAGGCGAGGCCCTCTCCAATCGGTACAAGCTTGGAAGGCAGTTGCCTCTGTCTTTCTATTTGAACAGTCCGACACGCAACTATTCCTTACCAGTTGCCCGGGTGTTCAGCTGGAGGCGCTACAGGGGCAGCTGAAATTCACGTGGTTGGCAAGCACTTCCATGGCTCTTGCCCTATTTGGCAGGCCGCAATTGTTCTGGAAATGAACATTCATCTGTCAATCGGCGGACCATCATCCTTCAGCACACGAAGAGACATTTTCTTGCAACTCTTCAATCCGAAACAGAAGAAGAAACCCATCTCTCACAGTACTCCCCCTCCCCCCCCCCCTCTCTAAATAAATGCAACAGTGGGTCTACAGAACACAGAAATTCTACCATACAAAATCCCTCGGCCAAGAGGGCCCACTATTACATTTATTTAGGTGGGGGGAGAGTATTGAACAGGGGATCTTCCAGAACAGTAATCGTTCACATAGGAGACGCCTAGTGTTTGATCGTTTTATCGAAACCTACGCCGAGTGCAGTATAACACATGCACCCAACAGGCCGAACATCCCCACTTTTCGCCCGCTTTCTCCCACCCCCTTATCCTTTTTTCGTACAATAAGGAAGGAGACACCGCTGCTCATATCTGTTGGAGAATAAACTAACAAAAACGCAAATTCAATGTTCGTCTTGGAGTTCCTTCGGTGTCGAATGCTCTAATGGGTCCTGCTATCCCGTCGGCAGCTGTAGCAGTTTGTATTGTTGTTTTAGTCTATTCCTGTGTCTGTCTTACCCTCAGTGCACTGGTTGTTGGTCTCCTCCTCAAACATGGAGAGAAATGGACATGTAGGTTCTAGCAAATCAATTAAATGAGACCTAGTAATAACTATATAGATGTGACATTCATCTGTGGATTTGCTACCATAAACGCCCTTGGATCCATTATCGAACTGTTACATTACACATTAGCCTGGGACGAGATCAAGATAGCGCAGTATCAAAAGGCAGTCGCAAGCCTGAAAACACCGGCCCTGGGATTCAGTGGTTCTGCTGGGACTGTAGATGTTGTTTTGGCTGATATTCGTATGTATCCATCACGATATTTGATCAAATATCATTTACTAATTGACTTACCAAATAGAATATTATTGCTACGATGTCATGGCACTTTTTGTTTTGTTTTGGAGCATGTCCTTATTCTGTGGATCTTGGGGATTTCGTGCAAACCGCCTGGGTAGATTGCAGGAGCGCATCAGTCTCATATGTAAAGTAATCGCAATCGTGTTTCCTGCAATCCTCATGATACTTCGGACGCCAAAAGCAATCCTTGATATCCCGGCCCTGTTCTTCATAGTGACAAACTTCGTTAGCAAGTACCCTTTAAATCATGTTTATTATAGCTTCAGCTAACGGCTTCCAAGTGATACTGAGCTTTACCGTCGGAACGATCGTCCAGATCTTAACTCTCTACAAATACATGAAGACTCGACGCTTGCTAGCAGGCCGGGCAAGACGAGGAGGATGGTGGGTTTCGGGTTCCAGGGAACGCTCCTTTGTGGATATTGGAACGGAGACCGTCACTTCACAAGGATCACACATAGTGGCAAGTGCAGAGCAAGCGGTATATGATCGCGCGTTGGTGATAAGGTTTTCAATAGCCTTTTTCTTTCTCGCGTAAGATATTAGCTCGTATCCTCCTGCTTTCCTCGGCCTTGCTAACAGTTCGAAAGCATTTTCGAAGCTGTCGTTGTTACGTTCAATCTTATTCATAAGAAGCACTACAAAGAACTAGCTGCTGCAGGCGGGCCTGACTATAGTGTGAGTGGTGCTATAAGTGATGCACTATTCTATATTCCAGGAGTCAGCTCATCGCTACTCTGCTACCTAGTTTTTGGTACAACGAAGTCGTGGCGCCAATATCGAGACATGGTTATCGGATGCTGTAATTGCGGACTAAGAAGAATGATACTCAAGAGAAGGGCAGTAGAAGAACTCGGCGATAGAGAGCTCAACCATTTCCCAAGCGGGAGAAGCTCTCAAGAAGCACCAAAGGATGAGAGGACAATTCACACGTTTGTGACTGAACCAATCGCATCCAGCGACCGAACAGATCTTCAAATCTACACATCACGACACGCCAAGCACCCAAGGATGCCACAGTTATTACCTGCACACCCTCCACCCACAGTAACGACTACTTTATCTAGCACATCTAAATTCGCCGATGTATCCGTCAAAGTCTGCCGGGAAGATCAATGAACATTGTCTGAAATTCGGGGCAATTGCTGATATTAGTTATATGGTATGGAGGATAAATATTGCAGCATAATGCGTGGCTAAGTAGAATCGACGAGAAGCAATTTATATATCCGACCAAAGTAGTGTTATAATCCATTGAAAGTAAGTGAGTGAAATCAGTTTTGGCTGTCCCCTTTGGGTGACACGAGATTCGGGTTCTTCTTTATAAAACATCCATGGTGGTAGCCAGCCTCTTAACTAAAAGCATTTCATGGCCAGTAGACATGCATCCTGTACTTTTAACGATTTAGAAATACTCAATAGCAAAAGTTGAAAGGAGATGGGATCAAGCTTATCGCCAACCTTACTTTATTATAGTTCTCATCGAGTTTACTTAAATACCTCTGGACTATAGTAAGTGCCGCTAAATTTAGCTTAAAATGCTAGAACTGTCTGCGACACCTTCCACATTAACTGTGTGTACTAACGCGTAGACCCTTGAGTGATTATTACGTTCATTAGGAATAATATAGCTTTGTATAATAAGTAGCGGTAAACTTGGGGGGCGGGGGGGTTAAACACAACTCGCAGATAAGTTATTGTTCGCTCTTTGTGATGATGTCGTAGACGATAGATATAGGAGGGCTTCACCAGAGATGCCATCAATCTAAGACCCTGAAGGAGCCATGAGACAACTTATTATAGGCAAGCTCAAGGAGTAGCATTCAGATTATACAGGAAGCGGCAATAATCAGCCTAGGATATCGTGCCTCTCCTGTACAGATCCTTTATGTGGTTCACCAGCATAGAATTTCAGCACTCTATTGAATCAAGTTCTAGCTCTTGTTACAAGTTTTTCCATGACAATCATCGCCTCCAGCCGCAGCTCGTCGAAACTTGAATAGCTGTACTGCTCAATTAAAACTTAGAGGTTTGCCAGTGAAAGGATATGAGAATTATTTGTTGCTCCAGCTCTTTACCCTGTCAAAGACGTTCGTGATCCTCTTTGTGGGCAACTATTTTGCCGGCTGTAAGAACTTTGCCCCAAACCACCTAAAGATTGGTTAATATAACTGAGTTTTACCTTGATTCCTGACTATAATCTGTGCATTAACCTGACCTCTGCCTAAGAAAACATTTAAAAAATTAAATATAGATATCTAGGTTCTATAATAATACGAAAATACTATTGCTACTTTTATAGCAGCTAAGGTATATACTGTTATATGATGTCGCTATATGGACTGATACCTCCTCTAATCAAGCAAGCAAGGATCCTGGTTAGCTGTGTTATAGTTATAGTAATCTTGGTAAAATTAATTAGACTAATAATGTAATACCTATAGCTGCTAATTTATAAATATAAAGTGTATGGCTGTGTTAGGGCGGACCTTGCCGGAAAATTCTGTTTCCGATATCCTCTAACTAGCAAAATATAGCAGCTAGCCTACTTCTAGCTTCTTACCGTTAGCTTTATACTGCTGGCTTTTTATTTCCAGCTTTCCACTTCTAGCTTTTCCCTCAAACTGTTTATACTCTACTTAAAACAATAAACGGCTTTAATCCCTACCCTAGCCTTCAAGGGGAATACGTTCTCTGCAAGATTGCTTACAAATTCAAAGATGACCTTAATGATAACAGTGTCCGTAATAGCTGCCAGAGTATCGAAAGGTGCAGGGTATCAGCACGTCAGACTGCAATAACCTAGCCAAGAAGATTATATATATTCTTGATAAAGATAGTTAGATCTTATTGATCAGGGCCTCAAGCTCACATGACACATCCCTTAGGATTCAGGATATCCTTTAGGATCCAGGATTCAGAGGATTCATGTAAGTCAATAAGAGGTTGAATAAGTCTATATAAAGGGGCCTTTACTCCAGTATAGCTATACTTAGTTAGTTGTCTCTACATCACTCTCTTCACCTACTGCTTTCGGCATTCTGCTATACTGAAAGCCTATAGTCAATATAACTGAGTTTCACCTTAATATCCAACTACAACCTGCATATTAACCTGAACCTCTGCACAAGAGGTTATAAGCTCCGGTATCTTAGGTTAGTCGGAATCACTCAGATTCAACTCAAATCACTCGATCATGGCCAATCAAGGCTCCAGCTCGATGTTCCTCCCTAAGCCTATATAGCTAGAGGGAGAAGATAACTATAAAGACTGGAAGGATAATATAACCCTATTCCTAGGCTCGAAAGGACTAGCCAAGTTCATCATAAAGGGGTCGATCATACCTGAATCGGATAAAGTCGACTACTAGAGGATAATATACATAATATCAATCAAAGGGTCAGTTCACCCTGAACCTGCTATAGGGCTTAAAGGGGTTACAGATCCAGCCGAAATAATCCGCCTACTCGACCAGAGGTACACCTCAACTAGGTAGAACCTTAAGCATAAGTATTTGACTGAATATAACACCTTGAGGGTCAAACACCACGACTCGATTAGCGTATTTGTCGACCAATACAAGGCCCTTAAGTCAAAGCTTGATATGATTAGACTACCCCTACCAGAGGAGGTTTATATAATCAACTTTATTATACTCCTAGACGCTAAATACCCTGTATAGGCAGACCAGCAAAGGTCTAATGTATACAAAACATCACCAATACTACTAGACCTAATAGCTGATATCCTAGACGAATCCCGGAAAGCTGAAAAACTAACGATTGCTCTATATAGTGGAAAGCCGGCTACTAATAAGGGATACAAAGGACGCAAGGGATACAAGGGTAGTGAAAATAAGGAGGCAATCAAATGCAGCCACTGTAAGAAGGATAGCCATAATAACAACAGCTGCTAGGCAAAGCACCCTGAACTAAGACCCTCTAAAGGCAAGAGCCAGAAGAAGAAGGATAACGACAAGGACAATACTCCAGCACTCTCAGTAATGGCCCTTTTGACTAAGTCAGGGCTAGACCGACACTCCTAGTGTTTCGATAATGGTACAGCATTATATATTATATATACATATACTAACTTTAAGTCGTACACTCTAAACAATAGGTCTCTACCGACTATATTAACGGCCAATAGACCTGCTATACCACTAGGCAGTAGTACAGTCAGAATAGAGATCAAGGGTGTTAATGGTAAGCCTCTGAAGCTAGAGCTAAAGAATATATTGCACTTACCCTCTATATTAATCAACCTCTTCTCTAGACAGCTGTTTAAAAAATATACTAGTAGAGGCTACCTTAAGAAGGGAGTCCTCTATACTGGTAACGATAAACCAGTAGCTCTGATCGAGACTACTAAGTCAGGGCACTTCCTAAAGATAGTGAAGGAGCCTATGTTTATATATATATTATTAAGCTTAGTAAGCTTAAAGCTGAAGCCTTTAGACCTATAGTATAGACGTCTACTATATACCTCAATTGATAGGGTAAAAGAGACAGTATAGATAACAAAGGGAATATCGATTAAAGCCAGCCAATCAGAGCTAGAGCTAGAGCTAGGCCTGTACTGTATATACCAGGTAGTTAATTCGATTCGGAATATATTATATATACCTCAATTAAGGCAACGGAACGTATTTTAGCTAGTATATATCGATATTGAGAAGATATCACTAGTCAGCTTTAATAGCTATATATAGGCCAGCCTATTCACAGATAACGCAACACATACTAGGTAAGCCTAGTCCTATAAGAATAAGGGTGATATATATCATTCAATTATACATTTCAACCAACTGGTTAAGATACAGTAGAATACCACTATAAAGGCATATCGGATTGATAGGGGTAAGGAGTATAGTGGATATAAGCTAGTCCAGCACCTAAAGAAGCATGGAATACTATCTAAAATCACTACTCCCTATACACTAGAATAGAATAGTGTTATAGAGTATACAAACCATACAATATTCAGTAAGGTAAGGAGTGCTATTAAGGACTCTAACCTGCCACCAGAATTATAGCCTGAAATACTGCTAGGGGCAGTATACGTTACGAATTGTATAGCCACCTTATCACTTGATAAGATGACTCCAGCTGAAGCATTTAAACGCTAGGTTAAACCAGGACTACAAGACGCTAACTACTCACCGGATATCAGCCACCTATATATCCTAGGCTATAAGGTGTATATAAATATCCCTAAGGAAAGACAGATCAAGAGCGTAAAGCTAGCCCCTTATACTAAAGAAGGCTACCTAGTAGGGTTTAAGGGGAGTAAGATATACTGAATCTACCTCCCAGGCAAGGCTCAAAAGATTATACAATCATTATACTGTATATTCGACAAATCAGAGCCTCTAGAAGACCTAAAGACTCTTGAAAATACAGATAATTTAACCTAGCCACTAGGGGAAATCAGATATATCCCTAAAGCTACTAGCCAAGGAGAAGACAGTGGCCTTAATCAAGAGTATAACCCTCTCTCGACTATAGTAGTCGATACAGAGGTAGAACAGGAGGATAGTGACAGTGATCCTAATCCAGTGCCTGTACCTAGAGGGAGAGGTTGACCAAAAGGATCAAAGAATAAGCCAAGAGCTTCAGAACTATCGACTATTCAACTAGGTTCAGAGACATCTAGTCAGATAGGACTACCTGATCAAATCAATCAAGAGGAGCCTAGTCAGGGGAGTGAGGAGGTACCTCAGGGTAGCCAGGACTAGCCTCCCCTAGATCTCTCAAACCAACGGATCACTCGATTATATACCTAGGGTAATCCAGCCCTATTTGCAACCGCCTTACTAGCTATATAGGTTAGTGGATATATAGCAGCTGTTACAGACTATAAGGAACCAAAAACACTCCTGGAAGCTAAGGACTCACCTGACTGGCCAGAGTGGCTAGAAGCTATATATACAGAGCTAAGGTCCTTGATTAAAAATAAGACCTGGAGAGCTATATCAGTCAGTAAGGGCTGCCTTAAAGCCCAGGGCAAGAAGCCCCTAGGTACTAAGTGGGTATTCAAGATCAAGTGTAGTGCCGATAACCAGATTATCCAGTATAAGGCATACTAGGTAGTCAAAGGATATAAACAACAATACAGCCTAGATTATAATCAAACCTTTACTAGCGTTATACATGCAGCCACCTGGAGGATCGTCCTAGAGCTAGCAGCAGCAAACAACTAGACAGTCTATTAGATGGACATCAAATCAGCCTTCCTATATAGTAATATTAATAAAGAGGTTTACATTAACCTACCTAATAGCTAGGAGCTATTCCCTGATATATTCAAACCAGGGGAGACAGCCCTATTACTCCAAAAGGCCTTATATAGTCTGAAACAGTCGCCTAGGCTCTGGCAACTTACCCTAAAAGCAGCACTCAAAAGGCTAGGATACCTGCCCTTAGTTGCAGATCAATATATATATCGATACACTAATATAGGCTTGATAATCATTATATATATAGATGATTTCCTGCTAATTGGACTATAAAGGAAGGAGCTTGAGAAGCTAAAGCAGCAGCTATCAGAAGTCTTTGATATAAAGGACCTAGGCTAGTACTAATACTTCTTAGGGGTCAGGTTTATATAGGACAGATAGAGGCACCAGGTTACCCTCTATCAGGATGTATATATATACAAGACCCTAGATCAGTATAGTATACTAGAATACAGAGCTGTATCAACACCCCTTGATCCAGGAGCCAGCGAATCGCTAGTCCCTTACTAGGGAACAGCCTCCAAGGATCAAATCAAGCTCTATCAGTCTCTGATCGGGCGAATCAACTACCTAGCCACTCAAACAAGGTATGATATTGCATTTACAGCCTCTATATTATCACGATTCCTGGTTAATCCAGCACCAGCTCACATTAAGTCAGTCAAGAGGGTTCTACAATACCTTAAGGAGACTATAATATATAGGATTATCCTTGGAGGGCTGAAATACAGCCTATACAACCTGGATATTCGACTGTATACGGACTTAGACTACACTAGGGACCATAATATATACAGGTCGACTAGTAGATATATAACCTTTGTAGCAGGAGGACCAGTAATATAGCAATCGAAGCGATAGTCAGTAGTTGCTCAGTCTAGTATAGAGGCTGAGTATATAGCTATATCAGAAACAGCTAAAGAGGCAACCTGGATTCGTTACCTCCTAGAGGGACTGAATTATACAGGACAAGACCTTAAATGTATCACCTTATTAGGTGATAATCAGGGAGCACTCTCACTAGCTAAGAACCCTACTTTTCATCACGGAAGCAAGTATATAGCTGTCTGCTACCACTTAATATACCAGGAGGTTGAAGAAGGCAGGCTACAGCTAGCTTATATACCTACAGATTGTATACCAGCTGATGGACTAACAAAGGCTCTAAAGTCACTAGCGTATACAAGGTTTATACAACTCCTGATGCTAGTAAAGGAGGTCAAATAAGGAGGGTATTCGAGGTGTTTTTTACTTAGAAGTGTATACATGCTTACAGCCAGGGGAGTATTGATCAGGGCCTCAAGCTCGTATGATACATCCCTTAGGATTCAGGATATCCTTTAGGATCCAGGATTCAGAGGATTCATGTAAGTCAATAAGAGGTTGAATAAGTCTATATAAAGGGGCCTTTACTCCAGTATAGCTATGCTTAGTTAGTTGTCTCTGTATCACTCTCTTCACCTACTGCTTTCGGCATTCTGCTATACTGAAAGCCTATAGTCAATATAACTGAGTTTCACCTTGATATCCAACTACAACCTGTGCATTAACCTGAACCTCCGCACAAGAGATCTTATAATACTTCTTTAATTACTTTAAACTAGTATATAATCTTCTAATAAACGTTTTTCTTATAACGGTTCTAGTCTAAGGCCTTAACTCTCTATACAAGTAGTATTAGATAGCGTTTTTCTAGAACCTTTACCTAGTTTTAACTAGAAGCCTTAGAAGGCCTTTTAGTAGTTAGTCAATAGCAGGTAACACTATAGGCTAGTAAAGGGATAAATTTCATTTATATTAGATAACTAAGGTAAGCCATCTAAAGTAGATACTTTATAATAACCTCTTTTTTGTACAGTTTGAGATACTGTTACCCTTAGGCCTTTTCTTTCCTTAAAGGTTGTCCGTGAGCATGATGATAGAGTATAGAGTAGGAAATATTGCCATGATGATCTGTAAGAGCACGGTATGATTTAGGCATGCTAGGCGGCACGCCTTGCACCAATACCTGACTGGCTCTGTCCATACCAGCTCACCGTCGGGATGATGATGTGGAAGAAGACAAGACTGCAGTGGTTCGGCAACAACGAGACTGCTGGGCATGTGGCTACGGAATGTTCGAGAAACCTGCTATAAATAGAATAGGCACCCTCCATTTTAACCACGAAATGCACCACGAATGCACCAAGACTGCTCAGTGATATCGCTTTTTATTACTGCATTAACTTATTATTGTGCAATAACCTGCAGCTGAAACCTCCGTCTTACACTAGAACGAACTTACGAACTTACGAACTAACATACCACGATAACCGACTTCAACTCCTATCAGTACATGGGTGCTTGCCAGCGGCTTACACGAAGCCTTGGAAATTGCTCGCCAGCTATTACTGTCAGACGCAAACTTATAGGAACTGTGTTCTTTCATCTTCTTTATCTCCTACTACCAAAGCTTGCAGGCCAGATAACTGTTGCCTAAAATTATAGTTTTGCGTGAGATTTGCATCTTCGTTTGGGTGTCTATATTTTTCGATAGAGAATAAGATGGCACAATATCAAGGGCCTCCTTTGTTGGTCTACGAGACTCTAAACTCCAGCAATGCTGAGATTCGACTACTGACTGTCCAAATTAATGAGGCTGCCGGTAATCTCCACTATCAACTAGTAGTATGTTCGCTAAATGACAATTTTCGGCCGATTTATGGAGCCCTCTCCTACGTCTGGGGCGATCCGACGATAACGGTACCTATTACGATTAACGGGAGTGTTATCCAAGTGACGGAGAATCTGGCTAAAGCGCTGACAGCGTTAAGCCACATACCTGAGACCCTGGACCATCTTTGGGTGGATGAATTATGCATTAATCAGAGTGATGTTCACGAACAGAGCCAACAGGTATCCATGATGGGACGGATTTATACCGAGGCCAAAGATGTTTATGCCTGGCTCGGGCCCGCCATTTCAGGGTCGCCACTGGCAATGGATTTCGCGAATCAGTTGGCCGAGGACCTTAGGGAATATGGTACAGGCTTGGAAGACCGAATGGCCAGGGCGCCGCCCGACTATTCCCTTCTATGCCGGCCGGCTTATGAACGATTTATAGGAGGATCCGAGGGACCTAAGTCAATGCTCGAGTGCCTGGCATATCTTTTTTGCCGACAGCACGTACTGGACCCGCGTATGGACCTTCCAAGAACTTTGCCTGGCTCGCGGCGGCTACGTCCTTTGTGGAACCGATAAGATCTCTATTCGAGACCTGCACCGGGTGTCGACTTGGTACGTCTATAAAATTAAGCAAATCCACAAAGGGCCATCATCTGTCTGGGACCGTAAGCAAGCCTTCGTCCACTTGCTTAGGGAATCCACAGGTGCCATGGCAGAGGCGTTCTCCACCAGAACTTATCACTCGACGAAGAGAAGGACGGCTCCTGAAGAGCTGAAGGCAGCCGTTTTACTGAGTTGCTTAGTGGTGGCCAGGCGGGCGACGGATCCCCGGGACAAGATCTTCAGTATACTAGGCCTTGTAAACTTGGACTATCCTGCTGATTACACCGCCCCCGTTATTAGGGTATACGCTGGATTCACGGCTCAGCTGCTAGGCGAGCTGCATGCTTTCTCGCTCATTCTGTCAATGGCAGGCCACCTTACGCAATCGCCAGTTGTTGGTGGCTCCTTGCCATCGTGGGTCCCGGATTTCGACGCCGTATCTAAGTTCGACCATAATTTTATGAGCGGAGTAAAGGGGTATGGAGCAGGAGATGGGGTGGCGAGTGACCAAATGCTGTCGTCCCATCCTATTTCGTGTCTAGCAACTGTCTCCTCTGCAGGGGTATTGTAGTCGACGAAATCGTTCAGGTCTCCATCGCTACACCTATAACCTATGCAGCGTCACAAAATGCAACAGCTGAGGCTAACGATATTCTCGACGTCCTGGATATCTCCTTTGGCAAATTTTCTGCCGGTAGCTTCAAGAACCTTGTCTTGCAGCGAGCACAACACCCTATGGGCATCAGCCTGCTCTTCGCCGTCGTGCGAACAATACTGTTCGATAACATTAGCAATCCACTGGCTAGGGACTTAGGCATGAAGAGCAGCATCTTCCAGACCTATGTGGGTTGCTTTCTCAAATATGTTTTCTTAAGGCCTGCCGAGGCGGCTTCTGAGCCTACTTCTGAAACGGCCACGATGGAGGATGTGCTCGATCTTACAGATCGGGTGCACCTATTACACGAGGATATCTTTGGCGCTATCGAAACGGAGGACATGACGGTGCTTCAAAGCACCATCCTTCGTTCTTTAAGGAAATTCGCGCTCATGTCAAGATTTCGGACTGCAGGTGGTTACTTTGGCCACGCTTATATGCATGTTAATAGGAGAGGCGACGTGCGTTCAGGGCATCTACTCTGCGTATTGCAGGGGTGTCAGGTACCAGTTGTCCTAGCTAGAGTCGAGGATCATTATGAGCTTATCTCTCCGTGTTTCGTCCTAGGGTTTATGTACGGGGAGGCGGCAAACTTTGTTAAAAGGGGAGAAAGAAAAATACAAGAGTTTGATATTCGTTAAAGCAGTTAGAAGCAGTTATGAGAAGGAGAGTCGACCATCATAGGCTAAGTGCCCGAGGTAAGAAACCTCAAGAAAAACACCAACCATTGACGTGATATTTATAAATTGCGTAACAAAAAATGTGTGCCAGCCTAAAGCTCACAAGAAGCCTTCAAAATGGAGATGAATCATCTAAGCAACTAACCTCTATAACTTTGTCCTTTCCAGGATCCACTTCTTTCAATCTGCTAAACCGCTTCTCATACACTTCAACAGACACCATGGCTGCGAACTTCTAAAACCGCACACAAAATCACCACCACCACTATCACGAATACCTGTTACAATCAGAGATGTAAGGAGGAGTTAAGAGGACTCAACCCCACTCCACGATCAGGGACAGACGTTAGTAGAATGGCGTCACTAAATAGAAGAGAATCATCCTTAACTTTACTAATTCATCTTGCAAACTGGTAGAAAAGAAGGCTTGCGCCTATACTCTAAGTTTGGAAGTGATACTACGGCAATCCTGCACGACAGATGGATGCTCAGAGTAAAGAGGAAGATGGCGAGATAAATCTTTTGTGAGAGATGAAAATATATTAACATTTGTTTATTTTAAGCTAGTAGAAGAGAAGGCTTGCGGCTAGTTAGAAAAGAAGGCTTGTGTCTTGTAAGAAAAGGAAAGAGAAGGGGGCTTCCACCCGACAAAAGAAAGAAAAAAAAAGGAAGGCTTGCGCCTATATGATCTATGGCAATTTCCTTAATACAGTGTAATCACTCGTGCTCCCTGCTTCCAACTCCAACTCTATCTCCCTCCATCTCCTCTCTGTGATGTTCAGAAGCCTTTGTGAAGAGCAGGTTGTCTTTGCGTACAAATTCCGGAGTTTCTGGCAGAATAGGATCAGCCAATGGAAGGGAATCATCTCCAACTTCATCAAGCCCTAGATTGGACACCTCCCCATCTGAATCATAGTCCCAATCTTCATACCCATATGGAAAAGCAGCACCAGCCATGCCTACAATACGTGTAAGAAACCACTGCATCTCAAGTAGTTGGAAACTCGGTAGTGGTCTTGCTATTACATCATCGGTTTTGAGCTCGAAAATGTCGCCAGATATAATATAGCTCTCCCTACTATGAGAAAACAACTTAATAGTACCATGCTTAAAGGCTCCTTCATTGTGATCAAGGCCTTCAGTAGAATAAGGTACAGTTGAGAGACTCATTTTTGCTTCAGTGTTTTGTTTGTTCTGCCAAAAGAACTGGATCTTTAAGGTCGTCTTGTCCTCGTTTATAGAAATTGGTTTGAAGGCAAATGCTCCTTGGTTCCAATAGCTATGTGCACTCTTTGATAGTGTTATAAGGTTATCCACCCTTTCGACTCCTAGTTCATTTATGCCTTGTGGGAAAAGTTCTGTAGTCCAAGCAGCTACTTTCTCTTTTGGCCAGAAGAGCTTTAAACAATTCCAAAAGATGTGCCGTGGCCCAGAGGGATCCTCTTCCTTGTTTTTTACTGCGCAGTATGGATAAATATGGGCTGCTTCATTCGATCCATCACCAGTAAGAACACATTGGAAGTTGTCTCGTTCTTTAGCCATTTCGCTAAACATCTTGTTCCGAGATAATAGAGAACTAGGTATGTCATCGGTGGTCTTCTGTCTCTTGGCAGGTGGGAAATCGATGGGAGATGAGCTTAATCCAGCTAGGTTTCGCTTTTTCGGTGTCGAAGGCAATGATGGGGCTGGTGTCGATGTGTGTGATGGAGCTGGTGTCGAAGCTTGTGATGGAGTTCGTGACAACCCTCCAGGTTTCTGAGACCCTATAAAACTTTTAGTAATAATATAAAAAACACGAGACTGTTTTACTTACAATGTAGTATCATTGTATGAGCATGTAACGCAACAAGATAAGCTGCTTCTGGGAATCTGCAAGCATGCTCGACCAAATCTTCAAGGGCCTTGATGTCGCATATCTGGCAGGCAGCCCAAAAGTATGGTGGCGCACCGCCCATCGCTTCTTGGAGTTGCTCCAGTAGGGCGACTCGCTCTGCTGTGGGTACATTGAAGTCTTCCATATCTTGAGATCGAGAAGGCGAAGGTAGGTGTAAAGGAAGGCCGATTGAAGGTGAAGATAAAAGGAGCAGTTGAGTTGAGTTTGGCGGGGCAGGGTGAACGCGAAAACAGCTGACGTAACTCTTCGCGTCATTGGCGATGTCGGCACGTGATGGTCTAGGGTTTAAGCAAGCGGTTAAGGCGGCGTAAAAAAGTAATAAAAAGTTGCTAAATTCAGCAGCCTAAACTAGAGAAGTTCAACATATTATATTATTCCTACTTTGGCTGTATCCTATGGCGGCTACGAGTTTCCTTAGTCTTGGCTGAGCCGCGTCGCGTAATAGGGATGAGTAGACCATGAGCAGCCCTGAGCAGACCTGAGCCGAAGATGAGTAAAGGCGGCGCTGCTCTCTTGAGATATGTGTAGTCATTGAAAAGGTGGAGCATTGCATCAGGACCAACCTACGATGAATTATCCACTGCTTTGGGCTTTGTCATAGACCGCGAATTGGATGACGCGAAGAAAGGTAATTTGCAGCTTCCTATGAATCTAACTCTAGAAGCTCCGGTGCATGGTTGCTTGCCTCAGTGAAAGGGAATGCCCATATGTTAACGCGGAGTTTTGAATGCCCTCTTGTGTGAGAATGGCATTTTGACATTCATCAAACAGGATGAAAAGGAGACGCGGTACATGGGTAGACAACAGTCGTTAGAATCGCAGGGCAGCAGAAACAAACACGGTAGTCGGAATGCAATCACGGCCTTACGCTCTAACGGAAACCTTTCTGAAGTCTACGAGAATCCTTAGGGTTGGGCAGAGCAAACATTCCTGTGGTATAACAAGTAATACTAGACAGTATCTTGTATATTATTGTTATACCCCTTTTGCTTTACTAGACGTTTAATCTTCCACTTAATGTATATATTGATCGCTGTAGAGATAGATTTTTTATTTAGCTTAAGAGAAACCTTTACTTTCTGGTTTGCGGTATTAATTTGCTCCTCGATATCTGGCCAGTTACGGCTAGAGACGATCCACTTGACACGAGATGATACTGATGAGTTCTGGGCGATGAGAGCTAAGAGCTCTGGCCGGTTCTTCTTGCACTTGTCTAGCGCATCAATAATCAGGTGAGTAGTCTGTAAGGCCGAGTTGTGTAGTATGCTCGTAAGGATCTCTGACAGCACCACCCAGGCATTTGCATCCTTGAAGTGTATTTTGCCGGCTTGATTGTATTTCGCCTGTATATGTGAGATGAGATACGGCTGCTGACCAACAAGCATGTATATCAGACCTTATAGCATCGCTGTGGCTATGTTGATTTGCGAATTTCAACACATCAGCTCTCCTTCGCAAACTCCGCACACCGCTCTGCCACCATCACAGCCGGAGCCTGCAGGTGCGACGACGTGATCTTCGGGAACACGCTGGTGTCGCACACCCTGACATTCCTCAATCCGTGCACCCTCAACTTGTCGTCCACGACCCCCAGGTTATCCTCTGGTGCCATGCGGCACGAGCACGCGTAGTGATACGTCGTACGCGCGCGCTCGCGGATGAACTTGTCCAGCTCTTCCGTGCTCTGGGCCGCACTGTCCTCCTGGCTCGCCGGGTTGAACGTCAGGTTGCGCAGGATCGGGAAGCCGGCAGCCTTCATGGCGTCGCCAAGTTTCAGGGAGAGGCGCACGGCGGCGCGGGCGGTAGGGAGGTCGGACGGGGCAGACAAGATGCCGAACTCGACGGCGGGCTTGTCATGCAGGTTGGTGGATGCCAGGCGCACGGTGCCGCGCGAGGCCGGCTGTAGCACGGTGGCGAGGATGCTGAAGACGCCAATCTTGGAGAAGCGGCGGAAGTGTTCCTCGATATTGTCCATGGCACTGG
Source organism: Oidiodendron maius Zn (assembly GCA_000827325.1). Lineage (NCBI taxonomy): Eukaryota > Fungi > Ascomycota > Leotiomycetes > Myxotrichaceae > Oidiodendron > Oidiodendron maius. The sequence continues at coordinate 1,253,355 of KN832880.1, read as the reverse complement.
TGGCCAGCGGCATCAGCTCGATGTCGGGGATGCGGGAGCGGGGAGGGTCGCTCTGGGGAGCTTGATGGGGAACATCGCGATGCAGTTCGGTGCCGTCGGCGCTGAGGGAAGTCATGCGGACGAAGAGAGATAGAGTCTGGATGGGAATGGCTAGGACGCCTGTGCGGAAGAAGAGGTACTTGAAGAACTCGACAACGCCCTGAAGCATGGGTGAGGTGGAGACCATGGCGAGCGATTCCTTGAGGGGAACTTCCCACGCCACGGGAATACCGATGTGATCTGTCTATAGATGCCATGTTAAACGGACTTATTCTAGCAGTATTCATTGATTGATAATACCCACCAGATTGGATCCAACGCCAGGGAGGTCACGCACGACCTCGATGCCATGTTCTTCTAGGTGTGCGCGAGGGCCGATGCCACTACATTTGAGATATATCAGGCTCCCTCTCTCGCACAAGATATGGTGTCTAGGGCACATACCTCAGCATCAGCACTTGTGGCGAGCCTAGAGAGCCGCTGCACACAATGACCTCCTTCTTCACCTTGGCTGTAAAGAGCTCTTTTGCCTTGGGGTCCGCCGATTTGAAGATGACCTCTTCCGCACGCAGATCCCCTTTCTCCTGGCCCGAGAATTTAATCCTTGAGACGATGGTCTTGGTGCAGATGGTCAGGGTTTTCTCTCGCGACAGCGCAACTTCCCGTGGAAGGAAGGCATCAAACGTCGACACCCGCTGGTTATTCTCGCTCACGGTCGTATCCAGCGTGGCCACGCCGTCGGCAGGGGCGTCAGGAGCGTTGGTATCGGAGATGCGGATGAAGCCCATGGCCTCGGCGCAGTCCGTGAACCTGGAGACCTCATTCAACATAGATCATGTAGGGTGAACGTATCGCTACTCACACTTGGTACGCCCGGAAGAGCCAGCTGAAGTACGTAAAGGTTCTGACGATCCACGGCCCTGTTAACAGTCAGTACTCCGGTATCAGTCACGCCCGTCGTCCCTCTACACACCCGAGTCACCGCGATAACTCGACTTCGGCTGATCCAGTGTCTTCTCACTCCGCACGAAATACGGCAGCACTTTCTCGTAGCTCCAGTCGGGATGGCCCAGGGCCGCCCAGTCATCATAATCGGCGGCCGACCCCCGCGTATACACCATGCTGTTGATTCGCGACCCGCCGCCCATGACTTCCGCGCGGAAGACGAGGCTGCGCCGGTCGTCGCAGGCGCGCATGGGCTCGCAGTTCCAGCTCGTGGCCCCGCCATCCGCTCGCAGGATGTTGGACGAGGCTAGCGGGATACGCGACATCCAGGTGTCGTTTGCTGGTCCGCGCTCGAGGACCAGAACGGTGACGTTCGGGTCCTCGCTGAGGCGCGAGGCCAGCGCGCATCCTGCCGTTCCGGCTGTGGAATGATGGTCAGCGGGAATTTTGCGGAGGTGGAGCACGGCTCATAGCTACGACGCTCGCTATGGCTCTATCGATGTCTGCGGATGACAACAGGAGAGCGCCTTCACACATACCTCCTATTACGACATAATCATAACTGCGTGCATGCGCCTCTTCCGGCCGGCGTTCTGGATATTGGTCCCCGAACGGCCACCGCATTGTCGATTCAGCCGGAGCGTGCTCGAGAGATGAGAGGGGTGGAGGCAGAGGGAAGACTTTGAGCGGCGTGAGAAGCCTCCAGGACGAAGTCTGGCGACCGAGCAGGAGCGTTGGATGGTTAACATCAGACGAGGGGCGAGGACTGTACTACCGGAACAAGATGCAGATGCCGTGCCCAAGAGTTCCTGTGTTTCTCTGCGGGGCGCTGCTGTGCACTCTCGCTGAAGCACTGGAGGCTGTTAAACAAGAATAACGCCGGGTGCGGCGGTGCTTGCGGCTACTTCTGTACTGCCGTGGTACATCCATGGCATTCATAACTCTCCTTGATACGAAAGCTTACTAAGTATGCGAGGGTGGTTTTGATGGTGCAGAAGGGTAGCACCCCGTAAGCTTATTTCCTTATGCAGTATTGTCGCCCGTTTGCGGCGCTGCGGCGCGGTCTGTTAGCCTTAGTGACCAAACCTAGCGAACCACGAACTGTAATATACCTTGTGCTAAACCACGTTCGTTTTGTGTCCAAGTCCGTTAATTTTCAACATGAGTATTTGTCCTGGCTCCAGCACAGTACCATAACTCCCAACTGCTGTTGAGCTTTACCAGAGCACTGTTATAGCTATCCACTTGACTTGTTAAGCATATCTCGTGAGACAGTTGCCGAGTGTTCATAATCTTGTACAATCCCTTCCTCCTGATCCACACTAAACGATAGACTGTTAGACGATTGCCTTCTCGAATATATAGGAATTCGTCGTCATCATGCCGATCGAAATATATTCTTGACTCTTCGTTAATGGTGACAGAGGCTGTAGTTATTGCTGACCGGTATGGCAAGGCACACAGGGGATGTCTTATACATGTAGACAAAGTAGGAAGTTAATCGAGGCAGATGATCTATATGTCTTAATCCACTAAGACCACCCGGTGAGGAGAGTTAGGTAGGGATCTGCACTTAAGAATTAGCGCCCTACACGACAGGGTGGAAAATTTAGTGTTACAAGATGATTGGGACTAGGGGGATATAATTGCATATAACTATAGAGTGGGAAGTACTGGGCTATTCGCTTGCCCTATTTCCACTAAAGGCTTTATATCTGTATATACTCCGTAGACTATGCTAACTTATGTGCAGATAAAAGTTAATCCATGCTGCCGTGCGCAGGTCCGTACGCTCAAATTATTGTTTACGAGTTGAAAAAGGATAGGAAACCGATTTCGCTCATAACGGTACATGGCTAGCAAAATTAGCGCGTATAGTGAGACAGCGAGAAAGTAGGATCATATTAAAGAAATCCGTCTATTGGCGAGACGGATCAAGACGAGAGAGGGAATGGGTATCCTTGGGCAGGGCGTAAGAGAAGCTTCATAGTGGGCAGGGCTGATAGCACGGCCCAGAACATGGCGCGACAAGGCTTGAATAACATCAGTGTCGTAAATACCTCTGTATACTTCTCACGTGCCGCCTGCTAAGGAAGAACCAGGCTCAAAAACACGGCTAACTATAACGGTTCTAACATTAGTGAGAATTATGGGCCAATTTAAAATCATAGAGAGTTTGCACTAAAGATGATTTTACATCGTACTGTAATTCAATGTAAGTTTATCAACATTAGCATATAAATACTTTAATTATTTATCAGGCTAAAAGATACACTTAAGAGATAAAATTGTGGCCTTGATTAGCCTTCTTCTGCCTCCGCCATTCCTGATCTATAGTAGCCTTCTCTGAGAGTGCAATTTTGAATTCCTGCAAAAACCCGGAGGAAAGAGTAATTTATGAACACCATAGCGACACGCCGTTCTTAAATTGATAAGTTGGCACAACTAAAAGCTGGTTTAGTGCCACTTGAATAATCAGCAATGATAGCTTCAACGGCTGCGTATAGTCCCGGACCAAGCAGGAACAATCCGCAGATCATGATGAAGATGTGAATGATAGTCATGGTAGACCTGAACAAGCCGGTAAACAACCTCCCCTGGTAAAGTTGCCAGTAAGCAACAGCAAAGAAAATAAAACCAAAGAAGGAGTCGAAGGCAGCACTAAGAAGGGAGAGAAAATCTCCCATGCTAGGCACGACCTCGGAGAAGATGAAAGCAATAACCCAGATACCAGCCATAACCAGAGCCCAAACACCCCAACCAATGACAGTATTACTATGTGCGTGTCTCGACTTGCCCATTACTCGGAAGTAAATGAATTTTGCACTGACGTTCGCGTAGATGACGCCAATAACGAGGGTGGGAACAATAACAAACGCGAAGGAGGCCTTTTTATAGGCGACAACTCCCAAGCTACCGAAAGCTGGGGCGGTGGAGTATTGGCCCAAATATCGGAATCCGATAGCGGGAGGCACTATAAACAGAAAGGTAGAAATGGCGACAAGGACGGCGAGGGATTTTGGGAAGTCCTGTGGTCGTTCCATCTCGGCGATGAAGGTGGGGAATAGGATCTGAGGAACCCAGAGAAAAGTAATGTTCAAGACAGCATTCATGCACGCGACCCAAGTGGTGCCAGGGAGAGGGAAGGCATATGTCCTCACCAATCCATCGGTGGGGTAGTCGCCGTTGTATCCATATAGAGGGGCTGCTTCGATGCCAGCAAAGATGAGGAAGAGAAGGATAGCCATTGCCATGCATGCAGCTAGGAAGTGCGGTAAAACAACGGTTAGCAAACATCTGGGAAGGCATATCAAGTAGAGCTGCACTAGTTACCTACCTGAGAACATTGACATAAACGAAACATGGCGCAAGGTCCTTGGAAGCGACATCACGATACCCATTAGCATCGCAATGACAGAAAAGACAACAGTGCACAGCGAGTGATCAGACAGCGTGTTGAGGACCTTGGCTCCAGTAAGGATATGGAAGCCGATAAGAAGGATGTTGTTGGCGAGCAACATGAAGCCAGTGAATTCGTAAGCAATTCGACTCTTTCCGAAGGCGTAGTATCCAAAATCACCTGAACAACAAATTGATCAGCATTGGGGTGGGCTTTGAGTTGCAGAGACCTTCCATATGGGGCTGTAAAATCGACTTACAAATATCCTTGATCTGAGGGTATTTCATAATGTATTTGTGCATGGTAATGGAAGTTATCCAGAAGAGGATACCAGCAACAACCATGGTGATAATTCCCGGAACCCATCCTAACACACTAGTAGGAGACATGACTGTTAGAGTTTCAAAATTAGACTTGCTAACGAGTACAAACATACGAGAGCGACCATGTCTGAGCCATAATGGCAAGGCAGACTTGGTCCCCGGCGAGCAACCACGCTGCCTTCTGCCACGACATGGTTCGGAGCTGGATGTCATGTGTGTGATCTACAGACGCAAGCGAGACAAGTTAACGAGCTGCCAAAACTTAAGCAGCATCGGATTTAATAAATTCCCTCACCTTCAGCAATGAGCGCAGTCAAGGTATCGACGGAGCTAGTGCCGTCGGAGTCAAATACTTCGACATTGCCGGGCTCGTGCTTCTCGTCGACAGGAATGGGTTTTGACATTGCAGAGGAGAGGTTATTTAGACGCCAGATCTTGGGTCAAACGAAGCGCTGTGCAGATAGAAGAATCTGCAGGCCCTGCAGGTAATACGAGGAGAAGAAGTTGCCTGTCTGTGGTAAAAGATTCAGATTCAGACGATCAGGGTGTCTATCGGAAGCTCGCTTACTGCAGCTGTATGGCGTGATAAGGACAGAAATCACGATATCCAATTGTAAAAATCCCAGGACCCCGCACTAGCTTTATCGGGTTGCCGGGGCGCGCCGTCCAACTGTGCCGTATCTGTGGACCAATCCCGGACTCAGATTGCTCGGTACAAAGGTACAGCAGGTACAGTATCTTTGCATCTCGGGGCTCGCCGAATTGAGGCGCCTGGTCCAGCGGTTAAGCGTCTCCTGGTGCTGGTGTTGCGACGTTAGAAAAAGAACAAGTGGACACCGAAATCTATATAAGGCCAGCCAACCTTAACTAGGACTCGTGGCACATCCGCATACCTAAGCTTATATCTAATCTTTGGCCGAAAGGGTAAGTTGTGGCGTGACCTTTGGCGAAAATGGGTAATTGATAGCCAAGCTTTGGTATGAGGACGTACAGTAATACGAGCCTTAATTTAGTAGATACTATTAGTTAAATATCTATGCCGTCTTCCCTAACTAGCTTCAGTCTAAACTCTATATGCTTTTAAAGTCGCCCCACGAATTTTATTGCACTAGTACCAATACCATTAGGTTTAAATAAGACAGCTTGGCACATGGCACGCGAAAATTACACAGAGATAGCGAAGACAGACTCGCCGTGATATGTCTTCCCTCACGTGATTGCGGTTGGTCAGAGTGCCATTGAGTTCCTTCTCGCTATTGCACATGCTAAACGTAAAGATTTAACAACAGCTGAAGTCCCGGCTAGGGGTAACTAACTAAGGCAGATTAGCTATAATTAAGCCCAAAACTGCAATAATATAGGATATATATGGTGTACTAGAGAAGAGGAATTTGGCGCCTAATTACTTAGGAAGAGGTCCACAAACAAGTGACATAGATTAAGTAGTACTGTATATCAAGTACATTTTAGTATTTGTGACTGTGCAGTGTACTGGAGTAGTGCGATTTATTTCTGCATGAGAGGTTACATCATTGGAACTAGTAGTTATAATAATGTCACATTCTAGGGGTTTCATGGTGAAGTATTTATATAATTTTTATGAGTGTGACGAGATATTGAAATTGACTTCCACAGAGACATATATCACTCCTGATTAATCACCTTTTCTTTCGATTTCTTTCGATCTACTAATCTTATTTCCTAACCGACCATCATGCGCTTTACCATCACCGCGTTGATCCTCGGTCTGCCCGCCTTCTTAGGAGCGCCGACACTGTGAGGCTCCGTTCCGACTGATGGTGCGCGCCCCACTTCGTCTGCTCCTGCTGCCCTTACAGCGACTTCTCTAGTATCCTGCCCCTCACCCCTGCGCCCTGCTACCCCGACTGCAGCTGCCCTACCGGATGCCAGCGACATTGCGAGGGCTAATAAGGCCGCGCTCTCTCTGCCTTTGTAATAGATGGCTAAACTAGTACATATTAGATGAAGTCTCGTAAAGGCTTTTATCCTCGAGGTTGTCTTTCTTTAGCCACGAATAAACCTTGAGACCGTGATATAACTCATGGATTCAACTACGATAGAACCTTCCATGATTTTATATAGCAACTTGATCTAACATTTCTATCAAAGATGCAAGCAAAATCAGTTCACTGTAATAGGTAGTGTATTAGTATCTACGTTACTCTAGAGGCTCTCTACGTGTCAAATTTCGTTGAAAGGGTCCATTCTGTTTGATGTGGCCTCCTATAGATCTATATTCTCATCTACTGCTCCCCCTCCCTCTCTAGATTGACTAATCCCCTGACCAATCTTTATACTTAGTGACCTTTAATACGGAACTTAAAGTTTGATTTATCATAATTCTATTGAAATAAATTAGTGGTACAAAATCGCAAATTCTTGCGTCATGGAGGATATGGGCATCTGCGAGTCATGTTTTTAAGATAAGAACATCTTTCACGGATTGTGCCAGAGACAGAGCGATCAAAAGGACTTTCTCAAACACTGCACGAGTAAGTAGATGTACTCACACTTTTAGCTGTTCAACTTCTTATTCCACCACATGCCATGGAACAAATAGAACTCCTGTATTGACTAAAGAGATCAAGATACAAAAGGAAGGAAAGCAGTGCCTAGTGCAAAGAGATTTAACAGAGCGCACTAGCCGTGGCCATCTATCCACGTGATGGCACTAGAGCTGTCACAGATCGATCTTCTCTAACAATCCTTCACCCTAACCCTAAGGTCCAGTCTGGTCCTGTATTATCTACTGTCGTGCATATCCATAGGGGTAGGGGGCCACTTACACATCCGCCATAAGTTCCACTGGGACATCCGCAATTTGGACGACAGGGAGCGTCGACTGGCTCGATACATCCACTTGGAGAAGTACAATCTGGAATACATTGACAAAGATTTCCACCGGTTGATGGCCCAGTACATCCGCAATTCGGGTGGCAAGGGCAAGTTTCTAGTCGACGGTCAATCAGATGTATAGTCCCTGTTAGATCTTGTGGAGCAGCCATCGCCAACGTAGCCATTGCCCCAAGGATTGCGAGTGAAATATGCATCTTAATTATTAGAAAGCTTATTTTTGCAATTAATCGAATAGACAATGTAATTGATGAAATAACGACATTATCAAAGGGTTGCACACCATCCTATTATACACTTCCACGAGAGGGGGAAACTACGTGGTAGTATAAGCCTACAAATATGCACTCTTATTAAACTATCCTAATCTAGTAAGGATCTATGTTAGATTCATAACTTTTGAGCAGTTAACTGGTTAATCACTTGAAGTATTTTGCCGGCTAGATAGTGCTAGATTGTAGCAAATAAAAACTCGATCCCTTATTACAAACGGTAGAAAATCAGACTGCAAGTCTGTACATCCAAACTGCGGAACCCCGCATTTTGAAGGTGCCGCGTAAGCAAGTGGGCTGTGTGGCATTTACTTCTTATCTGCTCCATTAAGGCAGTAACCCGAAGCCCTACATGACCGGACAGTTTTAATTAATAGGAGTTTCAGAGCAATTCAAAAACCCTCGCAACCGATGCTATAGGCGGAGTCGTCATCGCCTGATCAAAATCATCCGACACTTTGCATCATGACGGCTTCTACCATGTATGCATATGACGGATAGGGATGTGGGGACACAGAGCGACATGTCATCGCCCTGCCCGGGTGAGCTTTCTTGACTCCCTTCTGTAGCTCATAGCCACTGATCCTTTTCCTTTAGATCTGCATCATCGTCGAGGTGATCAAATATAATACCGTAATAGTCAGTTGTCGCTTGTGAGGCAGTACTTCAAAACTGAATGCTACGTTACCCCGTACCCTCCACCCAACCTAGATATTCATCCGTAATACAATGTCATTTTCCAACTCTGCACGAACTTCCTGTCCATACACTTGCTGATATGCCAATTTCGCCAGTCAAGAGGTGGAAATTGCTCAGGTTGAACTTCAAGTTTCAGGCCCGGGAGTAGCTTCTAGATAACCTCTAGTGGACCTTCAACAGTATATATTCTTAGCGGATGTTTTAGCGGCGGGGGGGTGGAGAGAGTGAGCGATCGCGGCAATACCATGGTGGGATATAAAGCCTGGGCGCTATAATATACGCATTTGGGAACGCTTCAAGTGCAGCTATAAATTGCCTTAAATTATTAGGCATAAATGGAGGTCAATGTACTCCGGAGCTCTGCTCGCTCATAGTTTCTCATCTTATTACATCGGAGTTAGTCGCTATCTATGCTACAGTGTCTCGAGTATGGTAGTCGGCTATTGAAAGGCACTCTTTCTCCACCATACAGTTGAACCAGAATCGCCTCGCTGACTTTGCTCATATCGTCACTGGCCCCCGCCGCCGCGTAGTTCGCAGTCTTCGATTCGATATTGTGCTTGACGCTTATAGTATAGGAATGCGGGGGCGCTTTGAGACACGAGAAGAGCAACAGAGAAATAACGAAGTCTTTACCAAAGCTCTATAGACTCTCTTTAGCCAATTGAGCTCCTGGAGTCCCCAGGACGTTATAGAAATCGGGATTGAATTGTCCCTAAGGCTTATTTACCAAATGACTCGTCTCGCATGAAACAAGAAGCAGTAATGGAAAGAGTTAGAGAAGCACGGTATCTAGTTGGAAGAGATCTCCTTGTACAAAGGTTTCATAGCTCCTACCTTCAGCTTATAGCTACAGATACAAATATTAGTAGCTGACAGGAGCTACTCCCAGTCGTTTCTATTATCACGAAGATAGTGATTGTGGATTCTGATCATCTTGGAGCCAGAAATCTCCGGCGTTCAGACAGCCTCGGCCTTTGCTAAACTAGCCTCTTAGGACATAGTCTATGAACAGACGGAATTAAAATGGTGGCTATACAGAATTTATACGTCGAAATTGGCCATTGCCACTATTTAATTGTGGAGAAATTCGTACTCTTTTTATACTAAGGGAGCCGTAAAAAAACTGCTTACTCCAGGAACCTCCTATCCTCCCCCTATCTTATGTCCTAACAGTGCTTGAATAGTGGAAGTATATAGTAATAAACAACTTTTGTTCTAACTGATGGGGGGCCGTCTTTCGTATTTGAGATTTCGCGAAGCGATACCGGCAGCAATAAGGGCGAATACAAGGACAATCTCGGGTAAGACATCGAGAACAATCTTCTCAGCCACTGTCCCTCCCGTTTTCGGGTTGAATGAGGTTGAGTTGATAAGGGAGCCTAAAAGAGTATAGAGAATTCGAATAAGGAGTGCAATGAGTCCGACAACAACACCTCGGATGAGCTTCGACGGTTGTTAGCTATATTCCTCCTCATTTGGGACGAATGGACACATACCTGTCTCTCTCCGTACAGCTTTCTTGGGTAGAGAAGCGAGACCATTGTAATAACTGCAATACCAACCCACACGACAAGAAGGATGACACCTCCTACACGAATTATATCCAATCCTGTCTTCATATCATTAGCAGTAGAGCTGGCCGTTTCAAACTTCGTATATCCTATAACCAAGAGAGCAATTGCTCCCATACAGCCCAAATGTACCAGGACATGCGGAATCGAGCCAAATAGTATGCTCCTATGATCTTTAAGAGAATTATATCTATGCCGAATATTAGTTTACCCGAGCTCAGGTTCTAGCAATAACTCAACCATACGATTCGTGCGCAATTCCTCCAACAGAAATGACGAGGGGAGCAATAGCCACTGCAGAAAGAATCAAGCCACCTTCGCTCAACGGCTTATCTCCTGATTCATCTCCGATAATAATACCAGCGCCAACAATTCGGATGGTGCAGAATAAGCAAATGAAAATCCAACCAAGTAGGCCATGCTTTCCGTGTTTGATAAGGCAGTAAAATGCAGGCCAAATGGCTACAGAAAAGAAAGCTAACTGGACGATAGAAATTTGGCCCGTTGTGTCAAACATGATATGATTTAGATGAGGAATTGTATCAAGAGGGGGAGAAAGGGTAGTGAAATGAGAGGAGTGTATAGAGGTAAAGGTGGAAATTAATCCTATATATGTACTTGATGGGGAGCCCTGACCAAAAAAAAATATCGACCGCTGCCTAAAATGACCGCAGATCAGATCCACAGCGTTTCTGATATTTAACCTACTATTCACGCCAGACAGTCTCCCGCAAGCATAGCTGAACTCTTTGATCGTCCAAAACTGGAAAGCGCAGAATGCTGAGCCACCAGATCTCAGACGAAGGCTGACCTTCCAATCACCAATCATAAACGGATCCGAGCAAAATACGTGATACGTGATACGAGTAATTAGCGTCTTTTAGCGGGTTTCATTCTCGCGCTTGCACATATTTCCACCTTCGAACTCAAAACTGTGTTTCGCGGTCAAGATACGCCTCATATAGTGGTGGCGATGCCGCTACAAATAAGAAGGACTCACACAAAGTCGCGAGGGGGCTGTTTGGAGTGTAAACGCAGAAAAATAAAGGTGTGTGCAATCCTTTACCAATTACAGTCGTGTACACGAGGCGTATCAATGTGATTACTAACAATGCACAAAAGTGCAACGAGGAGAAACCGATTTGTTCAGGATGTGTAAAGCGTTGTATACCCTGCGAGTATTCCCTCTCAGGGTATTCGCGTTCTGACGGACCGAGCCCCTCGGGAGTATCGACACTCGACGGCACCCAGGGCCGTTCTCATACACCTACAACTCCCGCTCCTCCCCCATATGAGGCGGCAAGCTCTTCACATACCACCAAGGCCCTTGGAAAATTTGACATGGACGATATGGCCTTGGTATGCGTATTTTTTTAATGATTTTATGAACACCCCTTCCTATCCCCGCCAATGTTCAAGCTAACAGAAACAGTTGCACCAATTCCTGACCGAAACAGCTGCAACTATAGCTGGTCCTTGGGAGAAGGAAATTCCCAGACTGGCTACTTCATGTGACTATTTGATGCATATCATTCTATCGACAGCCGCACTACACCTTGCATACTTGAACCCAGAACAAAGAGACAAATATGAGTACATAGCATCACAGCACCGAGATCTAGGAATCGGCCCATTTCGGTGGGCTTTGTCGAAGATCACCGTGGAGAATTGCAATGAAGTATTCGCATATTCCAGCCTTATGATACTAGCTCAGTTCGCCCCGTCTCACTCCCCCAATGAAGTTTTTCTCCCATCTCCAACCCCTGCCTTATATAAAGGACCTGCAAATTGGATAGTCTGCTTTCGTGGATGTGCTTCAGTCGCAAATCAAGCAATGCCGTACATAAGAGCTGGTCCTCTCGGAATACTTATAGCACAAGGCACACAGGTGTCAAATCTCGCTAGAACGGTTTCAGTATTCCCAGAAAACGACGATGACCGAAGCATAGAATACATATCTGAGCATCTTTTGAAGCTCCCGAGCATCAAGGCATCAACAACTGTAGATGAGATGGAGTCGTACATAGAAGCAATATCTTGGCTGCGTAGGTTGCTCGCGGCATCTTCAGCGGACTCCGACTCGCTAACCTGCAGAATATTCTCTTCTATCTGGCCGACACAGATATCAGACACGTTTATTAGGACGTTAAATGAAGATCGACCAGCCGCTTTGGTCATCACCGCCCACTATTGCCTCTTGCTGCAGCGCTGTCACTCATGCTGGTATATGGAGCATCGTGCCAATGCCCTCTTGATGAGTATTCAACAGAGTTTGGCAACAGGGTGGGCTCCCTACATTGAGAGGCCCGTAAAAGTGATCCAAAACGCTCAGTTAGATCCCCGATAAGCTGTTTAGAGCCGGGGCATAGAACAATTAATTGTCGGTATCTAGCGCCTTCATATTTCTGGTGCTTTTAGGATTAAGTGGATAATTCGAGATGGAATGCAAAGATACCTCAAACTAGTTAGGTATATCAAAATCCGGCACACTTCCAGGAGTAAAGTAGTGGTGTTGCAAATTAGAGAGTAGCCCCATCATTATAAGGCTCCAGAAAAGCAAAATGCCGACCACATATTGGAAAAATTAAGGATATACCCATGCAATCAGCCTCGCAATATTAACCTGCTTTGGGACTCCGCCTTCAGTATCGCGTAACACGTATCTCGTATCGCGTATCGCGTATCACACACTCATGCGTATTCGACAAGGCTGAGCTTTTCCAGGGAGTGTCTGGCTTCTCGGTGGCAGTGCAACAATGCCGGTGCTTGGAGGAATGTCATGATAATAGAGACACCGATTGAATATAAATATGCCTTATTTCCTTCAAAGAGCATCTCATTATCAACATATCAAACACACTCTCACAAAAACCATTCTCACAATCCGATCTCTTGATTGATTCATACACGAACACCAAACTCTCTGATTACACTTCATTCATTGAGTATACCTCTCCGAAAACACGCTCAATTATACCTTAAATTCTTCAATCATCAACTGCACCATGGGTTTGATCAAGACTGCAATCATGACCGGTGGCGGCGTATATGCGATTAGCAAGCTCGCCAAAGCTGCTGAGAAGCGTGACAACAATTCCCCACCACAACCTAGCTATGTTCCTCAATACGGGCAGCAGAACCCCAGTTATCCACAAAGTTATGGGGGACCATCAATGTATCAGCAATCAGGAGCCTACTACACCGACAGCCAGCAACAACGCCAATGGGGTCCCGAGCAATACGATCAGAGATGCAACCCGGGCTATGTTTCCGCCCCGTATAATGACTCCAGATATCAAGTCGCACAAGGATCGTGCCAGCAGCCAGACCAACAGAGCAATAACCCGCCTGCCTATTACCAGCAATCGCCTACCTACAACGCGGCTACATCAAGACCAGGACAGAAAAGATAGGTTGAGATAGGGGGTTGAGATTCTCTGAGAACGAAGGATAGAATATTAGTTTCATGGCTGATGGTGTTCGGTAATTGGGATTTGCATTTATGCTGCTTGGTCGTCTCTTTTACTGTTTTAGTATTAGATTTGGGTGTCTTGTAGCTTGATAATTAGTAAGGCAATACAAGAGAAATTTACTTCCTGCAGTTTTCCACTCATGCGTGATCTTGTAGATTCCCTGTAAGGATATACAGGATGTGAATCTGAAGAAAATGCAACCCAGGATGTAATTGGAGGCTGAGATTAGCAACTGCACTTCGTAACAAGAAAGAGGTTTTCGCATTACGGGATTTGGGGAGAAAGATGAGTAATCTTATTGATTTCTATAAATCCAAAATGACAAGGCAAAGAGTTGGCGGATATGACTGTCTGTACGAGGTAGAGCATTGCTCTTACATATCGCTATTGCTGTTGCCATCTCCGTATCCAGCTTGAGGCTTATACAGATTTCGCAGAATCGCTATTTGCAGAGCGATCAATATTATCGCCCGTCGCCCTACCGGTTGGATCATGCGTGGCATCCCAGGCCGCAACCTCATGATCCGGAACTTTGACCAGCCGATGCGTATTCGTACCCTCATCATCTAGGTAGATCGTTTCTTGTCTGACGGTGTACCCTCCAAAGTATGGGAGGACGTACATCCACACAACATAATACACAACGCAGAGGACAAGACTGGATTTATAGTCAGCGGGGATCAACCAGTAGGCTGAGGGAAGACTTGCATTCCAATACTAGCGACAACATAGGCTGCATACCAAAAGCTGAACTCGCCAGCATCAGCGCCACCAGGAGGAGGGTACCAGGGCATGACCAGGCAATATATGTTGACTAGAATAGTAAAGATAATGGCGATATCCCACGCACGGAAGTCCGATCCAACTATGCCGGCCTTCTTCCGCTGATAGCGGACGGTGTAGAGGCCAACAGCCAGAGCAAGAAGAAAGGCTTGTGCTGGATAGATAGCAAGATTAACCACGAAATTAAATGCATCACCAGCTGGAGGCGCCAGGATCATAAGCATAGTTAAGCCCCACTTGACGAGGTATGGACCAAAAGGAGTTCCAAAAGGCCGAGTTGAAGCCCAGAATCTTGGGAAAGGGAGAACTCCTTGCCTATACGCCTATTAGACTTTTCATGAAACAAAGGTTACTGCGAGAGACATACCGTCCGCATTCTCGGATCACGCGAGACTGGCCGATCAAAACGGCAATAATGTTCCCAAATGCAGACAATGCGATGAGGACGTTCAGTCCCTTAACATTGGATCCAAAGACAGCCTCAAAGAAAAGAGATGCAACCGTCTGCTTCCCTGCGGCGAGTGTGGCTTTGGGTATCGCCGCAAAGTACGCTATGTTTGCGAGGATATACAGCACGGCAACAACAAGTAAGGCAAGAGTCGCGCTTTTCTTGAGGGTTTGAACCGGTTTCTTTACCTCGTTGACGACATTAAAAGCGTTCGTATAGCCAGTGTAGGAGAAAATAATGTCGTACAATGCAGTTGTTGCTCCATATCCACCACCAGATCCGGATCCAGCGAAAGCGTCTCTAAAATTGGCACTAGGGTCTTTCACGCGGGTATGGCCACCGAGGACGACAAGACCAGTGATCGCTATGAAGATTAGAGTAATTAGCTTTACGCTGCCAATGAAATTGGAAATCCATAAACTTCCGCGGGTGTGAAAAACAACTAGGAGGAAGCCAACAGAATAGCCGGCGACAGCGACACCCTTTAATTGCCACGCAGTAGGCGTATGACCACTTGCCTTCCAGAGATATTCAGAAAGAACAATGGCATTGCTGGCGCTGAATGAAAGTACGACTGTTTGGATGGCAAAGGTAAGTGGGAAGAAATACTTCGGACGAGGGAATGCCTGTTCTAGATACACCACTTCTGACCCAGACCGATTCGGAAAGTAAGACGCGAATTCAAGATATATCGCGAGCGAAGCCAGGGAGATGAAGAATCCAAGCGTCCAGAAGATGAGAGCTAAGCCGACGGAACCGGTACCAGCAAGGATTGTAGAGGGAGTACTGTACACTCCCGTACCGACCATCATACTGAAGTTCAAGAACAGGATTGCTACTGATCCAACTGAATAGCCAAGTGAAGAATGTGTCTCGACTGGTGCCCCTGATGCCTCCTCTTTGGGGACAGTTAGTGAGTGCTGCGGCATTTGATATGAGCATCTTACGGTAGGATGGACCAGAATCATTGCCGGATTTCTCGAGAGCAAATTTTATGCTACCTTCTGACACGAAATCAGGTTGAAGGTCATTTGTGGTGCTGAGCACCGATGTTTCTGCGCCTTTACGGCTTCCAATCCTCCAATTAACGACCATGGTGATTTGGAAAGATTCTAATCGGAGTTTGAGTGCTCTTTTCTGGTGGAAGGCCACAGAGAAAGATCGAGGAGAGGAAATTGATCGCTTGTAGGTTTAAATACGAGTCTCAAATATGATAAGACATATTTGCTTTTTAGCAAGGGTCCGCAGTAGCAAGGCGGCGAGCAGCAAGGTCGTGCGAAACGTGATAATCACATCATATTGATAATTGCAGCAAAGATCTACAACCCTGCCCCCCACACCTGTTGTTTATGGAATATTGGCAGCAGCGCGGAGACTGTGATCGTGGAATTCAAAGTCTAGTAGTATAGAATGGCGAATGACTTTACCTAAGCACGAAATAGTATTTGAAGACTGAGGAAGTGAGAGCGAGATGTACGAAGGTAAAGAAATTTAATAGATGGCGGCTATATCCGCACGCACAACCTCGTATTCACCAGTTACTAAGACAACTCACATACCTGCGCCAGAGCTTCCTCTAACCCTGACTAACTCTTGTACCACCATTACTAGACTAAAAAGGGTGCGGCAATTAAATTGTTGTTAAGCATACGCCGTATTTTAGCGAGGCATGAATTCCCACGAAGGTGTTTTGCACTTGTGATTGTGTTATAAAGTACCCAGCTATACCTCAGGGGCTGGAATCGTTATCTTGTTACGGTACAGGAGTACGCGTCGCGCTCGGTGAAAGAGTCTAAAAGAAGTATAGGCCATAGATTTAGCTACTCTGATAAGGCATTGAAAGGTCACATGGTGGTTGTTGCACAGTCGTCTAATGAAGCACGGAAGCCAGGATCTAGATTGCACCATTAGAGGAGGTTTTTAGGTGGTGCGGCCAAATACTCGGACCCACGTTAAAGAACCCCTCTCGCGATAAAGGGGGAAGGACAAAATAGGACTATAATAAGTGACGCCGCAAAGTGCGTTGTGGATGACATTTTGCTGTCTAACAATACTAGAGCATTTTAAATATTCACAATCGCATCGCGTGCGTGAGATGGCCCTCAACTAATGGGTTGTTGGTAGGTCTCATCCATGTCTCCAGCCACATGCCAATTCCCTGTCTTGCCGTCACGGAAGCGATGGTACTACCCCAGCCAAGCATTCTAAGGATTTTCTTCCTTATTCTTACTACGGTCTATCCTAAGACAGGGAAATCCGGCTCATGGTCCAAGCTAGATTTGGCTATCAACCAATCCTGTATTTTATCTCATGTTACGCAATCCGATTTCGTATATGCAATTCTATCTGGAAAGTAGACGACCCGCCGCCAGACAAGTACTTCAAGCTTTCATCCCCCGACAGGGTGAGCCTCTCCGATATCTGTCCGCTGCTACAAGTAATTCCCAATATTTTCTGTGTTACTCGTTTGTGTTCTACTCTCAAATAACAAGAAGGCATTGAAAGCAGGCGTCAGATACACTGCAGCTTATATTACAAGGCTTACCAGCAACTAGAAATTGCATTGCCTAGTCCAGTACTACGATGTCTGATCCTGGGTTAGACCCTACGTTTACTACACCTGTAAATGGCGTCAATTCTCTAGAACTCGCTAATGGGATCTAAGGCAGTCGATTGGCGTGAAACCAATCCACATAGCGGAAGAAGTTTCTCGGAGTTCAAGGCGAACGGCCCGGTCAGCAAACTAGACGGAGATTCAGTAACTTAGCCAAATTGCCCTTTAAAGTGTCTACAACCGCGGTACCCGGCCCGAGGTGAAGACCTAGACGACTTTTTCGTATATCCTCTGAGATTTGGGTTCCAAGTCTACGATACCTGAATTGACGACTTGCGCATACCTTGCGCGTTTGTAGACTATCCGGTCTTCTTGGGGCCTTTTTTGCTTTTTTCCGTCTTTGGCGGGCGGCAGACTGCGTTAATCAAAGGCGGATCTCGATCCGACAGGTCTATGTTGACTACTGTAGATACGAGTTTTTGAATTTCCGGCAAGCTTGCGCCGGCTAGAGAGCTAGCGCAGGGATTTCTTAAACCCTCTGTCCCCACGTGAGACATAACAATTACGAGGTATTGATACCGGATTCCAGTAGCTCTGCTTTCATACCATACAGGTCTCTAGGAGGCGACGCAGCGAGACGCGATATTCCTTGAACAATTTCTCCACGCAGCCTTGCAAACAAGTCATTAGCTCGTTTCCAAGAGCAGCCTGCCAGATGCTCAAACTGTTTTATTTGGATTTTCTGGTTACCTAGAAGCCTCGATAACATTAGTTTGAGTAGGGCCTCTTAGTTGCCTCTTTTTGAGCTCAGCATTGAAACCTTCGCGAGATCTCAGTGAGAAGGCTCCTCAGTGAAGAGATATCGAGGGGTGGGATAAAGGATGGCCTATATGTGAGCTCAGAGCCTCTGGCTCTGACTTAATTCCTCATATCATTCAATTGCTATGGAATATACTCCAATTCCAAATTATACTCACCAATCAGCCTATTATTTTATGCTCATCCAGTGCTGTTGCGTCTCTATGTTATTAAATCTCGGAAGCTATGATATACATCTCACGATATTCTGACGTGGGCGAACTGCCTCCTTTTGAACAAACTCTCACGGATATGAATGGTGTTCAACTGTTGTGTCATAGTCCTTTGCACTTCGAGTCGTTGAGTGAGATTGGATCCAACCCTCTTTTAGGCGCGCTAACCTTCATTCTAGTTTAGCCATGAATGCGTAACTCAAGCTCGAAGAGTTCCCATAGGCCATCGTAAAATAAGGGACATCTCTATTCTGCCTCTAAGTATCGTTCGATATACGTACAGTACACTCATGGCTATCAACCCCCTCCTTTCTACTGTCTCCAAAAAACAAATTATAAATCCAGTGGCAAATCCACCTCCACTTCCGTTGCGCCCTGCATGATATTTTGCGTGGTTCAACAAACCTATGGGCAACGATAATATTATAGTATCAACTCAGATTCTCGCTCGGAGTCGCCGAGAAGACCCTAACTCGGGGGTGTAAATGGGCGAGAAAGGCGGCCAGTGATCGCAAGCCAACACAACTCTACCTTTTATGCAGAACAGCCAGGCATGTGTGTATATATAAACTTCTTGTGTGGCTGCAAGGATTCCAATGCCGTTATCTAATTGATCAGAAAAGAATTAAGCCTCTCACGCAATGGCCGCCAAATCTAAATCATCACGCACTCACCCCTGCAGATTGCCTATTTTTACGTTCAGATTGTCTCTTTGCCGGACCCTTCATGCATACGGCATATATCAAGATTGGAATGTGCACCGATTGAATCCATCTTTACGCCTTGCTGTTGGTCGACATCATCCCTAGATTCTACGACATATTTCGTGATGCTAGAGAAACAACAGGCTTCCAGGGATTATGTTAAGATGGCAACATTTGTGTGCCATCTGCCCCCTTCCCCACCTTACCATCTACTCTTACAGTGTAATGAGTTTCCTCATCGAGAGCCAAATGCATACAATGGTATGAGAGATACAGATATTGCGTACGACAAGTAGTCGTCTTCAACAACCAAGCCCTCGAGGATTACAATACTACATGCCTTTTGCAGCTAGATGTGGTCTCTACTACCTTGCGTTTCCTAGCTGTGTTGAGGCCTTGATTGCGGTCGTCATTTCTAGCAGGTATCACGAAGTTTCAATGTATGTGTACAGCACGCTCAAGACAACTTGTATAAATTGGAGAGACTTTGCCCTAGATATGATAGCTTGGACAAGAACTTTCGCCATTAGCTCTGAGCCCCCGCCAAAAAATCCAACACTTGATTTTAATCTTCAGTTCGTCTAACATCTTTCCCTCAGGATGAAGCTTTCTGCTATTGCCCTCAGCTATGTGCTGTTCTCTGGCTCTGTTCTTGCCGCACCCGGGCGCACTCGCAGTACTCTGGAAGAACGCATAGCTCGCCGAGCTGCCGGACGAAAGACGAGACCAGTAGAATATATTGAAGAATCTATCGCTGCTGGAAACAAGTCTCATGTTTCTTACAGTAGCAATTGGTCTGGAGCTGTCATCACATCGCCGCCATCTGGTCAAACCTTCGACGGTGTGACAGCCAGCTTCGTTGTCCCAACACCTAAAGTTCCATCGGGTTCCTCATCCAGAGGTACCTACAGCGCTTCTGCGTGGGTTGGCATTGATGGTGATACTTACCAGAATGCGATATTGCAAACCGGCGTCGATTTTACCATTTCTAACGGCGTCGTATCTTACGATGCTTGGTATGAGTGGTATCCTGACTACGCTTATGACTTTTCTATCGATATCTCAGAGGGGGATACCATTACTGCCACTGTTTCTTCAACCTCCTCTACATCTGGCACTGCGATTATCGAAAATGTAACAACTGGAAAGACTGTCTCTAAGTCTCTCACTTCTTCGTCTGCTCTGGGAGGACAGAATGCTGAATGGATCGTCGAGGATTACGAGGAAGGCTCTTCTTTAGTTGCACTCGCTAACTGGGGAACTGTCACTTTCACTGGCGCTACAGCGAAGACCGCCAGCTCTTCGGAGAGTGCTGCTGGGGCTTCAATCTTAGATATCGAGCAGAATGGCAAGGTGCTTACTAGTGTTAGCATCAGTGGAACAACTGTAACCGACAGTTACGTTTGAATAAGAGAAGCTAATTGAGCACATGAAGCTATGTTTATGCGGAGAAGTGGATACGTTGGTGAAATTTGAGTGTGGAGCTTCCGACTCGAAGATTTTGAAGCGTTTCAGAGCCAGGACATTAAAGGTTGATTATTTTATTGTTTACTGAGAAACATTCATGAGCGTGTTGAATCCTTAAAAGAAACATAACGCTTAAAACCGAGTCTCAACTCTATTCTATTAAGCTTACAGTGACCAGTTGAAGATTTCCTCGCTTTCCATTCTCCATTCATGTATAAATTGGCCAGTAAACCTTGACACCTTAAAAGGCAGCCCCCCACGTCCCTTGCTGTAATGCTAATAGCGCAAAGTGAGACCCGACAGTGCTTCTTGCCTTATTTCCGATCCACACGCCCACGCCTGAACCCTCGACGTTGTACTTAGTGCCGAACGGGATGGTATTGAGGCCGTTTGTCAAGAAGGCGTGCGTTGTGTTTACAATCGCTTCTTGGACAGCGACCGAGGAAGCGCCGGCGGCGACAATATCTAGTTGGTGGCTTTAGTGAGGGCTCAAAATGTCGTGAAGAGAAGAAGATAAAGTGAGAGAAAGGGAAGAAGTTAAGGAAAAAATATGCGTAATGGCAGCAAAAGGAAAACTCACTCCAATCAGTAAGGCCCCACTCAATAGAGCTGCCAGTATAACTCTTATCAGTTATGGGACCTGCAAACGGCAATCCTTCCTCCTGGATCTGCGAGAGATACCAGGCTGACTGTAACTCCCATGCTGCAGAGGGAAAAGTGTTTAGATCTAACAACACATCTGAGTACGAAGCAAAGAGCACATTCCATGTGGTATTTTTTCCATAATTATAGGTAAAATGAGTACTCTCAGCAGGTGTGGCGCCGTTTAGTCCAAGTGCGTCATCGTAGATAATCTTAGCGGAGTTGGCGGCTATCGTGGCGTAAGTATGGTTGCCAGTGATGATGCTAGCGGCATTAAGGCCGATGGTAGATTGGATGGCAAGAGCAGTCTGGTTTGCAGTTGCGCCAATAGCGTCAACACTGATGAGTTGACTGGCTGGATAGAGGGAGTTGGCGGCAAGGTACTCGGCATAACCTTCCAGGAGCGGAAGATAGTTTTGAGCCCAAGCGGTATCGCCAGTATACTTTTGGTATGCATACAGCAGGATGAACAAAGTGGACGTCTCAAAGAGCGGCATTGACTCTGCTACGCCATTATTATGGCCCGTCGCATTCGGGTAATCTGGAAAAAACATTAGTACGGAATGGAGTCAGGTGAAATGATGGTTTGGGCGCTAACTTGAACCAATGTCATGAACTACCCATGGGTGTGGCCATCCATCTGAAATTGGACGTTCGAGGTACGAAATTATGGGTTGGAAGAGGAATCTGATATACTCCGGATTGAGACTAATAAAGATCGGCCAGGATTGGTATATGAGATCGACGGTATTAACATTGCCATCGCTCGAGATTTCTTTCAGAAAAATTGAAGGTGTAGCCGTGAGATCATCAGCAGGGACCTGGAATTATGTAAGAAAAATAAGTTTGACAGGGCCACTTGCTCACATACCGTAATGTCAATGGCACCAAAAGTTTGCCTGACACTTGCTTCCACGATGTCTGCATACTGGCTACCAAACTTGCTCGATACTGCCTCTGACCTTACCCGTACCTCCGCATCGAAAATGGCTGCGGTGGCAAGCACGTCGACATAATCCCCCAGAAAGTATTCTACCGCTTCTGGTACTGAAGGCCATTTGGAGCGGTAGTATCCCGTCTGTGTATTGCCAAAATAGTTGATGGACTGCTCGCGGTCAAATCCGACGGCAAACACCCCACTCCTTGGAATAATTTCATCTACATAGCCCAAGTCTTTAGACAGAGCTGCCAGATCAGCGCTTGTACAATCTGCAGACGCTGTTAAAGCTCCTTTGCTTATAAAGGAGTCGTAAACGTTCCCAGGTGCGTCACAGGCGTGAGTAACGCTAGCGCCGTTCGTCGCCGCGAAGATAACGGATCCATAAGACGCCATATCACTGCGCTCAGTAAACGGAATCTAATCGGGGTTGTAGAACCAAAACAAGCCAGCAGTACCAGACGTCGTGTAATTGAGATTAGCGGCTCCATTTTGCGCTGTCCAGGTTTGATCGATTGCGCTTAGGATTTGAACATGGGCAAGCTTGAGACCAGTTCCCGTTGCCGTTACGGTCAGATAGGAATAAGGGAGTGACTGGCGAGCATAGTCACGTGTCCCAGGTAAGACCGGTGAGAAGAAGTCGAGGACGAAGTTGACTCCGCCGGCTGTCACGTGGATGAGAGTGTGGGAGGAGGTGTAGGTGACCGTGCCGGTTGTGGCGGCGGTGGTGTTGCTGATGCCACCTGGAACACCAAAGAGAGTGTATGTCACGCCATTAACTCGAGCAAGTATCGACCAGGTAATGTCCTGACCAGCCCAGAACTCAGGCTGAGCTGTTGGAGCATCTCCAATCTGATTTCCTGGCACCCACGTCGACAGGTAAGGACTCTTGACGGCAAGGGGATACGAAGGTAGGTTGACACTTCCGGCCACTGCCAAACGTGGCAGAGCTACAAGCACAAGCACACTGACAAGGCCGACTACGCGAAGCAGACCCATCAGCCCTGTGTTCCTTAATTGGATCTCGGATAAAATCGCTCTCATGTACGTACCAAAGAGATGGGAGCAACACGTTCCTTATACCAATCCTCAGAACGACTTCAAGGCCTGCTCGTATTCTCACCTCCTCCACTCTTGACAGCCATCCACTCTATTGCCTAAAATCGTAGCCAAATTGCCTCATCCCCTTTATTATGCGCAGGAACTCCTCATCACCGCACACATCTCAGGATATAGGAGTTGAGGCCATGGGCTCTAGCACGTGGCTGGACGCCATGCCGAAGCTCATGGGGAGAATTGGTCAGGGCTAACCAGGTTTGACGCCGCGGGTAAATATCGATTCGGGCTTCTCGGATCAGCAGAAGCAAGAACCTTCACAGATCACAGCCGGCAATGGATGTCGCGCGCGTAAATCTTGCAGACGTCGCGGATCTCGTGGATCTCGCGGCTGTCGGGCCGGGTATCGGCCAGAAACACCAAGCCAAATCTAGGGGATGGCTGTTCTAGAGCCACAGAGTTGACCAATCGAGCGGCGTCTCGCGCAAGCAAGAGAGGGAATGTCGTGATCCCGCTCCCTGGAGGTATAAAAGCTTATATCGTGTCTTAAGCCCCTCTGGGTCTAGTGCGTCCTGATAAATCGGGTCAGGGTTAAACAAACAGAGACTGCTATCAAGGAGAATAATTCAATCCAGTTTCAGTGGAATATGGCCGTATAGGTTGTGTTCGCTTCCTTTGAATCCACATGGCTGAAGCTGCGAGTTTGGCGATGGCGTGCTTTCTGATGGCTATTGCAAGTAACCCCTGGCACTGCTACTATGCACTTAATACGTAGGGAGATCATCACCCGGTCATGTCTCTTCACATCTCAAGTATCAAAGGAGTCTCTCCAGACTGTAGAGCAGTCGAAATAGCTTGCTCCGGCTGAACAAGTTCGAAGACAGCCGTCATGGGGTTCTTCACTCTTCCTGAGCTAAACACGCGCTTAGGAACATTACGCGCCTATCACCTAGCTGCAATTGTTTTGTGGGTGGCGGAAGCTTTACCTATTTCCCATAGCTCTGTTCAACAGGCTAATACGCGTCGCATAGCATCTCCTCGTTCCTAGCTGGGTACGATTCTGGGGTCGCAGGTGGAATTCTTACCTATAAACCTTTCCAGAAAGACTTCAAGTATGCTTCTGGGAGCGTCTCAAAAGTAAACTCTCTCACGGTCGGCCTGGAACAACTCGGCTCTTTCGTCGCGTGCTTCATCATCTACCCACTTACCAACAAATATGGCCGCAAGTATGCTATCATTGGCTCCTCGGCTGTGTTTATTCTTGGGGCTATCATAGAAACAATCAATACCGGTTCGCTTGGTGCTTGGTATACGGCTAGATTTATTGCCGGTCTGGGAATGGGCGGCCTCAGTGTCGTCGTACCTATGTATTCAGCAGAGATGACACCAAAAGAGATCCGAGGACGGTGCGGCTCATTCTACCAATGGATGTATACGTGGGGTATCTTGACGGCCTACTGGGTCGACTATGTAAGCTCGTTTGATATCTAGTGTAGGAAGAGTCTCACTGACCCAGATATCTAGGGTGTCGCCGGGAACGCCAGCATCGCTAAAACATCTCGTGAGTGGCAGATCCCAGTGGGTCTACAAATTCTCTCCAGTGGCCTCCTCCTTCTTGGTACATTCACGTTACCCGAATCCGCTCGCTGGCTCCTCACTCAGAACAGAAGCGAGGAAGCATGGAAATCAATCACATGGATCCGTGGCGATAGCGGTGAGAAAACAATTGCCGAGTTCAATGAAACTCAACTCGGCCTCAAGGCCGAGACAACTGCCAAAGACAACTTTTCCATTCGCGAGCTCTGGCAGCCCGCGAACCGCCTGCGGTTTGTTGTTGGACCTTCGCTCTTCATTTTTCAGAACACTACCGGCAGCAGCGCTCTTGCCGTCTTTGGGCCTCAGTACTTCAAGCTCCTCGTGGGTAGCACGGGTAATCGCAATCTCCTTCTCACCGGCCTCTTCGGTGCTGTCAAAGTCATTGCATGCACTTTCTTCATATGGGTCCTTGCCGAGCGCTTCGGTCGCCGCGTCCTCCTCACTGGCGGTTCCGCTCTCATGGCTGTTTGTATGCTTATCACTGCGTTAATCGTCAAGTACATTCCCACAGAGTCGTCGACATCTGTCACTGCTGCCGGCAAAGCAACCGTTGCCATGATCTATCTGGACATTATGGTAAGTAGATTCACAAATAATTACGGTACAAGATAGACAGGATGTCTTATTGAATTTTGCTCAGATATATAACTGCTCATGGGGGCCACTACCCTGGGCCTATGTACCCGAGATCTTCCCCACACGTATACGAGCACTTGGGTTGGCTGCTAGCATGCTAGCTCACTGGGCCTCCTCGTTCTGCTTCTCCTTCGCGAGTCCCTATATGATTGCCAATATTAAAGGCAATACCTTCCTCATTTTCATGGGCTTCGACATCCTCGCGACTATCTTCTGCTTCTTCTTCGTTAAGGAGACGCGCGGCAAGAACCTGGAGACTGCGGCCGGGACTGAGTGGGAGGTTGCGGAGAGACTGGCAGACCAGGTATCAGAGGGCGAGAAGGGGCAGCTGGGGATGAGTGAGGCTGGCATCTACCACGGGCTAGGGGGTGATAATCGGTTGTTGGTGAATGAGACAACGGGCAAGGCATTAGAGGTCGTGGATGTTCGCGATACTTTTGGGTCGAGAGCAAAAAGATAGCCGCCTACTTGAGATGGCTCTAAGCTGTTATGAATAGGGATATCGTCAATGAGTAAACATATACCGTATGTCATACTCTAAAACTTACAATATTGAACAGGCGACATTGTCCACGTAGGTTTGCTTAATTTGATACGAACAAGTAAGTGGCGAAGCTGGATGGAGTATGAGCAATATTCTTGGGCATAAGAGTTTTTTCTTCTCTTGGATGAGTCAAAACATTATAGAGTCTTATGAGTAAGTGAAGAATGTTGTTGATGTATGTTACTGTTATTAGTATTAGAGAAATTCATAGAAGTGTAGAGTAAATACATTATAGTTATAAAAGATCATATGTATTAAATTTTACACTTAGTAAATGTAGTTTAGCCTTAACTTTTGATCACTTTTATCATGCCTTAGTTATATTGTGGATCCTGGCTAGTTCAGTTCTAATATTACTGCCTTGCCTAGCTATCTGCCATTTCTTTCTTAGACAAGGTCCGGGCGTCACGAGCTGTCTCGATTCATTAACGAAGAGTTGGTTATTTTCGGGTTCCCAGGATTTAATACGACCTTCTCAACCAGGAAGCACTGAATTTATGCTTCCGGATACCTTATACTCATCTAAGTAGCTGGAAAATATCGTCATCTCAGTGCTCGCCTCGCTGGAGCTCTAGAAGGCTCGTCCTAGTTCACCAGTTCTAAGGCCCATGTTTTAAAATGCGAATAGCGGCTGTCCCGTAGCTTCCCAAAAGCCCGATAAGCGTTCGTCATTACCTGGAATCTTGTGTTTCTAGAAAGGTATGTGTTGCAGCGACTATCCACAACCACAAATTGCGTGAAAAGTGGATTGTTCCAGGGGATTCGGCCAGGACCCCGAGTATACGGATTGAAGCAAGGGGTTGGGGTGAACTAAAAGTCTTAATGTAATGCAACTTTTTGTAAGTCGATTTCCAATGAGTGATTATGAAATGTAAATTAAAAGATAGTCTTCGTTTCTGTGCTGTCATTAATAGACTATTACAGGCGCTGGCGTCAGACACGCTCTTATGGTTCTGTAGCGCTAAAAGAGATGCAGCTAATATGCTTCGTTTGACGAGAGCTGTAGTGGGGATCTTCCGGCACTAGGTGTCAATCTTACTTAGCATTATCATTTTCACCAACACTGGCACAGGTTCTAATCACTCTAATATTACCTTTTTGATCAGTAACTCTTTAATATATTAACCTTCATCCTTACAAAGCGAAAATCCCGTAATGTGACTACCTTACTGCAGTTAGGCTCAATGAAAGAGTCATAGTAGAGAAGTGTTGTATTAATACAAGAATACTGACCTAAAGAGAAGAAGAAGACTTAAGGTTAGAGTAAGACTCGAATATGAATACAGTTAGTAGGTAAACATAACTGTGGCTATGACAAGTTACAGATCGCAGTCTTTGTAGTAATACTAGTCTCGTTAATAATACACTAATACCACACGACCGCCTTCGCCACTAACCGGGCTATCACACTAGTAGTGGTTGAAAAATGGACTAGAAACGTTAATTAACCAGATTAGTCTCCTTTTTCAGAAGCTGTGCATGAAGTTTCAGGAGGGCCATATTTGATATAGTTGTAAGAGCCTAGATTTAGTAATAGCCTCTCAGATAAGAAGTATTGATACTGGCCGTAAAGGGAAGCGCTAGTTATATTCACATACCGGCGTCCAAAATGCGTTACTTCATTAGTGTTCAGCTGCAAAGGATAATTGATAAGTTAAACTGGTATTTGGATCTTCCATATCCTCTGGTATGTGGATGATGAAACAGGCCAAGGTACTAGTCCCATTTTGCATGGTCACGTGCATGACGTACCCTCTTCTGCTGCGGCTGTATGTCTGCAGAGGCTACAAAATTAGATAATTCACCTTTAGCAACTCGAGAGACTCAACTCTATTTATATGTCTTCCTCTGAGTGTAATTGAGCCGAAACTTCAGTTGAACACCGTTTTAGCTGAAAAAGAAATCTATATCATACGGGATTATGGACATGGACTTGTCTCGTGGTCCTCGTCAGAGCAGCACAATAAAGGTCTCTAATGGCTGTTGGACTTGCCGACTCCGGCACAAAAAATGCGATGGAAAACACCCTGTGTGTGATGCCTGCTCTGCACTCTGTATCACCTGTTACTACGACCAGAACAGACCGGAGTGGATGGATGGCGGTGTGCGACAGGAAGAGATGGCCACGTGGCTCAAACGCGAGGTCAAGGAAAAAGCCCATCGCCGTCGTAAAGAGCGTGCAGTCCATATCTCTAACGACCGCGTCTCGATTGCCGAAGCTACCACTACGGAATTGACAGTGCTGCCCCAAAAACTATCCAGGGAACTGACTACTCCGATATGCGACCTCCTCAAGGAAAACATAGACATTCACGATGATGCGAAGGAGCCATGCTCCGAGGCATCCACTGTCCGGTTTCAACGTGGGGTTAATTATACACTTACTAGCAAGGATGCTCGCGAAAATATGGCCTTTAGACAGTCTGATACTTTTCTCCTCATGTTTTACCTCGAACACTTGTTCCCTTTTTTGTTCCCATTCTACCGCCCCTCCCTCCTCGAAGGAGGCAGAGCATGGATCTTGGAAATGGCGATATGCAGCCCGGTAGTACGGCAGGTCACCCTATGTCAGAGTTCATATTTCTTCTCTCTGGCGCGAGGAATGGCCAATTGCGACGTAGTTTGGGAGATGGTGCTCAAACAAACTACCGAGGCCTTCGGGGTGCTAAGACAGGCGTTGCAAGTTATTGACGACTCAGACATCGCAGAACATCTGCACGGCGCTGTACGGATCTTGGCAAGCATCATGCAGGTGCAGCGTTTCGAGATTGCGGTCTTGAGCTTTGATAACTGCCAAGCACACCTTAATGCTGCTCTGGCTCTCTTTAGGCAGCTCCTCGACAGCCCTGGCGCCGCAGGTTCCGCCGATGCCTGTTCAAGGTTTAACGCTGTAATAAGCCACTTAGGGCCGTCATCATGGATTTTACCTGCCCGATGTGTCCAGGTTCCAAGCGCTGAACAGGTCGCCTTTCGCTTCTCATCCGCGCTTTTGATATTAGATGACATTATTGCCAGCACGGTGCTTCAGGAGCGACCTAGACTCTACGAATACCACCACAGCCTTCTTAGTAGTATCGATGGCACCGACCCCCCTATCGATCTAGAGACTATTGTAGGATGTCAAAACTGGGTGTTGCTACAAATTGGCGAGATTGCTGTGCTTGACGCATGGAAACAACAATGTAAGAGAGCTGGAAATCTTGATGTTATGGAGTTAGTCCGCCGCGCTACAGCTATTAAGGCCTCGTTGGAAGCTCATCTTAGGTCGCTTGAAACCGATCCAGTAATCGTCCCAAATGAGGGTAGCAGCCTGCTAGATGTCTTAACAACAGATTACTGGCAGCAGTCAAAAATACCCGCCAGCCAAAGCCCCTTAGTGACCCGTGTCTGGGCTCATGCAGCGCTCGTTTACCTATTTGTCGTTGTGTCCGGATGGCAGCCCGCTAGCGTCGACGTGCGTTATCACATTGGTCATATCGTCGAGCTACTCACGAGCCAAATATCGCCGCCGGAGCTGCTGCGCACAATGGTGTGGCCGTTCTGCGTGGCAGGCTGCCTCACAGAGCTGCCACAGGAAGCAGATCATTTGCGCGGAATTGTGAAGGCATTGCAGCCGCCAAGCGTTTTCGGCACGGTACATAAGGCACTCGAGATTATGGAGAATGTATGGCACAATAGGATCGTAGGAGACGTTGCGAGCTGCGATCTGGCTACATGCTTTAGAAGCCAAGGTTGTCTTGTGTTACTTAGTTAAAGAGCAGTCGTGCAAGACAATAGGGGAATCATCTCTGCTGCGTTTAGGTTGCTTAATCCGGAGCTTGCCAATGACAATAATTTGAAGATATAACTTTGAACTTGCTACAGATCATTATTCTAGCTTGCTGTTACTTGAATTCGACATAACCTTTGTCCTTCACAAACGTAGCGAGCCATGGGATATTGCCCTCATGGTTCGCCAACTGTGCAAAGAACTCGCCATGTGCGGCGCCGTCGAGCTCCATCCCCTTCAAGTTACCGTCGACGTGACGCTCATCGGCATAAAAGAATCTAGCGAGCCGAGCATGTCAGAAACAGTCTATGCGGTGTTTTTGTTTGAAATACTCACCGACTCCCTCGGCCTGAGTACGTCGCATCAGCCAGGCCGACCCAGAATGCCGACGCCGCCTTGCCCATGCCTAAATCCATCACCATTGGCATAGGCACTAGAGTGACGTTCATGGCATTGCCAGTGTATATAAACGTCTTCTTAGTCTCCTTGGGCAGCGTCTCCCATCCCCTGACGGCTTCCTGTGCTGCAACATAAGGACTAACAGTATTGACATTCAAATCCAACACGACCGTCTCCGCCGGAATCGAAAAACAGGAGTTCTCATCAGGAGGGCTTGTAAGTGCCGCTGCGTTGTAGACGATTACACTAGGAGAGGCCTTGAACTCGGTCTTGACTGCATCGAAGAGTGCTGAGATCGACTCGGGCTTGGTAAAGTCTGCCTTGAGGGAGAGATACCCTTCGGCGGTCTTCGTGCCACTCCCGCTTCTAGATGCTACAGCGACCTTGTAGCCATTGCTGGCGAATTTCTTAGCGACGGAGGCACCGACCCTAGGTCCAGATCCAAGAATAAGTACAACAGAGCTGGCTGCCATTGTGATTTTATCGTTGATAGTAAGGATGGATCTTTATGTTTTGGGTTCTAAAGAAGCTCAGATATGGAATGTGAAGATTGAGTTTTCGTAGAGCCAAGATGTCATTTATTTTATACTACACAGTGTCTACATTTATTCATAACTCTTTGGCCCGACCAGTTCCGGGAATCGGTAATTGCATTCTTGTTTCACAAACTCAGATCCGAGTTCACCAAGGTACGATCCCACCCATGCTTAAACGTACACTTCCGCTTTTCAGCTCAGATTACTCTAACTAGAAAGAGGAATGTTATGCTCCAAGCATCCTATCATTGTCCCGGAAATCTGCTTTGCTCAATTTTCCTAGTTAGGCTGTCTAAGCCGCCGAAAGTGGAGTACTCATATTTAGGCATGGGAGGGCGGGATAGTGCTGTATCTCAGTTGCTTGAGACTGCTTTAGTCTAATTCACAAGCCGCGCGCAAATGAGCATCCAGGCCAACAGGCGGGGTCTGGATCCGTCCTGCAGGAAAGGCCGCGCGGGGTGAGTCTTGCAGAAGAGGCCGCGCGCGCGATGTCCTGCAGGAGAGGTCGCCGCGCGGTGAGTCCTGCAAGTTATTTAGGCCGCGCGCGGCGTATTTACCCCAATCCATGTACTTCTTACCCATGTTCCGAGAGTACTTGTAATTGGATACCCATAACATTAGTCATACATTAACATCATGGCCTGAGAAGCTGGTTCGTAAAGCCCAACTCTGCGTGCTCAGGAAAACCCCACGCTGTAAGATTTGAAATGATTGGTATTGAACCGTACTCGACGATTTTCTGAGATCTTATCCGTGCATTTGGTATTAGATTTATCTTATCGCTCAAGCAGCGAGCGATTGTAGCCCTTTGATGATGTTACGTCGCCAAGACAATGATCGATCGATTTACAATTTTTTTTCTAAAACGCCTAGAAAAACAAGAAAATTGAGAAATAGCAACAGATCATAACAAAATCCAAAGGCAGTCGTCGTTTTCCTTCCAACTGCTAAGGCAGCTCATGCAAGGTTAAGATCAATGGCTCCCAGCAGGCAGCTTTAATTTATGGTTTGCCCGGCTTTCCACATCACTAGAAAAATATATATCTTGTGACCTTTATCTTAAAGCTACGCACTCTATAATACTATCGTGTAGACTAGCCGTGTATTGGTAGATCTTATTGATCTTCAGTTCTGCTTTTTCCGCAAGAGCAAACCATTGGTCCCTCGTCCTCTCTGCTGCACTTGCTCCAGTTAACATAGTCATGTCAAGCTGAGTTGCTTCCCAGTGGGCACCAGTGTTAGGAATAATCATGTCATCTATCAAGATAACAGAGTCTGGACCAAGTGCTGCGGCTGTATTCTTTAATATAATTATAGCTTTGTCATCAGGGTAGTCGTGCATAATGTTGCGCATGTAATATATTCTTGCTCCTAAGGAAAGCAGTATATATTAGTATTGCTGTACTCTGTTCTGTTTGTTTCTCTGTGAATTTAGGCAAGAGGATTGTAGTACAAGAAATGATCTCACCTGTTATAACTTGTGGCTGAAAGAAGTCATGTGCAATAACCTCGATGCCCGGGTGCTTGATAGCATGACGCAAAGTTACAGGTATATCTTGCAAAATGATCTTGTTAGGCAATTCGGGCAACTTCTCTCTTAAAGCAAGACTCTGATGTCCAATTCCGCCGCCGAGATCAACAAAAAGGGTCTGATCGAGCTTTAGACCCTTTGCTTTTGCTTGCCATGGATAGACATCAAGCCAAGTAGGCATGCCGAGGCGTTGGACAGCCATATATTGATTGAAATTAGCAAAATTCTCTGGCTTGGTTTGAATCCACATAAAAGATGGCAAGTCTGTATTCCAGGCCTTTTGGAGTGGACCGTCAAGGACATTTGAAATATCTTGATATTTGTGTTCTTTCAAGAAGTCAGGGAGGGCTTGGATAGGAGGGCCCAGAGTGTCAAAGCTGCAATTTGTTAAAATTAATACCATATTATAATAAAAATTGTATACTTACTTGTGATATATGCCACCTTGGAATCCAGGAATTGCGAGTGCCTCAGTAACATTGTTCTTAGTAAAGGTGTCCTGATCTGTCTCCTTGATGCAACCAATTGAAGCCAGGTAACGCAAGATACGGCCTGTACATTACTGTTGTTAGCTTTGTTCATAGTACAGGTCGATTTTTAATATAAATACTTACCCAAAAGTGTTGGCGCTGCACCAGTCTTTTGCGACAGACTGTCAATAGTCATTGGATTTGGATTCTCGACAAGCATATTGAATAGCTGAAGGTCGCAACCAATACGAACTACTGCAACCTGCATATACTGCTGAGATGTTAGTGCAAAGCAATAAGGCAAAGAAGTTAGGATAAGTTTGTACAAGGTACATAATTCTATTAGCCGAGTCCTGGGGTGTTTCAAGAGAGTATAAGAGGCCACGAAGAGTTTCAAGTAGCTTTTTGTGGTCGGCCTCATCGGCTGTGTTAGCAAGAGCTTTTACTTGAGCAATAAGCGCGTCCATTTTGACAAGGAAAGCCGAAATAAGCAATTAAAAGACAAACAGCTAATGCTCAAGTTCTACAGATGGCGGAGACGAAGTTCAGTTTGATGTAGGAGTATGTTTTGGAGGGTTTTGGCAGGAGAATATCTAAAGATAAAGACGAGGAGAAAAAGCTTGAAGGTGTACTTCAGCCAAGTTGTAAAGTGAGCGTGCTTCAACCCAGCCGGGATCTGGTTGATTGCACATTATTAGAGGCTACGCTAACTAGGTAATCGAGGAATAGATATACCCTTTAAAGTAAGAGGCGAAGAATGCTCTTGTGCCTACGAATGCGGCTATTGTCACAGGGTACAGTGGCTAAAAGGTCGAAGGTTTTTTTTAGTTATACCCTCTTCTACTATATGGAGTATGGTGGATTTACCCTGGTCATGGCTGGTTCAACTAACGACTAGTATAATACCATTCTCTCTTATCGAGTAATTTTACTTATACCTTCTAACAAACCACACTAAATACCAGGTACTTCTAGATTTGCCCACTGTGCTACCACTTACGAAGATGTAGAATAGCGAAGCAACTTGAAAGGTAAACTTGGCTCACTCCTCCCTTTGCCGACCCAAGACACTAAAATTAGTAGACATCAAGCTTGTGACTAATTTCGCACTTCCTTCGACTGAAAGAGTAGTTATCTATATTATCCGTTATCATATCTACAACTATACTAAGAATGATTAATGCGAGAGCGTATGACTAGTTCAATTTGAGACCAACCTCTCGTCCCTTTCTCACTCACGCCATCCAGTTATAATTACTAATGACTCCGCAACGCTGCAACCATATAACGTATATAGATGGAGATACAGTATGTATCAAACCTATGGAGAGGTGCTCGGCCACTCCCCCAGCATCTCTTCATACTTCTAGGTATCCAGTACGTAACAACTAATCCAGGGAACAATACTTCCGGCGGTGGTTGGAAGGTGGTAACCAGACAGGGAGAGCACATATCCATGCAGGCATGCTGATACGCAGAGACCTTTAGTTATATTTGCTACTTGCTAGTCCCAATACTTTATTCGACATTATTTAATAATCGCTACAATATAAAAATTACCATTTTGGGGAGACCCATTTTCGCGTACAGGGACTGTAGCCCTCGGCATTTTCTCTGCTTTCTACCAACCATGCCTGACACTGCATATGCAGAAGTTCCTCCCCGTAACACGGAGAATGATACCTTATCTAACCGTGCAGGGAATGAAATTCGCCGCATTATTTCCGCTTTCTACCTCAGCTGCGCAACATGTCATGTGCAGAAGCTCCTCTAACTAACGCAGGGCAACTCGGTGAGCACTAATTGCCTGCAAGGCATTCATCGTATTTCGTACAATAACTGCACATATTTTTCTTCTGCCCTATGGTTTTCTAAGGAGGCTTATCAGAGTAATCTTACCACATAGTTGTATTTAGCCACCTAGGTAGTGCATGAAGTAAATGCATGCCATACGGCGATTTTACCTTATCTGATGGGTGGGGGTTAACTTCTTATCTTTTAAACTACTAGACGACTGTAAAATGATAGGGGTTCCTTGGTTACTCAAGTTTCATAACCGGCCGTCTCAGTCTAGAATCTAAATGAATACGCTGCAATGGGATCAATCGGCGCAATAAACGGTGGAACCAAGACGGCAACATTGCCCTCACTATGCCCAGAGCTTTGGATCACTGGATTAGGTTCTCAGTATCCTCCCTACTTGCATACCCCTGAAAAATTTAGCAATCTAGCTAAGAGGTTCCATGATACTGAGAAACCAGTGTAAGTGAGTCTAATAATTAATGAATCCGCTAACAAAACGCATGCTAGTCTGAATAAGCTGCTTAGGCTTGTTCACAACAGCGGCATTGATACTCGTGCATCCACGTTGAACTTGGAAACCGGATTCTGCTGCCAGCAAGAGATTCCAAGTATCGCTGACCTAGATAGCTTTTTCCGCAAACACGGCGTTGATGTGGCCGCTCAAGCGTGTCGGAAGGCTTTGCGTGAATGGGGTGGCGATGCTGCCGAAGACATCACGCACACTGTCTCCGTCAATGGCGGCGTCCAGACTTTTCCAGGTTACGACTTTCATGTGGCCCGTCAGCTCGGCCTCAGTTACGATGTCGAGCAGATCTTACTACAGGGTGTGGGTTGTGCGGGGAGCATGAGTGTCATGCGTGTGGCGGCAGAAGTCGCATTGGCTGCCGAGCTCCTTAAGAAGCCTGCGCGAATCTTGTGTTTCTCTTGCGAACTGAACACCCCGTACTCAAGGCACTTTTATGCTGAGGCAGAAGCGTCCACCGACGAGGAGAATATGGACATTGCTGGGTCTCTCTTCAGTGATGGGGCAGCCGCCTTTATCTTGTGCAATAAGTATGGACTGGATGACGAGGACCAGGCCAAGTTCCAGTTGATCGACTGGGAACGTACCGTCACTCCAGGAACTGTGCACAATATGGGTGCCGTGATCAGACCCACAGGCTACACGAGCATCATTAGTAAACAGGTCCCTGATCTTACGAAGAAATCGGTCCCGCCTCTCTTTGATCGGTGCTTCGGTCGGTACCGGGAGAAGACTGGCCAACATGACCTCAGCATACGTGACCTTGACTTTGCATTACATCCCGGTGGAATAGCTATCATTGACAGCGTCAAGGAAGAGCTGGATCTGACGGAAGAGCAGATGAGGGCCACTCGACAGATCTACAAGACGAGAGGAAATAGCGGAAGCCCAACAGTACTATGTGTGTTGGATATATTGAGGAAAATGGGACAGGGAAAAGATGACGTTGTTGCTGTAGCGTTTGGACCTGGTTTGGCAACTGAGATGGCTATCCTTAGACGATGCCGCGATAACTGATATCACGACAGGGTTACTACACCGTATAGATGATCTCCTTTTTAGATACGGTAAGGACGATCAGAATCAACGTAAAAAAACGTGACATCAAATTCGGCCACAACTTTGATAGAAATTGGATATTTTATCGTCCACGCATCTGATGACCAACCATCGTTGTTTAAATGATAACAGCACATAACCAATAGAATTGTCATAAATTATTATGTAGTCAGGTAGTACGATCCAATCAGGTATAAGGGCAGAAGCATATCAGTCAACCCAGCTGTGGCAGTGCCTTTTAGTTTCGGCAGATATGCACACAGCTCTTTGATACACTTGATATCTTTAGCGTATAGGTGTCACACTTCCTTCTAGTGATAATATCCATGATAAACTTGCGTTGCACTAATAACCCCGCAACTTCGCAACCAAGCGCTCTGCTGCACGTCTGACATC
The DNA here is from genome assembly GCA_000827325.1 of Oidiodendron maius Zn. NCBI lineage: Eukaryota > Fungi > Ascomycota > Leotiomycetes > Myxotrichaceae > Oidiodendron > Oidiodendron maius. The sequence goes on along the minus strand of KN832880.1, from coordinate 1,216,872 downwards.
CTGCAACCATGAACATTATCCGTGCGGCGCGGGCGCGGCACGACGGCCGGGCTACTTGATGCAGAACACAAGTCCGAAGCTTATATATTTCTTAGTCCTTTCTTGGTATGTGACACAGGGTGTCGTGTCGACACATTGTTTACCCGTTTTACCATGCCACTGAGTTACTTTTGTTATACTCTTGTGCATATGGCCGGGGTAATGATGCTGTCCGCCTGCAGTTTTTTTCAAAAGAGTGCCCAATCCTAGTTGTGCCGACTGTCGTCGTATTCGGATATTGGGGCACAGTTTCAAAAAAGCTCGTGCAATGGCCATCCCCCTACCACAAATCCTTTAGCTGTAGCCAAGGTACGGCACGTTTCCGAAAGAGTGCTGTTATTCAAGAACCTAGGCACTTGGCCATCATAACGTTCCACTACTTTGTCGACCCCTGCGTGTTATCGGCATTATCACTCATTGCCAAAAGTAAGACTACTGTACTGTACGTAAGCTGCAGGTTCAGCAGCAAAGTCGGTCGTTTTCACCGTGATTATCACGTCTAGGGAATGGTGTTGTTTGGACAGAAAATATCTTGTCAGTTAAGATAATTCGCAACCGAGGATGGAATAGTTTAGTTGTAGGATACGCCTCTCCGCTCTTTCAACCTAGTTATCAATCTCTCACCTTGTAGAAGTTCTCATCCACGACCTGTCCTTCATTTGCGAGTAACATTTCGACTGTCCATTCTTCATGTACGTGGCCTTCCGGCACGTTCTTTGACGTAAATGGCGTTCCCTCCTGCAAATGATGGATGACTGCCTCGAAGTTTTCCTTTGCATAGTTTCTCGCATCATGTCCCAGCAACCATGCAGGCTGCGGCATTTTTAGATAGTTGGGATCCTTCGCAACAGCATCCCAGTCTGTCTGGTGCCATATATGTCGAGTTTCCCAACCCATGCGTTGTGTCAAACTCGTACGTTCATATCTACTACCAATCACTGATAGGGTCTAATCATGCGGCTGGATCTCTTACCTTAGTCTCTCGTAAGCCCCAAATACAACGGGAATATCCGGGGCATTACCCGATTTTTCCATAGATTTCTGCATCAAGGTTCCGATTGTGGCGGCATCCTCGAAGGCTTGCGCCGCCCCTGTGCCGGCGGTAGGAAGATGCGGGTGGGCGGCGTCGCCAACCAGGCAGATACGTCCCTTTTCCGATACCCACTTTTTGACGGGATCTCGCCAGAGCATCTTAAAATCGATGAGACTATCGGGTGGAATATGTTGGATGATATGGAGAAGTTCAGGATCCCACCCTTCAACATCGGCTAGCATGTCTTGAATGTTGCCGCGCTGATTCCAATCCTCGTGCATGTCTGATAAGTCCTGCAGATGGATTCGAGTTAGAAGTGTCCAATTGCAGGTTGATTCGTGTACGAAATGATAAGTGACCCGCCTTGTGCGTCAGGAAGCAAGTTCCAGCCTGCATATTGACATTTGTAGTAAGGATAGCGTGGGCCTCTGGAGCAATCCAAATCTTGCATATCGGCCGCTTACTTTTTGCAATACCTTCCACTACACTATCCCCTCGGAGTACCTCTAGCGGAAACCATGTTCGGTATATGGCGTAGCCGCTCTTCTTAGGGCGATCGGTCAATCCGGTGACCAAGGCTCTAGCCGTACTCCGGACGCCATCCCCGGCAATCACGCAATCGGCTTCATGCAACTTGTCGTCGATCTGCACCCCCGCCGAGACGTCAGTCTCGAAAACTCGAGTAACCCGCGCTCCCAGGTTCACTTCAATACCTAGAGAGACAGCATAATCGAGCATTAACCGCTGGACGTGGCCTCGATTAACATAGACGTTGGGATACCCTTCGAATACTGTTTCCAACGGCTGTTCCAAAAACACTCTCCCTCCTTTGTCTAGGATCGTCAAGTTATCCAATGGCGACGCTGCTCTTACAGCCTCGTCTAGCACATTGCCCCATGGTTGCATTACCCTGGATGCATTGGCTTCGAATCGGATAACATCACCTGATATTGATACATGAATAAATGATACTTTCTTGCGCATCTTTGTTGGAGTTTTTGAGATCTCACCTTGTTTACTCAAATCCGTAGATGATTCGAATACTTGGACAGTGGCTCCTAGTCGCGCCAGCTCGATAGCGGATGATAGCCCGCCAAAACCAGCACCAATAATTATGGCATGGAGACCCTTGATAGATAGGCTTTGATCGTCTCGCATCGTGTTGTCGATTTGACATGTGCTATACTATCATGCTAAGCGAGTCGATTGTAGAGATTATAGGCCGCTTGTTGGAAGGATGAATGCCTAGGTTAATTATGGCGTAGATAATATATAGTTGACACAATACTGGACGGATACTCTGTTCAGACTATTTATCAGGTCCAGATGGATGCCGTATTCCTAAATTTTCACGTAATACTCACAGTTCAGGTTCCGAGCTCGAAAGACCACCCAGGTGAATTTATAAATTACCTTTCACAAGCTAATTAGGTCAGCGCATACATCCTTGGCAAGCTGTGGAGTGTCTGTCTATGAGTTGGGGTCCGCGGGGGGTATAACGAACCCCGAGACACAGCATGCAACGCCCCAATATTGGCTATAGCGCATGCATTAATAACTAGCAGATCTTCTTTCCAACATGGATTTTTGCTGCAGCGAGACGAATGCCCATAATAGTGCCGAACTCCCCATTGCTGGCTACGTTCCACTTATATTGCAGAGATCAATCACACCCAGCCCGCTATTCAAAGCACAGCTTAAGTGTTGTCAGACCACATACTTGCGAACTTTTTATCACCCACCCTTTCTTTCACACTGATACTCTCCGCTTGAGCCGCCATCGACCGGCAAGATGCTGCATATTGCCAACATCCCGATCATTATGCACTTTATCATCGAGTTCTGGGCGATTATGTCCTTCCTCAGGCAGCCTCACATCCAGCTTCACGAGCCAACTCCAAGCCGGGAGGCTGTTCTGATATGCCAAAGCTACGCTGGGACGCTTCTCTCTCTCAACACCGTGTGCTCCATGTACCTGTTCTTGAACGGTGTAAGGAACTTCGATGAAGTAGGCACTGCGCTTACTTGGTCTTTACTGGTGTATCACATTTTCCCCATGCATAGGGCTTGGGACAGGATGGAGAGGCGGAAACTTGCAGGAAGCGGTTACAAGTCGGAGTATGATGTCGGGGGTGGTCCGAAAGGGAATTTTAGGGGCCATTGCATTATCTTTCTAAGTTTACTTTCCGCTGGCTTGTATGGACTGCTGTAAATTGAGAAGCATCATCATAAAAGTGAGGACAGTGCAGAATCAGTGTGGTTTGGAATTACAGCCCTTATGTTAGAAGTAGTAAGAAAGTAATGGGATTGCGAGAAGATCTACGCATAATCTAGCATATCGGCTTCCCACTAGCTGTCTGTTTTGGTTACATGGGCAGTATCCCTGATTTAACTCATTACGTGGCATCTGGCAAAACGGATTTGCTTTTTCAGGAGCTATATTTATCCGGACGGCCAATTATAGGCAAGTCTGCTGACAGGCATTCTTGGCAAGGTTAATATAGTCTTCTAGTATGAGGGTTACCTATTACCTTATAGGTAGTAGCGTGAGAATAAAGACCGTGGCCTATCTTCAGTCCCTGTACGGGGATTGCAAATTATAAATACCAACAAAATTTTATACTCACACTAAAGCCTAGGACGTGCATATCATCCCAGGTAGGCTTTGAGCTATTTGCCTGCCTCATAGACCAACACATGCATCCAGGAGCCAGGTTCGTATTTTTCATACAGAACTTGGCCAGCATTGAAGTCGTTGCAGGCTCAGCTGCTCCGTGATAGAGCTATTTTCAGAGCTGAAATCGCATATAAATAAGACTTGCATAAGCACAAGAGTGCAGTAGCCAGGTGGTTCTCTCCTACCACAACTAACTTGCTCCTTCAACCCACAGTCTCTCTTGGAAACTACATGTGCCCTCAAATGACTTTTATTCTGTTTTCTCTTCCCGGTTAAGATACCTTTACAATGACCTCTGATCAGAATAGAGCACATTCGACTCATAGAGTTAATGTAATCAAAACCAATGGCATTTCCAAGGTCAATGGGGTAAAGCCTCACGTAGAACCTATTGCTATCTGTGGCATGGGTCTTCGCCTGCCTGGAGGAGTGACAGATGCCCAGAGCTTCTGGGACATGCTGATCAACAAGCGCCATGGGCGTTGCTCAGTCCCGAAGGATCGTTACAATGTTGACAGTTGGTACCATCCAGACAAGGATGGGCATGTTCCTAGCAGATACGGTTATTTCCTCAATAATCTCGATCTCCGCAACATGGATACATCATTTTGGTCTATGACTAAGAAGGAGATCGAGATCATGGACCCGCAGCAACGCTTGGCTCTTGAAGTTGTTTATGAGACATTCCAAAACGCCGGCCAAAAGCCCTCCGACCTCAGGGGACGCAAAATCGGGGTTTGGGCATGTAGTTTCGGTGGGGACAGACAGGAACTCGACTCCCGCGATACACAAACTCGTCATCCCTACGATTTGACCAACGCCTTCGACTTTGTATTGGCCAATAGAATTAACTATGAATTCAATCTTACTGGACCAAGTGTTACAATTCGCACGGCATGCAGCTCGTCACTTACTGGGCTCCACCAAGCCTGTCAAGCTCTGTACAATGGCGACTGCGAAGCGGCAGTGGTCGCTGGAACTAGCATAATCTACTCACCGAGCTTGACGGTCGCATTTAATGAGCACGGCGTTCTTTCCAACTCGGGACTCAGCAAGACATTCAGTGCGGATGCCGACGGCTTTGCACGAGGTGAGGCTGTGTTGGCCATATACGTCAAGAAGCTCAGCGACGCAGTCCGAGATGGGGATACAATCCGCTCTGTCGTCCTTTCAACAGCCATCGGCGCGGATGGGAAATCATCGACCCTCACCGCTCCAAATCCTGTAGAGCAAGCTGAGCTAATTCGGAGGACTCATGAACTTGCTAACATTAAAGACTTTTCAAAGACAGCCATGGTTGAATGTCACGGAACAGGAACCGCTGTCGGTGATCCTCTCGAGGCAGAGTCAGTTGCTAATGTCTTTGGCGACTGCGGTGGAATCTATATCGGCTCGGTCAAGACTAATATCGGCCACGTCGAAGGCGCTGCTGGTCTTGCCGGGCTGATAAAGATGGTTCTCGCTCTTGAGACTGGTATTATCCCCCCAAACCTCAACTTTGCAAAACCCAACCCTAAGATTCCATGGGATGCGTGTCAATTAAAAGTCGCGGTCGAGCCCACACGATGGCCAGAAGGGAAAGATCGGGTTGTAGGCGTCAGCTCATTCGGAATCGGCGGATCCAACTCGCATGCTCTCCTCGCATCGGCCGACTATGTTGGGGTTGTAGGGGAAAGAGATATGGATTCTTTGACAGATGACACTAGATCCTTTACTCCAAAGCTCCTCCTATTCTCTGCTAAACATCCTGAAGCATTAGAAAAAATGATTACTGGTCATCAGGCCTACTATATGGGCAACAGAAATTCTTTGTTGGATATGGCATATACTCTCGCAATGAAGAGGGAGACGCTCAGCCACCGTGCATTCTGCGTGGCTAACGGCATAGATGACTGGACTCCTTTTTTCTCGACTCGCCACGGATCATATGATTCTGGCAAGTTGACTTTTGTCTTCAGCGGGCAGGGAGCGCAGTGGGCACAGATGGGCAAAGCTCTGATAAAAAGTATCCAATCATTTAGAGAGACCATTGAAGAGATGGACATGGTATTACAATCGCTGGGTGATGGTCCAAAATGGAAATTGAAAGGTATATTAGCCACTTTTTGGGCAGTTGCACCCGGTTATGACTGACATAGGAAACAGACCAACTGCTTGCACCAAAGAAAACATCACGCATTTTGGATGCAGAGCTTTCACAGCCATGTTGTACGGCGCTCCAAGTAGCACTCGTCGACCTACTTAAAACCTACAACATTACGCCGGAGGCCGCGACTGGTCACTCATCTGGTGAGATCGCAGCAGCTTATGCCTCTGGTGCAATTACTCTGAAAGAGGCGATCATCATCGCCTACTACCGTGGCAAGGTTTTACTTGACGTTGACCCGTCTATTGGCGGCATGGCAGCTATAGGCTTAGGGACGGAGCAAGTCCTACCATATCTTCTACCCGGCGTTCTCGTGGGTTGCGAGAATAGCCCTAACAGTGTCACCCTAACTGGCGATAAATCCACCCTTGAGGCAATCATACAGAAAATCAAGTCGGAGAACCCAGACGTCCTTGCCAGAGCTTTGCAGGTAGACAGAGCCTACCACTCTCGTGAGTTTACCTGACCATGTTCTATCCCTCTCCTTAAAACTCTTCATGCCTTTGCTGACTATCGTAATACTTGGTCAGACCACATGGAGTCACTCGCGAATCAATATCTCGACCTCATGAGCTGTCATCTCAACCCTCGTGATCCATCAGTACCATTTATTTCGAGCGTGACAAATCAAGTCATCAACCAAGGAGCTGAGCTTGGTCCTTCGTACTGGGTTCAAAATCTAGTTTCTCCTGTGAAATTCTCCACCGCCATGAGCATGGCCATCAACTTCTCCACGTCCAAGAAGATTTTTCTGGAGATTGGTCCACACTCTACTCTAGCCGGACCCATCCGCCAAATTCTCAAAGCAGAGAACTCCAGCGACGAGTACGTCAGCGTCCTCACTCGTGGTAAGGACGCATATGAAGAGGTTCTTCGGGCTGTCGGCCAGCTCCAGCTACAGAACTATCCAGTTAATTTAGAGCAAGCCGTCGGTAGAGGCACTTTCTTAACGGACCTCCCTCTATATCCATGGCACTACGAAGAACCACTTTGGCACGAGTCTAGGCTAGCAAAGGAATATCGCCTGCGCGAATTTCCCCATCACGAACTTCTCGGGAGTAGAATTCTAGAGAGCACGGTCTTTAATCCTGGATGGCGAAACGTTCTGCGCCTCGAGGACGTGCCTTGGATCAAAGAGCACGAGATTCAGGGTGACGTCGTCCTCCCAGGCGTCTCGTACCTGTACATGGCCGGCGAGGCTATTCGACAACTCACAGGCAAGGCCGACTTCACTTGTCAGAAGATCCACATGAAGGTAGCCTTGGTCTTAAACGGCGAGGATGAGACTGAGGTTATCACACAGCTAAGCCGAGTTAACTTAACCAATGCTCTCGACTCAGAATGGTACGACTTCAGCATCTCAAGTTATAAGAACGAGAGCTGGATCAAGCACGCCTTTGGCCAAGTTCGTGGCGGAGGTGATGAGTTCGAGCTACAAGACCTGAGCGCAAAGGAGGCCGCCACGAGAAGCTATACCAGGGCGTGTTCATCTAAGTCATGGTACCGCAAATTCCGCTCGCTAGGCTTGGAATATGGCCCTCGGTTCACTCCGCTCAAGGACATAACTGCGGACCCATTAAATGATAAGCTGGCAGCATCAATCAAGGTTGGCCTACGCCCAGGGGAAGAGAAATATTACCCTATCTTTCCAGGGGCATTGGATGGGGTGCCTCAGAGCCTATTTCCAGCCGTCGCGCGCGGGCTAACGAGGAATTTCGCCAAGCCCGCTGTTATCACATATATCGATGAGTTCTATCTGCGTCCTCCACGAGTAGTGACAGAGGAGTTGAAGGTCTTAGCGGAGGTTACAGAGCAGAGACCGAATGGATTCCTTGGCGACGTCGTTGCTCTTTCACTTGAAGATGGCGGTCAAGTTGTCGTGAGGTCCAAAGGCTGGCAAATGTCTTGCCTTGTCGACGAGGCTGATGATGGCAAGAACCCACACGGAGCTGCTGAGCTGGAATGGATGGATGACATCGATCTCGTTGATGCAGCTTCCTTCATCCGGCCAACCGGGATTAAGACGCAAGTACGGGAATACCAACTTTTGGATAGGCTCAGCCTGCTTTGCTTCGCAGAAGCCCAAAACCGTTTGCGAAGTACACCACCACCAACCCGTGAGCATTTGAAGCATTTTCACAAGTGGATTAATAGCCATATTGATGATGTCTCTTCCGGGCGCTCCACTTGGTTTGGCGTTCCTGATGCGGTCGATCTCCTCGCTCTGAAGACCGAAGAAAGAAACAACTTGATCGAAAGCATCTACAGTCAGTTGGAGGGAACCCCAGCATATGCTCCAGCAACTGCACTCCATCGTGTAACTTATAACTGTGAGGGCATCTTCGATGGGACTGTGAGCGAACTCGAGATCCTTCTTGCGGGCGGCGCCCTGCAAAAGGTGTATGACTTTCTGTTGGAAGACGCAGACCTCTCGGGCTTCCTGTCCCTGGTTTCACACAAGAGACCGAACCTCCGAGTCCTTGAAATTGGAGCGGGCACAGGTGGCACGACGGCTACTATTCTCCCGATCTTGAAGTCTGCACATGGCGACAAGAAGTATCTGTCCTACACGTACACAGATATATCAGCCGGCTTCTTTAGCGATGCTAAAGAGCGATTTAAGGAGTACTCCGGGCTTGAGTTTGCAGTGCTCGATATCTCCAAAGACCCCTTGGAGCAGGGTTTCGCAGCCGAGAGCTTTGATCTCATTATTGCGTACAATGTTCTACATGCCACAGAGAATCTGCATCAGACACTCTCGAACGTGAGGAAGCTGATACATCCTGAAGGGCGACTTCTCTTACAGGAACTCTCTCCTCAGACGATGTGGGTAGGGACTTTTGGCGTTTTAGCGGGCTGGTGGTATGGACAAGCTGACGGCCGCACTCAAGCACCGTACGTAGCTCTCGAGCGTTGGACGGACGAGCTTGCGAAAGCTGGATTTGAGGGCGTGAGCTCGATGTATGACGGCTATATGAACAACAACATTATCAGCCAGCCAGCCTCGGCCACAAAGCCTCCAGAGCGAGTGACAGTTCTGCGACACGCGGACCAGGAAGTGAGGTCTATTCGGTCGGCACTTGAAGCAGCCGGCTATCATCTTGACGAAGTTGTCCTGGAAGACCCGGCCGCAAAGCTGCCTCCAGGCCAAGATGTGATTTCTGCCCTTGATCTTTCTGCGCCCTTCTTTTCGAGTTTGGATCAGGACAAGTTCTCTAACTTTCAACGTTTCGTTAATGCGGCCAGAGATGGCGCATGCGGCATCTTCTGGCTTACGGGATCTTGCCAAATCGGTCATACGAAGCCCGAATATGCGCCGGTCCTCGGCCTCTCGCGCGTTCTGCGTAATGATTTGGAGCTGGAATTTGCAATCCTCGAGCTCGATGACTTGGGGGCCGCGAGTAAAGTCGTGCCCAGTGTGTTTGCACAGTTCCAAAAGCGTATTTCCGAGCCAGATGTTGATCCAGAGCACGAATGGGCCCATGTGGATGGAAGAACTTTCATCAGCCGATATTCTTATGTCAAGGTGATCCAAGAGCATAGGAACACACTGCCGGCAGGCATGACGGTGAAAAAGCTGGAACAGCATAAATCTGGAGTTTTGAGTTCCCTCTACTGGAAGCCTCTTACAGCCAAGGCGCTCAAGGACGACGAGGTCAGAATTGAAGTGAGGGCTGTTGCTATGAATTTCCGGGTTAGTAGTTTTTTTCTGTTGCCTATTACCCGAATTCGCAATTATGATATTGCGTGTTGCTGACTATCTGGGTTTCTCCAGGATGTTCTCGTTGCGCAGGGAATTATCACCGACGCAGAAGCCATTGACGACGGGCTCGGGTTGGAATGTGCAGGCGTCGTCTCAGAGGTTGGGCGTGGCGTCGACAAGTTCAAAGTTGGGGACCGCGTTGGGGCTCTTACTTGTGGAGCATTCACAACCAGTCACGTCGTCTCCCAAACCTTATGCTTTGAGATCCCAGATGGGATGAGTCCCGAAGAAGCGGCCAGCATTCCTGTTACCTATGGCACCGTCATTCACGGTATGATCGACCGAGGGAGGCTCACCAGTGGCATGGTGCGTAATTACTAGACCATCTGTTCCCTGTATTGACCTATTACTGACATTAGAGAATTTCAGACTGTCCTGATTCACTCAGCTGCTGGAGGGGTGGGCATAGCAGCTATACAGCTTGCAATGATACAAGGAGCCGAAGTAAGTGCTTGCTTGCAAACTACAGCGTCTGCTTTCGACTTTAAGCTTTCCAGCCCTGATTATAGAATGAATAATCTGACAGGTCAAACTAGATTTACTGTACGGTCAGCAATCAAGAGAAAATTGACTTCCTGATGACGCAATTCAACATTCCAAGAGATCATATTTTCAATTCACGCGATGCATCTTTCTTGCCTGCTATAATGGCAGCGACCAACAACCGCGGGGTGGATGTGGTGCTCAATTCCCTCTCGGGCGAGCTGCTCCATGCATCATGGAAGTGCGTTGCCGAGTTTGGGACATTTGTCGACATCGGTCGTAGGGACTTCATAGGACAAGGCAAGCTAGCCATGGAGCAGTTCGAGTCGAATCGGACATACACCGGCCTCGAACTGCTGCACCTCTGGGTTCACCGGCCGCTGGTAGCCGGGGCTATTCTACAGCGTGCGGTCGATTTCTGGAAGCAGGGCAATATCAAACCCGTCGTGGCGCCCACCAAGTACTCGGCTTCCCAGATCTCTGAACCTTTCCGAGGAATGCAAGGGGGCCAGCATATTGGCAAACTGGTAGTTTCAATGCCAGATCTTCACGAACTCGCCGAGGAGCCTGTCTACGAAGCACTTCAGCTCGGTGATGATCGAGCATACCTCTTCATCGGAGGTCTAGGTGGCCTGGGTCGAGCAGTTGCCACCTGGCTTGTGGAAAAAGGAGCAACAGAGATAGTGTTCCTATCTCGATCTGCCGGCTCTTCACCAGCCCACGACCAATTCGTGAACGAGCTCGCCACGCTAGGATGCACGGCTAAGCTGGTGTCTGGAAATGTTGCCAAGTACGACGATGTCGTTCAAGCAATAAAGACTGCAGGCAAACCAATCGGTGGCGTTCTGCAAGCATCCCTGATATTAAGGGACAGCAACTTCTTGGACATGAAATGGGAAGACTGGCTCGCCGCCTCCCAGTCCAAAATCCAAGGAACCTGGAATCTCCATAATGCGCTTCTGAGCGAGCAATCCAACATGCCACTGGAATTCTTTTTCTTGTTCAGCTCTACCGCAGCCACGGGTGGATGGCATGGACAGGCCAACTACCACGCAGGAAACACATTTGTGGAATCCTTCGCCACATACCGCCATCAGCTCGGACTGGCGGCCAGCGCACTGAACGTCGGCTTCATCAAAGATGCGGGCTTTGTGGCCGAGAACGCCGGAGCATCCGATGTGGCGCGAGCGATGGGACAGTCGTTTAACACTGAGGCGGAATTGTTGGACTGCATTGAGTTGATGTTGAAGCCGGCTCGATCAAAGCCCTCCCAAGACCGCAAGTTGGGCGACGGAGACTTCGCACGAGGCTTGGTACAGAAAGCTCTGCTAGCCATGGGTATGCGATCGACCGCCTCGGTGACATCAAGCACTTGCCGCATCCCCTGGCGCAAGGACCGGCGCATGCTGGCTTACCGCAATGTTGAGGCGCACGAGCTCGAGTCGTCCTCCGTCTCGGGCTCAGGGTCATCCAGCAACGAGCTGGCTCGCTTCGTCCGTGAGGTTCGCTCCAATATAGTTCTTCTTCAATCTGCTGAAACAGCTATCTACTTAGCCACGGAGATGGGTAGGGCGCTCCTAGAATTCATTATGAGAGGAGATGCCGAAGTAGACGTTCAAGCACCGCTGGCTGCAATTGGCCTCGACTCGCTAGTAAGCCTCGAGCTCAGGAGTTGGATAAGGCGGTGGATTGGGGTCGAATTGGCAACGCTAGAGATTACGAGGTGTGACAACCTACAGGCTTTAGGCACTGTAGTACAAGGGAAGTTAGTTGACAAGTACAATATTAAAGCTGAGGAATGATTCGCACCAGTGTGAAAATTAGTTAGCATAGTAAGACCATGAAAATTATATAATAACCCCTATTTTAGTGCATTTTTAATAACCTCTAGGTCTATTCCAGGTGAAACTAGGGCATATGAGCCACAGAATTGCAGTCTCGCTACAGCGGTCGGCTTTGTCAATAACCATAGTTCAATGTGTACCCACGCTCTGGTTTGAGACTGTCCCCCACCCCTACGCTCATACGACCCAGCGCATATCACACACCAACTTACTATAATTCCCATGACATGCTAGTGAACCGCCGGTTATGCCTCGAGATATCGGCCTACAAAGATGTGTTTTGGACTATTGGATATCGTTAGATGAACAAGACGGATTATGCGAGGTCTCTAGACAGTTCAAATATCGTGAAAGTAATAAAAGTAAGGAGGGGCTCAGGCTCATATCCCAGACCCCGGCTCCTTATTTACATGCGGTCGGGTGAGTAATGCCCAACAAATGACGTTAGTGTATTGAGAGATGCGTTGGCTACGCAGCAAAGTAGGTTTCCCTACACAGGAGTGGCCAGCACAGGCTTATTCATGAAGGTTATTCGCACATACGCAACCTATTTTCCGTCGCCAAGAATGGAAAGTGGGTCACCTTTTGGACTAGTTACGTTTTGAGTCTCGTCATGTCAACAATGACGTTAATGATATATACACAGCGAGAAAACGAACAGGAAGTTGCCATCAGCGTCAACCTTGAAGATATTATCGCTCTATCGTGCTCAGTTCCAAATAAGAAAACTGTACTTTAGACTATGGCGAACCAAGATAGAAGCTTCCACATCCTATTAACAGGAGCGAACGGCTTTGTAGCCTCGCATATACTGTCAATCTTGCTTGATGTAAGTTAAAGCCTCTCCTTTTTGGTGGGTCAAATATCTGATGGGAGTGCTGTCTCCAGCGGGGATACGCCGTTACTGCGACTGTGCGCTCAAAAGAAAAAGCAGCCGACATCATAAAAACCCATCCCTCATGGGAGGGTAAAGTACAATTCGTAATTGTCGCAGATTTCACCGCTGCGAAACCGTTTGATGAATTGTTCATTAATGCGAATGCCCCCTTCACCCATATAATTCACACGGCGTCCCCGTTGAATTTTGGAGTTAAGGATATTCAAAAGGAAATGATCGAGCCGGCCGTGAGAGGGTAAGCTATTATAATCTTCGCGATGTCCCCATAACTTACGAGAGAATTGACATTCTCTGCAGGACCACGGAGATTCTCAAAAGCGCCCATCACTATGGTGGGTTGACCCTGAAACGTTTCGTCTTATTGGGAAGCGCAGTATCCGTTTTGAACTCCTTTGAGGATATCACTCGGGAAGGCCGGCCCTATACTGAGAAAGATTGGAATCCGGTATGGCCGCTACCTTCGGAGTATTAAAGTTCACTCACTTACTAGGTATAGGTCACTGCTGAGGAAGCTATTGCGCGAAAAGACACGGTTCTTGGATACAACGTCTCTAAGACACGCGCAGAATCTGCGGCTTGGGAATTTATGAAAACAGAGTCACCTGGGTTTGATCTTACCGTTATTAATCCGGATATCATTATTGGACCAATGATACACCCAATTTCCGGCCCCAAGTCTATCAATGAGACAAATCATTTTGCAATTGCGAGCTTTATTGACGGAACCCATCAGCAGATTGAAGGGGTAGCGTTTCCGTTCTACCACTTTGTAAGCTTTATTGTTACTTTCAATCTATGGTGAAATCTCGATCTAATTATTATCTCAGGTGGATGTCCGCGACGTGGCCCGAAGTCATGTTGATGCTTTAACAAATCCTAGTGCTAGTGGCCAGCGGATTCTCTTAATCTCAGGCTTAATCTCACCGCAATTGGTCGTGAATATCATCAGGAAGAATTTTCCTACCCTGCGAGCCAAGGTTCCCGAAGGAAACCCTTCACAGGTCCTCCCCCCAGGGGTGCATCCAACTGGGTGGGATATGCGACTAAGTCTGGATATTCTCTCCAAGGGAACCAGGGAACAAAGCTGGAAGTATATTGATCTAGAAACTAGTGTCACTGATACCGTCAGGAGTATGATAGAGGCGAAGGTAATCTAGCCACAAATCCCGAAACTTCACACTGCTCCTAGGTTCTTCAAATATGTCTTGTTGTAAATGCTCTTTGTATTGATAATAATTAACGAGTTTATTTTATTTTACAATTATTCGGCATTTTCAACCGTAAGACATTTTATATCTATGCACCCCTAAATCCTTTTTTAGAGATAGAGGCAAGTCTTCACTACTCTGGGTTCATCTGTTCTATTGCTGCAATTCCAAGGTATCTCTACCTCCCTGCAATGTGGAACGCTTAGTTTCCTTCTTTTTGATTCGGCACCACAGGCGTTTATAGTTACCATATACTATAATTTTCTGGAACCTTGTCTTCGCAGAGAGAGTGTACGTCGCTCGTAAGATGTTTGACAACAATCGAGTTCAAGCACTTCGCTGGAAACCAGTAAACTCCTACTTGTATGCTGAGAGGATTAAATGCTATGACGATAGCCGGGAGGCTCCTCGGGGAATGTAGAGAGGAACTTGAGAATTGGCTTTGGAATACGGGACGGGTGGACGAGATACAGTTACTCTTGGTTGGTAAAAGCAAGGAGACTGGGGAAATTGGCCGATATACAAGGTGTGGCTAAAGCATTAACTGTCTACATCCAGTCGTACTTCGTGTCTCGCTAGGGCATCGTTAGGGCATCGTTAGGGCATCCTTGCCTCTAAATTAGTGCGCGGAAGGCTGTACGGGAAGATCTTCCACACATGTCTCTTACATAACCAGATGCTCGGCCTGTGTCAACAGTCTCAAAACAGCGTAAACCCTGGCTAGAATGATCACCACCCAATACCTTGTCCAACTACTAGTACCCCTCACTTGATGCTTCTCTTGACCTGACCAACCCATTTTCTTAGCGTGGTATGATGTTGATCCTGTTTGGTGCAGGCCAAAATGCCGCAAAACGCCAAGTCACCCCTGTCAGAGAGGATTTCCTAGCGGACGTAAAGTTTCACAGAATGGTAAGATTCCCGCAGCACAAGCATCGTGAAGAACCGTTGTAATATTCGTTTTCAGTCTAGCGACACGTTTCCTGCTTCCATCAAGTAGCATAATATACACACATACGCAAGGCGGCTCCAAATGACCTTCGAACTGATATTTCGAGCCATTATATTCGAGTACACATGGCACAAATGACCCAGGGTCAATCCTCTACAAATTTTCAAATAACTGAAATTTAAAATACCCTCATCGGAAAATTCGCTTCGAAGTTCTTCCAGATGGAAAACATGGCTCTGTCGTTAAGGCTTTGCTCAGGTTACAATGCAAATACGCCCCACCGGACGGTGTCCGGCCCTCGATCAGAGAATTGCAGACGATTAGCTATCTCATATGTATGCTACCTACTCCTGTCTGACTTTAAGGCGTTCTGTTAGGGCCTGGTCGTCAGAGAATATAGATACCTACTAGCTTTGAGGTATCTTGAGTTCGTAATTCCTTAAATGAGACGTAGTCTATATCCGCTATTTTCGTAACGATCCGACCTCAAGAGGGACAATGGAAAATCTTGAATGGTATGCTCGGCAGCGCTCGTCTTGGAAAGAACTGGGATTAGTTCAAAAATCCATTTCATTTAGTCTTATATAGTAATGCAGATTTTACGAAGGGAGATTATTTGAAACCTATACAAATTGTAATTACTGAGGTAATTTGGCATGTTCTAATCTGATTGCAAGCCCCCGCATGTCATCGCAAAAGTAGTCGGCGTCATTCCTCATTGTGGGTGCGAATGCACCATACCGAGTCATCAGCCTCTCATATAGTATGGCTACGCCGGTCAACTCACTGTTAAGGAAGCGTTATTTAGGCACCCAGGCACCCAAGCCGGGGTTGAAATTCTAGATCCTGTCATTTTATTACATACTAAGGTATCGGTAACTATGTGCGGAGCCGTTATATCAGCAGACTTGTGCGCGATTTATTTACCAACCCCCACTTCCCCTATAAACTCTCGTGAGACCCCTATTTCATATTTTTTATATTTGCATCATCATGATAAAGAGCATTTCAATGATTCAGGCATCAAATTTACGTGTCCATTGCTATTCATCCTGCATTCAAAAAGGTAGAAACCGACTGTGTCTTCATTGCCACTTGTACTCATGTCAAATATATTCCGCCGCATGCACTCCCAGGACTTGCATAACGACTCTGACAATCTGATCCCCATTGGGCAGTTGGAGAATGTATTTACTCCCACACCTATCGAAATACAAATCGCAAGCTCTCCGCCGATTCTCGTGGGCTTCCCAAACGATGCTCCCAGCGTCCCCATCTCGGGCCAGTTGAAGCTATGCCTCGCCGCAGAATGTTCGAGGATGGCTTTTACCCAGATTCGCCTCTCAATAGTCCAAGTCACAAGGATCAAATCAGTTAGCGGAATCATGAACGGTTTACACAAAGGTTACGGGGCCACAGTTGCCTCCAACGACGTCATCCCGAGGAACGGCAGAGAGGAAATGGAAGAGTTGGTTCACTGGCATGCCCCTACCCCGACGTGTATCCTCTCTCTCGATCAGAATTCTGAGCAGCGGGCTAGCTTTGACTTTATCCTACAAATTCCAGGATATGTTCCAGCCGTTACAAACACCGCAATTGGCAGCATCTCTTACGCTGTCACTGCTACCGCTGTGGTAGACGGATGCAAAACACTGCGGAAAACTACCTGGATTCCTGTGCAGAGAGTTATTCCTTGCTCGAGTCCCACTAGTGAGAAGAGATTCTTACGCCGCTATCCTGATACCAGACTCCACTCTAAATTGACGGTGCCTGCAGTGGTCAACCCCACACGGCCATTTCTGGTTAGATTACTCTTCCAAGGATTGACGGTACAAGGCAGGAAAACCTCATCACGGTTAGCTATTCGCAAATGCAGCTGGCGGGTTGACGAAATAATCAGAGTCGTTTCTATCTCAAATCCAGGGCTCGAGTACTCAGATACTCTAGAGTGCAAGGAGATGAAGCGTCATGTGCGTCGCCTAGCGGGAGGGAGGTGCGGTAATAGATGGGCTCAAGACAACGGGTCACAGATCCAGTGTGATTTCGAAATCACGCTTCCCCACAAGGCACAAGCAAGTTGTGACGTATCACAGTGCCGAGGACCTCTGTTCGCGGGACAAAAGACGACTTCAGATTCCACAGACACTTCAGAACGCCTCCGAAGTCCCACTGTATACTTGTCGAAGATAGCAATATCGGTTTCACACATACTTGTTGTCGAATTTGCGTTAGTAGAAGAGATATATGACAATAAGACGGGCAAAAGGGTAAACTTGGATCCTTGGCAGATGCCTGGTTATGGGTGTACCAATCAGATTTTCGTAGTACATCTTCATGAAGGACGAGCTTTGGATAATAACGAGTTACTACCGCCATATTCGGACTTGTCTAATGGGGAGCCTCCTGAATATCAGCGGACTTGAATTGAACTCATAAGCTCCAAATAAGGGTTCGGAAGTTGACCATATAGAGGATAGCAGAGATTCAGACAATTTGATTGATGTAGTCCTCTTGTTAACAGCCTTATTAATGGTGGAGTAATAAGTAAATTAATACTTGGGCATAAATGTAGGGTACGGTGTAATTTAAAATAGCTCACGACTATCCGACAAGTACTGTATGCTATGTTCTTAGTGTATTTGGTCACCACTATTATCCTACATCTGTTACTATGCAACATGTCGAACCAGAAGGGTTGGACTTTTATGAAATACGTAGCAGAAGGAATAAGACTTCCCTAAGGTTTATGTATTTATCAGGCATACGCATTGCGCATGTAGTATTCCGGATCTCTTCTGCATAGGAATTTAAGAAACTTTAATCCTTAATGACTTGTAATTGATAAGAATACCTATGACTCTTGGCCACCAAAGCGTTCTGCTATCTTCGTCTAGAGATAAGGACTCTTCAGGCAAAACATAGGAAAGATGAGAGGCGGCAATAGTTATCCATAAATATAACTCCATAAATATAGCTCCATAAAATTCGTTCATAAAATATTCATTCAGGACGCCCGCTGAAGTTAAATCTCCTTCAAAAATCCAACCTCAATCACCTTGTCGGTTGGAACCTTCAGATTGGCTATCTTGTTCCTCGTGTTATCTCTAATCCACAAAAACACACTCAGCAATACCCTCTTAGCGAAATTTGTACCCTCTTTGATCTTCATCTGCTCTTTGCCTATAACATAGAGCACTTTATGTGCGTATGCCTCCTCAAGCTTAGCCAACTCAGTGTCGTATCGCCATTTCCCGTTCGTATTATTTTCCCCGGAGTCTGTTATTTTGGGTGGTTCCACAGGGAAAATCTGATTCTCGTCCCCAACGGTCGGAAGTGGGTTGCTTGAAGTTTCGCTTTGAATATTGACTTGCTGATTTTCAACTAAGTATCGGCTGATCTGCGCGACGACAACGGAGGCAAGATCAGGGGTTATGATTTCGTCATTGTATCCGTAGCGAACCACAAGACGGTAGCAATTGGGGATTGCAAGCCGCGAAACACTATGTCGATTCTCTGCCGCTACCGAGGGGATCTCAAGGGGCCGCAGGTGGAAGAAGACGCTAACTTCTGGCATCGCTGTGAGCTTTAGAACGAACTGACTGAAGACAATCGGAGTAGTCTCGCCGGCCTTGTCGAAGAAGATTCCGAAACCCCTTGTAGTGCTCAGTCGAGAGCCATCATATCGTTCTGCAAGACGCATCTGGCCATCCGGAGCTGTCTTAACGAAATGAGTAGTGGGGAAACGATCCTCGGCTTCGGCGAACCATTGCTGCTCCTTGCCATATCGCCACAAGAGAAGAATGGAGGCGAGAACCGAGGCGAGTGTGATGGTGAACCAGGCACCAGAGGGGACCTTGGTGAGTGCAGAAGACAGATATGTCCCGTCCAGACAGGCAATTGTGAGCCATGGCAGGAACACTATAAGGGGGTTGATGCGCCATACAAACATTGCTGCCAATGATACCATGCAAGTGTCGAAGAAGGTGACAAACATAACGCATACTCCATATGCATTTCCAAGAGATGTAGTCTGCAAGGAAAATCAGCATCCAACGCGGTCAGCTTGACGGGACCGACAACATACGTTATTATAAATTGATGCCACTAGAATCGTTCCAATCATGAGGAGCCAGTTCGCGACTGGGATATAGAGCTGGCCGTGAAAAATTTTCGAAGTGTGAATCACTTTGATTTGTGGGAAATACGAGAGCTTCATCACTTGCGCAAGTAGCTACGGAAGGTCAGAGTCGATCTCATAGTTCCGGCGGGATTCTCACCTGAAAGGTTGCAGTGATAATAGCCTGTGAGGCGACGATAGCAGCTAGAATTGCGATAATGAGGGCCGGATATATGGTTCCCGGCGGCGCCGAATTGAAAAAGGGGTTCGAGTATGCCTCTGGATGAACGCTGATATACGCCGCCTGCCCGATATACGCTAAAAGCAGGCACGGAAACGTGTAGCACAACCAGCTCAGCTGAACGGCCCTTCTACTGAAAGCTCCAAGATCGGCGAAGAGAGCCTCAACTCCAGTGAAGGCTAGTAGAATGCCTCCGAGCATCCTCCAGCCATGTTCTCCGTTGCGGATCAGGAATTCAAAGCCGTATCCCGGGTTGAAAGCCTTGAATACGCCGGCATCATAGTTGACTAGATTATAGATCCCAAAAATTGCATTGAAGCCTAACCAGATGATAACTATCGGCGCAAAGGCAAAGGTAATTTTGGTGATTCCAAGTGGCTGGATAACGAATAGCAAGACCAGAATAGCGTCAGTAACCCCAATCACAGTACCTTTCGAAATGTCAGGCTTCACGACCTCAATGCCTTGGACGGCTCCAAGGACTGATTGAGCAGGGGTGAGAAGTCCGTCCGATATAACCATGGTCACCGCCAATACTCCCATAACCTTAAGCAGGCCTCGCGCAAATTTGCTGGTCTCGAATCCATGACGCACTTGCTGACCGGCGCGCTCGAGATCGCCGGATAAATGCCGCTTCATTTGAACTAGAGACGCTTCGCGAGGATCACGATGGGTAATGTTCATCTGAGATCGTACCCGTTAGCTGCTGGTATGTCCGCACCAAGGGGGCAGTCACACATAGCGGCTGAGCAGAGAGTACGTGCTAAATGTCCCCCCTTCGCCATCGTTATCAGCACAAAGGATGACGAAGACGTATTTCACTGTCACCATAAGGAACAGGGTCCAGATAATTATCGAGACCGCCCCGATGAGATCCTCGCGCGACGGTGGCGAGCTGAATGTGGACGAGTAGACGTAGAGAGGGCTGGTTCCAATGTCGCCATAAATGACCCCGATCGATTGATAGGTAAGCCACATAAGCATTTTGCCCTTGAAGACCTGCCATGGTTGAGCTTCGACTGCACAAATTAGCTACAGCGTTGGTTGGTACCTGTTTCTGCTTGAAGTCGCCCGGCTTGCGCAAACCCGGGTCATCGTCCTCGTTCCCTATTTCTTTTGACAAGCTCCTGCTCTGGTCAATGGAAGGGGCCACGGAGCGAGAGCGAATGTTGTAGATATCATCACGGGTTTCCGTCCTCCCCAATCTGTCGCTAATTCCCGAGCTGACGGCATCTGCTGGCGCCGGTCGCGGCAGCTCATCCCTTGGGTGAGGGGTATCGGCGATTCTAACCGTTGCCATGGCCTGAATGGGAGTGACGGCGAACGGGGTTGTAATGGCGTCCCAAACAAGTAGCAGATGCGGAATAGGTGTATGTGCGATTATGAGCGGTAGCAGCGTTGAGTAAGACCTGTGGCATTCTCCCGTTGTTATCGGTCCATGCAAGAGGGCCCCATGCAGGAGGATTACACTGGATTAGTCACAAGTCACCTAAGGGCTAGTGGCAAGATGTGAGCCTATTACACCGCGTTGTATTAAATCCCGCATACTAACTTTAAATTCCCGTGCCATAAGCAAAAGTGGATTCAGGCGTCAATCGACGCTGCCATATCTGCAGGAATCGAAGAGTCCAGATTTGTTCGTTCACGTGATGATCATATCCGTACCGCGCGCGCTGTCTCCCGAAGACAGTCTTCCAGAGCAAGTTCATTTGTGTTTGCATCCGCCTTAGAGATATCATAGTCGTGCACACCACGCCTATAGTACAGCCAACTTCAAAATGGAAGCTATTTTCCAACCACAAAACTACGTTTAAGGCAATGCAAACCACAATTCCTTCCCCGGACCCGAGCCTAACTATGCAACCAGAGCTGCTCGGATACTTATGAGTATGAACAATCTTCCCTACTCGTCGCTCCCTGCTATCTCGCTACACCAAATTCAACATAATGCAAACCCCGTCTCTCTCGCGGGTGAGGCGAAGGAAGAGGCGAAGCACGGACCGCTATCTACAGGGTCCGTGCTTCGCCGCCTCGCTCGGTGTGTCAGTCCACCATCAGAGCCTTGATCTAAAAACTCTCTGTTTGGCTCGCATGAGAATCCAAACCGAGCCGACCGTTGATGCGGTTATTTCTATTATTCAGAAGCTCTGACACTACCATGTTCCAGGGTATGTAGCGGGACGGCTCGTCACTGAGGATGGGGTTAACTCGGACCCGAATGGTGAGAGGGGTTTGTATTAGGCTACTTATATGGACCTCATGGTAGTTCCCGATAGCTTAATAGCACATTTTTAGGTAGTAGTAGCCTTGTCTTAGAGGGTCCTACAGGGTGGGAAGGATCAGGGAAGGATCAAGGAAGGATTAGAGGGAATTAGGAGGCTTGGGCGCAGGCGAGCTCGGTCAACTAATTCAAAGGATTTGATTCGATCCTTAGAAACTGCCCCCCCCCCTCCCGGGCTTTTGTGCGCGTTCTTGGGACACACACCACAATTCTAACTGGGCAAACACATTTAACTTCGCCTTTAACTGTAAGTGCCGATACATCTTACTCTCGCCTAAGTTCGCACTCAAATACAACTTCCAACCTGACAGCTTTGGCAACTATTTTCTCCAGTCAGTGTTAATCTATGACGTACCCAGCCTTTGATAATCCACCTTGTAATAGTTTGTATTACTACCTTGTTACCTTTGGTGCCGTTCTCTTTGTTACGTGCCGTGGTTCCTGTAAGATTGCTTTGGCACAAAGTAACCATAGGGACAAAATCACAATTTCGTTCGTTGACCATGCTCCTCTTTCTTCTGTCTTAACATAACTCAAGTTTGTATGAAAATCTATTTACATTCCAAAGTACTTGTACATTGAAAATATTCTAACTTGGGAACTTTGAACTTTGTAGGAATGAGGCTTATAATAGTACGTCCGAAGGAGCACATATAGATATTTGCAGAAGTACCTAAGCTTCTGATTACTATGCACAAATTTAATGAAGTTAAATGAATCTACATAGATCCCACGAAGCCACGAAACCATTAGGCCATGAAGCCACGCAACCAAGATGTTGGATGTCGCCTGTCGGAATAGTCAAATAGAACGATCTGTGTCTAGAAAATCCTCCCTTCCGAACTATTTATGACCGAGACTTTCCCACCTTAAATTTTTTTTTCTGGCTCAGATAAGTAGTATCACATCAGACTCGCGGTATCGAATATCTGTTCGCTTTTCATCATCTTTTACAAAAATCTCCTTATCCATATCATCGTGTCAAATCTTTGCATCTGCTTCGACAAGATGCAAAATCTCGATCTCCTTGTTGTTGCTTTATTGGGACTCAATGTCCTGGTAGGAGCGGCTCCAGTAAGCCGCAGGGGTTGGCTAAATACTGCGTTTGACGACGCAAAATCCGTCGCCAAGACCACCGTTCATGACGCTGAAAAGGTTGATCAATGGGCCCATTCAACTAAGGGCAGTCAGCTCATCCACGACGGAGAGCAGGTTGGCAAGACGTTGTATCAGGCTGAACAGAGTCCACTGGGACAAAAGGTGGTCAAAGGTGCGATCAATGTTGGGAAGAATGTTTTAAAAGGAGCAGTGAAAGCCGCGCCTGAGGTAGCAGACGTGGCTGCAGAAGCCGCACCTGAAGTAGGGGCGGCGGCGCTTGTCGCTCTCAAAGCATAAATGAAATGTGCCAGTATGATTGTGCCGGTGGGGGAAGAAAGAGGAGGAGAATGAGGGGTTTGGTGATGTGAAGAAAACTGACAGCTTTCGTGTATTTTGATTCTGTTCGCACTGCTCTTGTATGTTTTGATTCGGCCGCATTGCTTTTCGGTTGGTTACAGGAGGCTCATGGCACAAAAAGCATGGAATTTGAATTTATTTTTGAGCGTAAATTATCCCGACTTATGTGGCAGCTTGCACGCAGGTGATTTGGAAGCCAGAAGCCTAGGAATTGATTTCACTTGACACTGGTCCAGTAACCCGAATTCCGAGCTACTACTCATGCTATCATAAGATAGCTTGCTACAGGAGGGTGAAGTTTACAAGTTCGGGTAGGCCGAAGGTAACGACATCAGAATAGATCATGATGATGAGAGTCTACTTAGTCAGGGATATAAACTTTAGCTAATAACTTTCTTTACAGTTTAATATTGATATCTATAAAGAGAAATTCTTTCAAAGCAGTAAAATATTGTCATAAACTGGCTATAATTAGGAGATTAGACAATCCGATCTTCCTAGTGGAGTCGTAACACAAGCCCAAGATGATATTGCGTGAGATTGGAGTGTATTTAATTTACTAGTTATTCGTCTCCTTATCTTGAAGTGATTCTCTGGTCCAGTCTCCAGCGAACTCAGCGGATTCGTAAAGAGGGACAACACGTTGAGTCCTTGATGCCGCTTCTTTCCACTTGAACTCCCACTTCATCCCGTCCTGCAGGATCAAGTCCAGTAACTCACTCAAAGGAACTGGTTCCCCACCATCATTAGCCTGTAGAGCCTCGTGCAAAGTTTCTCTTTCCCAGTACCCTCGGATAAGGTGTACTAAAGCGGCGCTCTCCCACATACCCTCCTTCCGCGGACAGCGACCGAGCAATTCTATTGCCGTAAGTCGGAGTTTGCGATCGTGGCATCTAACACAGCAATAGTATAACGGTGCTATAATACCCAGATCTGCCGTGAAGTTCAGAGGGGATTTCCCATTCCTGGAGTCTTCTTCCAACGCTGCGATTAGGGACCTCGAGAGCTCGATTATATTCTCGAAGTCCTTATTATATGGAACGTATCTTTCTCCTTCAGACACAATTTGGGATACTGGACGCGGATCATCCGCATCTGGGAGGTTGGCGTTAGCCATGATGGAGGAGGTAATATGTTGCACCTTCAACATTGCAGCCCCGCGGATTCCCTTGTTGCTTAATCTCGCACTGTTAGTGTGCATGAACCTCTCGAACGATCTAGTCCAGTCGGAGAGTTGTTCGCGGTATTTGGCGTGCGATGGGAATGTCTCTGCGTAGGCGCTGTAAGGCTTGTCTGGTTCAAACGTATACAACACTCGGAAGAGGCCTTTGACAGTTTGGTTAAGAGAGTCGCGCGCTTCTTCCAACGTTGTGAAGGCTCCTATGGTATCACGCTCAACAATGTAAGTCATTTCGCTAGCGAGCGCTTGTCGATCTGATACCGGCGCTTGGTCGATGTATAAGATTGCCTGGATGCATAGTCTTGTAAAAGCAGGTTCTAAGCTCTTGGCTGTAATATATTCATCGTCTGCGGATTGTGTCCTAAAATCACGCAGGATTTTGAGCCCGCTGCGCAAATGTACCTGGCAAAAGGTTAGCACCGCACTCAGGACGGGTAATTCAAACCTTACTATCGCCGATGTAAACTGACCCCGGAGGCTTTCAAAACAGACAAAGAGAATACATGCCATTAACGCTGTTAACGGTTTCTGGTCACCTGTAGCCAGCGACTGTATCAGACAGCCAATGGCCTTAGTATACTGACCCACTGCAAACCTCTCCCTTTCATTATCTAGCGAGTTATCTGGCTGCTTATTCGCGAAAGCCTCATGGAGGGAGCTGATCCCAATCAGGGCGTGCCTTAGCGCAGGTTCCGCTATTGCGGCCTGGAGTAATAGCTTCTCCCAAAGTGATGAATCGTAGTATCCGGACAATTCTGGCGCCGAATTGTGCAGATAGTAACTAAAGCAGCGTTTTTCTTCGGCGGTTCCAGGAACAGCTGCCGAGAGTCTCCACAGAATAAGACCCTGGCCGGCCTGAGAATTGGAGCCAAGGATATCTTCGACGTAACCGTCGCACTTCCGTCCGGTACTAGTGCATCTTCGACAAGCCGGTTTAGCCTCGTCACACTTCACACGACGAATTCTACAAAATTCAGGGTTAGGTAACAGACAGCATGGTGCCGTATGGCTGCTTACTTGCAGGTCTGACAGCCAGTTTTCACCTTGATGCCAGAAGTTCTCTTTTTAGGTGGAGCTAGAGCCCTCTTGGTGGGATCTCGCCGGTTCATGGTAATCGGATAGGTGCTGAGGATCCATGTACTTGCAAGAGAGGAATGGATACATGCATGTTTATAAGCTACACCATCTACCGGTCCAGGTAGATGGATTTACGAACGGAAATAGGAGCTAGTGGTTGCCTGGGCTGAATGCGCCCATATGCCGCAGTTCCGCTGATCGACGAAACGTTGCCAAGAGTGTACGTAAAAGTTCCCGCCACTTACAGTACACCACAGCTCGACATGTTGGTACTTAAATGACCAAATAACTATACTTTATTTTAAATCTCTAAATAGAATTCTCTATTTTTGTATGAAATCTTTTTCTTTTCTATAGGAATATTTTTAGTTTCTTCAGAAGGTATGAGGTTCTAAGGCAATTAATCGTCAGCTCGCGTTGGGCTTACGTCACATTTCGTTCCAGGAACGAAAGCGACGTTGGACGCCATCGGAGCGAGCACTCCTAAGCCCCCTGTTAGGAAAAGCTTATAGGTCCTGGAACCTCGCTGATCACTTACTATTTTTGATATTTAAGCGGCGAATATAAGGCATCCTCCGTATATAGATTTACAGTGTATACTCCCTAATTTATAGTGCACACCCCCACTAGTTTTATACTGTATACGCAGTGGCTTAGAATTTATGAGTATAAATATAACCAAAGTTGCCCATTATTCGTTCTCTTTTATTGAATACAGCGTTATCTATTATAAGATTATTTAGACGCTTAAATAGCAAGTACATATTATATACTGATATATTTAAGAAGTAAAAGCATTAAATGGCGAGTTAGGAGAGACTTAGTGAGAGTACGCTGTAGAATTTACACTGTAGAATTAGTGACTTCACACTATAAATTTAGTGAGTGGCATGTTCGCACCTTAAATATCAAAAATGGAAAGTGATCAGCAAGTCACAGCAATAAAGACGCTTAATGGACGCCCAAGTTGTGCGAACGCGATGTCAGCTGGAACGAGCCAACATTAATTTTAAAATAGAACATTCTTTGATTTTTCTAATAATAGAACGAGGGGGAAGAACTCGCGAAAAAGCACTTATTGTTTTATACCTGTCAAATAATTTGCTTAAAATCCAGATACGTATATTTTAGATGATTGTTTAACCTTCTATTGATCTATATTATTTTGATTCTTATTGTTATAGTTTAAACGTACCTCAACTCCGTTGATTTTAGGCTGTTTTTGCGCGATTTTCGCTAACCATGACGGCTCTGGTGCATCACATGGATTAGCTTAGAGGGCTATGCTCATGTAATATATTCTTGCTGACTAGCTGCTTGGCATTTTCTTCCTTTCGTATTGTGATCTCCTTTCTCCTTCGTTAATTAAGAGTGAGTAGTCCCGTCCAGTTGCGTACTTCTCTTACCGTGACACTGAGTGTACTGTTACGGCACAGCGGAGTTAGGGCGCAATCAGGCAGAACACTCTTGTATGGACGAGGGATATCAGATACAGGACTAAAGGGTCGAGGGCTGTGGGGGGTTATATTCCTAGCAGGCACAGACTTGACAATATCGGAAGCCGGAGATGATGGGGTTCGTCACATCTACGACGAGTAAAGGCGGATGTTCTTACAATTTATGCGCACCATATGACTGTAGAGTCTGAATATAGGAACCGTAGACGTCGCTGTTATTTTCCAGGGTATGTAAAGCACGGCAAGCTCTACTTCAGCACGCTAGTAGCTGCCGTTGAAACTTATAGTGTGATGGTAAGGCGTTTTTGTGTCTCGGGCCGCAAACGAATATGCCTAGCCGGCCAGAACAATACGTCTCACTGGAGAACCTATTCCGTGTATCTATTCTTAGGTTCAGTGGTAACGGCTGAAATATCGGGGGAAATACGAGCATGCCTATCAGACTTGCCAGATAAGGTGATATAAGACATCAAACATGTAAAAACACATTACATACCACGCCCGGTAGCTATACATTTATTCACCTTCGACGAATCTACATAGATATACTACTGCAGAATCCATCACGTACAGTCTAGAAAGGCCGATAAGCCGAGGTTATGATTAAGTACTGCTACGTTGCGCGGTTTAGACGCAATGATATTCAGCGCCTTGTCGCCTTTTCTTATTAAGAAGGAAATCCTCATGTTGATCTGCTGGCACTTCTCAACTTGTCGCAAAAATTTCTAATCTGATATTGCTTCCAACCAGTCTCTCGTAATGAAGTTGCAATGGCTGTCCCTTTTCGCAGCCCTCCTTGGCTCGTACCGAGTATAAGCTGCTGCGGCTTTTGCTCACTTTATGGTACGTACCTATAAGGAGCGCCCACCAGGTCCACCAGGTCCTCTCGGGCTGGTTAGTCACGGTTTCTAAATACTAATGTAGGTCGGAAACGTCCCTTCTTGGACCATTAACGACTGGACGCACAGTATTCAGCTCGCTGCTGCTGCTCACATTGATGGATTTGCACTTAATATGGCTAATGGTTGGCCTTCGAATGATCCATCACTAGCCCTTGCGTTTAGTGCTGCCTAGGCTCAGGACTCCTTCAAGCTTTTCTTTCTTTCTGCTATGCTGGTAATGCCTCCTGGGTGAAAGAAGATGTCACAAGCCTAATTAATCAATACAAAACCTCCTCCGCCTATTTTCACTACGAGGGAGCTCCATTTGTCTCCACATTTGAAGGACTAGGGAGTGCCTCCAATTGGATTAACATTACAGCCCAGACGGGCTGTTATTTTGTTCCGGATTGGTCTTCTGTGGGTGCAGGTCCTGCGATTGCTCTTGGGAATGGTGTTGCCGATGGGCTATTCAGTAACACTCTAGCATCTTTGTGGGATCGATTCACAACATACTAACCGCGTTCCATAGGCTGGGCCGCATGACCGTGGGGTGACTTAAATATGACAACCTTCGTTGACACTTCATACAATCAATTCCTTTCTGGGAAACCGTGCATGATGCCCTCTCGCCTTGGTTTTATACAAATCTCCCGGGATATTCCAAGAACTAGTTATGGCGTGGGGATGACTTATGGTATCAACGCTGGCAACAAGTCCTATACATCCAGCCAGAGATTGTTGAAATTATATCCTGGAACGACTTTGGAGAGTCTCGTTATATTGGTCCCCTCGACCCCAGTCAGTACGGGCTATTTACAGTCGGGGATGCACCATTCAATTTCACTAAGAACATGCCTCACGATGGTTGGTGTCAATTCCTCCCGTTCTTGATTGACACCTATAAAAACGGTCGAACGAGCGTCAATGAAGAGAAAGTTGCGATTTGATACCGAACTAGCTTGGCCAATGATTGTAATGATGGTAACACGACCCGGAATACGGCTTCATAACTATAATTTGAGTTCTCTCTCCTGCTGAAGTTGCACAAGACCGACTATTCATCTTAACGCTTCTTGTTGGAGATGCGGATAAATAGAGGGGTTGGGCCAATCATCCTTAGGCATACCATTCAAGACCATCTATTAGGAGTCCTTGAGATAGGCTCTTCTAACGCAACCACCATTAACCAACCAAGCATTAAGCAGGACACCGAACTACAACAGCGAATGAGCAAGTTCTTACAATGTATATGCACATCCTAATGGGTTGGCTGAAAATTATTGATTTTACAATAATACGCGCCGACACGTTCTTGTGCGTCTAACCCGGGTGCCGCTGGCTACCTGAACAAAATTAAATCGCCCTGCAAATTGGTATCCCGGTCATCACATTTCCATTTAGATTTAGCCATGCTTGTCTTCGAGGCTGAGTCTCTTAGTCTTTGTATTATCTTACATATATTGCAGCTTTTCAAGACGGCCCATACCTCCCACTGGTGCCACGATCGCAAACCGAGCCTTGCTCAGCGACCAGAAAGGCACACCGACCAGGCTTGCCAAAAGCCTCCTGTGCTTCTCCTGAAGATGGTGTCGTCTTCGCTGGTCGTTCAACTCAAAGTACCCAATAGCCTCTCAGCTGCAGCCTAAGGAAGCGTACTGTTCTAGCCCCTTCCACCACCCAGCCTCAATTTCCCCATCTACGGTTGGTCAGCGCGCACACCATACTGGCAGCCTCACGCATTGACAGCATACCCGAGCCTCATTACATTGCATCTGCACACTGCCACTCTCTTCTGAGAAGACTGCTAGAAGATTCTCTCATCTGTTATAACCCTCTCCTCGCCAGAACATTTACCTCCAGAGAAATCCATTAGATCAAGTCTTTATTCATGGCCGCCCAATCCCTCTGTCTATATGGGCTCTTTCCCTCTAACTTTTAAAAGGCTCAAAGAATCTTGCCTTAAGATCACTTCCTCCAATATAAGATCTAAATCATCAGCAATACAGCAAGCAGCTGATACATCACTGAGCTCAGAATTCAAAACTTCATCTGCTGTTCCTGTAGATGAGATATTAGAGTTACCAACAAACGATCCGAAGAATCCGTTAAACAAAGTATTTGAGCTACCGGCAAATACAATGTTGCCAGAAGAAAGCACAGCAA
This sequence comes from Oidiodendron maius Zn, assembly GCA_000827325.1. Classification (NCBI taxonomy): domain Eukaryota; kingdom Fungi; phylum Ascomycota; class Leotiomycetes; family Myxotrichaceae; genus Oidiodendron; species Oidiodendron maius. Next base: position 1,186,977 of record KN832880.1, on the reverse strand, counting down.
AAGTCATCTGCGAAGGCTCGCCTTCACCTAAAGGTATGAAGTAAAAATAAATCAAATTTGGCTTAAAATAGGCTAAGTAATGTCAAGATCGCTGGTTGGGTGCTAAGCTCCTCGAAATTACTATTTCTATCGTGGCTTCACGATCAATTTCTGCACATGCCTCGGAAGATGAGATTGAGGTATGTACTGCTTCTATACTACTGATTCATACTTTGTGGTACGACTTTACCTCTAATTTACGTGGCCTGTAATAGAAATTATGCCAAGAGATGAAGAAAGATTTTCCATTTGAACAGTGCTTCAAGGAACTGGACGTTGGACGAGGAACTGAATTGGAAGGTTCTAATTATCCCCGTCTCCTGGAGAGCCTACTGGGTCAAATATGCCTCCAGGGAAAAAGTGATTTCTCCGACATTTTCTCCAAGTTGGGACGCAACATCGACCCTTGGCCAAATCGAAATCAAAAGTACTTGGTCCAGCCGCTACAGCCACACCCTGATCATGCAACCCAAGAGGTAGCAATACTAGGTAGTACATCTCAAGATACAACGACAGAGGAAGGATCTACATCCGATGCAAACCACCCTACCAGAAGCACCTCTCAGCGACTTGTGTCTGAGACCCCACCTACTGAAGTTGATGAAAAGTTTGAAAGGCTACTTCGAAACCTTGACGAAGTAAGAGAATTACCAAGATATAAATCGGTTTTCTATGAGTATGGCAATCTCACGGGGTTCAGGCCGTCGTATGTGTACAACGAAAGGCAATTGGGCTTTAAGACCATGTATTATTGCACGGCCACTTTCAGAGGAGTGGAGGTAGTTGGGCTAGAATGCGGTAACAAAAAGGACGCAGGACATATGGCTTCGAAGGCACTTGCAGAAAAATTGCTAGCAGGATCCCAGTGTAGAGCATGAGTTTTATTTTAGAAATGTCGACTTTCTTTACCTAACTACCTCAGTTTCCACTTTTGTTTCATAAATGTAAGGCAAGAGATACAACACATCGTCCATCGATAATTTATACTACACGACGCATTTTGCTCATCACGCACACCTGCTTGGGAGCGAATGCATGTTGGATCCAATCGAAACGATCCGACGATTAGAGGCAGTACGTCGTCATCATGCCCCACCTAAAGGAGACCTTCCTATATAGGCGACGAGAGCTGCCGCTGAGAATTGCTGCCTGCGCTTAATTACAGTTCGAAATTTAGTTAAGTTACAGTAATAGAAGATAACAAGAGCACACCTACTTTCATCTTTTAAGAGTGGGTGGGTGATTAAAGTTCCTCCTGAGTAAATGAGCTGATCAAACTTTCCTCTCTGCTCAATCCTCGCCGCAACGGCGTCTTGTTTGCCCCCATCAAGCTTGTAGGTGACCTGGTCACCTCATCCAGCCCTTCACGTGCTCTGCTTCCATTCGCAGACTGGTCCTGTTTCCATTTAGTCCCAGGGATACAGTCGGCTCTCGGAAGGGCAGGGTGCTGGCGCTACTTGCTACAACAGCGAAACCAGCTCAAATCGAAAGCAGCCAACGTGTTTACGTATCCAAGATGCCTTTCTCTGCCGGAGAGGGGAATTTGCTCCAGCTGAACCAAGAGGAATTTGACTTCAATATACAGTTTGAGCAGCTATTCTTCTCCATCATTCCATCTATTTTGTTCATCGTAACATCATTATGGCGGACGCTTTCTCAGGCAAGGAAGCCGACCGTGGTGAATGCTCCGGTTTTCCAACTTATTAAATTGGTATACTCTTCCTCCAATTATACGGATGTACAATCCTAACCTGCTGATTAAACTGCCATAGGGTGCGATCACAACCTATGTCGGGCTTGAACTTTCACTCCTCATCTTGGTTGCGGTTGGGTCCTTCCATGTAACCAGCATGTTTGTAGCTGCCGCGGTCCTCAAGCTTGTGTCAGCCCTATTTATGATAACGCTAAGTGTGGTTGATCACAGCAGAAGCCCAAGGCCGTCTGTGCTGCTGAATAGTTACTTGTTTTTGACTCTTCTCTTGGACGCGGCCCAGACAAGAACGCTATTTCTGTCATCGGGTGACAAGCCCGAGCTCACCTACAGTAGCATTTTTAGTGCTGCTATAGTTCTGAAAGTTGGGATATTGCTATTAGAAGCCCAACGAAAGTCCAGATGGGTAAATTGGGATGAGAAGGAGCACAGCCCCGAAGAGACTAGCGGGATCTTTTCCATTGGAGTCTTTTTCTGGCTCAACAAGATCTTCCTACAGGGATACAGCAACGTTTTGACAATGAAGGACCTTTACCCCCTCGATAGCTCTTTAGACGGCAAATTGCTCCACGAAGAGTTCTCCAGGCATATGGATTACTCGAAACTCAAGGACGACAAATTTGGTCTTGTGAAGGTGCTAATACGCACACTGAAAGTTCCTCTCCTACTTCCTATTCCTCCACGCCTGGCACTTCTTGGTTTCACATTTTGCCAACCTTTCTTTATTGCAAAGCTGTTGGATCAGCTATCCAAGCCTGAAGTAGATGCGAATGTCGGATACGGCTTAATCGGTGCGAGCATACTGATTTACTCGGGAATTGCCATCTCCACGGCCATCTGCTGGTATTGTGAACCCACCAAAGAATTACCAGCAAGATCTGCTGCTCATACATAAATATAGGTACTTCCACCACCGAATGCGCACTATGGCAAGATCAATACTAGTTACCGAGACCTTCATCAAAGCCACAAAAGCTCGTTTCGGAACCGGCGATGACAGTGCTGCGCTGACTTTAATGAGCACAGACATAGAGCGAATCGATGTGGGCTTCAGGTCTCTGCACGATATTTGGGCGAGCATTATCCAGGCTGTTCTGGCCAGTTGGATGTTGTACAACCAACTTGGCGTAGTCTTCATCGCACCGATAGGAGTGGTTATAATCTGTTTTCTTGGATTGGTGATCCTTATGAGGTTCACTGGTGACTCACAGAGAGCCTGGATGGCAAGAGTCCAGAAGCGTGTCGGTCTTACCGCCACGGTCATCTCCAGCATGAAGAATCTGAAGTTATCTGGACTCTCTGGTGCTGTCAGTGACTTCGTGCAGAAGCTCCGTGTAGAAGAGCTGGCTGCGGCATCCCGATTCCGCAAGATATCCATCATTGCGGCCCTCTTTGGTTATATTCCGATGTTGATCAGCCCGCCACTAACCTTCGCATTCGCTCAACGGACACTAGATGCCTCGAGGATGTTCACGAGTCTTTCTTACCTTTTGCTTTTGACCAACCCGTTGTCGTTGATCTTCCAAACTATCCCCCAGCTCCTCTCTGGGCTAGCCTGTTTAGGCCGAATCCAGGCCTTCCTAGTATGCGAGACTCGGCATGATTTTCGCGAAGTTCTTGGTGATCTGAGATTAAATTCAGAGAAGGCCCGAGCAGATACTGTAGCTTCGTTGTCACAACAGGACCTGGCGCATCCTGTTGTCATCAAGAACGGAAAGTTTGGCTGGGAAGCAGACAAATTCGCCTTGCGGAACGTAAATACTCGAGTATCTAAGTCCTCACTCACTATTGTCGTAGGACCAGTTGGGTCAGGGAAGTCCACACTCTGCAAGGCACTACTTGGAGAAATTCCTTTTAGCGAAGGCAGTGTAATTTTGAGCACTAGGTTCCCCCGCATTGGGTTCTGCGACCAAACAGTATTTCTCTCGAATGGGTCGATCAGAGACAACATTGTAGGATTCTCTCCGTTCGATTATGAAAGATATGCCGAAGTCATTGAGGCTACGGCTCTTGGCTTCGACTTTGACACACTTCCACAAGGCGACAGAACGAATGTCGGATCTGATGGGATCACATTATCCGGGGGCCAGAAACAACGCGTTTCTCTCGCGCGGGCTCTGTATTTGCAATCCGATCTGCTAGTGCTAGATGATATCTTTAGTGGGTTAGATGCGGATACTGAGGAGCAGGTCTTTCGGCAAGTCTTCGGGCCAGGTGGACTACTCAGACGACGACGCTCTACGGTCCTGTTGTGCACCCATAGCATCAGACATCTACCTGCGGCAGACTACATAATAACACTCGGAGACGGCACCGTCATCGAGCAAGGTAGCTTTGAGAAACTCATGACCCGTCAAGGATATGTTCAGCGTCTAGGAGTAGGGGCCTCTTCTGACAGCGATCCTTCGCACGAGAAAACGACATCAAAGAAGAGCATGAGGGAATCAGAGACACAACTGCTCCACACGATGACGACCAACACATCATCCCTTACGCCGGATACTGCTGAATCGCGGCAAGTGGGCGATAAAACGGTATACAAGCATTACTTCAAGAGCATGGGACTCCTTGTGGCAGCATTTAGTTTGTTCTTCGCTGCTCTTTGGGGTTTCTTCACGAACTTTCCAACAATTTGTGAGTTTGCTTTGTCTTCGGGCAGCAGAGCCACGACTGGTTTGGCTTTTGAATGGACATAAATGGAGCTGTCCTGAAATTGAGAAACCTACCATAATGTATGATTAACTAACACTACTTATTACAGGGCTCAGATACTGGTCTGACAATGTTGACTCAGAATATCCAGCTCACTCTTACGCCTACTACGCCGGGATATATGCTTTGCTTCAAATCTGCGGCGTGATATCGCTGTTTCTCCTTATTATCACGATCTTCATCGTCTCTGTAAAAAGGGCGGGTGCCAATCTCCACCAGGAAGCCCTTCGTACACTGATTCGAGCACCGCTACGCTTCTTTACCGCGACGGATACCGGAGTTATCACCAATCTATTTTCGCAAGATTTGAATCTTATCGACACAGAGCTGCCAAATGGACTATTGAATACTATGTTTAGTGTAAGTTTATTGCAATTGGACACCGATTAGAAGCCTGCAGTGATATTATCACTAGGTTTTTGGAGAACTCTCAGGGAAAAAGACTCCTGTCTAACAACAACTCCTAGGTTTTTCAAGCAATGGGAGGAGCGGCTGTTATAGTTGCTTCATCTCCGTACATAGCCATAAGCTACCCTTTCCTCGGCGCCCTGCTGTATATCGTGCAAAGGTTCTACCTGCGGACTTCCAGGCAGCTAAGGTTGCTAGACCTCGAGGCTAAAAGTCCCTTGTAGTATGTCCATCTCCACCTGCTATCACACATTGGGCAATTGCTGTGCTCTATATTGACCTGTACTCGCTTAGCACGCATTTTCTTGACACTCTTAAGGGCATTACAACTCTGAGAGCCTTCGGTGAGTAACATGTGAAATCACGACCGACACTGAAGCACGTCTAATAAGGCACCAAATGATATCTCGAGTTAAGATATCGCGCTGCTCATTTGTATAATCCAGGGATGACTGCTAACACTGGAGATACGCAGGCTTTATTCCCGACGATATCGAAAAGAACGCTCGCCTGATTAATTCCAGCCAACGACCGGCATATCTCCTCGTCATGATTCAACAATGGCTGAACCTCGTTCTTGACCTCGTAGTCATGCTGATGGCAGCTGTTCTGACGACCCTTGCTGTTCGGCTTAACTCCAATTCTGGTTTCATTGGCGCTTCTTTGGTCACACTCATGAATTTCGGAAATAATCTTTCAGGTATTGTCATATTCTATACCAGGTTGGAAACATCCATCGGAGCAATAGCCAGACTCAAGACGTTCAACGAAAACGTGAAGCCGGAAGGCAGAGATGAAGAGGATATTGTACCTCCTGAACAGTGGCCGCAGAGCGGTGTGACAGAGTTAAAGGGTGTATCTGCGAGTTATGAGTAAGAGAAACATCTTCACGATTATTATAAAGCTAAGCATAGTTAACGCCCCGAGTAGTGCAGAGGACCAGATCGATAGCACACCCAACTTAGCCCTCCGTGACATTCACCTGACGATCAACTCAGGCGAGAAGGTCGCCATCTGCGGTCGTACCGGCAGCGGCAAGTCGAGCCTGGTAGCCCTACTCCTCAAGCTCCTCGATCCCCTTGCGGAGACCGCAGAAAATGTAGTAATCGATAATATACCGCTCCACCGCATAGACCGGCCCACGCTGCGTCAGCGAATAATTGCAATTCCCCAGGAAGCCGTATTCTTGCCCGACGGGTCCACCTTCCAGACCAACCTGGACCCGCTCGACATCTCAACTCCTGAAGAGTGTCAAGTTGTCCTTGCGGCCGTGAACCTGTGGCAGTTCGTTCAGGAGCGGGGTGGTCTGGACGCAGGCATGAGCACGGGAACTCTCAGTGCGGGACAACGCCAGCTCATGTCGTTTGGTCGCGCACTGCTGAGACGGCGCATCCGGTCGCGTAATCTGGGGATAGGTGGCGGAGGCTCAGAGGGCGGTATTCTGTTGTTGGATGAGGTGAGTTCGAATGTCGACCACGAGACGGAGCGCGTTATGCAAGAGATTATCAGGGCTGAATTTAGGGACTACACGGTTGTGGCGGTTAGCCACCGGCTGGGCATGATTATGGACTTTGATAAGGTTATCGTCATGGACACGGGAGAGATTGTGGAGGTTGGAAATCCGATGGTGTTGGCTAGAGAGGAGGGGACTAGGTTTGGAGAGTTGGTGAAGGCTGGGGCGAAGTAGAAAGAAACGGGAGCTATCTCCATAGAGCAGTAGATATAAGCGGATGTAATTAGATTTAAAAGCTCGGTACAAATCTAAGGAAGTGTGCAGAAGAAAAAAGTCTTAAGAATCAGGAATCGAGGTTCGTTTATCGACATTGCTAAAAAATTCTCACCTGCTGCACATCTCGCTATCTATCTACTTTATAAGCCTATCTTATTTGTGATCGTGTAGCACCTTCTATTTAGATTCCCGACAATGCTAGAACTCGGCAGAATCGCTAGTTATTACTTAGCCAACTAATAGAGCTGCTATATTAAGATAAATCGGCTTGCAATTGCAAGAAATATTGTATATCCTTAGATACTACTCCTTCCTACTAAAATATACTATTCTCTGCATATTAATAAATTAGTCCTATAAGATGACAAGGAATATGATTGCAAGGAGCCAAACATGCATTGGCGTTTAGGCGATGAGGAAGCCGGAGGGAATGTTGTACAGAAGCGATTGGCACCGAAGCAAGAGCTCTCCGAATTATTGCACTTACGAAACTTGCTTTCTCCAGTTTACAGACAATGGCGACTGTTAGTATTTCCCTTTAAAGGCAAGTTCAATATTTACGCGCCGCACTTTTCGCAGCCCCAAACTCCTGTAAGAGGGAGACAGCCAATCAGAATGATTATTACATCCAGCCAGCTCGACGCTGTATAGCCGCTGACTGTCGGCGCTTACTGGAATCAACACTGAAACCACTAGGACTGAGACTAAGTGCGTAAATGAACAGACCGTTTGATAAGGGAGCTGTTGGTTTATAAAAGAATGTTAGAGTCAACATTATATCCAAATAACAGCAATAGAGCAACTATACTTAAACATGTACGACGAAACTGGCGACGTGATATCCTGGGACAAGCATCCGAGGGTAAAACTTCGTGAAGCGCGGGAGCTATTAAATATAGCAAAAGTTTTGGGCCTTGACTCGGATCTTCGTGTATTTCATCGTTTCGATAAGCTCCGTGTCTTCTATATCCTTCGTCTCCAGCGTCGTTTATCAGAGATGACTGAGAAGTTAGAAGAAATGGTGCCGACCAGTAAGGATATCATGGCGTCTGATGAAACTGCATTGAAGGACAAAGATGGAATACTGGACAAGCTTATACAGGACATAGAGAGTACCCTAAAGGAGTACGGTACGGATATGTTACCCGCGAGGAGTAAGTCGGCTAATATTCTCTAGATAATGCCCTCGCTGCCCAAGATCGGATTGAAGGGTCGCGCAAACCAGAAGAAGAATTCTTAACTTCTTTCAAAAGAGACCTTGCAACGGCATTCCCCATTCTATCTAATGACTTTGAGGCGGACTCTAAGTTTCGTCTTAATACACTAGTGGCGACGCCGATAGAAGCAAAATCTTGGTTTCACAGATTAATTGGCCATCACCCATTCCTTGCTAAACGCTTTGGCACTGTATGTCTCTAACCAAAACATTCCCATGGCCTAGCAGCGGGAGTATAATTCTTTTACCACTGTTCTATCCATTCGCTTGATATGATTTGACAATGAAGTTAGGAATTTAAAAGACCTAAAGAAGAAGCAGGACGGGAAGTGCCAGAACTCAAGGACATAATGATCTACTCAGATCAAAAAGTCCGGCACGCAGATCGAATCTTCATGAACGTTAGCTTCTGCCTCCTTCTTCTTTGTCCTGTTATCGTGCTTTCACTGGTAGATAATAGAGCTGTCAAACTATCAGTAGTGGTTGGATTCTTGCTCTTTTGTGCGGTTCTCTTGGCTATAGGAACTAGTTCAAACAATTCTGCTCTGGCGGTCCTAGCTGGGTGAGTTACTCTCTGTCTTATATTAATGAATTATTTAAGCGTCCTAACATAGTCTTAGATACGGCGCATTCCTTATTTTCTTTCTTGGCTTGCGGGTGGATTCATCTTAGATTGAATAATACTATAATCAGGTCCTATATTTTTGGACAGAGACAATCTTACAAGATATACTGAAACCCCACATCCCAAGTTCTACCACCATATGAAAAAAACGTTCACGTGACCGAAATACCGAACTCTTGCACGTGACTCCGAGCACTATTGGGGACCGAGCTTACGAGATCTCTATGACATAGAACATTATAGGAGATATAGTAAAGAAAGGGGGTTAGGGGGGCTTGCCCCTTTAGATGATAAATAATAAAAAAGGGGAGGGTCTAGGAATCCCCCTTAGTAAATTAGTATATACCTTATTCTCTAGCTAAACAGCTATCACTAAAGAAAAGTAGCAATACAATGGGCTCCTTCTTTTGTGGGCGTAGCGAGAAATTAACCCTAGTCTATTGGATATTGGAGAGATTGCGAACCTTTGAAATAGAATTGAAAATACAACTAAATGTTTCTCATAATACAAGTAAATAGGGACTTCGACCAGAATCAAACAAAGCAGGCGTTCAATCCCCTTGGCGTGTAAACTTATCTACGGATTTCTTCCAACGTATTTTCCTTTCAAGGCGAATGACCTTCTGACTGTCCTTGTCTACTACAAGATCAAGGTTTAGTTCTCTCCAGCTGTTATAGTCAAGTCGATCAAGAGTAAATCCCACATTAGACAATGGCCGAAGCCGGATGGTATAGTTTCCAGTGCGAATGAACCCCATATCCTGCGTTTGAACGAGCCCGTTGGTGGAATTTGGTGCCGTACCAACCATGCTTACCAAGAGGCTGCCTGGCCGGATGACGATTGACAGTTCGCTATCCTCGTTGACGTATGTGCCATCTAATTGAATTGAAACCGGGTCTTTCACGTCTTGTTGACTATCCTCGTCTGCAAATTCATTCAAGAGTTTGCGGCCCTTGATTGCAGAATGCGAGGACATATCCGGAATGTCCACCCTTTTGTTGTGTGTTATGCCCCTCCGAGGGAGCTCTAAGTCAAAGATCTCCTGCAGAAGGAGCCGGGAAATGTGGTCTGCGGCATCACATATGCCTGTGGTATTCGTTAGCACTATGACAAAAGCCGAATACTTGGGAATGAAATAGTAGCATGAAGAGTATCCTTCAATGTGGCCGGCAAGATAGTACGCCGGCACCTGCTTTCCGTTTTTTCTCATTCCTAAGCGATATGTCGAGCATACATCCTTCGTGACGAGGCGGTTGAGGGACATACTGCCCACTAGCGACGAATCAAGAGTTGTTCGAATGCCAAAGATAGTTAATGCATCCTTAGTCTTGTCGTCTAGTGTCACCCGACGCATGAGATAAGAGCGGACGATGCTTCTGCTGAAGATAGACTTATAGTTCTCGTCGTTGATGCAGGTCAAGAGCCCCCGGAAGAGAATTGCCAAGTCTCTGCAACAGCTGTAGGCACCGAAAGCAGCGTTGACAGTGTCTCCCACGCCATAACGCATTGTCTTAGCTGGTACACGATGGCCATCCACTGACATGGTATAGGGAGGTGCAATGCCAGTAACTGAAGTACCAGGGTAGCCTAAGGAGGTACGCGTCATGCGAAGAGGTCCAAATAAAAGTTCTTCAATGACACTTTCGAGAGGCTGCCTAGCAATAGCTTCGATGAGACAACCAACCAGTATGTAATTTCCGTTGCTGTAGATGCTCTCATTTTCCTGTGTATCTCCAGCGTTGGCTCGCCGCAAAGCGGCTCTAAGGAAGGTTTCTTTTGACGTGAATGATGTCCCATCCGGACCTAAGATGTCGTGTGTCATAGGTGGAAGTGCGTTGAAGTGGATGAGGACATGCCAAAGTGTCGGCTTTCCCGGAAGGTCTTCTATTTGGTTGTGGGCGTCGCGAAATCTATTGAATAGGACTGTAAACTCGATATCCCAAGGGTTGGGAAACTCTCGTTTAAGGATTCTATACCCTTCATATGTTTCTCCTTGACAAGCGGAAAGGGGTATGTCGACGATAATAATGAAAAGCAGGGCGATAAGTAATTTGGTTTGCGATCCGATAGCATAGATGGTAGAATCATCATCAGCTATATCACCACCACTTCCTTCTCCATTATTGGAATATATACCCCTTTGTAGTGTCCCCCCTGCTTGTTCAGCATGAACAGTAACCTGAGAGACGTTTGCATATTGTAGGATTTGTCGGATGTAAGGACCGAGGGGGACGAGGAGGTCGGAAGATATGGGCATGGCAGAAGGCGTCTACGTGCTTCTCTGAATAATATCGATGCTAGCCTCAAAGGCCGTTGGAACTCCGGTTTGATGAAATCGACGGTATTGCTAGATGAATTTCAAATCGGCAAGATACGTGGGAATGCGAAAGCTGCTCGTGGGAGGCGGACGGAGCCCCTTAAACCCTCCATCGAGCCAAAGACCACCAGCGGCATGGTCATGTGTGACTTGGGGAGAATGTTCAGGAAGCGCCAGCGTCAAGTCTGTGACAAGAACTGGAGCGAATAACGAGGGTGATAGGAGAGAGGAAGCCCAGGAGAGAAAAGGGGGGGGCCAGGAGATGGAGGCCAGGAGAGGAGTGAGGGAGAAGCGGGCTGTGAAAGAGGGGGAATGCACCCACTTGACAAATAGGATATGCCGCGTCCTTCGCCGCGGGAATCGTTTGGGACCAAGCTAAGGGCAAAAGCCGACTTCGACCGCATCTTGAGACGTCGAGGGCTTTTGCAACCGGTCATTATCTAAAATCTTCTTCAAATGGTCAGAAAACATCCGTCGGTGCTGCGATGGATAGGACACTGGCACACAGCCCTTCCCGAATGGATCTCATGCTAAGATTCTGGATGACGCGTAGACCAAGCACGACCTCATACTACCCACTCTGCCGATATTTTCGCATCATTTCCCGCTTTTGGGCCGATGCAACACAAGTCCCAACCCTGAAATTGGTATACCTTCCGGAAGATGTTAGTGAGATGCGCGTATGGATCTGTTGGTTTCCTGGGAGGAGAATTAGGGATCATGGAGGTGGCCTATCCCAGTTAATCCAGATCTGTAGCTGCTGTATCTTCGAGATATCTTGGTTTAGGTGACTAATCCAAACTGCTAACCGCCATGGCTGTAGGCTTAAATGATCTCAGCACTTGCTTTCGATTTCACTCCCGCTCAAGAGCAGCTCCGAAGGAAGCCCAAGATTCACGGGGAAATGATCTTAAAATCGAGCGACTTCTTGCAAATACTCTTTATTCGTGACTTGGGTTGTTTTTGAAACATTAATTCCGCTAACACCTAATCATTCCTGGGTTATTGAGGTGTTTCGTGAATATGAATCACGCGTCTCAGATGACGCGCCGGGATCGGAAGACGATGTTGTTTCTCGCATCTCCTAGAGAGAATTCTTTTTGGCAGTCTCATGAGTTCGATGAAGGATAAAAATTCTATCTTGCGAATTTTTGGTCGATTATTTGCGCTGTCGACCCAGCAAGGCACTTGCGCGAGACTTTGGTTCTGTGGTGCAGACATTCCCGCCGGCAGCACAAGTGAAGGAGCCAATTTTTCAGCGCAAGATTCCGAGCTTGTTCTCTCCTCCCTCTCTCATTTTTATTTTTTATTTTTATTGTTTGCGGACAATCTGGGTATTGAATGTCGTACACAATCATAGAAAACGAAGTGCGGAAAAGCGACACTTGTCGCCATCTTCTGTTTTAAAATCAGAGAATTGGATAGAATGAGCCTGCACCAATTGCGCAAGAGCTCTCCAATAGCTACTCAGCAGTTTCTCTGTGGTAATTTAAAGCGACAGTGCCTTTCATCCCCTTGTCATGAAGGAATGTCGTTGCATTTGGGGGGCTGCCAGTAGCGCGACGACATGCAGCCGCGTCAAAACTGCTGGATGGTCTGCTTCAGCAGCGAATAGAAACCCAGCTCTTCGATTTGCCCCTTTTGGGTGCGATGCAGAAGCATCCCGACAAAATCGGATCCCTTCGATGCACAGTGCTCAGCAAGTCATGTAACAACACGTCATATCGTCCTTCCAACTATTCTTGTGTCGAAAGCACTGATATCCTCCTCCGAAGCTCAGGCAAAGCGATCCTTCGACATTTTCCCCGATCCCACGGCACCGAGGCAGAGCAGTCATAGAGTTGCTCCAAACTATGTCAGGCTCAGTTGCATTTACAGGAGATAGGGACAAGAAGAAGAAGAAGAAGAAAGATGGAGGCCATATCGATCCTGCGGGAGATTACGACCAGTCGCCCAGTTCGGACGAGGGCAAATTTGGCGACCCCAAGTCAGGTGGACACGAGGAGAATGCGACGACTTCAGGAGGGCAAACCGGGAAGAGTAAGGGGCAGAAAAAGAGCAAAGAGAAGAAGAAGGCAAAAGGTTCTGGAGGGGGCTAACAAGTACGTTTGTTGAGATCCAAAGTACGAGCGTGAGGTTCTGGACACTGACACACAGCACAGAGGGCCGTGGGGGGTGGCAGTAGCGGTGGCGGAAGGTCTTAGGCCAGCTCTACTCATCCACACCCATCGCGCCTCCTTGTGATGGACAGGGATGAGATTGGCACGGAGATGAAGGAAGCGGTGGATCAAGAAGGTCGAATGAAGACCGCCGTCCACATATGGATCCTATTCTCTCACTCCACAATGGGGTCGGATACGCTGCAACAGTCGATCTTCGAGATGTGTGTCTATTTCAGCAGGTTTTCGCAAGCTAGATCTGCACGAGGAATAATTGTGTGAAACGCGTTCAGGGAACGGAAGAATCAAACAGACTCCCAATAAATTATGATGCTGCTAGGTCGTAACTTCGTGGCAGTTCCATGACCTGTGATTATCCTTTTGTAGCATTGATTCCCCCATCTTTGCACACTAGGACTGTGTCTATGTGCAACAATGATGGCAGCCGTGACAATGCGCCCGATGTCTGTGCCGCACAACTGCTGTGCGCTACTGTAGAAGTCGTGGTCAGCGACTCGGGCCGGTCCATACGTTACCCCGGTCTGGTTAATTTGCTTCGCCCGCTTCCTTATTAGCACCTGTTTCCCTTCGAGGCGGTAAAATGTGGTACAGTAGAGGAGCAGAGTATAAACATAGGGGAGGTCGATTAGGTAGGAAATGATATGTACGCGCTTTCCTCCACACCAAAATTCCTATCAGTAATCCCGCGTCCGAACCATACTCTCACTAGAGCAGTCCTATCGCGGCACCAACAACGCCTCCTATCGCGACACCCGAAGAAAATCTAGAGCTGTTCGTAGCACTAGCAAACAAAGCAGCAGTGCCCGTCGTAGTAACAGTCGATATGGCGCGGTCCTAGTAGTCGATACCCCCAAATCTATCTCAGCCTCCGCCGCAGGCATAAACGCCACGCCTGTGGACCCAACGAGGCACTTGATGTGAAATTATTACTGCAGCATGAATGCTCCCCGCTCCCGCCACAGCAGAATGGATTCGTGAATATGCCCGCGGAATAAGGGCAGAGATTTTGCACAGTTGAGGGATTATCCATATTTATTTTAATATTGTTAGATACTTTGATTCTTATTGTGAGTTGAGCGGAAGGGGTGGCGGTATGGATGGAGGGAGATGATTTGGAAAAATATTCTTTGTTTGCACTGCTGCTGACACACACTCGACGTCCACGATTGGTCTGTACCCCCCCTCTATACACGTATCCAGAAGAACCCAGACACCATCCATTCGTAGTGCACACATCATTCTCTGAAACTACACGCCTACAGTTGCACTATATTCCAACCAGTTAGAGAGGGGGGGTAACCTCGGTGCCGTCTGAGTAATAGCATTGCCATTCGGTAACAGAAAAATTGAGTCGATATATCAAGCCAAGGTTAATAGAGGAATGTCACGGTCGGCGCATTTGCTTTGTGTAATGGAGATATCCCGAGCGGAGACAATGGTGGTTTATGATGTGTGTCTAGTTGTCTAGTTAGCTAGCAGTGTGGGAATGGAGAGGCTGATCCAGCCAAACTCCATCCGACGAAACAAATGACTTGCCTTCCGAAACAAACCGGAGAGACAGTACCATGTTGGTTCACCGACTTAAATTATTTGCGACGATCGTATTTTTAAATTTCAAGGTGATTCTAGACGTCCCGCCCCTATCAGGAAGTTTCAGCCTGTCCACCGCAGAGACCACGAGGCTCAGACGTGCCAGTAGCAAGGAGCGGATAGGTAGGTCTTAGGGTTAGAGCGATATAGAGACGAAAGAAAATCGCGATCCGCACCGAAACTTACTACGAATCTACGCTTCTAGGGTGAGAGGGATTGCTCTGATCCCGGCATTGAACTCGATATGGCGATGACCTGCGTCGCTCACATATGCGATATGCGGTCTGATTGGCTGTGTGCACAATTTTTAAGGACGAGTACTTTGTATATACTAATACATGGGCATCGTCCCTAAAATCGACAATATCTTTCTAACTTCAGAATTTGAGGCATGTTCATTCAATTGAGCATATGCCCAGAAAGTGCCTTTGCCTTTCGCAGACTCGAACTTTACTCGGAACCGTCCTCATCAAAAGGGCTGACTCCCCCAACTTCTTATTAACATGCTCCATATTGACGCGGAGCAGTGATTCAAAAGAGTAGAGCAGTACGAATAGAATAGCGACACTTCCAGAAGTCAGTCTGAGCATATCATATCCCTCTATCTCTACTTTTACGCATTCTGAAGAGACGAACATGCTCACACAGTGTTGTAGATCTCAATGTGATTCTCAGCGTTGTGGCAGCGCCCATACAGCACTTCTTCTAAGAAATGTATCTCATCTATTCGCTACCAAACCTTTTTCTTCAGAAGGGAAAATCGCGTGGTTGTCATCTGCAACTGTAACGTAGCTACAAACAGCAAGCATTGCAAACATGTTATTCAAATACTCTCTCTTCTCATTTTCAATTCAGCAGATATGCACTGCAGTCGCAATTGTAAACAATCGTGTCTATATGCAAGCACGTATATCGTTGTACTGTGTCTTTCGCGTTCCCGACACTGTGAAATACCGTGAGCAGACATGCACGGATCGAGCAGAATCGGACTAGAAACGGAAGAAAATCAACACCTCTCCTGTATAGATGAGGCTCGTGAGGTTATCATACACATAAATTCGTTTTTATGATAGATTTGGGCGGTTATTTTAGCGGTGACAAGTCAGTCCTGTGATAAATAAATCATGTATGTGACGTCTACTATACTGGTCAGAGGAATGCTTTACACTAATACCACCGTACATATCGGTATCTAAACGGTAAGATAGATACGTTTCTGTTTATGCAGTACTCTTGGAAGGCTTCCATTGTTGACGGCCAACAAGCAATATGGCCTTACATGTGAAAAGAGATGGCATTCAGGTTGTCTAAAACAGCAGTGTATCCCAAGAATCTGCAATATTTAATCATTGATCAGTCTTGCTCTGCTTTCTCCGCTCTTGGAATCAGAATCTTACTTCTCAAAAGAAGCGAAGATAACTCTGGTGTATTCTAAAGAGTAGTTATTGCTCTACTTATTTATGAAGATTGTCAACGGACTTAGCTCTGAAAAGAAGATAAAAGGTATGCTTCGGGGTTCACAAGGGAAGATCTATGGGATCCAATAAGTTGACTGGCCCGTTGGTTAATAGCTAAACATATATTGGTATTTACAACATCAGAATCTCTGTCTCGTGTCAATCATTTAGAAAGCGAACTACGTAGAGTTGTTATAAAATCTCTCTCAGTCATCAAATCGTAGCGTGTACCTTGCTAGCAATAACAATCATTACCCTCTTCTAATACTCCAGAAACGGCCATTGGTCATCCAATTCGTATTCCTTGCGGTGTCGCTGGAAAAACTCCCTTCCAAACGCCCCGTTACAGTCCAAACAAATACTCCGGCATTTATGTTTAGTTCTGAGAGATCTTGTTCTGGACAAATACCACCATCACTGCCGAGAATCTGGACTCATTATTAACAGAAGCTTATCATGGCCAAGGAGATAGACTTACGCTGCGGTAGCAGTAAATATCTCGACCCGTGAACTTCTAGTCGAGATGAGGACAAGCCCGAAGGCGAAGATGGTGTTGAACAGAGCAATAAGGCCAAGTATCATTCCCATCGCTTGTACCTTTGAGAGAACGATAATAGCAATGACAGGAAGGAGACATGCTACAATAGTTGTTAATATAGATGTAACGCGGAAAATCCAATTTTTGGAGTAAGTAGTGAGATTTTTGTCCCCGACATCCGAAAAGTTTGAGCTTCCAGATACGGTACTAGTGTCTGATGCATTTGAGTCTCTCTTCTTGGCATGTCGGTGGAACCTTGGAAGTTCACATGAAGGTAATTGCTTCTGCAATTTATTCCAGAGCTTTTGCCATGAAGGTTCATCACATGCCTTCCACACATGATGGAACAGCGGGATGAAGCTATGTACAACCCATAAAGTTAGTCCGTCTGGTTTATTTCCTTGGCGAGGAACTATCAGGTGTTCTTGGAATTCTTTATCGACTTGGTTACGCTTCTCGTTGTGAGCACCTACAAATAGGTTCAGGAGAAGCTGCCAGACTGATTTTTTATCTTCCTCACCCGATCCAGTTGTTCCATAGATCTGGGATCCAGGCCCTTGTAAAGCGGAGCCATCACCACACATCTTCTTCGCACATTTTCTTAGACACTCGATATTAAGGCTATCAGCGGTTGGGAATTCTGCCACTTTTGAGAATTGTGTAAGAGCTTTATCTGGGAAATGTTCAAGTCAGTAGTCGTCCTTTATGGCGCAATACTTGAAGTAGCTTACTGTATTTGTATAGTACAGTTCCAATCTCTTCAA
The DNA here is from genome assembly GCA_000827325.1 of Oidiodendron maius Zn. Lineage (NCBI taxonomy): Eukaryota > Fungi > Ascomycota > Leotiomycetes > Myxotrichaceae > Oidiodendron > Oidiodendron maius. Next base: position 1,169,690 of record KN832880.1, on the reverse strand, counting down.
TCAGTTCCCTCTGTTCCTGCCCTTCATTACATACCATCAAGTACTCTAAGTCTTCTGCAAAGTGGCTTTGTCGGCTATCGCCTCTAACATAGTCGTTATACTCGGCTTCGTGCAGTTTCTTCCTTAGTAAAACGAGTTTTGCTTGATAGTAGAGTAAGTATTTTACATTAAGATCAGTGAAGGATGGAAATGCCTCAAAAGCAGGCGTTTTGGCGATTTTTCTAGCAAATGCAGGCCATCCTGGAACAGGGCTGGTTACATCGTCACCGGATATGCCTCGATTTGAGTTACGATTCGTCAAGCCGGGGCTTCCCAGTGGAGTAGACATAGCAGTAGTGGTAAGAGAAATCACATCCGATCCTGAAGTGTGTTGCGGAGGCTCGCTTGGGTCCATATCTGTATAGATATGGACGCTCATTCTCTGATTCGTTGGCCCGTAGTTACTGCCCGCCGTAGCAAACGGTGAGCTAATAGTGTAACAAGAAAGAGAATACAAGGAACGCTTTGTATAAAGTGCTAACTGACACGTCCTTTGAAGAATACTTGCTGGGCGAGGCGAAGATTATCGTAGCTGCGAAGCTTCTCTCACGCCATGATGTGTTGTCCTCGGGCCGTCGAATCCACTCTTGGGGAAATGGTTTCCAACAGCCAAGATAGTGTGCCCAAGAGAGCCCAAGAGGGCGAGGTACATTGATATCGGCTTCCTCGAGTTCTAAGGCAGCCTATTGGTCTCGATGTCATGGGGCTGCTTCGTTTGGGGCGAACGAGAAGGGAGTACCACACCATACAGCCTGTTCTACCATGCAAGAAAGAAATTTTGACTGCATCTCGCATGCAGCCGGTCTGTTCTATTCGCTCAAGGGCACCGAGGCGGCAGCCATCTTAACAACTGGTGTTACTAAGTTGGCGAAGTCCAGCATAGCCTCTTGCCGACGAGGAAGAATTCAGTCTCCTGATGCTAGTTCCGTATAGCCTCTCATCCATGACAAAGCGGTAAGAGCATCTTATACAGGAATGTGTGACTCGAAATCATCAGTACCGAACTCCTAGGAACAGAACTAACACACGAGCCTTGTCTATGCTATCATTGATGGCGAGCACAATGCCTGTTGACACGGAATGAAATCCCACTCGGTGATCCTCGTCACTGACGAATAGACTATGCAGCTCGATACTGCACCTCCGAATTGCTGTCGGCTGGATGTGGGTGGGCTTGTATATGATTTGTCAAATGATGCCCCTTGATCAAATCCTCTGCCGTCGAAGCATGATTCAAGGAGCGAAAGAGTGGGTGGAAAACAACCAATATTTTCGGCTTTGCTCTCTTGGTCAGAGATAAGGAGATGTTTGGTTGAGATAGAGTAGTTCCAGTGAATGTGGTATCAAACAGAGGAAAAGTTAACAACATCAAGCCTGCTAAACCAAAATATAGCACCGTAAGAGATCAAAGTTGGACTGGCCATAACCAAAGGCATGCGTGCGCTGGCCCGACGCCCCGATCATACCCATTATGCAATTATCTGCAGTGTTTTTTGAATTGGGTGCGACGAGAGCTCAGCCGAGACGCATCTATCAAAACCTGAGCCTCATAGGATGGATGCCTTGATTTGTGCAGTGAGGCAGACGGAATGCTGATTCCTGGCTGACACCGAGTGCCAGAAGGCTGGCAGGAGTGATATATAATCTCGCGCCTTTCATTTTCCGCTTGGAACTTGCGTATAAATATGATTCTCGTTTCACAATGCCAAAGGTTACACCCACGCAAAAAAAGAAGAGACTCCCTCACCTTTCATGCGCGCGGCTGGGTCGCGAAAGTTGACAACTTAACAGATGGGTTGTCAGCGTTCGGATTTCGCGGGTTTAAAAGCACGGATCATGGCGGTCAGCGGTTGGTCCAGGGGACCACAGGAAAACTCTGCGATGACATGTGGCGACACTTTGGGGAAGTAGGACGGAACGTCGTCGCTTTATATTAGAGGAGCCCGGAGCCGGCGCGTGGCAGGCAACATGATGTGTCACGCTGGTCAATGCCCGCCCTTCCCTGGTCCTCACCCCTTCTCTGATGCGACGATACTGAAGAGCGAGTCCCCGCTCGTCCTAGAGCCTCACACCATCACTCTTGTCAAGATCTCACCGAATCCGTGCTGAGCCACCACTACTCGGGTTCCTTCGGATTAACTGACAGAGGAGAGCATCTCACACTTCAGTCGCGAGGCAGACACGACTGCCTGCGAAAAAGCAACCACGGATATCCGTATTCAGCCATAGACAGGCCGGAAATACCGAAAAGGGTAGCGTTGTCGGGGTCTAAGCCCAGCGTTCTCAACATTTGTTATCATTTGTGCTACCTCGGGCTCTCCATCCTCGAAAGACGGTGAACCTATCCCCTGACTATCCTGCTTGAAACGTTGTGACTGGACGACTCATGTGGCTTCTCCTGCCGCTCTTTCGCATATAGTTTGTAAGACGGTTCGAGCGAGGCTTTCCAGAAGGCGACCCAGCACAGCAGCAAGACACAACGTTAGTCCCGGCTCGTCATTGGATATATTTACTCCTCGCACCGTAACCAACAGCCATGCTCTCAACTTCATCGTCGTAAATTAGACGTCTAACGGCAAGTAGACGATAGAAATTCGCAGAAGACTTGACTTGAATGACGCACAGGAACATGGCTGAAATACACGAAATAGACGGTCGGTTTCCCTGACATTTCTACTTCCCGCAAGGCTTCCTGCATTTTTGCTGACTCGGAGAGCTCTCGCAGTCTCGGATTGCGACACACACGAATCCATTTCGAGAAAGCCCATACACTATTCCTCCCCCTCGCATCGACCGTCTTCTGTCAAGAACTCCGCACGATCTAGCAGATCTCGAATTACACTTGTCGAATGTGATGCAGAGTTGGACGTCGAACTAGATTCTCCGTACTGCGCGACTACCAAAGCGAAGGAGTTCTCTTGGTTTGATCATCTTTTAGGCGTATTCTGCATTCGCAGGAGAAGTAGGGTAATTTTGACTACTCCCGCTATGTCAACAGATACCGAGGTCGAAGAGGTGGGTAAAATGACCACTAAGGCCTATTTGGCATTTATTGACCCAAGTTACAGGCTCATCAACCCTCTCCATGGATTCTACCTATCTACGTTCTTTCAACTCAAAGAGACGAGTCAAGGCATCTCATACCCAAGGAAGCCAAATGTACATTCGACACCGGAAACCTTCAAGGAAACCTGGTATCCAAGACATTTGTCACCGACGTTTTAGGATACCCCGAGTCCAGCTTTCTACAGCTGACAAAGGTGGAAAAGGCTGGAGGGACTGGAATTACTGGCCACAGGCTCGTCCCGCAAGGCGCAATCAACCTCACGTGGTACCGTAGTAACGGCACTCGGGTATTCCGTGGGATGCGGTTTCTGATCTCAGAGCATCCGATGTATGACATTGTCATTGGCTCTCGATCTATCTACCAAAATAGGATCATGGATGTGCCAAATCTGATGACTGAGGCTAGTCTATGGGATGATGAGAAAGATGGTACGCTTCTTTTCTGCAGTCTTTCATCCACGACCGAACTAATAATCTTATAGCTGAAACCCTTGAAAGTCTCCGTGATAAAATGAACGATGCAAAAACGAAGTTGACACCAATCGAGAAGGAAGTACTCCTGAAAGAATCCAATGATCCCGAGGTTTTGGAGAAATACGAGGCCCTCAAGGCAGAACTGCGAAGCGCCGAGCAGGAGTTTAATGCGGAGAACCGACATTTACATCTCTGCAGGATATACTCCAGCGAAAGGAAGAACCACAAAAAAGACGTGAAATTACGAAAGACTTTCGAGGAAACATTCCACGAAAAAGTACCGCCTACGCTGCCTACAAATTCCGGGCCTAGCGGATCTCGTCGCGGTAAATCCCATAAGGAATAACGAAGTTCATGAACTGTCCAAGGAATGAGCATTTCCTATCGCGTGATGTTTTGAATACAGGTTCTCGAGCAATCAACTGAGACTTTCGCATTCGGAGGCAGCATTTTGTTTCAAGGTTATATCGAATCGATAGTCAGACAGCTTAGATTAATAGTATTGAATTCACTACGCTTTCCAAGTACAATAGTGTTAATAATTAACGTAGCCCGTCGACTAAAGTCGGGAGAGTAATTACACCAACAAATTTTCTGCAATGAAGTTCACTTTCACTGCGTGATTTTTCTTGCACAGCCTTCATCTGTATCACGGGGATTCTGGCTATCTTGCACCCGCTCAGCCTCCTGGCTTTCACTCCACGGGCATGTCGAATACTGACTCATACACAGCCCACTTGAAGCCGTGTCTCGCCACATTTTCACCCACAGCCTTGAGCCTTCAGCACAGCCCAGCGATTGTTGATCTGCAGACGCTGTGTGACTATGCCCACCACATGATTGACAGGACAGAGATTACGAACTTCGTCATCACGGTTTGGTAGCCTGTCTTTCTGTGCAATTTGCACAGTAATTCGAGTAATGACCCAAGATGCACCGCAACATCTCCGATCCCTGCATTTGCGCCTATGCATCTAGTAGATGCCAACCCATTTCCTTAGCTTTGAAATCAGTTGCAGGTCGTACGTCGACTCAATAGTGTTACGAGGACCCGCAGCATTAGAGAGCAGCAGTTAAACGACTGACCAGATTGACATACCTTCTTGATGACCTGGATGGAGAGCAGCTAACAGAGGATGTGATACGCTTCCTTACTTTTCTGCTCTTGAATTAACTCATAGTCGTTGTGAACACGTGACTTCGCATTTATTCTTTTCTAATTCATACAGTAGTGACGACAAAAAAATGACTGGAGTCATGGATCTGACAGATGTAGAAGAAATACGTGACGAGGAGGTCAGACTGATTGGAAAGCTAGATTTTCTGGTCCGTAGATTTCTGACGTACTTTCAAAACCAGGGTTGCCACTGTCACAATATCTTCTAAAGAAGTGGCAGGAAACAATGTTTGCAGAGAGCTCTCAGCCAAGGATGTAGAGTCGGAGACGGTGAGGGAAGAACTCCAGGAGCTTGGAGCGGGACTTTGCATCAATTCGAGTGCGAGAGGAAAAGGTGAGCGCAACATATATCGAGAAGACCGACCTGACAAAGTGTCTGAATATTGAAAAAGGAGGGAAAGGAAAGCAAGGCTCACGATAAGTAGATGTGCTGCATTCGGAAAAGTATTCGAAACTAGGGGATGATAGAGACAGGTCTTCACTGTGTAGATACTAAATGATGTGGATAAATAAAATATCTTAAACTATTCCTACATAGTTTTGGATCCCTCCTATTAACTTTAGTGCTAGATCATATTCTACGCAAGGGAATTGTAGGTGAAGTTCTAGTTGGGAGGTTCTAGAAGATCCACTTTCAAAGTTTTCCTTCTTCCCTGCAAAGACTCAACGGCTTCTTTGAGTATCATATCCCATGTAATATTCCTCCTCGCGCTCAGACAGCTCAGCCTCGCCTTATCATTGCTAGGACACCCATTATCATCAATGCTAGTACAGTATCACCACAGCTGCTACTGTTGTTTAGATTGCTATCATCATTGATACTAGACTTTTAGGTTGGGGTGGAGCTGCTCTTTTGGTTCTGCAAGCCGTAACTCCTTTTATGAACTGCTAATTTTCGGCTTCTCTAGATTGAAAGAGTCCAGTAACTCTTTCATCAAGCTATCTAGTCCCGTTCTCGTTTCTGAAGACATCAAAACAGGTGGGAACAGGTAGGCTGTGGACGCGGTCCGTTTTTTGGGTTCCCCTTCTAAAAATAAAATAAAAATACGTTCCCTACGTTATCCTCTTTTACGGGGAGCCTTTGATTTTGTCGTAATCTTTACAGTAAATCGCAGTGCAGCAATAAAATTACACTTATCTTCATTAGGTGATTTATTGCGAACTTGGGTATTCATTGCGCAGCCTAAAAAAAAGGGACTAGCTGATGCTAGATTCAAATAACAGCATGTATCATCAGCTACATGGCTGTCCATAACAAGGAAGCACCAGATTGCTATTTAAAGAGCAAGACCTTGATCGGGATTCTAACCACCCCATTTGAAATGGGCTAAAGCGTACATCCAACAATTTCCGCACTTCGGCCTTCGTGAGTAACCATCCTAGGCTGCGATGTATCCTAGATCATAGTACTATCAAGCAGGCCACTGGTCTCTATAGACAACAAGAATTAGGAAAAGTGAATTAACTAAATACATGCATAGATTAATAACACCCCACTATCCGGCTTTATTTCTCACTACTCTAGGGCTACAGGACTGGACGCTGAGCACATCTCTAAAGTACCAACCCAAGACGCAGAAAATAGGACCGTATCAGGGGAGCAAGTGGATCAATTTCTCCAACCACCCAAGCAACTTGTCACTGTAGCGGTTTCTGTGCTGGTAACTGTATCCCAGTCGGTAGTGGTACTCCAAGCAGTAATGGTATCCCATTCAGTTGCAGTTACTGTGTCGGTAACAGTCTCCCAGCCCGTCACCGTCGCCGTATCCGTAACTGTCTCCCAATAGCTAGCCGTTGCCGTAGCCGTACACTTTGTTGACGACCAGAGGGAATCCGATACAGAGGCCTCGCCAGAATTCCAGGACGGGGCGGTCGAAACCACATTGTCCCATTGCTGAGCGTTGGAAAGTTCAAAGGTATCACCCGCGATAGGGGTGCCCATTATACCAGGGACGGCTGAAAGAGCTGCAATTGCGTAAAGTAGATGTCGTGTGAAAGTCATGATCGATTGAGATGAACACGAAATAATTCTTGAGAATATAACGGACAGAGATCGAGTGCCGAGAGAGAAGGAGTTATTCTCTCTATTCTTGGACTTTGTTGGATTAAAAAAACAGAAATATAACTTACAAGAGGGAAGGATTTATAGATAATTAAAGCCACTTATTCACCCTTCCATCATCTCCCTCTTCTTATAGCAGAATTGCCTCATCAGCTACATGGACACCTGAGAAAGCAGGCTTGTTATCTGGGAAAATTCTTGGATAATCATGGACCTCAAGGTCAGGAAGCCGCAGCACGCAGCAGGAAGCCACATGTCGCCGACGCCGAATAAATTTTTAATGGCTTTCAATAATTACACCACTTTAGTGACAAACAGCTCATTTTGCATAGGGTCTCATATAAAACAGCGGCGCGGACTGGTCTGCCAAGTAGGAGGGTCATGTTTAATTAGCACCATCAACAGTAGACAGAATATTGCAGTAGGAACGATTTCGGACCCAGGCTCTTGGAACCCTTTGACACAAACAAGCAGATGGTAGTGGTGGTTGTAGGTAGAGTCGGACAAGAATGCGTTAGGTTCGGCCTCGAACGTACCTGTGATACGCAAGATTTATTTGACAATGAGAAGTTTCCTGCTTCCGACTAACAGGACGTATAGCAAGCAGACGGTGGAATTTTAGGTACGCGATGCAAGGCATACGGGTTGTTTTTATCTTGAACCATGCTGTAAGTTGATCCGTTGCCAGACACGCGATCTAGACCGGTCTCGAGGGTCGCTGTAATACCTTGGCGAACACCGAGTACCCAAACCATGGTCTTGGCACGGTTGGCGGCCACAGTAACGATGATCATAATCCGAGGAAAGTTACTAGTCTATTTTAGACGGCCCGGCCTGGATTCTCTAACTGATGACGAGCGACATCGCATCTTTCTTTTTACAGGTTGCTGACTCTGCCACAACTCAACTTGATTCTGAAGTCACTGTCATTGTCTTGTAAGTACGCCCTAATCCTGATTCTGACTTTTTACTAAGGCTATCTAATCTGATGAGATAAAAATAACATATTGCTGAGTGGGAATCGCCTTTTATCCATCTTCGCGCGAGTGGGAAATCCAGATGGACGAAAGTCCATCAACGCAGCCGAAGCCGGAAATAAAGATCGCCTTAAGAAAAGGCTTGACAAGGAGCAGGTCGTCGACACCTCCAGCATCTTGCAAGGAATGACCGCTTTGGCGGAGGCGTCGCGAAATGGCCACGACGCATGCGTGAAGCTCTTGCTCGACCATGGGGCTAATCCAGCTTTCACGTTATCGCTACATCCAAGATTTATGGATCGAAGGATAGCACTCCGCTTTCTCTGGCGGCTGGCAGGGGTCAGCTTGGCGTGATGCGGCTGCTTGATACCGGGAAATATTCCGAGGTCGAGTTGAAACGCGGCCCATTTTGCGGCTTCGATCAAAAATAGGTCGGATGCTCTCAAACTGCTTTCTGAGTATGGCGCTTGCCGGTACTGAGTATCTTTTTCTTTACTTCCTATCTTTCATAGGAAATACGGCAAGAAATTCACCTTGATTTCTGATATTGTGTTGAGGCCCGACCATGATCGGCTAAAGCATATATCTAGTTTAAAGTGCAATAATACCCTATCTAAATTTTAATTTACAGTCTCTACTATACAGCAAGCATGTGACACAAGATGATAAACATATTGATCGCCCCAGTTACCGCCAACAACCACACAAGCCCCTTATCTCGACAGTCTAATATTATATCTTGATTTCGGTAAGGCCAAGGTTGTGATAAAGAGTGATGTAGTCTTGTGCCATATCAACTTGTTTAATCAACCTGCTGCACGGGTCCAATTGTAGAAAGTCGGTGCCATTGTAAGTGACATAAGCGCCTTCTTTAAGTGTCCTATCGGGAAATTTATACATTAGAATAACAAGCACAGTTGGAGAATTATTAGTAATAGCTATCTTACGTGTTTTTAGGGAAATGCGCTCCCATCACGCCATTGAACTTCCAGCGCACGGCCAAATTATACCCATCGCCATCCGTCCACCTCACCGGTTCAAAACTGTACTTGTCCCATCCCTGGCGGGCCTGCTCCATGAATCCGGGAACTTCTTCCCGTGACTGGACAGAGAACGACACACTTCCGTTAGCTGTGAGAACGCGATCCAGGTATATGTGGATAGACGGATCGAAAGTGTGGTTGACTTGAGAGTAGTCCCCATTCCATGCTTGGAGATACAGGTCGATCATCGTCTTATGATATTCTTGATCGGGGGCTATGCCACAACACGAAGAGGCGGCTGACAGTCCACTGAGGTAGACTAAGGCAGTTATGAGAAAGATAGAGAGGGCCATGATAAAACGAATGCAAAATCTCACGGAGAGGAGAAAGAAGCGTGCTGTGATGGCTGGTCAATGTGTGTAGTGAGATATATTCTCAAATGTGGGCATCACGGGGTAATTTATATCGAAATGGGTTCTGAGGTACAGCCCATCACTGCCACGAGAAGCTCTGAACACAATTGCTATTTATACCTCTATAGCGTCGAATTTGGTACCTAGACCTTTCTGACAGAGGAATTTTACGTGTTTGGCAGCCAGATAGAAGGGAAATCGGCCATTTACGCAGCGCAAATATATGCTGGCAAGGCTAATTCACCTACATCCATCGAAAGCTGTAACTAAATTGTAGGAAGATGATGCAGTGTTATGAAACGCTACGTCAATTTGAGCCATTTATTGCGCCGAAGGATGTGTTCCTTGTCAGCTCCGCCTACCAACCTACTCCGGTCAACATGCCAAGTCATGTATTAGATCAATCTCCTATGCCTGTGGATAAGGCAATATGTTCCAGCTTAACTCTGTTGAACTTAAAGTTTCGGTCAGCTTACCCAGGGGTATCTCCACCTAATCCACGCTTGGCAAGTGAGGTTGACTGCAATTGGCGCTAGGATGCCGTTGGCGCAAAGATTTGCTTTATATAGTGTAGTGCTATCTTGGCGCTGAAATCGGCCCGTCACACTCCGTATATTTGAATATGTATAAAGAACGCTTGAAATTGCTCCAACCTCGTCGTATCTGCAGGCGGCGCAATCCACTGCCCAAAACTATCAGAGAAATATTCTGTGTATAAGCGAGGTTCGTTTTCCTGGCCCGTTTCACGACACTATTATTCTACCCTCGGTATGCAAGATAGGTAATCCTTCCTCATAACCCTAAACAGAACTATTGGTCAATATGTTAATTGCCTACTAGCCAGTAATTCGATGCACCTGGAGTCCACTCCCTATAACCAAAACGCGCACAAGGGAACTCTGCATCGCCATTTTGGGCATCCGCAGACCTGATATTACCAGCGAGATCCTTCCTGCGAGTTTATCTTTCCACCACCGTCATGGTCCGTAACGTGGGCCGATCTACCGCTTGCGTGACTTGCTTGACACGGAAGAAAGGGGTATGTGTTCGGTGTCCGCTGAAGTATTTCTCTGCAGCCAAGTATTCCTACTTCCACCCGAGATAGAACTAATCAAGATCACCCAGTGTGATCGGCAGAGGCCATTTTGTGGACAATGCCGTAAAGCATGCATTCCATGCCAGGGGTATCGCCGCCCATATGCATTCCGTAACTTTACCATGCAAGATGGACGCCCGCCCCATGCCCCTCTCCCGCCACGCAAGTTGGATGGCGATCCCGTGCCTGATATCGCCCTTCCATGGCCGCTAATGCGCTCCGCCTACATTGAGGACATACTTGGTCGGTTCTGGGAAGCCTATCTCCCAGGTGGGAAGCAACTAGATCCTCAACTAGCGCATCATTCAACTTGGGGGGTGGTTGAATCCATGGGGCGCTTGCTGTCGCAGGAGGATGTTTCTCGAAAAGCGGCCGCGGCCATGTGTCTCGCGACTGTGAATGTAGGACAAGACCAGCAGTGGCTGCGGGAGAATAGTCTCCGGTACTATACGGAAGCTCTTCACGACATGGCTACAGCTCTCAATCGACCGAGGAAAGACGGTGGAGTAGGCCTCGTTAGTGCCATACGGATCTTTAGTATCTATGAGGTCGGGAAGCCCTGCATCAACCTCTTTACCCTGCCCATAGATGACGACTTCTGACAGTTACAAAGGCATTTTTCGTGGCCAAGGACCCTACGTCGTCTCCTATACATGACCTCAGTTGGATGACACATATTGCGGGCGAGATAGCTTTATTTCGTACGAATGGCCCAAGTTTTTATGCTAGGGGTTCGGCTCACCGTTTGTTTGTGGATGATAGACTATTTTTGGTACGTAAGGGAACGCTAACAAGCGTGTCATTCAACATATCTGTCCAGAAGGTATTTCATTTTCTGCAGCTTGTTTGCTAATATGGATCCCATTCAGATATCTGTAGCTCTTCAAGAACGAAAAAGTTCATTTCTTAGAGACGAGGAATGGATGACACTGCCGTGGAATAACGTCGCTAAGACACCACGGGACCGGATTCTGGACATACTGGCCGAAGTGCCCACGGCTTTTGAAGCAGCCGATATATGCAACGCAATGGCCGCTCGTGAACCGATCGCAGCCGAGGTAAAACGACAAGAGCTCATGCGGTTCTGTCTGGATCTTCGCCAGAAACTAGCCCAGTGGCACACTGACCATCCCGCTCTCGTGCAGTCGGCTTCACAAGTTGCACCTCTGCGGGACATGAATCTCCCAAGTCCGTTCCATAATCAGACTGCCATCGCCATGCTGCACGTCATGACCATTTATTGGGGAACCTCCACTCTCGTCGAGAGCATCTTGCGTGCAGTCTTCAAGAATGACAAGTCACGGCCGCGTGACTTGAACCCCGAAGCGCCCTGTGGGAAGATAATTGTGGCGCTCTCGAACTTGCTTCATCCTAGTATCGGATTATACCGTATTCATCTGGTCACGGTTCCCCTGAGCATTGCGATGATCCAACTTCAGGACCCTTCCAAACAGCTGGGTATGCTTTGTGAAGAGAGACGTCTACTAGCCCACTGTTTATCACACCCGGGATGCTCAAGCATATCTAAATTCCTTAACAAACTGGCAGATTCACTGCATTTTAAACCCGAGATTACTGGAGAAGGACATTCATCATAACATGATAAATTAATCAACCTAGGATAATATGCCTTTTGACTTTCACCTCTCCTCCAACACACTGGATCATACCAAAAGGATGGCCAAAGCAAGGACAAGTGCCGCAATTCAAAAAGTATACAATTGGACTCTACGCGGTCTATTGTGCTAAAAACAAGTAGTGTTTTACTATGCCTAGAAAATGGTGCAAAAGACATAGGGTAGCAGTACTCGATAACCACAGGGTTGCCCGGTCCCACGAGATATGCTTGACCTGAGCTTGTTGATCTCTGGAATGACTGTACTACGCATCTCACGACGAAGGAGGTGATATGGGAAGAGGACGACTACGTATGAGCGAGGTGTCACGATCATTGTACATAGCACCACACTTTGGAGATAGGGCTAGATCAGGGCTACCGCCCCCTGAGGCACCGCTAAGCAAGGATACCCCGATCAAAACTTAGGATTTTTTAGCCTGGACAATATATCTTTAATTTCTTGCAGCGTTTCCCTAATATCCCGATTGTGTTTTTACATAATATGGGTTTTCGTCTTAGTACGGTCGTCTTTATCCGCTACATAACGGAAAGTGAGATTTTAAAGCAAGTCAGATTTAGATCGTAGGCCAGGATGGATAACGTGCCTTACGCTATCCTTCACTAAATGATCTGACAACTGGTCGAAAGCATAGTTCATGTAGCATACACAGATAATGTGACCTAGGTCGGTTACCTTTCGGTTATGGAGTAAAGCCTTAATGATTGTCACCCGAGGACGAGGATAGGTAAGCTTATACACCAAGAGTCGAAGGTGAGTGGAGGTCCTAATATTTGACAATGCGACTATGTAATGATCTTGTTTTATAGCGCATCAAATAAGCTGGAAATCTCGACTTAAACTCTCCATGTCTCGCTCCTTCATAGCCTCCCCGTCCATAATTCCATGTACATAGCACTCGCCAACAAGCATAAAAAGCCCATTCTTGTCTTCCCTCAGCACAAAAGGCACAGCCGAACCAAATAGAATACAGATTTTATCTCCGATTTGACTTCTACTAGAGACATATCCTAGGCATCCTCCAGCTGTGATGCACAAATTCCTTCCGGCGCTGTTAACCCCAATTGCACTCCCAAGTGCTACATAATTATGGTAATTTTGTCCGATCTCAGAAATATCTATCCCAGTCCAGTCAAAACTTCCGTCGGCTTTTGTAGCTTTATGGATGTTCCGAAGGGCTTTCCAACCTGTCGCGTATTCCGCTGGGGCTCTTCTTGCAGGGATCTGAGTTGTCATATCGCAACAAAGTGTTCGCCAAAGTGACTCTTCGCGGTCATGACCTTCTGGAAACTTGTTTGCAGCTTCGGCGAAAGCCAAATAACTTTCAAATGAAACCTTTCCGCGTAGAGCTATGCGAGCTGCACCAGCTGTCGTGGCGTGGTCAAGCTTTGCATCTTCATCGCCGATCAAAATGGTGGCATCCAGTCGCGAGATGGTGTCGATGATTGCGCCTCGAACGGTTAAGACCTTTTTGTCCGCTGAAATTGATAGGGCAGGTTGAGTGTCTCCAGAGACGGACATTCCTCTTCTCCGTGCCACTGGAGCAATAACCACTCTGCGATCGTTACCGTGGCTCCAGTCAGGCACCCAAGATGGAAGATTGAGATTCTGCTGTGTTGAGCTGCTTCCTCCATTTCCCAAAAGGTCCAGATCCTTTAGTTTCTCCAAGTTGTGAATTGCCACTGACAGATAGACTTCTACAGCAGAAAGTCTGTAGTCCGCTTCGATATCAATGCCATCAGAATTTGTGACAATACCCATCAAAGCAAATACCTTATCGCGAGGATCAGTTGACATATATCCGCGTGTTAGGCGAAGGAGGTCAACAAGTCTCCATCCCTTGTCTTGAATTTTATGCGCTTGGTTGAGGTAATAAACAAAACTGATACAAGAAATACCCGGCACTTTTGGTATATGAAAGTGAACTGGGTAGGGTCCAAGGTGGCCCTGGTGGCGAAGGGATAGAGCAACCCAGGAAATGTCCTTCCAAATAACTGAATAGGATCCACAAACGACAATCGATTCTTGTGCCATCTAGTTTTCCTATAGTTAACATTATTTCAGCCGGATTAGAAGATGGGTAAAGGGAAACGCTATGAAGTTGACGCACAGTTGCCTCTTGTACCACCCATATGCGCCGGAACCATTCACGCTGAAAGAGTCTCACCAGTGCAGGCCACTCGGGTGCAGTAATAGGGGGGAACCCAAGGCTTTGATCTGGATAAGGACCGACGTCAATGAGGCCGTGTTTTGAGAATAGTTCCCTGAAGCGATCCAACATTGAAAAGGCTAGTTTATCTTCCAAAGTCTCTCTTCCGAGCCATATAATGACACGGGAAGCTTTAGCATATATGTCCTTCATGATGCTAACTTGTTCTGTCCGCTCCTGATCATGTCTTTGGTTGATACACACAGCATCAATCCACATGATTCGTTCATGCTCCGGGTTCCGTAGATATTGGACTGCATCGTGGAGATTCTGGGTAATAAAGAATGGCACGCCGTCACAAGTAATTGTCGAGTTTTGTTCAGTAGAGCCCCAGGCGTACGATAAAGCCTCATATGGCGGTGAAGCATCTAAGCTCGTGGTCACAAGCCTACAACGAATGGGGAACTCAATATCAGCTTCAATATGTAACAGTCGTATATGGTTTAAAGGTAAAGGGTCCATCGCGTATACCTCGAGCCGTTAGAGGTGGGCTATTTCGCATACCCCCTTCTGTGCTTGTAACATGAGTGAATCACTCCATATCATGTTCTTCGCTTAAGCCGGGGGTGCGCGATAACCACGTGGTACGAGCGGCTGAAGTCGGTACGATCTAGCACAGTGTAAAGAACTGGTAACGCGCGCTCCGCACACCGAGGCCCTGAAACGGTGGGTGGCTGGGCAAAGGGGAAAAGGGAGAATTTACGTGTGCCGATGCCCCTCCTGCCCGGTAGTATGGTTGATAGCGGTTCTAGTATATATATCACAGACGGATCAGCTCCAATAATATTCGTTCAGGGCATACGCAGGTGGTGATGCGGCATCTGTGTTGATGTTGCAGCTGAACAAGAGCAAGTAATGCGGGGTGTGAATCACGCCGAACCTGAGTTGAATTTTGTTTGTACCACTCCGGTACGAATTGCTCAATGCAATGACGAAAAATGAACTGAATTAATTGATTGATGATGATCTCTATCCTAGGGCAGAAACGAAGGGTTTATCTCCTTCTGTCACGTATAAGAGGTACTCTGGAGAGTCTGCCACGTGACTTGAAATAATGCTGAAATTTGTCAAGGTTTAGGAGCAATGCATATAGCTGTTTTCTACATAGCGCCAAGGCGCTATACAGAGTAATGAACCAACAAAATACGAGAAATGCAGCGCTAAACTTAATGGCTACAACCACTAAGGATCGGTGAGATCTCTACAGATATCACACACAGAGAGATGAACGGTAAAGGGCACGTAAATACAGCTGTAAAGGGCGTATATGTGCTTCAATTAATTAAGGATATATCCCTCTGGCTTAGGGGTTTATATGCTTCTAGGGTTGGGCTTCAATCCACCGGATCGGGTATCAATTATATAAGCGATGTCTGACAAAATTGACTCTTGATTCTTCACCAACCTGGCTATTCTAGAGGCTTATATAGACAAAAAATGAGTGACAAGTTGCGTAATACATAGCGTAATCAAGGGGTAAGGAATGCTTCAAGGAGAGTTTAAGGAGTTTACGAACCGCTATTCTGGGGTTGGAGTAATGCGTTCTGTGTCCCTGGGTGCAGTCGATCCTGATCACCTGATGTGTACATAGTGCGAGATATGATAATGAGGGGGCACCTGACCAACTATCTCTAAGGTGAACCAATGCTGATGCTGATGCCTGTTAGGTATCAGCCATTGCTCAGCCTCACCATCGCCATATTTTCTCCCCATCACCTTTACAAAGGCCCATTATCTTGGAGTTCGGCTCTTAGAGAGCGATGTAGGGAGTCCAAAGAAGAAACTCGCGCGTCATAAGCTCAACAATGGAGGCGCCAGAGCCTTCCACAGCCTCCGTTCCGCCAGCAAAATTACCGCCAAACACGACGAATCATGCTAAAGACGCAACTGTCAAAGACAATGAAATCTCCATAGTTAGAGACAAGGTGGCAATGAATTACAACTCACCTAATTGCTGCAACGCGAGTATTGTTGTAGGACTTGTCGCTTTGCTATTAGGCTCCACAATGGCTTGGTGGATGTCCAGTGACGTCCAAGATACCGTATTAGCGATCAGGGAGAGCACCGAGGTGATAAATGCTGGAGGGGATTCGATTGTCTCGCGGAATGGATACAACAGTTGGGGCCAACTACCAGGTCCTGCCACGAATGATTTAGAACTCAACTCGTCTGCCAACTCGCTTACACCATCAGCCTGGATTGTCCCGTTCGCTCGCAACAGGGACTTCGTCGGACGTGAGGAGATCCTGGAGAGGCTTCTGAAGATCATACTGCCCAGCGCAGACAAAGATGTCTGCCAGCGAACTGCCATCGAAGGCCCCGGAGGAGTCGGCAAGACGCAGATTGCACTAGAGGCTGCCTTTCGGATCCGAGATCAGCATCCGGACCGCTCTGTGTTCTGGGTCTCCGCTGTGGACGCGATGAGTTTTGAGAACGCCTTCCGAGAGATTGGCCGACAGCTACAGGTGAAAGAGATCGATAGGGATGAGGCGGATGCCAAGTTGCTCGTCAAGAATGCGTTGAGCCAAAGTGCTACTAGCTGGCTCTTGATCATCGACAATGCCGATGATTTACAGGTCTTTGGCAACGCTGACGCAATGCCGTCCTCCGATTACCTCCCATTTAGCCCCACTGGTTCTATTCTATTCACGACGAGAAATCACAAGGCCATAGTAGGGCTGGACATCCCCCCGAGCAACGTCATTGCTGTGAGGGAAATGGGCCGGGATGAAGCTATCAAACTATTGCAGCGAAACTTGGAGAAGTCCCAAATTGGCGACGCAGAGATCACGAGTCGCTTGCTTGACTTCCTAGCTGATTTACCTCTGGCTATCAAGCAAGCATCGGCGTATATGGCCAAGACGGGGATATCAAACGCCCGATATCTCGAGCACTGCCAGTCAAGTGACAAGAATTTGGTTGCTTTGCTTAGCAAAGAGTTCGAGGATCAGCATGACCACAAGCACCAGAACATGAAGAACCCATTGGTTACGACCTGGCTCCTTTCCTTCCAGCAGATCTCTCAAGAAAACAAGCTCGCTGCCCAGTACCTGCAATTTATGTGCTTCCTGGCAGAGAAGGACATCCCTGCGTCTCTACTCCCGCCGGCGGATGATGAACTGGACAAAGAGGGAGTTATCAAAGTTCTGAAGGCCTATGCATTCATTAACGAGCGGATAGGCTCGAGCTCATTCGATATCCACCACTTAGTCCGACTACCGACGCGGAACTGGTTGGAAACCGAGAGGGAGGTAGAGATGTGCGCTACCTCTGTCTTACAGCGACTTGCCGATGTGTTTCCATGGCCAGAGTACGAAAATCAGGGCTTGTGGATGAGGTACCTACCACATGTGCTGACAGTCTTAGGAGGCCGAAAGGATGCAGGCGACGAGAAAGATGTGAGGGACCTCCTCCATAGGGTGGGCCGCAGCCTTTTTCTTCTTGGAAGACACAACGATGCGATACAAATATATTGGCAGGAGGTCAAGTTGAAGGAGAAGATATTAGGAATAGAGCATCCCAGCACGCTTAGCGGCATAAACAACCTCGCACTTATGCTCCAAAGTCAGGAGAAGTACAAAGAGGCTGAGGCAATGCTTCGGAAGGTGCTTAGATTCAGAGAGAAGGTATTAGGGATAGAGCATCCTGACGCACTCACTAGCATGGAAAATCTTGCAAATATACTCTATTGGCAGGGGAAGTTTGAAGATGCTGAGACGATGTATCGTCAGATGCTCGAGCTAATGGAGAAGATATTAGGGATAGAGCATCCTGACACACTCACTAGCATGAACTACCTTGCACATGCTCTCTGTGCACAGGAAAAGTATAAAGAGGCTGAGGCGATGCACCGGCAGACGCTCAGATTGAGAGAGAAGGTTTTGGGAATAGAGCAGCTCGACACAATTAACAGCAGGAGTAACCTTGCTAGTGTGCTCCATACCCGGGGGAAGTATGAAGAGGCTGAGGCAATGTATCGGCAGACGCTCAAGTTGATGGAGAAGGTACAGGGAACAGAGCACCCTGACATACTCATCAGCATGAACAACCTTGCACTTGTGCTCTATGAGCAGGGGAAGCACAAAGAGGCTGAGACCATGCACCGGCAGACGCATGCCCTGGGAGAGAAAGTATTGGGAACAACGCATCCCTCTACACTCAAAAATATGGGCAGCCTCGCACTTGTACTCTATAGCCAAGGGAAGTACGAAGAAGCCGAGATAATGTATCGGCGGACACTCAAGTTGATGGAGAAGGTACTGGGAACAGAGCACCCCGACACTCTCATTAGCATGAGCAACCTCGCACGTGTGCTTGATAAGCAGGAGAGGTACGAAGAGGCAGAGGCGATGGATCGGCAGACGCTCAAGCTGAGAGAGAGGATGTTGGGGATACAGCATTCCGACACACTCGGCAGCATGATCAACCTTGCAACAGCTCTACATAGACAAGGGAAGAACGAGGAATCTGAGGCAGTGGTTCAGCAGACGCTCAGGTTGGTGGAGAAGGTGCTGGGAACAGAGCATCCTAAGACACTCATTAGCATGAACAACCTTGCAGTCCTACTCTATACTCAGGGAAGGTACGTAGAGGCCGAGGCGATGAATCGGCGAACGCTTAAGTTGAGAGAGAAGGTATTGGGGATAGAGCATCCCGACACACGCACTAGCATAGACAGCCTTGCACTTGTGCTCCTGGCCCGAGGGAAGTACGAAGAGGCTGAGGTAATATATCGGAAGGCGTTCAGATTCAGAGAGAAGGTATTAGGGATAGAGCATCCCGATACACTCAGTAGCATGGGAAATCTTGCAAATGTGCTCGAGAGGCAGGGGAAGTACGAAGATGCCGAGGCGATGCATCGGCAGATGCTCGAGCTAATGGAGAAGATATTAGGGGTAGAGCACCCGAGTACTCAAAGAAGAAGGAGTAATCTGGCGGATTGCTTGAAAGCCAAGGATGAGTGAGGAAGGCAGGAAAGTTAGTCAAAGAAATGGCTTTTATTTGTCGTGCAAAGTAACTGGATGTCGAGCTATAGTAGCCAATGGTTGCGGCGGACTGGAGATAGTTAGGTCCTACGTCAGCGTTGGCCATTGTATGGAGATGATGGATGGGCACACTCAGGGGAATGTATGTGGACATCGATGAAACGTCAAAAACATTATCTCAGGTAGGTAGGTTACCATTCTGCTATAGCCATTACTGGATCATCTATGCAGTTCTGAATGCTTCGTTTGTTCCGATCGTGTACTACTTTTGTTCAGAGACAAATAGACGAAATCTGGAGGAGATGGATCTCATATTTAAGGGTTCAAAGGGCATATTTGATGTTGTTCGGGCCGCTAGGGAGATGCCGAGACAGGAAGAAGTGGCAACAAGGAGCCATGAGTTGAGTGCTGAGGCGGGTAGCGTTAAGTGGAAAGAGATGATAATAGAGGATAAGGTCGCCCAAGCGAAGGCTTAGCTCTGAAAGAGTTTAGGGAACATCGGATACCGTGAGTAGGGAAGGGAATAATCAGTTATTTTCTCCATATGGCCAAAAACCATAGTTAGTGAGACTTCGAATATAGATACCAATATTAACTACATAAGTAAATAGCCTAGAAGTTTTAGTTATATATTAAAATATCAAGAAATAGCGAAGTTGTTGCAGTTTTAAAATCGAGATTTTTGCGGTAAAATTAGCCCATATGCTTACTGATTAATCGCTCGGTTACGTATGTAAAGGTGGGTGAGGGCGTG
Organism: Oidiodendron maius Zn; assembly: GCA_000827325.1. NCBI lineage: Eukaryota > Fungi > Ascomycota > Leotiomycetes > Myxotrichaceae > Oidiodendron > Oidiodendron maius. The sequence goes on along the minus strand of KN832880.1, from coordinate 1,149,818 downwards.
AGGAACAGCAATGTGAAAATTTTGCCTTCAAACCCCCACCTTCCATAGGGCAAGATATAAAAGTTAAGGTACGTTTTCAATTCTAATTTAATGGCTAATAACACTATGCTCATTCGTTTTAAGGCTATTAGCGTTGTGGTACAGGCATCAGAATTTTTTGCAAGAAATCCCCGCTTCAATTACTCACATTCACTGCGATTAAAATTTCCCGCACAACTAGAGAAGAGGGAGAGATAAACCCTACCTTCACGCAAAGAACTTGGCTTGAAAGTACAGTTCCTCCAAAGAGACCGACTTTCTCTTCAAAAACAAGCTGCCTACGCCGGGGCAGCCTCACATATACGCTTCGATGGCCGAGCGCTCTACATTGCAAGACAGGACCTGGTCCAAAGATCAATATTTTATTTCTACTGACTGGTCGCTTATACCCATCGCCAAACTCAATGCAGCATTTGGCAGCAACGATATATACTGGGCAAAACCAATGCCTGAAGAGGCGCTGCGCGTAACCTTGCAGAATTCTCTGTGCTTCGGTCTTTATGAGAGGAACCCCATAACGCTAGGGGCAGAGCTCGTAGGAATAGCTCGATGTGTTACCGATTTCACGACGTTTGTCTACTTGACAGATGTATATGTCTGGCCAACACATCAAGGCAAAGGCTTAGGAAAATGGTTAATCAAGTGCGTGCAAGAGGTGATCGAATCTATGCCTTATCTAAGACGGAGCATGCTGTTTACATCAGACTGGGAGCGCTCTGTACCGTTCTACGAGAAATATATGGACATGCAGATCCTTGAGTCTACGCGCGGGGCGGGACTTGCAATCCTTCAACGAAAGGGCCATGGGTTTCCGGACAAATTATAGGCGGTATCATGCCGTTGACATATTATATATGGCCGAACGGATGGTTTCCGAAGTAACGTAGCAGCCTATTAACTTAAGAATTGGGCTTGCTGATAGCCATAAAGAACGAGCGCGATTCAACCCTTGGTTAAAGACATTTGGAGCGTTGGTTGTAGAGTAATATTATCCAGAGTGGAGAATTGAGTGTGATTTTTGTGAACCTGACCGGCTTACTGATATGGCCGATCTTTTTCTTATACTGTGTAATGATTTTCTGATCCCACTAATTCGCTCTGAATGGTCATTTTCGATGTATATAAGATTTAATTGAGAGGCCTAGATAAACTTTGGCAAGCCCAGTATCTAGGTTCTGCAGAAGAGAACTCTGTTTGAGAATTGGTCATGATATTCTTAGCGACGCTAAATCGATCTATAGATCTACATCAAACATCAGATCACTGCATAGCTCTCCTTTGCTTTTCCAATAAGTGGTTCTGCGGCTCGGCAGTGCGGAGCTTTACTGTAGTGAAATTGACTCGTCCTTATTGGCAACCGTTTCACTATCGCTCTAGGGAGTAGGAAGGAAGGTGGATCACTACGTGCCATCACGAGTTCCCATTCTTGAGGCTCTGTTGCTCTTCTAACGGCTAATGATCGTCTGTAACAATATCATTCTGTCGTATAACATCAAACCGTTGGTGCTTCAGCAGTCGGGAGCGACGTAGGATTCCGCTATGGGCATATAGACAAAGCGTCAAAGTATAATCTAAGTCGTATAGTTGCTGGATATAATTGAGCCCGGAGAGATGCTGCGTGTGTCGCTTCTCGGGTAGGTAATTCCGCGCATGAGGCGCGAAATCCAAGCTCCACTGAAGTACACGAGTAAGATGGGGCTAGATTGTCTGTCAGTGAATTGCTCCGTACTAAAGGCTATGATCAGCTGGAAATGGAGCTCCAAATGCTTGCTTACAGTATCACATGTTTCTTCCACCCGACCTCGTCTGTATCTTTATCGTTGCATCCTCATTATCGCCGTCGTCTTCTTCGCTGAATTCTTCGTCCTTTCCCTCATCTCCATTTGCTTCATTGTCACCGTCTTCCTCTTCTTCTTTGACCTCACCGCTTCCCCCGAGTGTTCATATGGTGACCGTTCTATCCGTCTCAACTTCTTGAGAGTAGCTTAGCTTTCCATAAGACTGGCCACGAATATAACAATCCTCAAGTAACCCTCTATAATAACTTTGCTAAACCATGGGTGCCTCGCCACAGACCGGCTAAGTATTCGCAACGCATGACGGCTGCAGATCACGATGTAGCGTCAGAGTGTCGATGCGACCTTTGCCTGATTGGATGGTCTCGACTTCTTGCCACCATGAGACCCAATTCAACTCCCCTTGTTTAATGCATGCAATGGACTGACGTTCTGGCTTCTTGTCCCTATCTAAATCCGACCCCGTATTCGATGGGAGTCTCAGGGTGCCACGTGTTTGATCTCATACGTGGTCTACGGGAATCCCTTTTCCCACTAGCATCTGACAAAAGGAGTTTTTCTGGTACGGAAGGAATGTTGAATCTAATTGACGGCTTAGATTCTAAAGATTGATTGCTTGTGGCCGGTGTCAAGCTCTGGTAATATGCTGACGAGTGTGAATAGCCCTGGTCTGTGTCTCCCTGCTGCCCGTGTTCAAAGTTTTGAGCAAAATGAGATTCAGTGTCTTGTTCACAATCAACTTTCAGCTTTGCACTGGTCACATCATCTGTACAGGCAGCTTTCCAAGGCTCAGGATAGATAATCTAGGAGATAGGATTAGAGCTTGTTTATTCCATTGATATTATCAAAAACTAACCTCGTTCTCGGACAGAGCTAGTAAATAGCCGTATATTCCTAGAGTGTAATAGAAAGCGGAATTGTGAGACTGGTATAAGAAAAGCGCGAAGAGGGTGCAAATTGTGTACGCTACCAGTCTAGCATGAATGCTGCGGTGATACATCTTGCCAGCAATTGGACTAAATGGCCATTCCCAAGCTACAACAAGGATTCCAAGCACTAAATTAATAGATTGGAGCACAGGTACTGGCTCTACAAGGAAGTTGAGCGCGGCAGTTGAGAAGTCCCACGTTACCTTTGGCCAAAAAAATCCCATGATAGAACCACCTATTTGAATAGCTGCTGCGACCAGCACGAGAAGGCGCGCCCAGTGATTTTTGACCAGTCTACCCATAACAGGTGGGAGAAGAAGGTGAAATAACAGGATGGACAAGAACGAAATTCATGTAGGGCGCCGGTTCAGCGGAAAATCTGGGGTAGATAGAAGTACATCATCGCTAGATGGCGCGTGCCAAGCACCTGAATATATCTCTTGTAGTTTGATGTGCGCTAAAACATCTGTATCAAGTATTATGATGCGACTTCCTATATATAGAGATGTTCCTACCATGGCCCGTTGTGGACGTGAAGTATGTCAATTTTGTCTGCTACAAGGCTTGATGAGGATTTTAAGGAAGTGGCTATTAAAGACACGCCACGTCCCAAGGATCGTGCCAATGGTGCTGCCCCTGCGATAGAACCATACTTAGTTTATTATTTGGCCTAACCTTATTCCCATGGCAATAGTGGGGATAATGTATATAAATAGCAAGGTAGTGTACGTGAAACAGAGTGCGATAAAGGAGCTGAGGCATATTATTTGCTGAAACACTGCGCAGAACACTGCCTCGACTCCTTCCCGAGCGGCGTAAAATGCAAGCCCCCTGCGTCAGCAGAACCGAGGAGACACAACCTTGCAGGAACAGATCTTGCTCTTATTTTGACACTTTAAACTTTACTAAAGTATGCTTAATTCAATCCGATTCCGCTTTCTTCCCTCATAAGCATCATGGTAACCCAGTGGCATTAGACAGCTCTTGCGAGATAATACGCCAAGGCCTCAACCAGTATGGTGGGCGTAAAGATTCCAGAACAGAATCTGTTCTCCTCCTGGACCTGGAAAAGCTTCCTTTTCATTACAGTTTTTCACCTGCTGCACATTACTCTTTTTATTTATGGGTGGTAAGTTCGGCTCATTCTCTATATTCACTCTCCGCGCGTATTCCCTCTGACGCGTATCAGGGTTAATATAACTTCCGGCCCTCCGATGCCCGGGTTGAGCAAACTAAGCACTTCGATAAAATTGTCTCGAGCGGCTGCGCTACCCCTCTCACTGGATCTGATGTTGTTACTACTCCCGATGTGTCGTATATCAGCAACCCGGCTGCGACTACTCATCAAATGGATTCCGCTGGAAGTATCTGCATGGTTCCATCGGCAGATCGCATATACCATGCTCTTCTATGCTGTTGTTCATACTGCTTCACATTTTGTAAAGTTAGAAACCCCTCCAGGAGTGAAGTCAGACGCTAACAGTTCCAGCTTCTATCTGATTGAGAAAGACCATCTGCGACCTGAAAAGGCAATGCAAATCCACTACACCCAGGCCGCAGGTATAACTGGACATATCATGATCTTTTGTATGGTTATCATCTATACTTTTGCACACGAAAACATTCGCCGGCAGGCATTCGAAGCATTCCAGTGGGGCCATCGTCTGTATATTATCTTCTTGTTTGCTGCTTGGACACACGGCGCAGGTTGTTTTGTGCGAAACACTGTTGAGCCATACTATATTACCGACCCAAAGAACTACTGGGCACACTGCGTTGGCTATCAAAGCTGGCGATGGGAGACGTGGTTTTCCGTCCTGTACATTCTTGAACGATTATATGCCCATTTTTATTATCACCGAAGGGTGGGGGTTTCTACGGTGCTATTGCATCCATCAAACGTATTGGAGATTCGGTTCGACAAAGGGGGGATGAATTACAGGGCCGGGCAGTGGATCTTTGTCAAATGCCCAGCGGTATCAAACATTCAATGGCATCCCTTCTCTATATCATCTTGCCCTTACGACTCTTACGTTTCGGTGCACATACGCCAAGCTGGTGATTTTACTAAGGACTTTCGGGACCTTTTCAATGACCGAGTTACACCGGCCTATGATATCGGCGATTTCGATCCAAGCGTGAGGGCTGCATCAATTATCCAGGCTAGACCTTTAACACAAGAGATGCCTGAAATAATAATAGAAGGGCCATATGGCTCGCCGGCTGAGGACATGTTTGGAAACGAGGTTGCCGTGCTGATTGGCGCTGGTATTGGCGTGACACCATGGGCGTCGGTGTTGAAATCCCTCTGGCACTTGCGTGATCACAAAATTTCCAAGGCAGGCCATCGACTGAGGCGTGTCGAGTTTATTTGGACATGTAGAGACTTGACGATGTTTGAGTGGTTCCAAAATTTGATCACATCGCTCAACGAGCAGTCCCTAGCTCTGAAATCTTCGGACAAATCCATCCGTGTTTCTTGCCATACATACATCACGCGGCCAACTGATGCAGAAAAATCCGCTTACAAAAGCAATCAAGAAGCAGTGGGCGGCCATGGCAGAGTCGGCACAATGTTTGACCCTCATCATATCACAACAAAAAGGCAACAGTACAATAACGTCCACATTGGTCGTCCAAACTTCAAAACAATCTTTCGGGATATTCGGGACAACTTCAACATTGCAACAGACAACAGCAGCCTAAGAGGACGATTACGAGGTAGGGATCAGATAGGAGTGAACTTCTGCGGGCCAAAGTCAATGGCAAGAGATGTTCGCTTGGCATGTACAGAGGCTACAACTGCCAATGTTAAGTTTAGGTTTACGAAAGAGGCCTTTTAGATGAAAGATTAACATCCCATTTTTATTTATACAAGTTACAGCAAGGCACGCAGATATTTCTCTCTGAGCAAGTGATTTAAGGTCGTAGACTCTCGATAATAACGTGATGAGGTATCATCTTCTGAAATAAGACCACTATTCCGCAGGTCATTCTCTTCAGTGTGCACAGCCGCATTCGTTCCTCCAGCTATCGATTTCCATGTGTTCGCGGAACACCACCGACCCCGTGATCTCGACGACTTCTTGTACCGCCAACACGGTCAATCCAGCTCTTGACAATAGACGCAACGATGCCTAGTTTCACGGTAGCTCGTTCTCACTCAGCGGCTGTAAGGGCGCTCCGCAACCGAATGAAGTAACTTCCATCCCTAGAATGCTCTTAACCTTAGCCACTTAAAACTTATAAACGCATCGTCGCTGCAGCCCCTAATTTATATACAGCCTCCTTTTAAAGTGAAATAACTCTCCCTCACCACAGCATTACCATTAATCTTATATCGATACGAAAACGTATAATATGGCTCTTATCTGAAGCGTAGAGTTCTATAGTAATGCTGAGAAGTCATCTTTACTCTTATGTCTGCCCTTGGCGCGCGAATTTATGAAACGTTGCCACCCAGTCGGTACCTCCAATTAAAGCGGCTCTGCGCTATATTTTACCAGGCTAGTGGGACATATGTCAAGTCAAATATGTTCGCATCTATTTCGTAACTATGTAATAGGTTACTAAGGAGTAACTAAAGACAGATCAGGATGTCTTCTGGAAGATAATTTCTGCTCATTTTTGTTGCTTCAATTGCCTCCTGTTGCACAATTTGCATCTATCACTAACGAAAGTCAAGCAAGGCATGCTCGAATACCCCTATTCAACAATAACAGAATAAATCAAAAGACGATAATTGCCAGAACCAAGTTAAGGCGAGACTTTGACAAGTTCCTTTGAAAGTCTACTCCCAGACAAGTTCCTTCAGATATTATCTCTTCACCAGGGCGTAATTGCTTACGGCGGTTCAAACATTTCCTGTAGTCATAGCTAGATCAGCAAATAATAAAATTTATCCCTGTGATCCTACTGCAGAGGACACAGCACTGTAAGCAAGCATCACCGCGAATTATTCCCCTTTGGCCGGCAGCTAAACTAAAAAATCTCATTGCCTCATTTCCGTTACTCTGAATGATTCCAACCGTTCCGTCAGGGTAGGTCATAGATGGGACGGGCTGAGCAGGACTTGTAGCTTGCAGCCCTCTAGTGGAACCACTTAGTTTACTGTACTTATCATGTCCACAGTTGACCACTAGAGACTCTGCGGCTGAATAAATAGCCATTACAGGTGATCTCTGAGGCATGGATGGGAAATCCGGACAAGCTAGATTGACGTGGAGTTTTCTTTCTCGCGCTCTAACCTGCCATATGAGCCGAAAGTCAGGATAAGCGTTCGATGGTGAGTCCATCTCAATTTTGGCCAAAGTTGGTTGTTCTGGGAGAGACTCTTCTTCATCAAGATCTAGACCATCAAGGGAATTCACAGAGCTAGGATCAAACGGTATAGATGCCTGCATCACAGCGCTAGATTGGACCAGTTCGTATTTTTCATCACCCAACCATATTGCGCCAGAGACGCACATTATGGAAATGACGCCTTCGATTTCCACACATCTTGTGCTCAGAAGCTTTGGGAACAACGTCTGCCCTTTATAAGATGACATTACCCAATCCGAGTGTAGTCCTTGACTATGATCGGTATCATGTCCGAGAAGCCTGAGAGTGTCGTTGATTAGGTGTTTTAGGAAGATACTGTCCTTGGTTATGTTAAAAGCTTTGAAAGCCGTTTCTTTGATAACTTGAGCAGCGGAAAAATCGTTGCAGCTTAGACCCGAACCATAATATAGTTTTGGTCCGTCTGGGTGTGTAGAATGTATGAGGGAAACAAGAAGGACTACACTAGCACAGGCTGAGACATCCATGGAGAATTTATCAAAAGAACAATTCCGACGGCGGATACTTGAAGTTTTCTGACACTTAATGCAAGGGCAGTCTTTTCGAAGCACCTTCTGGTACGTATGAACAAGCGGCAGGTCGTGCACTAGCAGGACACCCACAGTATCAGAGTCTGGCTCAGGAATATTATCCACACCTAGGAAGGAAGCTAGCACAGAGAGTATTCTGCTTTTTGATGGGAAAATGGATGTCCACGTGGGATCGCAGGAATCCAGGGAGATCTCATAGTTGCGAGAGAACGTGGTCACGTCTTTTCCAAGGTAGTGCTTTAACCGAATGAAACTCAGGGCCCGCAAACAAGCGAGAGGAAGAGCTTCAACACAAGCTCTGAAAGCCAGACTCTCGTGCCCGCCGAAGCGTTCTTGCATCAAGAGTGTTCCAAAGAGTCTAAGGCTAATCATCCCACCAAAGCTTCCTAAGCCTCCTGGCAGGTCTTTTATGAGATGTTTTATTTCGCCAACCTCGTTGAGCACAACGATTTGTGGTCGAGAGATTTCGGCACCTGCCTGTGAGATGCGAACGGTGACGACCGCGTCACCTTCGCCTTTGATGATCTCCTCACTGTCGGCAACCACATTGGGTGTGCCCACGGACCATTTTATGAATGCGATGACCCATGCAGACTCAGCTAGAGGCACTGTGACTTCGATCTTTCGGGAGTCACTGTCTCCAATTCGAGAAACGGCTGAAAGAGCTTGTACAAGATTGACGATGAGTTTCTGCGACGGCACACCACTTTTGGTTCCTTGTCCCCTGGAAACTAGGATGCTCCAGCCAAAAGCAGTCTCTGCGAAAGACGCCAGGGAGAGTTTGTAATCTAAGGATTCAATTACCTGCTTCAGCTGCGTCGCGGTTGGAACCAATTTCTGGTTTTCTGCCGTATCTCGAATGAGAGTATGCATTGACGCTGCAGCTTCCCAAGTGCCAAGCGTGAGAAACGCAGCAGCGAGTCCGAGAAAGCGGACCCCTGCGTCAGACTGGGCAAGTTGCCATGCGCAGTCTCCCTTTTTATATCCAATTGTGGCTTTTAAGAACGAGAGCACTGCTCCCTGGTGATCCTGTGTGCACAACTTGTTTACTTTTAAGCAAGTTTCTGTCGTCATGGGAAGCGTAGCACCAAGACCTTCGCACGCCATTATTGCTAAAGCCTGGACATTGTCACTTGTTGCGGCCGCAAGTACGCCTGTGGCTACAGATATGGTATCGGTCGCTGTCTGATTTAGTGCCCAGCTTTTAGAGAGATTCGACATGCTGAGCTTCGGTCTGGAGGATGTAAATTCGAGTACGTAATTACGTTCAACAAGGACTGGCGCGGTTTAGTTATCACCAGGCAGCAGATTCATGTGGCTGACTTATAGGGAAGCGAAATGCCTTTAACCATGCACGTGATTGGCACCACGTGTCTGCTTCTGCACGCAGCTGCCACCTCAATCGTCCGAATCCCCATCCCGTCCTTATGTCGCAAGAAGGTAATGCTTTACGAGCGACCGCGCTGGGGCGGGCAGAGGATGCAAAATAAAAGAGAGATTCTAACGTCCCTCCCTGCGCAACGAGAAACCCACTGTGCCGAAGCCACTGCCACTGTTCATGTCTTCCCTCGCAAATCCATACATCGGCAGGAACCACAATGTGAATGATTCTTAGCGCGGACTTTATTCGACATGTTTGCGCTTTAATTTCAAAGGCCTTCTGGACGTTAGTCTTCCTCGCCAAGGCCAACAAGATGAGTTCGAAGAGTTTCAACTTGGATCTGTTGCCGACCTGTTTGAAAGAAGACGCTGCCAACTATGTTGCCTCATCAGTCGCGGCATAACCTGTTACTGGCCATCCGCACCACTCACCGAGATACTCAAAATGAACGTGCGAGAAGAAAATGGCTTTCGATATTTGCATGTCCACAGCGACATTGGTGGACCTGTTAAGAGCGCAGATCCTTGGACATCTGCGTTCCAGTTGAAAAAGCCCAGAAAGACTACAGTTGCGTTGGACATACTTCGAACATGCGAGACTCCGAACACGAAGTGTGTGATTTCGAGACTCAAGTTGCCAGACCTTGACATCACAGTTCTCCGGACATGGATTCTACGATGCGAAACCGAACATCACCAGTACTGTGGACAGACTTCGTCAGCGGGAGAATGTCTTCCGGACGAATTCATTCTCATCAATGTCAATAAGAGATGCATTGTACAAGCGCCCAGGAATCCGAGGTTCGTTGCTCTGAGCTATGTTTGGGGAACCTCCAATGACCAATTTCGCACCTCTCGAAAGGATCTCAGAGCCAGAACTAGCAGCACAAGTGAACCGAGGGTGCTGTTACTACTGCCTGATCAACCGGCACAAGTCATTGAGAATGCGATACTTCTTGTACAAGCCTTGGGAGAAATGTACCTTTGGGTGGATGCGCTATGTATAATCCACGACGATGTGTCACACATGACCACCCAACTCAATGCTATGGATAGCATTTATGGATTCTCGCTTCTCACCATTATTGCAGCTTCTGGGTTCAGCTTCAACAATCATCTCCCTGGCTACTCGACAATTCCCCGCTCACTGCAATCAATCAGCGGCGACGTTGCAAATTCCGAATTTATAGTTCGACTGCCTCCGGAGCGCGCTACTATTGATGGACTGAGCAGATCCCCGTGGATTCATAGGGCTTGGACTTTCCAGGAAGGTTTACTCTCGAAACGCCGTCTTATCTTCACAAATCAAGAAGTGTTTTTCATTTGTCGTGAGGATCTTTGGGTGAAATCTCGTCAAGATCCGCCTGTTGACCAGAAATATCTGATTGTGCTTTGGGGGACTGCCTCTCATGAAGATGGAGATGGGTCATGGCTTGGAGCTCTTTTCAACAATCGAGGTCTTCAGAGCCCTGTGTGGCTATGGGGGAACACACAGCCCTTGTCAAAAGATATCTTTCGCGTGACATAACTCACACGAGTGACTCATTGAATGCGTTCAGAGGTTTGGAACGCCGAATTCAATCTTGCACAGGTATAAAATTCTTCTAGGGTCTTCCCGAAGGAGAAGATTTCCATCGAGCACTGCCATGGCTGATACCCGATCCGCAAGTGTCAAGTCCAGTGAAGGATGGCTTCCCATCATGGTCATGGGCAAGCTGGTTTAAGGCTCCACACTATGTTAAAATACCTGGCATGGCGGATGAAACTACCCCTGACGAGCCTCCGCATGTTGAAGGGATTGCGAAATTTTGGAAGGAGACGGAGGACGGAAAGAGAGAAGAAATTGACACGACAACGGAAATGGCTGACATTTACAAACAGGCTCGAACGTCTCCTTCCATATCGGAGCTACATGCTAGTCGAAAGCATGGTGGCAGAATTTGAAGTCAAGCAAGTCGACGCAACCGGAGACGCACACCTCGTCTCAGAAGGAAAAGACTTGGGTCCGGTGAAATTCCAGCGTATCAGTCGTAGAGACATCCGCAGAAAGATGAGAAGCAAATCCTTGCAGTTCATTGCAGTCTCTGGAAATTGTATGTGGTTGGCAGAAAGAGACTTATCAGGGCTTTCAATTTAATATGCACCGAACTACCGTCGCGAAGAAAGAGGGAAAGGATTATGGGCCACTCAACATCGGTAGTCGTTTGATCAAGGACAGAAATTGGGTTATGATCAACGCCATGGTGTTGGAATGGCAAGGTGAAATGGCCAAATGTATGGCAATGTGTCAGATCAAGGATGAGATATGGAATTCAGCCCGTCCACAGCAGAAGGTCGTGAAGCTTGGCTAAAATAGGTCATAGTTTCATTAACTGCACAAATTTCATTATGCAGGTATTATAGCCCATCACATATAAGGCAAGTCCAGGTTATACGTGATGGCGATTGGCATGTAGCAATCAGAGAGATGTCAAAGATGTGCTTGCGATAGAGGCGGCTACATTGGCCAGCCCTTTAGCGATGGAGACCATCTGTACAGGTGAGAATTTCTTGACCATTCTAGGGGCAAGCCAACGGCGTCTTTCAGACAACATAGCCCATGCAGCCAACGCCGCCGGATTGGTGGTTCGAGTTGTTGGAGCTATGCGCCACTGCTCTGGAGCAAGGGAATACGGCCCGTCAGATCGTTCTTTGCTTAATCACTTCTATGCAATTCCAGTAGGAACATTGCTACCTCTTTTTCACAGCGACCCGACATGGGGTGATAGCCTCTTTGAGCGGCTCACAATGGAAAACGTGACACCTGCAACCCAGATGTACGTCCTTGCCGATAAACTCCTAGGCCCACAACCACAAGTGGTTCCGCAGCCTCTCTCGACGCCTCCGTCTACATTTGACTCTAAGGTATGGGCATCGATGTCTTCGGAAACGATTTGGTGGAGCTCGAAAATCTCATCCCCGAACTTGGAGTTTTTCCCATAAAGGAAATGAATTCGGTCCGCATGGTTCAGTATAGTTCGATTTCGTCCGCATCACTTTCCTTCGCCATTACGCAAAACGAAAAACTTGCCTCAGTACTGGAATACCGTGGCTGACTGACTCTCCAATATCCGAAAGGGCATAGACATCAACGGCTTACCAACATCATTGGCGCTATTTTCCCCGCCCATCGATCCCGGTGCCTTCGCTCGCGCATTCGTAGCTGGAGTTTCTCCGTCGCGTTTACTTGCGAGTATGTACGCTCCACTTTCCTTCTATTGTTTCAAGTCCATGAGGTAAATGGCCAACGAGCTGCTATCCTTGACTACTGCACTGGGCGAGGTACTCCTAGCAGCGCTGGAGAAGAAAGACGCCGAGGGTCTCGCGTAGCTGCGATCGGACCAGGAAATTATCGTGCTCAACGCCATCAAAGCTGCTAAAAGCGTGGCCATCACCGAAGATGCCAACGCGGTTCTGGCGCTCCAGACCGCGACTGACCGGTTACCGTGTACAACATCCAAGCGGCGAATCTCACAAATTCAACCAAGAACACTTCTTTGACGCTCTCAAACGCTTCTTTGGTTCTTGATGTCGCCGTAGCAGCTGACTATATCATCACTGGAGCAATGAAAATTGGCGTCCCTACATTCTCAGTTGGCGTCACCGCATTTGGCGGTAAGCCCACCGTCACTATTTCCTCGGGGGTAGACCTCCATGGAGGAGGTATGGAGATTATCAATACGGCATTGTCCAATGTTGACCGGATACTGGATAAGCAAGTATCCATCTCATTCCAGCAAGCTGTGTTCCGCTATCGACAAGAGCAATGGCGGTCCCAAGCCGCGCAAGCGCCGAGGAAGCCACCATCAACACGCAGACCACGACGGTCAACTCGCACATCGATGTATTGATGGCGAACTACCGGGCGCAAGAGCAGTCTATTGTATCTGAAACGGCTGCGAACAATTTCCTGAAGACCAAGTATACGAATCAGTAACTGTATCAGTGGGCGGTCGGCCAAACCAGCGGGGTGTATCCCAGCGCGTACAAGCTCTCGTATGACCTCGCGAAACGCGTCGAGCAAACGTACATATTTGAACTGGCTGATAATATTGGAGACTCATTCATTAGGCGGATATTGGGACTCGCTCAAACCGGGCCTACAGGCCGCCCAGTCTCTGCAATGTGCTGTCAAAGACCATGGAATCGTCGCATATTCAGCGAAATATTGGCGAGTTCGAGCTTCCGAAAAATTTGTCTTGGGCCGTACTTGATCCGCTTGCGTTAGTCGACCTGCGAGCCACAGGAACCTGTACGGTTCAGATTCCAGAAGAAGCATTAGACTATCCAGGACAGTATCTCCGCCGCCTCCGATCGGTTGCAGTTAGCATCCCGTGCATCATAGGTCCAAATGCCACTGTCTCGGCACATTGTCGCTTCTATCTAACCGATCTCACAATATCTCTCTCAACGTAAGTGAAGGGTAGGTCTGCATTTAATATATCAGATGTAATTGGAGGCAAAAAGTCCTAGATAAATATTAAGGGGTAGATCTATAAGAACTAGTCCTGAATAGTAAGATCACGTCCTTAATGTCTGCATAACTTGCATAACCCTTGCATTAAAGTTGACAATCTCACAGCAGGGAGTGGAAGCCTGAGGGTTCAAACCAATCAAGCATATCCTCCTGCATCCTACCGGTGGAGACTCTCGATTTGTCTACAACAGCGGCACCAACCATTCCATTGCACTGTCCACTGCTGTGAACGATGCCGGCGTCTTTGATCTGAGCTCGAGAGTTTCCAGGTGGGTGATTTGAATGCAAAGACTCTCGACTCTACGAACAATATCGCCGGCATCTACTAGGTGTACAGTCTTAGACAGCAGTTTTGAAGCGAACGGGTGCAGTTTTTGAAACTCAATTCCACGTAGATTACACTCGATTCTTGGAGCTTGACGTGCTTAAACTCTCCCTGAGCGCACCTAACGATGAAACAAGCGAATCCTTCGCGGCCGGCCGAATGGCCATAGGTCTAGCCCGCCAACTGTGCGGGTATTACGATATAGTATTATTCTGGCCTATCGACCATCCATACGACCGGATCATACCATTGGGCTACCCACGTGGACTCGTATATTGACCACTCAGGGACTGTTAAGTCTTATCTGGATCCCGTCTCCCCCTCCCCAACATATAGGAGTTCGAGAGCACTACGTTACAACCCGTAGATGTTGGCATGGGTCTTCTCGGTGCTGTGCCAAATACCTACCAGCGCTAAGCCTCGGAAAATATCTCGGTGAGAGACGGAAAGCACATGACGTGATGTGTGCTAGCCAGTCTGTGACATACCAAAAGATTCTTGGACAGATCAAGATAGAGCCCAATCACCTTCTCTTATTTCGTTGCTGAGTTCTGCATGTTAAGTATGGCGAGGAGTCTCAGTTCATCACTGTTTTCTGGAGCTGCAAATCGACCTCACCGTCCTACTGGCAAAGATGACCGTGGTTTCCCCAACTGTGTACGGAGGAGCCTCGCGGCTGACGGCCACCAAACTCCGGAGGAATCAGTCATCAGCTAACGTTAGTAGGACAGCCCGCGCCTTGCCACTGCTTCCGCCTCCCAGGGTCTTCCTAGTTAACTGTTAGTAATGTGTAGCTCGGCCGAGTAGAACCTGGCCGCACATTGACCTGAGTCTCTCAGCATCCGTACTCAACGTGCTATCTCCTTCATTTGAAAAATAGGTCCTCTGGGCATAAGACGTTGTTCTGTACTTTCAAGCCTGCCACTTAGGTGCAGAACGTACAAATACAGTTTATCGCCGATGGCTTTCTTTGCATAACCCACCGCATTGTGCCTGTGCCCCCCCCGCAGTGGTTCCGATTCTTGTGGGACAGATCGACCACTAGTGTTTAGCCAAGGTATCTAGCCAATGACAAGTCACGTAGAGGCGCTGAATACGGAGATGTCCCCTGCAGGAGGTCAGAAAAACGGAGAGCACAATTCCGTATTTCGGCAGCAGATGGACGCGATTCTCTGATAAGTGATCGTGCAATATGACTGCAGGTTTGAGACTCAGCGGATCTATTTGTTGTGAAGGAGCCAAATTGTCGTACAATTATGACAATAAATATGGCAGAATACTATTCTTTACACAGTATTTGGATCCCTGTGGCTCCGTCCTGGTTGCAGTGGTCGTACTGGATAATATGGTTAATAGCTGGACGCGGCCCCGTTAAGCTCGAGACATCACCGAGACAGGTTTATATCCAGGATAATCATGCCGTCATCGTCTTGTATCCATGTTTAGTCGCCTCCTATACTTCGTAATGGCGTCCGTCTTTGGTGCGCTCAACAAGTAAGTTGTTATCGCTTCACTACGACGGCAAGCTACATGCCAGAGTGGTCTTCAACCATCTACGTCGCTTTGCTCTACTAATAGTCTTACAACCAGTTCATCCTCTCGTTCGATTGCGTAGGATAATGGCGTCTGCCCAAAAATGTCCATCGAATCTGCTGTCACATCATTCCGACTGACAAGTAGTTTCACAATCTCCTGATGCCCACCCAAAACTGCTCGCGATAGTGGCGTATAGCCACCAGCGTCTTTTGAGCTTGGATTTACATCCTCTATGTCCACAAGTAGCCTCACTACAGCTTCGTGTCCCTCAAAAGCAGCACATGAAAGTGGCGACCAGCCACCAACGTCTTTTGAATCCGCATCGACGTTGCCTTGGCGCAGAAGCAGCCTGACTACGGCTTCATGCCCCCCCTCCGCTGCGTAAGAGAGGGGCGTAACGCCCCGAGAATCCTTTAAATCGGCATCTATATTGCCTTGCTCTAGAAGCAGCTTCACTACGGTTTCATGTCCGTATTCAGCTGCGATTGAGAGTGCTGTTTGGCCAATGTGATGTTTGGAATTTGTTTGGGCACGGTGTTTTTCCAGTAGCCTTCTTATTACATTCTCTCCTCCCTCTTTGGCGAGCAGGTGTAAAATTGTATTCCAACTTTCATCCCGAATAAATGGCTGTTGAAATGCTCGGTATTCGACGAAAGAGTTGGCAATCTCGACATCTGGGTCGAACTCCCATGCTACTCTCTTCTGTTGTATACCTGAGTACCGCGATAGAGGTATGCCGGTCAGCGGAGGGGTAGAGAGGTTCATCCGGATACACACTTGAGAGAGTATATTAACAGCTATGTCTATTCGTAGATAATTGTATATAGAAACATACCTTTTGCTCCGAAGTATTCTCTGCGTTGTAGATCATCCGTCTCTACTTTCCCCAACGCCTCGACCTCATCTAGAGTGAGAGCATGCTCCTCGTCATGCTGATTGTGTCTGCCATTCCAATCCCGCAGGTTGGGTCTTTCGCTCGTGTATCTCAGGAGATATATGAGGAGGATGAGAAGAAATATGATGATGGCGGTGCTAAAGGAGCCAATCGAACCGATCGCGGTGTCATTCATCGTCGAGACCCTCTGATTGAACGAGGTATGATGGCAAACTCGAGGGCGGCCGAATCAGAGGTTACCTTGCACAATATCTTCTGGTGGTCCTTCGGAGAACGTATCGAGAGCAGAGAGAGTGTGAATGATGGAGGTTGTGGACGTTGTTTGCGTTCCCCGCAGAGAATCCTCCCTCTTGCGACGCGTAACGCCCCTTCAATGGACCTTCTGTCCCATGGCGCCTATCAATCCCTCGGAGAGACCCGGATCCATCCGCCAACTATCATCGCTTTACATTTGTATCGTGTCTTAGATTTGAAGACAAAATCAAAATTTTGAATGACTTGAGGAGTATAAATAGCGTCGCAACAGCCAAGTTCTCCAGAGTGGAATAAAACGCGTGACTGCTCAGTGATGACCTGGAGAAGGTGGGATACAGACACTGATCACGGCAACGGAACGTGTAATGATTCCAGGAAACCTTGTTTTTAAAACCTCAGTAGGCAGAATGAAACAATTTACACGCCAGAGGCAGTATGGCCATCTGAATGATGACTGTTATACGTGGCCAAGCAGAGTCATGATAATAGCTTTTGTGGTCATCGGTGAAACGACTGGAGTCCACACTGGTGCCTGTCTCAGCCATTAGGGATATTGGTTGTTTGAGGAAATAGACATTAGATCCAAATTCACACCAATATATCTTTGCAATTCCCATTTTGTATTTGCTTCTTCACACGCACCAAGCTCATACTAATCTAACCCATGAATAATCTCCTCTAGAGGATTTAAAACTTCTTCGATGAACTCGGCATCTTCAATATGGCCACCTTTTAAGTTAAGACACCACGTCACCAGACGCTGGTATTTTTTGCCAATTCTTACATCTAATCTTAATTTGGGAACAATCTCCAACAGCTTCCTTACCCAGCCAGATTGGTCAGTTTGTTCCAAATCCGTGGCTATCTTTCTGAGTGGTTCCCAGAAGCCCACTTCAAGCAGTACCACACCAAGACTGTATATGTCATAAGCTCTGTTATATTCTAGGCTGCTTTCTCCCTGCAGCCTGTCAGGGTGCTGGAAAATATCAAAATCCCAAGGAGATATCGGTTCCTCGCTGTCTCTGACAGCACCTTCCTTAGTCGTTATTGCATCCGTCCCACGTATCAAATCAAAGCCCATGAGGTAAGCGTCATCAAATTCGGGCACTTCTTCTTCAGTAGGTTTGTGAGGCGGTCGGCGAAATCGTCGAAGGGCCACGACGCTAGAGGATGTGATATTCTTATGGAAGAAACCCGCGGTATGGAGGAAGAAGACCGCTTCAGCGATTTTATTTGCAAGCTTGAGGCGATCATCGAGGGTAGACTCGAAAGGGGTAGCACTAATAACCTGCTCTAGAGTCATCATTGATTCAAGAGGATACGGCGACTTTTGGACAAAGAGAAACTGATTGCTCTCTGCATGATAGAAGTAATATTCCACTTTGAGAAGCCTGATGTCTGCAGCTGGGTCCAGGCAGTTGAGTGCGGCGGCCAGTTCACCCATCTGGTATTGCATATTGAGGAATTCAGAGGTCCCTTGAATCTTTCCTGGAGGAACCCTCCGGCTGGCAAAGATGAGCTCATCGCCTTTGTATTGTACAGGTTGGGTGGAGATGTCGCGCCCACTGATCTCGGAGGCAAGGTCGCTTGAATCCTCCAGCAGCATTTTCTTAACCCGCGTCTGCTTGGCATTTGAGGGGAGAGCAAAGAGCTCTTCCAACCGGCTGTGTGACGTTACGAGCGCAGGGGGTCTAACCTGGTCTCCAGTGGAGGAAGCGGGGATCTCTTTAAGTTCTTGTTTGAGACTCAGCAAGCGTACCTCGAGGCTAGTTGCCCATTGAGACATATCCCTCGATACTTCTTTCAAATAGTCCCGTCTAGTCGCCCACTCGAGGCGATTGAGGTAGTCACGCAGCGACCCCTTTCGTTCCAACTTATGTAACTCCTTCTGTATTTTGCGCGCAAACATATTAAGGTAAGCCGCTGTCTGCTCCAGGAGGGCTGCATATTGATCGTCCACTTGTTGGTTTGCTTGTACAGCTCTCCTCTGAACGATATAGGCGTTGAAGTCTTGTAAGGTCTGGAAGTCCCAGGCAAAGCGGATCTTCAGGGATTTCGCCTCTTCTGAGTAGGAACTGTATGCGTCGAGCAACCGGATAATAAGGCCAACTGCTGTTACGGCTGTTGCGAACGCGTCCATGATGTTATGTGACTTTAGCCCGTTCTCAATCCGCGTAAACAGGATCTGTAGCGGGCTGAGATAACAGGGTCGGGGTCCACGACATATTTCACTAAAAGATGCCCCAGTCCGTGCAAGTGACCCTCCACTGCCACACCCCCTATTCTAAGCCCTAAGGACTAATCATCAATCCATCTAAGCGTCACGCTAGGGGTGATCAGCTTGTACAATTTTGGAGGCTTGTTTGAATCTCCGCTTTTCACGTCCCACAATGCCCGGTGCTTGCTCGGTGGAGCTGTGGACGGCACATGAACAGGGCCCATCGCACCGCTCAGTCCAAAGCTACTTACACCCTCCGTTATGGATTTCTCGCTGCTGGGCTAGAACGGCCTATTCACGACCATGATTTCGAGTCTTGTCAGAACCCGCGTCCTTAGGAGGGCATTCCAACATTGCTATAGAACCCAGAGCTTCTCACCAGTCTTGGCCACTATGCGACCGCAGGCGCTGGGAGCATTTCGTTTCGACGAATGAGCGCCGGACCTTTAATATCTTGTAGAATCTCATCCCCTTACACTCATCGTATCTGTTTTCTCTCGTCGGGGTCTATAAAGAGCCTCTACCGCAGTCAAACTATCGCGTGATCTGGATGCATATAACTCGAAAACACCATGAACTAAGCTATTTCGTCCCAAACCATAATTGGAAAGCTTGTATAACAGTTCACCTCACTATTTTGATATTTCTCTTGGTCGTGCCCAACCCTTTTCACCTCCTGAGAGATAGGCGAAGGCTCGCGATACATTCGCACCGTCTACATATTAGACACACGGAGCTGTGAATATTAGTCAGACATGATTGTGTCGACTCATAGCCACGTGACTTGCCATATCAGGACTAGTCTCTTGCCTTTATTAAAATCTTTTCACCGTAGCCTTAGATAGGCCAGACACATACAATTCAATGCATATACACCTGCGTTCTTATTGGTTGACAGATTGTCAACAAATATTTCGCACGTGATCGTACGATTCAGGGCCAGTTTTTGTAGATCTCCCCCTTTATTTAGGGACGAGCTAAATCCCCACCAGACTTAGCTCCTGCCGTTGCCTAAATCTTAAAAGCGATCAAAACACGACCTAACTATTAAAATATATATCTATATGGGGATTCGGACACCACCCTAACTCCCGAGACTAATCCTAACCAATGCTAACCGCTGACCTCCTAACTGTTGTGTTTTTATGTTATAATTGTCTTCAAAAAGGCTTCAGAAATACTTGATGCCTTATAAAATCTTATGTAATATTTCTTCGCGTAACTATCTAAGAGGGGAAAGGTGGCGGGGATTGAGCTGAGTCTGGCGGGGATTTAGCTGGTCCCTATATTTATCTAGATTTTGCCTCAAAATTAGGTAGACAAGTTCAATATATTAAATGCAGACCTACCCTTCGTTTAGATTGAGAGATTCAGTAAATTAACGGGGTAAACTCACTAGGTTTAAATCTTGACTTTATCATATCTGACTATCATATATCCACCGATCTGTGAATTAATAAATAGTAGTACATAAATTTTATTGTATATTCGCTAAATTCGTGGACCAGCAAAATCGCTGCGATACCTTAGTTAAATCACTGCCATCTTTCCTCTTTTGCACAGTTACGCTAAAAAAATGTGCAACTCTGCGTGGTGTATTTTTAATAGTTAAGACTCCCTTAAGTATAAGCATTAAATATTATAAATCTATCAACATGTCCAGTGAAGATGCTAATATAGAAGAACTGTTGGTGCTCATATGGAAAACCACTTGGGTTGTTCATCTGTCATTCAAAAAATAGAACTGGAAACATACAGATATGATTAGTTTTCTCCGTTGAGTAAACGTTACTCCGGATATTGTTGCTGAAATCAGTGGCTGAGATGGGCTTGTCGAGAATATTGTTTTGGTTACAAGAGACCAATCTGGAATATATCTGTTATTACTCAGTACTTCTAAATCCAAAGGGGCATTCTCAATGATACGATTTCACTCTTCAGGAATGAAAATTAACATAACACATCTCCATACTGTCCCCTTTCACTAAGAAGAATACTATCCATACGGTCTAGTAGAATACCTAAGGAAAGTCTCTAGCTTTCTTCTCCTGGAAGTCTCGATTAGCTGCTTGTACTAGTTTTGATCGAGACTCCTTTTTTTCCCGCTCGTAATATTCTTGAAAGGTTATTGTCTGTGATGCCACATTCTCGATATGCTCGTATCGTAGTGCGCCTTTGCGACGATTGTTAGCCCAAGCAAGAGATTGTGCAATGACGAGCACGTTTCGTATCTCACGGCCATTAAGCGGCCAGGTCTTCATATTGTCCAGGTTATCGCAGAGCTCTTCTTTGGCTTTGTGTTCTGACTCGTCGAGCAGATAGATGAAATTCTCCCAGATGCGCCGACGCGTCTCTTCGTCTAACTCCTTGTATTTTATTCCAATAGAAATGCGGGATTGAAAGGCTATATCTATTGTTCCAAGGCGGTTTGTTGTTAAAAAGAGGATCCCTTGATAGTATTCAAGCATTCGAATAAATACTAATTTATGATTAGCATATGTTGGTTTTGATAATAGCACTCATTAATCCATCGTTCATTGCCTACCAGATACTATTCCATTTCTCCGAATGTTTTCATATGATCTGCTTTCAAGCACGACATCAGCCTCATCTAAGAGTAAGACAACATCCCATCTTGCAGCTTGCGTGAAGATCTCTTCTAGGCGATTCACGACCATATTTTCAGTTGTCAGCTCGCCAACGTTGATCGAATACAAAGGCTTTTCTGTATACTCCGCGACGCTCTCTAGGATAATCAGTTAGCATATCGTAAGAACACGTGCGGCTTCTGGGAGATAAACCCGCTGTGAGAGTCTTTCCAACCCCTGGTGGACCGTGAAGAAGGATGATAAGGCCCTAAAAATCGAGGTCAGTACATCAAATTTATGTCCGTAACATCGAATAGGGAGCGTACCTGCCCTTTCGTCGGAATTACGTCATGAATGATCCGTCCGTGGTTTTTATTTTCCTTGTGTACTTCAACGAGTCCCTTTAGCAACTTCTTTGTATCGTCCTCAAGGACCAAGTGGTCGAATGCTCTCTTATTCCATTTAACTTTCTTAATATTGGATACTGCAACACGAGACCACATCTTAGAGGCAAGAAAGTAAACATTAGTCGTTGAAGGGCATAACTGAGCCTGGAGTGCTTCGAAGTTCCTTTCCGGTGGAAAATTGTCAAAATTTGAGAATATTCCGTCGAATTTAGTTCCTTCAACCGTCCTCGCGCCAAAGAACGACTCCATTAGGGGTTTCAGCATACCAGAGAAGGGAACCTCGTCTTCTTCCGAAAATATGTCCAAAATGTTGCCCCTACTGGGGCCATCATTATCTACAATTACTCTCTCTTGCATCTGTACAAACTACTGTAAGCCTACACTTTCATAAAACCACATTGACTTACAAAATGCTTTTGATTGACCATTGAGGGAGGTCTGCCTTTCTTCTCAGAAAAATAACCATGTCTCTTCATGGGGTTTATTGGTCCTTCATAATAGCGGCAACTGGGACCTTCAGAGACAAGGCTTTTCCAGGTATGCCCTCGTTCCTCTAATGACGATCGAAGTCGTTGTATTTCGTCTTCGCAACCACCCTTGTACAGATTCAATGGATAAAAGTCGAGCGAACTCACATTCCGATCACCGGCGAAACACTTCATGGTCATGGTTGTCATTTTACGGATAAATGTTCGTGTGGCGCTATTCCATTCAACGTACCAAGCGTCAACAGTAAATGTTGGCCTGTGGGTTTGAAATCCAGGAAAAATGTTTTCGACATCGGTTTCTTCTTCTTCAGATTCTCTCGTCTTACCTCTTCTGCGCAAAGAGAGCAGTCCTTCTGGGTATCTCGTCGCTGCGACAACATATAATCTTGGCTCTCCAAATCCGTCTACCGCGTAGAGTAGGTCTCCAGGTCGAAAAAGAGCCCAGAGATGGTCAAAGACAACGGAATCGTCGCTAAGGGCTTCCCTGACTTTATTGTGGAAAGGTGCAACCCGTTGGGAATAGAAATTATTTAAGGGTTCCATTTCCTCTGCCTCTTCAGATGCTTCGCGGTCTTCGTGGACATACTTAATCATCTCTTCGAAGTAGAAGTAGAGCGGAGCGAATGGGGCTACGAACGAGACCTTGCCATTGGGGCTGGTTGCACCAGGAAAATATTCAACAACGCTGCGGAAGACTCTTTTGAGATAAGGAGAGACCAACTCGAGTCTCTGAGGCTTATCCCCTCCTTTTTCTTGTTTAACAACAATGTCGAACCTTCTGGCAAGTTGTTCGTTTCGCAGGAGAGGCTTCTTATACTTGGCATAGTCGTATATGTAGGTCCCCCCAAATTGGATGCCTATTCGGGTTGGCTTGAATTCTTTAGGTACTTCCGAATATGCAGATTCCTGGTCTGAACTTTGTTCCGATAGGGGTGCAGTTTCCTCGTTGCTCTTGTTACCGCCCCTGGAATAAGTAGTTTCATCTTCATCCGAATGAAAGGTGGCTCTCTTGGAACCCCGAATCTGTGCCTCTAAATCTCTCGAAGACTGCGTTTCATGACCATTTTCGGTGTCAGGAGTAGAGACCATCTTTGAGCCGTCCTGCGACAGTGTGCCTAGCTTCAAGGCCTCTGATTCTACATTTGTTTTGGGTTTCCAGGATCGGTTCCCTTTCATTGCCCATTCTTGGGAGTTTCCAGCCCTTAGACTAGTCTTCTTTGGTGGTGGGCATGGTGGTATTTTGGCCACCGTTGTATGAGCCACCTTTGGGGACCTTGTATCTCTATTGTACTCCGATTTATTCATCCTCTGGTCGCGTATTTTGCTACTGGCGGAGAGAAAAGTCTGTAGGGTGCAAAAGGTTCCAAACGCTTTGGACTGATACTAAAAGGCCTGAATGAGATTTACTGCCTTTCTACACATAGTATTTTAGTTCAATCTAAGGCCATATTTTTTGGTTTAATCATGCGGAGCAAGATTGATTGAGGCGCAGCTCCGGCTCGCAGCATGTGATGTGGCTGAGTCTCCAAATGGCGTTTTGAGGCTGTTACTGAGCCAATTGAGTAAACAAGGCAGGCGGAATTGTAGGCATTGAGTGTCAAAAGCCACCTGCACCCAGCTGAACCTGAGTAGGGACAATATCGATTTAAGAAGTCCTTTATCTAGACCCAGAGCTTGAGCTAAATTAGCCTGCTACGTCCAAGTTCTTTTGCTTGCGCTCTGAAGTTTGGGTGCTCAAACCAGCGACCGTTTCCATAATGGATCATCTTGCGACAAAAGACCTTATGACAGTGGATCGGCTCGCCTCGCTGAGGGGAAATACAAATGCGCTCAGTCATTGGTATGAGCCGGGAAAGGATTTCTTGTGAGTCCTTCAAAAGCATATCTTGAACCCTTATATTCTTCAAGTCTTGGCTTTAACATCCGAGGCAGCTTTTATGCAGCAGCTCAAAACGCATGTCGCATATCCAAAGCTCGTCTTCTGAAGCTGAAGCTGTCGGATGAGGAGCAAGAACTTCTCTCCGCGCCACCTAAGGCGGAAGATCTAAGGCAACGCCTAAAGGATATCGGCGAGGTGCAGGAGCGTCAGTTGAAAAAGTCCAAAATGGGACGGATAAGCTCCGAATTTGTAAACGGCTTTTGCGATGTAGCCATCCGAACCTCTGGAATTGTCGAGATATTACTTCCACAAAGTCCAGAGTATACAGTAACATATGGGTTGCTGATAATCCTCTTCAAGGTTCGCTTGTTCATTCGGCTACTAAACTCTGGCTCTAAACAACTGTTCAGTCAGTCGTCACGAAAAAAGATCGCGAAGAGTTCCTGTCTACGTATCTTGAATCGTTAGCGGGAAGATTACCTCTCATTGAATTTTACCAGACAACATTTCCAACAGATGCAATGAAATTGGCTGTGGCGGGAATTTTTGTCGAGATGATGAGATTGTTGGATGAAGCTCTGATATATTGTCGGAGTGGGAGGCTAGGTTTTTGCTGCTCTCTGATTCTCCATTCATTTTTAATTGATCTCTAGGGAAGCTCATGGATGCGGTTCTACAACCAACGAAGACTAAACTCGACTCGTATGTTGCGAACGTAGAAAAGCAAGTGAAGAAAATGGAGGCTCTCAAGAATGTTGCGCATGAGGCTCAGACCGCTGACCTGAAGGATATAGTGAAAGACACGGGTTCAGGTACGCAAAACTCAAATGATTATCAAATAAATGGCTTGTACTAAAATTTACTTCATTTGGCAACAGTTGTGGCCAAATTATACCAAAGCATAGAACGCTCGACAACAGCAATCGGTATCAGCATGGAAATACTGAACGATAGAATAGATTGTTTAGAGCTGCGGGCAAGTCGTATGAGATATCTCATTAACGCAATTTGGCTTTGGTGCTGACTTTTGGATATAGGAATGACAGTCTTTGAAATGATTAAGCACTCTCAGCAATTACAGGACATTATCCTCTCCGAAGGGTGGGAACCCGAAATAGAGTTAGAACTGGTCCTTCAACGCGGCTTCCGGCTCTCACCAAAGGATCATTGGGAGAATAACGGAGTACTTGATGGCCTCCTTGCTTGGTCAAAAATTCCAGGAAGCTCCCTACTCTGGGTGGGCGGATCATCTGGCAACCAGGATCCTTGGGTAACGGAGCTCTCTGCAGATATGATTCAGGCACTCCAGCCGCAACTTCTGACGTTAGTGTACGTTTTCTGTGAGGACGTAAAGAAGAGAACACTCACGCCAATTCGACTTGTTAAGCAACTTATAATCCAAATTCTAGATCTTCATCCGGAAATAGCATACCACAATCCGAAGCTATTCAATGTTTCGAGATTTAAGAGGGCGATAGATTTCAGTCAGGTTTGGCGAATATTTGAAGAACTTGCACTAGAAGTTCCTGATCTGTTCCTTATTATTGACAGAGTGGAAGAATGCGAAATTGACGACGAGGTGGACTTAAAAACTAACCTACTTCCATCTATATTAAATCTCGTCAAACGTTCTAGGAGCTCCAGAGTCATTATTACCAGCACATACAGTCCGCCCGTGGAGGTGCGCAACAATCCATTCCTCCAAGACATATATATAGATACTGCTGAATATAGTAATGGAGACATTGTGAGATGACGGTGAGTTAAATAAATACGAGAATGAAATTTCTGCCTTTGCTTACTCCCGGAAGCGGTCGCAATTCCCCGCTGGCAAAGCCGATCGCCAAAAATTACCTGACTTTTTTATGGTAGTCATGTATACTTCATCTCATCTAGAATTTGGCTACATCGGTACGGTTGCCTACAAAGTAACGGAAAAGGCTAGAACTGCGATATGTTGGAGGTAATCGTTTACACAACGACAATATCACACCTGTGCATAGCTGTTAGCAGTTCATCGAACATCCTTGTAAACTTTACTCGATATTTTCGTTGGAATTACCTTTATTGCACTGTCTTTGATCATCCTTCCCTCGGAGGTAAAAGATGTCCTACTTTATTTCTGCAGCTATATGACCTTTTCCCTGGGGCTAAGGATGTACAGCTTAATATTATTGTTCTCAAATGATTCATCACAGAAACCATGGCCATATCCCTCAGCGGGGAAAGGGTCCGAGCGAAGAGACGTGTAGTACGGAATACATCTGCATCCATCCTTCAAAGGCGCCAATGACTTCGGAAAATCTCCTTGCTGTACTGCCGTATTGCCATACGAGAACTGAGGATCAATTGCTCCTTGGCTGCAGTTCGTATTACGTTATCCATAATCACTACACTAGTGT
Organism: Oidiodendron maius Zn; assembly: GCA_000827325.1. NCBI lineage: Eukaryota > Fungi > Ascomycota > Leotiomycetes > Myxotrichaceae > Oidiodendron > Oidiodendron maius. The sequence goes on along the minus strand of KN832880.1, from coordinate 1,123,294 downwards.
ACCTTTGGTGCGACCAGTAGTACGAATGAGGGGTAAATGTGCTAACAAACCGTATTCGCTTTTCTCTAATAATATCCCTTGTTAAGGCTTGGTGTTAGTACATGAATTATACATCGTATTAAGGATTTAGCTTAGAACCTAATTTTTTTGGGCCATAGACTAAAGTTTGTTGGACAAATCGAGACAAGAGAGAGGCAACATAAGTCGCACGGCAAGTATCTCCAGTATCCCATAGCCCTGGTAAAGTACTGACCGGAAGTGTATACGATGGACGGCATCTCCCTCCAACTTCCTTTTGTTTACCTTCGGCGCCTCCGGTAGTGCGGTACCCTGCATCCTCGGAAACGGGCCAAGTGACCAGCTGAGGTAACCAGCGATCTTACCCTATATTACACGAAGCACCTTCCACCTTCCAACTACCGAACACGAGGTGTTGATTATTTTGGGCTATCACGATCTAAATAGAGACTTTAATACTCGATGGAGCTACACAACTAAGCTAATTTCGGCAAGTAGCAGGTGGAGTGCATGCTCCCCTTTGCCAGCGCATTTTAGTGCAATATCTGTTGGCCAGTTTTGTGTTGCGAGAGGTCTCGAGGAGCCGGATGCTCCGCGCCGCGATACTTTCCTCAACAGTACCGAGTACGAGATTTGAGAGGGGCTATGAAAAGTTATAAAGGGCTTCCGGCTCTTCTTGAAGACTGCTCTTTTCTTTCACCATCATCCTCAAACAAAGTACTTCGCAATACAAACATTCCCAAAACCTATAACACCAAGGCAATCTCTTTCACGAACCGCAACTCACAAAGCCGCAAGCATGCAACTCACTCAGATTCTCGTCAGCGCCCTATTTGCCGTATCGACGACATATGCTGCCCCTACACCCAATGAAAAGTCCATGATGGCCGCCGGCCCTCAGTGGGTTATCCAGAATATGAAGCGAGTCTGCAATGGCGGCGACACCTCGTGCACTTGGACCTTCGCTATCAATGCCGGTTCGGGCGCTGCCACTGGCTGCACCTATGTGGTCAATGGAAGCCCTGCGTCCCACGCTAACGGTGGCCCATCCAACTGCGGCGAGTACACCATCACCTCGGGCTGGAGTGGCCAGTTCGGCGCGGGTAACGGTTTCACCACCTTGTCCGTGGTCGACAACAAGAAGCGCCAGATTGTCTGGCCCGCCTACACTGACAAGCAACTTCAGGGTGGCAACGTTGTCAAGCCTGACCAAAGTTACGCCCCTGCGGCTCTTCCATAAATGGGAAGAAAATGGGAGAAAGAAGAAGGCTGTTGGAAGTCCTGGGAGTACGGAAGATACTGGCATAGATTGAATGTGGCCGAGGTAGAAGCTTGTCTGTGTATAAAGCTCCAGCACCTGCCCTCCCCTTCTGGAGGGAGGTTAAGATTCTCTAATGTGTGATATTTAATTACTTGGGATATAATGAAATGACTTGAATAATTAAATGATTTCATTCCAGATAGTGATGTTGGTTTCATGCCCTACAATATATCATTCTCATAGTAGTCAGAATATATGCCTGTCAGCTCGATCGATTTTCTAATACCATGGAGTTTCTTGGTATAGATTTTGATAGGCACAAGAAAAAATCGACTGGCCCTCAAAGCTTCGCGCATGACCCCAGTCGGCTCCTCATTCATCACCCTCCTTCTCCAGCCTTTTATTCGCAGCCTTGAGCTCTGCTTCGAAATCCTCTGTCATTACAGAGACAGCACTATCAACCTCGGCATTATGGAAGGTGAGCAATTTGATGTTGCCGTCTTCATTATCCCCTTCCCTTTCTGGGACTTTAATTGCTGGGGGCCAGAGCTTATCGCCCCCAAGGACACGGCGGTAATGCGGCTCCAGCAAATTGTTGACTGCTAACGCTTGATTCTTTGATCCCAGTCTTAGGAAGGCGTTATGACTAGTGATTATCCGAACAGTCCCATGAAGAGCAAGTAGATTCTTTCGCACAGCAGCCGTCACGCCGGGAGCACAAGCATTGTACCCACCAATGAGATCGTGCACGACGGTCCCTACCCAGACACCTAGACCGATGATTTTGATGGCCATGCTAGTAGGATTGATCGTTTCGGCAATGGTCAGGAGAATACTGGATGTAAAGACAAGGACATCCCACCAGCCCACGTCGCTCAGGAATGAGCTGATCAATGTCCAGAAGGCTCCCACATCCCACATATACTGTAGAAGTATCACGCCACTGCCAAGCAATTCGGTCACTGCAGAAGTAAACTTCTGTCCAGCCGCAATGAGTGAGGTAAGAAGTTGTGCGATCTTTCCAGCCACGCCAGTATCTAGCGACTGCCACCACTTGAGGAATATTGCAGTGACTTTAGACCCTTGCGTCTGAAAGTAATGAAAATTTCCCAGCACCGAAAGCAAGTCGATAGTCCAATCCTTGATGATAGTGATAAATGCGAACGTGCAGGGGTCAATAGTATCCAACTCAGCCTCCTTGGCTTTCATAACCGATTCGTCTTGTGACACCACGTTCCACTCAAATCCGAAGTAACAGCAAGTCGGATTGTCCATCGCGGCAAACGGCATGGTGATCACGCTGGTTGATCCATCCGAAATCATCATCACACTCGGAGGAGCTGAAACGTCAGTAACTGACAAGCCCAGGAGTACGGCTAGCGAAGAGGTACGAGCAAGAAGTTCATAATCGAACCGGCTAGCCTCAGCTTGAGTTCCAACCAGAGTTATTTGGCTGTTCGGGCCAAGTTTAACATACTTCGTAACTCCACCTGCCGTCACCTGCAGCGCCTGTGGTTGAGCTCCGTTAGCTGATACGAAATGGAATAGTGCGGCATCGGCGCGCGTGACAGCAGTAGCACTTAGTCCGTTGGCTGTCATTGCAACATATGCTCCGGATGTTGCTACTGGTCTCAGGTAGAAACCGTTTACCCATTCCGTTGTCCGAAGAAGGCCGCGGCCGCTCAAAGGATCGCTGGAGGAACTATTGCGCGGATTCAAGTAGAGCGTAGTATTCTCGCGGGCAACAGCACACTGAATAGCGCCAGACAGACCATACTGGTAGAACACCAGTCCTGTTTTGCCTTCTCCTACCAATCCATCGAAGCCGAAGGTAGAGTTGTTGCATGCCAAGGAGTAGCTGCTTGCGACTGCCGTGAAAATTGAGGAGCTGACAGGATCTGGGTGATTCTGCATGTCTCCCCATACAATAGAAAGAATATTTGTATTTCCAGCATACTCACCAGCGTTGTTGTTAAAGTAAGATCTTCGAGCGGCTTGGAAAGGCGCAATGACCTGAACGCCTGTTTTTTCAAGGGCTACCATTAGTTCCAAAGGCCCCGAACCATATTGATACATGATTGAAAAGACTTTTCGTACACCAGACCATGGATCAGTGCTAAGTCCAGGTGGCCATGTGCTGCTCGTAGTTGTGAATGTCTGGTCAAAGGTTACTGCATTTCGGACGAGCGTCGTGACGTCCGCACCACCAAAGTTCGCGGCATGAATTGTAAGCCTCGGAGCCGGACCCTTCGGAATTACAATAGTCTGGTGTTCTACTACGGCCTTCATGTTGTAGTCGAGAAAGCCATCATCCCGAACGTAGGCATATGTGATAGAGCATTGTTTCGTTTTGCCTGGTGCGGGATCGCCGTGGAAGGTTTCATTTGAGGCCAGAACGTTGAGAGGCGCAGTGGTGTTGAGGGAAATGACTATGCCGGTAACGTCCATGGTATTATAGCTAGCACTGTAGATGATAAGATTGTTGGGCGGATTTACTTGTGGTGTGTATGGAATTAGGCCCTGTGAATAATCGAGATTCATAGTCCCACCCTCACTCACACGAACTGTCTGAGCCGTGCTATAGATGCCATATGGTCCTGTTGGGCTACTGCTAGGACTAAGGAGTACCCTCCAGACCATTACAAAGACCTTAGGCTGGCCTGGCATAGGGTCTCCGAAGATTGAGTTCGACGGCGTGAAGGCGAACACAGAGGTCCCAGGCTTGGCCTGCGACTTGTATAGGTCTCTCACCGTGTTACTAACATCTGTTGGGCCCCACGAGGCACTCAAGATATCTAGACTGTATCCTGCCATATTTGCGCGAAGTCTGATAAGACAGAGAGTTTAGTATTGGTTTGGGCTGATATATTCTGATCGAAAGTTTGTGGCTTAGTACTTGAGATGATCTTCAAAGTCGAGTAGAACTTGGAGACGAAAGAGTCTGTTGTTGCTAAATATGATAGTTGAGGTTAGATTGAGCAACTCAAGACGAGGATTTGGGCGTAGTTATATAAGCGTGGCTATTGACGCCGAGGTGCTCTGCCAGTGTGCCATCTCTCATTCCCGTCTTCTTCGAAATGAGCATTAGATTGATATTTGTCTTTGCGGCAGGAACTTGGTGGTTTAAGCCTAGTACAGTAAATTTAGCGTATTTCTCACATGGCTGTGGCACTTTGTGTAGCACAGAGCTGACACGCAGGTTGAAAATGGCTTCCTGTGGCGAGCTAGACTTCCAGAGCCATTGTTGAGCATCTACCAATAAATTCTCCTTTCATCTATAATACAGCTTCTCTGTGTAAGCATCATCGTAATTGTCTGACACTTTGATCATTACTGTGGCAGAAGATTACGGCTGGTGATGTTGGGGCTGATGCACAAAATAGAAAGAAGGTTGACAATAGACATAATTGATATAGTGCCGGGCTTACCAGACGTCTACTTTAGTTTTCAGCTCAGCTGCAGCCGCGCCACTTTTATGCCGTTGTCCCTCTACAGTGAATTGACTTGCCGTTATGTTGGGGTAATGGTGTAGGGATCAGACAGGCGATAGGCTTGTGGTAAATTTTGTGAGGACGTCCCGTCACGCCCTTGTAACCCCGCCGGTCGAGACCCATCACAGGGCGACCACTCAAGCCACGAGCTGAGCAATTTGAGCCGTGATATGTTTGCACAAATTCACTCCAAAGTTCGTAAGCAATCCGCGATGGTGTTATACAGTACAATAAGCCACGAGTCGGTTTTTTTGCAGTATGGGTGGTTAGCTACCCAGACATAAAAAGGAAGAACAGCCATCGTCTTCTCCATCAGAATATGATTTGCATGCCTAATTAATTAGTTATAGACTCAGAACACCTCTCTGGGCAACGACATCTACCAGAAGACGCCTCTATTAGCAGTAACTTATACTGCATCTCTAAAACATAGCTTCTGCAAATGATGACCGCCACAATCTATGACCTTCCATACGACGGCCTCAAAGTGTGCGACTTTGGCAAGCCCGCTCGCCTTCTTTCCTGCTCCCCTGCCTAGCTCTCCTTTCCTTCCGAATGATTTTCAGGGTCAAATTGATGCCCACACTTCTAATCCCTTTACGATAGATGCTATCATCTATCTTTACAGACTGTGATATTGCACACTCGACTAGCGGGGAGAAACTCTGCCAAGCTCGATCCGAATATCCTAATAGTTAGTTGTATGGTACATCCTGCTCTCAGCTTCAGAAACTGAAGTCCCACACGAAACGTAGAGATTAGAAGAATAGAAGCTTCATTTGATGAGCATTGGCAGAATCTTCCAGGATGTTGTCAACCCCATATGGCTGAATCTAACTTATGAGTCCGCCGTCTTGTCGAAATTCAACAACATGTTGCTTCACCGTTTGGGTCAGCTAAGAGAGTGTCCATTTACCAAATGGTATGAAAGAAAAAGTGGAGGAAGCGTAAAGTAATAATAGCAGACAGTAGCTTGCTCGTATAATCTCTGTCAAGGTATTCGGCAGCCCACAGCCCTTCAAAGGTTTTATCCATGAGTAATCAGAAGGGAGATAATATAAGTTATGTTATGTATGCCTTTTCTCTAGTACTACTCTTAGAAAATTTGGAGCCAAGAATCTCAATCCAGAAATCAAGAATCAGCATTGGGGAAGACCATCCAAGTTTAGTTGAGGTTTGAATCTGTGAGGTTGCGCTCCCTCTCAACAAAGGCTGCATTTTCCTTCTCATGAGATTCTCTCATGACCTTTACTCGTGACTCAATTTTTAAAAAAATACACCTGAGCGAGCTGCCGAAAGTTCACATCCTGATCCCAAGCCTGTAACCGGGTAAACTTCCTTGACCTCCTGTCAATTTCATTGGTGATCTCAACCACAGTTTGTGCACAACCTGTGTCATAAATTTGATCTTCAAACGTGAAAGCTTTGAGAGCACGACTATGGCTTGGCTGCACTGAGACCAACACATGGACGGTAGGCAAATGTGTTACTAATATAAGGCAGCAGAGGGCAGCCTACTAAGCACAGTAAATGCTTAGTATGAGAGGGCTTTACTGCCTAGAGTGTGACTCTAAGGTTGCTGGTCGGCAGCTCCAGTCAGGGCTGCCTGGAGGGCTTTAAGTCTATATATTAGGAAGTAACCACCTCTGTAGCCCTTAGCTATTCAGTCGATTTAGTGCACCTAATACAACACTCATTGTATTGAATCTTATATTGCTGCCTGACCTCTACAGCAAAATGAACGGTTCTAGTGGGACATTCATGAGCTGGTCAAAGAAAGTCCTAGTAGCTATTAGGCATGAGTGGAGAATAGCCAAGCGAGTTAGCTGATGCTCGCTATAGTCTTCATCAGAGAGGTTGTCGCTGAGTGCGATCCTGTATAGGGAGATCTCAAGAGTATGAACGTAAAAATTGAGCAACGCTGGAACTGGCTGTTAACAAATAACTCTATTATGTGGATACGGAAAAGCAAAATTATCACGTCATAAATATATCGAAGCAAGAGTAATAACTCACCATGCTGAGCCATGTTTAACGGTATTGAATTCCTGAATTAATGCAGCTCTATCTCTAAATATCGCACGCATGTTCCTAACGGCGAGGAGATATTCCAGTCCATGTCGTAGCAATCATCCCATAATGTCGTGCTAATCTTTGTTTTTACTTTAGTTGTGCCTTGTATCCGCTTACGGGCAATATCTATACGTTCTGCCCTCTGAAGTTAAGTACCACCATCATCCTTACCCAATTACGTCAAATCATCCCTAGCAGGCCACGTTTGTGATTCTCCAAACATTTTTTTAGGCCTGGATCTCTACTAGTCGCAGTCGCAGTGTCATCAAATATGTTCATTGCAGGAAGAACGATCCAAGGTATAGGGAAGGCAGGATTGATGAATGGAGCATTTACGATTATTGCTGCATCGGTTCCGAGTGATATGAAGCCGCGTGAGTATATTTTCAAATGTCAAGATCTATGTACTGCTGAAGAGCTGCTCTATAGTGTATGTTGGAGGCGGTGTTGGAATCTCTTCTCCCCTCGACTGGCAGCCACTGCCTTCGCTTCGCTGCGGTTTCACCAATAGAATCTACTACTCTGATACTAACGCCCTTAGTAATTACTGTAAGAGGGAATCTTCAGTTAGGGCAATAGCCTATTTAGGACTAGCGCCTATATAACACCGCACTTTGAATACGAGAGCCAATCACTATACGAGAACTGCTAAGCGAAGGCAGTGGCTGCCAGTCGAGGGGATACGCACTTTTCTCTAGATTTATACGCGGATAAAAGCCTCGGCTGATTCTTTCATCCAGCCCATAACAGCTATATAGTTCCTCCTCCCAGGAAATCAGGTTGTTATTGCTACTTCTTCTGTCTTTTTCTCCAGATATTTTGGCGGGGGAGCCTTTCTCTCTCTTGGAGAGACAATTATAGACAATACGCTTTCTGCTGCTCTGAACAAATATGCTCCGAATTCCACTCTCAATTGTTACCTCTGGAGCTATTACGCTCCGATCCGTTACAGGCAAAGCAGATCTGTCCGGCGTGCTGCTCGCGTTCAATCTCGCAATTACACACCAACTTATGTGAGTTGGTGCATCTTACTGAGCTCATGATGAAGATCTAACAAGATAATCAGTACCCTACGGCAGGTGGAGTCCGTGCTGCTTTCTTTTCGAGCTTTGGCATGGGATGGAAGAAGATCGAGAAATCGGCGAAGCAATAGTAGGATCGGTGAGGAAGCACCGTAGAAAAGGAAAAGTAAAGTTGGAAGATTTTCCCCTTAATAACATATCGACACTCTATAACTGGAATTTTATTATTTAATTAAGTATATTATAAAGCATGTGTTTCTTATCTAACATTTCTGATAGTACTTAAACTATGTGTCGCTTCCTACTTGGGTAACGTAAGACTTAAACGCTATTCATACTAGCGCTTATTGAGAATTGGGCATGCCAGGTATAACTACTTTCATTGCCCGCATGACCTTTGATAATAACATTTTCAACATTCTCTAACTTTAATCTAGCTTGTCATCGGCTTCAACTCCAGCCATGCCGAAAAGTTCGACAGTAGGGACCATGACTAGCCCTGGGTTAATAACGTGCATCAGCTGGACCCTCAAAAACTACCTTCTAAAGCTTCTTCTACCGTGGATAGTATCTACAGGCAGAATCATCCGTCCGATCATGCTATCTAACTCACCAACATTTTCAAAGACATACCCATGCATACCGGGACACCCCCATCGCTTTTACGTTCCATCGACAGCTGCAACGAACCCTACTACCAAGCTGCCCATCCTCATCAGCTTTCATCCTGGCGGTTTTTCCGTTATGGATCCCAGCATCATTGATGAATACTGTCACTATATGGCCAATACCTACAATATTCTCGTTGTGTCAGGGAACTACCGGAAAGCTCCAAGGTACCGTTTCCCAGTGCAGCCGTGTGATGCAGCCAACTTAACTCTTGCTATCGCGAACGATAACTCTGAGGAACTGAGATGCGGCGATAGAAGCAACATTGCTATCTGCGGGTTTAGCTCGGGCGCAAACCTTGCCTTGGCTCTGGGACAAGTTCCGGCTATGAAAAAGGCCGATGGAACTCTTATTGTGAAAGGGTCGCTCGGAGTGTACGGCAATTACGATGTCAGAACAGATGGCTGGGAAAAGATGGCAAATTCTGGAAAGGATGAACACACATTTGAGAATACCCTGAAAGGCGAAGTGGGCCGCATCCATTATACCTATGCTCCAGATCCAAGTGACCGAGAAAATCCCCTGGCCTCACCTTTCCTAGCTCCGCGAGCAGATATGCCAAAGAAGGTCTACCTCATTGGCTGCGAAAAGGATATTTTATGGCCGGAGGCTCAAACGATGTGCGAGCGGCTTGCCAAAGAGGACAACGCAGACGCACCGAGGGTAAGTTATACCGACGGCTGCGCAGTGGGCTGGCACCAAGGTGGTATACAGTGGGAGTTGTTGATGGGGAAGGGTCACTCTTGGGAGTTGCAAGCCTTACAAGGCGACGCCGAGATGCAAAGGAAGGCAGATTTCGAAGCTATGTGCGCAAGAATTGCGACCTGGTTGAAAGAGGAAGTATTCGTATAGTTATTGAGCTAGATCAAATCAGTCGTAGCTTATCTCAATCAATCAATCAAGCCACTATTCATATGGCAGCCAGCCTATGGCCCCTGTGCGGTGCGCAATATATGCGACCTGTCTTAACAGCTAAATACCTACTACCCTCTAAATTCTAGGGAATTACCCTGGGACTAAACTCCTCGCGTCACTAGTACTTCTAATTGAGAGAAAGGAACGAACAGCATGACTTGAGACATGCACTGCTCACCACATCTAGCACCATCGCTAATTAGTGTTGTATAGCAGTTAGTAGTTTTGAAGAAAGGCATAGCACGTTCTGTTAGCTTGGATGCAAATAAACAAAACGGTACAAATATAATAAATACTCTTTATGTCCGTATCATAATTTAAAGCTCTCTGTCAAGAACGGATCATTTCAAAGACTACATATTTCAGGTTTTCTAGTAGTAATGTAGCAAATAGACACGGTATATCATCACTTCGAAGAATAATAACGGAGCTAAATCTACAATATCTAATGATCTCTAGCAATACAAGCTGCTATCCTATTTACAGAGGGAAGGACTGTCCAGTGGGTTCCGCTGTGGGAATCTGCCTGGCGACATGAGAGCTTGTACGATCTGACCAGCCACATCTGCTGCACCACCAGCAAATAGACCCATGCTGGAATCTACTTTTAGACCCAAATCAGACAAAATACCAGCACCATTTCCGATAGCTGCAATAGGTTTCCCGTGTCCAAAAGCCTCCATAACGAAAGTTGTCAGCGTGTCTCTCGGCGTAGCTGTTTCCGCCCCCCCAATTACGATCGCATCGTAGAATATACTCGATGTGGTAATATAGCTCGAGTTTGCAAGCACACCCGTATTCAGCAACCCTTGATGAGGAGCTACGACTTGAAACATCACACTTAGTGGTGCGAAGGAAGCTTGCAGTGAACTAAGCTCTGCAACAGATAGAGAATTGTCATCGGCAAGAATGCCAACCACAAGGCCCTCGACACTGAGCTTGCCTTGATTTGCGAGCTTGAATTCCGAGGGATAGACAGGAATACTTTTGTTCGATTTAGAAATTGTTGGCAATGGCGCACCAACACCAAAAGCAACACGCCTGGCAAGGCAGTTATCAATGCTGTTAAGAATTTCGTTTATATATGTGGACACAACTGTTGAGTTGGCAACGTTGCCAAGTTCGAAACGATAAGCATCGACAGTGTGTTGTTGAGCGTAAGGATCAAGTGAGTTCCAAAACGAAGTTGCTTGCGTGAAATCGTCACTGATAACATTGTATCGTCCAATGGCACCATTAATGGTCTCGTTGCCATAGTCAAGAGTACTTGCTGCATTTGCTCCGATGACACCTCCAATGCCATCTGGGGAGGAGGTTGATGCTCCCACATATATCTCCGGTTGCATATAGCCATCTCGAAAATTGTTGTTGACGGGAGTGACTGGTCGGTTGACGGGGAGTAGATAATTATTTGGTGAGCCAAGACGATGTGTGTGTGTGTCATCGTAGGACATAAGCCGCCATTGGAGAAGGGCGTCAGGAACAAAGGTAACTCCTCTTACGACATTTGATGGAGCAAAAGCAATGCTTTCAGGCTCACTAAAGAAATTCGTAGGATTCCTATTCAGTGTCATCGTTCCAAATTTTAGTGGCTTGTTGAGCTCGTTTGGGACCACTTTCGTAGGATCCAGAAGGTCTATGCCCTTAAACATGTATGTTCCATCGTCTGGGAACAATTGAATTAAGAGATCCCATTTAGGGAAGAGGCCCGCAGCAATGCTATTAAAAAGATCCACCCTTTGGAAATTGTTATTCTTGCCTGCAATTTTAGTAGCTTCATCATAGACCAGTGAGCGAAGCCCAAGTTGTGGTTGCCAATACCATTTGAACAAGGTTGATTCACCAGCATCGTTAATGAAGCGATACGTGTGAACGCCAGCCCCAGCAATATGGCGCACGTCTCTTGGTATTCCCAGATCACTTAACACGTTCATGAGCTGGTATGAGCCTTCCGGGCGCTGAGTGAAAAAGTCGTACGCGGTTGTGTGAGCGGTTCCCCCTGTGTACCATTAACGGCTGTGAGATAGAATTGCTAGATTCAAAAGCCCACTCACCTGTTGGGAAGCCTTTATCCGCCTCGGCCTTCACAGCATGAACGAGATCTGGAAACAGGGCTCCATCATTGATGAAAAAACTAGGAAGATGATTTCCAACCAAATCCTGATTGCCACACTGACTGTAGATTTTAGTCGCAAAACCGTGCGTGTCTCGACCAACCTCACTTCCACCCATGCCGGCAACTACAACAGAGAATCTGACGAAGACATCACTTGTAACATTATTTTGTAGCCAGCAGGCGGAAGTGATATTGCTCCAATCACCACTGGACTCGAAAGTGCCGTACGCACCATGGCCTAAAGCATGAACAACGCGTTCCGGCTGTCTTTCACGATCAAAATGTATCATCTTCTTTCGCACGGTTGTATCCTCTAGGAGAACATGGCCCCGTGGGCCAGCACGAAGAGAGTTTGCTGTATTGTCCTGCGCTCCATTGTCTGTTGTCTCAATCTGCCCTAGAGTATCCTGAAGAAAGGGTTGTAATTGATCTTGCTATTTAATATTAGTACTGCAGCAGATATTAACACACGGGCCGCGGCATACCTTAGGACTCTGTGAAAATGCAAGACCGGTAAAGGCAAGTATGAAGCATGATGCCGTAGATAGTAGCATTTTGCTATCGGTATGGAGAGATTAGGAGTAATAGTGTTATCGAAAAGGCGCAATTAGCAGATGAAGAGGTCTTACTTTATACAATGTAGCCGGCCATCATCGCAAGTGGTAGGAGGTTTTAGTGCTATGGAATCCAAAATGACGTGAGATGGATACATTACGACTGAGGTCCCACTTGAATTATTTGAAGAGGATCCGCAGAATTATTGAGACATGGATTACAATATAAGAGAGAACTTTATTTATTGGACATGGCACATTAACTCTGTAGGCAATACCCTGCTCGATCACAAAAGATGTGGAATCCAAAATTTATAGTGCTGACGCGTATGAGTTACACCAATAATACGCATGTTTAGAACGCAGATCCTGTGGAATCTCGTCCTAGACTAGATAGAATATTACGAAACAATCAGAGCAGAATCTAGTACTGTGAACTAAGACGGCCTTTGTAGTCAAATAAATACACTATGTATTGTACAATTAATTTAAATTATCAAATTGAAAGCCGTTTTAAGCTGGTACGTTATAAATGGTTGATTCGCTTAGGGACGCTATCTCTTCACTCTTCGTCCCAATTGGAGTAAGCAATGCGTTGACTCAGCAAAGCCGCTGCGATCTCATTTATACGCCTTATAATTTGGAGATTGCTTTGAAAATCAGGTACTTAGATTAGAAATTCAATTCAATCGTATGTGGTTCGACCGTCACGGTGCTACCGACAAGAATAAAGGAAGTTGTCCAGATGGTCAAAGATGCGAGTCATGAATTGAGATTCTGAGCAGAGACAATCCACCCGATTACGAACTAGAACTAGATGGATGGTACAGCAAGGTCATCAAATGTTTAGGAGAATGCTTCTCCTGCCACAAAGGAAGTGCGAAGAGTTAGAAATAGTACCTGTTTCGTACTTTCAGTTGCCTGTGCTTGGACGCCACTCAATTACAGCCCCATCCTTCCAGAATCCACCCGTAGTTCCTTCAATATCACCCAAAGCAAGTAAAACTGGCGTGTTCGCACCCTCATCTACAGTCATATGCCCATGCCCGCGCGTCATATCTGTGTTAACAAAACCTGGGCAACATGCATTAATCAGCACCTTTCCTTCATTCTTTTCGGCTTCCATTGCGATGACTTTGGTCGAGGCAATCACGCCTGCTTTGCTTACGGCGTAGGCGTACTCTGCACTTGGCCACCCTTCTGGCTTTTCTCTCTCCGTTAGAACGTCAGCGGTGAACCTCTCCATTAATGTTGTGCATGCTTCTATGGATGTCTTTGAAGCGTCAATGAAAGTTTGTTTCAGGGACTCGGAGTACGGTATCAACTGTCCATCTGAAGAAGCTACATTCACTAGCCTTCCTTCGGGACGAATCAATGGAAGAAACTCTGTCGTCATGGCCAAAGTTCCAGAGTAGTTTGTTCTGAGTACGGTTTTAACAATATTGATATCTATGTCTCCTGTTAATATCATGAAAATTGGGAGCCAGCCTTAATCTTACCGAGACCCATCATGAATATCCCCGCATTATTGACCAAAATATCAATTCCATCTGGATGCTCTTTCTTTATTAGGTTCTTAAGGCTGGAAATATCATTCTCATCTGTGATATCCAGGCCGTGGAAGGTAATTGTAGTCAGGCCACCGTCTTGCTTGAGAGCCTTGGCGGCTTTGAGTTGTGGGTCTATGAGCAGTGTCTTGACTGCTTCCTCACCACGAACTGAGGAGCGAGCAGTTAAATAGATAAGAAGTGGTCCTGAATTAAGAGATGATTTTGGATATTGAAGAGCGAGGTTTCGCACTATCAGCGGTGTTAGAATTTCCATATCCTGAGTGGAAGTAGAGTCGCTTTACCAATTGCCAGGCCAATCCCCTTATTAGCACCTGTAACTATAGCAATTCTTGAATAAACGGTCATAATTTCCCTGTTAATAAGTAGAGCGTGTGCAGGTAGGTAGAATAGAGAAAGTAATTTTTATCTGGCCAGATGTTGTGAGAATGCCCTATAAATTTCGTGAGTGCTCACTAAATCCAAATGATGACTAATATCCACATAACATTTGGCCGAAAATGGTAATTGATCTGCTGGTATGTGGATGTTCTTCGAGCCGATGTTGTTCAGGTCGAAGGTAATAGAGTCTTACGGGTTGATCTCGACTCGATTGAAGAGTAAAGTAAAGTGATAAACTAGCGCTATATACAAAGATTTAGAGGCTGTGTTGTGGCTGTAAAGGATCTGCATAAATTGCCCATGCACTACCGTGGCACAGTGGCAGATATCTTCTACAGTACGTACCACGACTTCACGTCGCTAATCCTTTTAATTAATAAATGTCCTACAATAAATCTCCCCCACTTTAAATCGTATTCCAAATCTTCAAACAAAAGTAGATACAACAAATTAGACTATATCCTTCATCAAATGCAATCCCACCACGCGCTGTGTGTGGCTGTACTGTGCTACATCGTAGTATCTTCGTCTATATAGCGCACATAGTCCGTCTACTGCGGTCCTAAGGTAGATTGCCCGCTCTTTCCTGCAGCATTTTCCTAATTGCCTCGTACTTCCCTCCGGCTTGCTTTCCTCTGGCCGCAAAATGAATAGCCATTAGTCCGTTCTCATCTTGTACGCTAACGACATCTTTGTTTATTACCTTTAGAAGCATCTCAACCACCTTCTCAGAACCATATCCAGCTGCAAAATGAAGAGCGGTCCGCCCACGGGAATCCATTACTTCAGGGTTGGCACCCTCATTCAATAGCGTTCTAAACACATCGTGGCATCCCCTCTTGGCCGCAAAGTGCAGCGCAGTCCGTCCCTCTAGGTCCGTTGCTTGAATATCAGCCCCCTTGCTCAGTAACGATTCAACCACGCTCTGGTGCCCGTGTCCAGCTGCACAGTGAAGAGCTGTTTGTCCTTCTTCGTCCTTAAGCCGAGTATTAGCCCCCCTCTCTAGTAACATTCCAACTATTTCCTTGTGCCCATATCCGGCGGCGCAATGCAGTGCCGTCTGCCTGCTATAGTCCCTTAAATTAACATCTACCTTATGCTCTAAGAAACTCTGAACAATTCTCCTATGGCCATGTGTGGAGGCCTGATGTATCGCTCCTAGGGTATTTGGATCACGTCCATTGGCGAGGCAGGTTTCCACTTGTTCTAGTGAATCAGCCTTGCATAGCTCAACTAGCACGTTTTCATCCGATGTATATACAACTCCAGGACATGTACAAGACACAAGTGGGTGATCGGACGGTTGAAGGGTTAGCCAGACTGAATTTACATCATCGGCTAAAGGGCGTTGATCTCGCTCCGCATGTAGCATCTTTCGACAACAAAGCAGGACTTTGAGAAACCACTCATCAGATTGAAATTCTCGCTCTAGCTTATCCATGAATTGATGTACCTGGCCAACGGTTTTCGCGTATGAACGATAACCTTTGGACGTTAATATTTTATCAAGATTTCCACGCTCTTCAAAGCAGGCATAAGCTATAAGCATTTCGAGAAATACTGCTCCTAGGGAGAAGATGTCTGCTGACCGACCTCGGGTGCTTCCGTCCTCTACTTCAGTGGCGCAATAATCCACTGTCCTCGAACGGGCGAGGGCGGGTATTGTCGTTGGCATCGTTATTCCAAAGCCCATCTTTGATATGCCAAAGTCTGCTAAGAGAACTCGCATGTCTTTTATCAGGATATTTGACGGCTTGATATCCCTGTGCCGTATACCATATCCATGAACGTAAGCAACGACGCCGGTTAAGCATCCAAACCATTCAGCCAATTGATCCCTTTTCCTACGAGCCACTCTCCCCTTAAGATAATCATCCAGATTCCCATCCGCGCGCTCCATAACAATTGCGAAACGCGCCTCCTCCTCGCATTCATAGAAGTAGGTCATGACGAGTTTCACGACATGGCCATGCCGAGCGCGATGCAGAATTTTTGCTTCTTGCATCAGTGCGCGTTTAGCAGCCTCCGACGCTTCGCTATGTCGGTCGTTGATTGTAATGTTTTTCCGAGCGTACAGCGAGTCCTCGACAGGACCATTGGTCCGTTTGACCTTCTCAACGTTGCCGTTGCCAGTAATACGTGCATCATTACCATCGGGCGTAAATGGGAGGTCTTCATCCTTTGTATACTCGCAATGCAAATGGCCATGAACAGAATTGGTTGTCATAGTGAAGAGTACACAAGCTTTTACCCTACTCTCTAGGCGGAGATAATAGTGGGAAAGAGGAGCTGCAGGCGGGAAGGTATCGTAAATCTGAGCCTCGCTTACCCCTCTCGCATCTCTTGCCTGCCTTTATTGTCACACCGCGCATATCACGTTCCATTTTTAGCCAACGGTCCCGCAAATATAACACATGTTGATTTTGACGGCCGTGAGCCATAAACTCGTGGAAATGCACGAAGGTTACTGGCTCTACCCGATAAATTCATTAGCCACACACTATAAGCTCGGCAACTTTGCACTATAAATTTAGGGACCAGCTAAATCGCTGCTAATGCCTGAATGTCGCCATAGCCCCTAGCCTAACCAACACAACACGTAATTTTTACTAGTAATAGATATACTAATATTGGGGGTCAGACACCCCCCAAATCTCCCGAGACAAATCCTAACTAGCCATAACCTCTAACCAGCTAACCGTTGTGTTTTTGTGGTTATAATTGTCTTCAAGAGACCTCAAAAATACTTACTGCCTTACCAAATCGGACGTAACATTACTTAAACCTTACGAGGCACGGTTCCTTCCTCGGGCGCAAAAAGCCACAGTTCTGTCTTCTGCCAGCCATAAGAGGTGCCGCAATGAGTGGCGCAATAGGGCAACATTAAAGTTCTGACGCACTTACCGTGCGCACTGTATACTGTAGCTACCTGTATGTTACCTACGTAGGTATAATCCATCTCTCAGGGTGTAAGCTGGCCTTATGCTAGGCTAGATCACACTTGGATTAGGCCCGAGCGACTCAGGTACTGTAAAGAATTGCAACTCGCGCATTTCTGTCCTCGTGATGCTCTCGAGGCCATTCTCAACTGGCTGCAAGAGAAAATAACTCTTTCAACTCCCTGAGGGACGCCCAAAGTCAGTGGTGCTTAAAGCAACTGTCACTTGCTGCGTGGCGGCCTCGTCTGGGCTCGACTTGTAAGTCGACGGCGGAAATGATGCTATATTTAGATGTTAATCAAGACTCTCAACAGTCCACTTTCGAATAACCTCAGCCCTTGATCCCACTATGTCAGGCGCCGAATTTATCGCAGCAGCGGGTGTCATTTCCTCGACCATCGCCATTGTCGATGGAATTAAGCAAGTGGTTAATGCCGTTTCGGAAGCAGACGGCCTTCCTAAAGCATTCCGCGAGGCGTCTTGTTGACTCCCACTCATCAGCAACATCTTGGAGGCAACAATGGACAATTTTGAAAGTAATAAAGTTTCTGGCGCTGAAACGTCATCGGCACTTGTTATCGACAGTTGCAAGGACAAGTGGATAATATTGAACGACGTGTTTAACCATGTCATTCCTGACGAAACAGCCTCGAGTGTGGAAAGATATTACAAGGCAGCCAAGACTTTGGGCAAATGAGGCAAAGTTGAAAGATTATTGAGAGGGATACTATAGGACATACAACTTTTGGCTACTACCAAGACAATGACCACGGACGGTGGAAAGGGATATTGACACGACCACGGCGGCCGAGAAGGAGGAGCTCGCCAAGATTATCAGGTACACATTTGTCTCTAGTGACCCAAAGCCAGCACGACTAAGAGACATACCCGAAAGAGAGAAATTTGAAAGAGAGACACCTGAAAGAAAGAAAGGCAATCTCGTCAAAAGCACCCTGCATTCGATCATTGAAGAGAAATTCGGACGATACACAGATAACAAAGGTAGAGATACGTTCAGAAATGCGGCAAAGCTGCGCAAAGATGGTGAGAATGGAAGCGGGTATGCATACCGACTTGGCAGCTACAACTTCGATCCCCACAAAGTCTTAGCAGAAGCAATACGCCGTGGCGAAGCTAATATGGTGTGGACGATCCTCTATTGTCTTCCCCAAGTCCGAAAAGAATGGAGTAGTAAGTGTTATTCGAATCAGGCCACAGCCAACCTCGACTCCAAGTACCGGCGCTTTCCAAATAAAATCAACATGGACTACCGCGAAGAGTCGCATTCGCTTTTGGAACTCGCCTTCAGAAGAATTAAGCTCTGCAAAGGCATGGAGAATGCTATATTGATACTCATGAGGCTTATTGCACACGGGGCCGATATAAATTAACTTATCGCTTTTGAAAGAGTACATATCAGTCCGACAGAAAGGGACTACATTGAGATGATAAAGTCGTGTTTATATCGCCTTAAGAAAGGGTTCCTGGCCGACATGAAACGAAGAGAGAGAGAAGAACTGGTCCTTGGCACTTTTTATTCCATGTGGAAAGAGATAAACCAATTACAGCGGCAACATGACTGGTCTAATCAGGATCGGATTAGAGATGAAGTTGCTGCTCGCAAACAAGACTCATCCTGCAATCGGCCTGCGATATCGGCTGATGGGTGCCAGTAGGAGACCTTGGTACCAATATAATCTCTTTATCATTACAGCATCTTCCACGTTCTATAAACCGTTAGCAGGCTTTACAAAATCGTTCTTAACTATAATAAATAATATATACCTAAATAACTGGCCAGTATTGAGAGACTATTTATGTATATTCTATTACTCCTGTGATACTGGACGGTATCCACAATCTGTTCCCGCACAAATCGCAACACTTATATAGGCAATTAGCCTCCTTAAAGTCTAACGATACTACCAGTATATTTGGAATATGTGGGTTTAAATTGCATTCTCTTTATGGTACACTATACATATTACATTAATACACATCTACTTCCTATAGGCTTCTTTGGACGGATGTCTAACGGCCCCAAAGCCCCTATAATATATTAGCCTTAGCCTGTCCGAACTAAATCACTAATCAAGAAAGACTCACAATTCCACTCTTCGGCCCCGCGGTATATCGAGGACGGGTCACCAGTACCTGTTCCATACAGACCAATACAACTCCGACTCGTCAGAATTTGTTCATCGCCCTCCTGGACATCCCCCCGTTCCTGCCACTTCTCCCATACTACACTATCATCCCATATCAAACTAATCATAAAAGCCTCGCACTTCTCGCCCTTAAAGTCAACACCGCCAACTACCGCCCCGCGGTAATATTCCTTTACTAAGCGCCGTCTTTCCCAACTCTCACAATCCATATCGTATGCCATGGCAATCATTCGTTTCCAATCCTCATACTTCTCGGCTACTGTGGGTGAGAGGTAGAAGTAGGTCTGCTGGATCGTGGATCCTGGTAGAGTCGTAATCGAGAGGAAGGGTACGATGCGGAATTGGGGAGCATTTGAAGGGTCGAGGAGCTGGATGAGGGGATTAAGGGCCGCAACGATATGGTCTTGGGTGCGGACTGGTGTAGAGAGAGCTAAGTATGACACGAGCCGGTCAGTGGAATGGTTGATTTCGAGCGGAGGCTTTCGATGAGAGAGACTTACGGATGATAAAGAGCAGGTGGTTAGGATTCTTCACGTCACGGCCGCAGATGGCATCGGGGTCATCACGAACTGGAGAACTGGCTCGAAGCATCGTGACCAAATGCGCCCAGGCTTGTGATAAGGGCGAGTTCGAGTCGTCCAGGTCGAGGTCCGTGGAAGGTAAAGTGAGGCTGACGAGGCTGATTTGCATTTCTAGCGGCCGCGTCCCCCGTATCTCGATGGCAGGTGGTCTTGTCTCGGTCATGATTGTTAGGTTGTCTGGGAGTTCGGGTGCAGCATGAGAGATTCTGATACTTTAAAAAAGTTGGTTATGGACGGAGGAGTATCTGTGGACAATAACAAGAGTTAGGCTGACTTCCAACTTCCAACATGTTGGCTTCTCGGTAGTTGGGGGGGCACAGCCTCGTAGGCAGCATCCTTCAATTCATATTGACATCCACTAAACTTAAGTTATGGCGCATAAGGGCTGTGCTTATGTAACCGATCGAATCGCAACGGGATCTGCTAGAAAGGTCACAGATCACATTGAAAAGGAACCAAAAATTTTCAGCGGGACCCATTACTACGGTAAATAGGAAGAGTTTGCCCCACATAGAACAGAATTACGGCTCCCTAATGTCACACGCTCTGGCAGGCGAAGAAGACAGTGGGGATAAATTTGTTCTCAACTTGATTCATCTAGGTCAATATACTTCGATACAGCAATAGACAGCATTTACTCCATAAGGCGCCGTACTAGGTCTACTCTTATAATAAAAGCGATAATAATGCAAGCATTGTTAATTCCGATTATGTCGACTCTAGCAATGCAAAACTCTTCCCTACTCAACTGGCAGGTTTCGCTTTATCCTCCTCGGGCACGACCTTCGCACTTGTAAGATATGCTATAGTAGCAAAGACATGGTATGAATCAGCGTTGGTTAAGCACGTAGGGTTTGCGTTCGGAAATCCGTCCGTGTCTAGGCCAAGGTTGAGCGTCCGAAGCTGACCATAAGCGCGATCCCCCCTATAATATTCATCTGTGACTGAAATTCTTGTTAGTTGTTTATCTAAACAAAGTGGAGATTAGGGACAGCATACTGTGGGGTTTAATGGGTAGCATATGCATCATTTCGTGAATGAACACTCCGGGAAGGTTCCGGACATCGTCCCACGTAGTCCTCCCTGTCCTGGGCAGCGCAGACAACGTCTGCTTGTAGTTGGTAGGGACCCACGCCTTGGGGCAAAGGAACATGGTGCCTGCTGCCTGAAAGGTGATGCCTTCTGCCGCTTTCGGTCCGCAAATAGGGCCTCCATTATATTCATCTCTGACGAAAATGTACTGCGTTCCAATCTTATGTTCGGGATCTTTCCAAAGCCCTTTAACTCCCTTAACCGGTTTTGGCTTCGAATTGGCAACTGAGATACCACTCATTATTAGCAGCCTGTAAGGAATCAATATAGCACGGCACGTACAGAATTGTTCTATGGTCTCCGTAGGACTTTGGACATCGGTAAAGATATCTTGGGCTATCTGTGTAAAACGTTAGTGACTATTTGGAGAAGCTGGTGGGATATGTGGAAGGGCGGGAGGCGTGCAGTAGTCCATTGTAGTTTAGATGAATCGCAGAACAACCAATGTCTGGCGGGATTGAGTTTGATCCCGGATACTAAGGCGTTCTGCAGAATCTTGTAGTTGTCTGTTTATTATCAGTCAGCATTCTGTCTTCGCTCTACTGCATAGCATTTGAATCGGCTTACCTAGAGCATTTTGCAGCTGAGTCTTGTCCTTTACACTATATCCAAATGAAAGAGTGTCTGGGACTCCCACCCCAAATGCCGCCTCAGCTGCCGATGCAAAAGATCCAGTTCCTGTACTACTGAATAGCCACCCCTTGAAGCCTATTAATGCCTGCAGAGCCGCCACCGCATTGTTCGTCAAGGTGATTGCGTCTGTTAATACAGCGTCAAGCTTTGCAGTATCGCAGGTTGAGGAGACAGTAAACCGATCACTCATCGCAGGCCCCGCGGCCAGGGCCCAGTTAGCCAGGCCCGTAACAATGATGAGAGAAGAGTATCGCATCTTGCAAGATTGCCCGTGTGATATACAAGAAGACGGTAATTTAGAAGAAAGGGACGTGCGCACTGCCGTAGAGAAGTACAGAGAATAAGTGGAATACGAGTGAGGGAAGTGAAGAAATCAGATCAAAGAAACTTTGAGAATGAAATAGGATAGACATATAAACTAGCTATTATGACATGTGGAAAGCTTCTCTTGTCCAGTAGCGGCTCGTGGCACGCCACCAACGATGCCATCCGCTCCTACTCTCTCCTATCATCCATTTACTGGTGGGCTGTGGTTGAAGGATTTTTATGGAAACTTGAATTGAGAGTGCAATATATGGGCACCATATGAGGCTTGCTAAGAAAGAATTTTCTGAAACGCAAATGTTGGACGGATGAAGGAATTGTGCTGAGGGAAGGCTTTAGCAGTTTTCCTCCACCGTCACTGTAGGCGCGAGCAGACCGCTCGAATATAACAGACTCCTCCACATCCTTTGTTGGAGGAGGATTGCCACCGGATAGTACGCAGCTGCTGGAAATAGAGCTGAAAGGCGAGTTGGTGTTGGTGTTGGTGTTGGTGTTGGTGTTGGTGTTGGGTGGCGTTGTGCGCCTCCTCACCAGGGTAGTTGCCGCAAAACAGCCCCAATCTAAACGAAAGGATCACGGGATTGACATATCAAAGTTCAACTCCCAGCATTTTGATCTTGGCTGTATAGGGTATTCTAAGTAACGTATATATCGCTCGACTGTCCAGCTCTTCCTCTATTGTCTATTGTTTAAGTGTAAAATATTTTTCCCTTACGCTTTCCCTCTTGTTCTCTCCTTTCTTCATTTGCTTTGCTCCAGCTTATAGTTATCTACCTCGCCTACAGGCGGCCTCATCAGATATATCTATACCCATGACGGAGAACTAGAACAAGATGAGTGCTCCATTAGATAGGCGTGCGTGTTTTGTTCTGTTCCTTTCTGTCTTTGGTCTATTCAATTTCACAGAAGCCACAACAGTCTCGACTAGACTCACTAAAGCTGCAGCTGCGACTAGCAAATCCGAAATTGAACAATCAACACGGTCCGAAAATTCCAGAACAGTAAGATATGATACGATTGAAATCCCTCGTGGTGACAAGGCCACAACTCTCACTACAGACGGCCACACTTTTGCCTTCTCCGCCAATCCGTCAACAAGTGATTCGGCCTTGTTAACGGTCACTTACTCCAATGGAGATGTACTGATCTCTTACTCATCTTTCATGGTCATTGAGGTGCCGTCCACAGTGAGCAACGCACCTTTCAGTCCATCTACCTTCTCGCCCCCGACGGTTTCTGGTCGTAAAACAACTGCCACTGGCTCTGCAGACACTTCCAATGACCCTCTAGGCAACATTAGCTCCACTGGCTCAGGGGGAATTGCTAAGTCCACCGAATCCGCTAGAAAGACTACAAAACCTACTACTCCCAAGTCTACTGGCTTAGGTTCATCTGGTCCAATTCCCACAGGCTCAGAGACCTCGAAGGGCAACGGCCAACCCCAATCCAGCTTGCCTGCTGGAACACGCGGAAATTCCACAGCTTCTGACCTCCAAACCGGTAGCGTCACAACTACTAATTCCCTTGACAATCAACCTCTTGTTTCAACTATAACCCAGGTGGAGTCGGGCACGACCAAATTAGTTCCTGTGATCATCGGCGGCGACTTTACCACGCCATACACGATTCCAACTACAGCCCCTCCTATAACTATAGATGCAACTGGTACTGCGGCAAGCTCAAGCGCAAGTGCAATGTCGAGCAAGATAATTATCGATATTATACCCTTGATCAAGGCATGGACCGATAATCCCGAGAAGGAGGAAGCAGATACCGCCATTAAAGCTATCAAAGGCGTCATCCCAGACATTTCGAGCCTCGCCAAATCCCTTGGAAAAGACCCTGTACCTGACACTCCCTGTGTTAAATTAAAGAAGAGAAGAGGAATCACTAATCGAGGAATTCCAAATCCTTTCTCCATCGCTGCTAAGGTGGCCGGAGACGTTATCCACAGTGTTACTTGCGCTGAAAATACTCTAAGCAAGGTATCTAACTCTCTCACTTCTGGGTTAAAGAGTGGCGTGAAGGACGTTATTGATGATATAGACGCCCTGAAATCGTTTACAGACAATCTTGTCAACGACGAGGAAGGAAAATATAACAATGATGACGGGAATTCCAGTGATTCTCAATCAAAGTCTTCGAAGTCGGAAGCTTCTCAGTCAGATTCAAAGAAGACCACCTCTACAAAATCTAGCGCAGGTTCAACTGCATCTTCAACTTCTTCCGCTCCGTCTTCCTCGTCCTCTTCCACTTCCACTACCACTTCTTTGTCACCAATTCTCGCAACAGGGGAGGCTGACTTCATGCTATCTGTTGAAGCTGGCGACGCCGCAGCCCCCTTCTATTCAGCCATGGTATCTTTCGTGTCATCACAGCAGGCAGCACTTGAATCATTGTTAGCGACTTCAATGGTTACTGTGACTAAATCAAAATCAGCATTTTCGGCATCAACAAAATCCGGTCGCCCTAACACATCCTCGGGCTCGAACAGCAAAATAACAATCACTTCAAAACCCCACAATACTATCGCGACAAAGACGACCTCTGCCATTTCTACGTTCACCAATTCTTGTTATCCATTTGCGGATCCTGACGCCGGTCCCTCACCCCCATTGTGCCAGTGTGATGGTCTGAATGGGTTCTTCCTTGCCATGACCCGGACAGATCAGAATCTCTCTGGCGGCGGGTGTATGTTTACAGCTCCCCCAACACCATCCCCGACTTCCCATCTCCCTTTTACGGAAACTCGGTCAGATGGATTGATACTATCTTGCGCATCTTCAACGTATTACAATTATGCTGTTGATGAGAATGCTATGTGTGCTGGTTCAAGCAAGGTCATCTCTACCATTACCTCCATATACACGAAGTATACGGCATCAGTTGCGACCGCCCAGTCTGCGACCGCCCAGTCTGCGGCCGCCAAGTCTGCAGCCGCAGCTTCTGCAGCTGCCGCTTCTGCAACTGCAGCTGCCCCACCTCCATATCACACCGGCACCTGTAACCTACACATTTATGAAGCATCGGAGAGCTACAACCAACCGTTGTATGTGCAGCTAAATCTCACTGATGGCGCCAACGACTTGATTGCAAGTCAAATCTTCCAACTTAAATGGGGTGACAGTGCTTCCGTTGCTGCTGGGACCTCTCACCTGCCGTACGACGTTACAGTCGACTTTGCACAGAAACTGCCTTCCAAAAGGAGTGACAAGCGAATCATTGTACCATCTCTCCCACCCGTAATAAGGTGGGAAGATTGGCTTCTAACAATACAGGCGGGAAATACCAATTGGAATGATTCACAGACAGATAAGTCAAAGCTTCCATATTGTCAGGTGGGTGCATGGGATAATGGCAACTTTTGGGTTGCCATAGGACTGGAGTCGGGCACACCAGTAAGTCATTTATGATATTAAAGATTTTGCCAACATTAATTCGCGAACAGAATCGACAAATGGATTGTCATTGGGCGTGCTGATTGCTCTTTACATACTCAAATATCTCGCGCAACATAAGCGACGACATTATATAAGGGCGGTAAATTCGCTTGGGGTCTTGTACAGTACCTCCCCACCTGTCCGGATAAACTCGGCATGCAGGTTTCCTTATGCTTGAAGTATTCAAAACTTGGAGTCATATTCTTTCTTGATAGTACCTTCGTGCTGTAGCCCCGAAACTCGGAGACAGGCCGATGGTCATGATAGAGTAGGGGGTAATAGCTACAGCAGCCTTTGATACTCTCAACAGGACAATCGATAGCATAGCCAAACTGTGGTATTTTTCTAACTGCAATTCAAGCCCTTGTAGAGAAATAGCTAAAGAACAATAGCAAACAGATTATAACTTTACATATTTATATGGCGGAGATTTAAGACCCCTAAACCATAAAGTTTTTCAGCATACAGGGTTTTTCGGTACCGAGGGATAGACATGAGTATATATCAGTCCGATAGAAAGGGACTATATTAAGATAAGAAAGTGGTGTTTGTATTGCCTTAAGAAAGGGTTCCTGACTGATATAAAACGAAGAGAGAGAGAACTAGTCCTTAGCACTTTTGATTCTATATAGAAAGAGATAAACCAATTATAGCAGCAATATGACTGGTCTAATTAGGATCAGATTAGAGATAAAGTTACTGCTTGCTAATAAGGCTTATTATACAATCTGCCTATAATATCAGCTAATAGGTACTAGTAAGAGATGATCTTAGCACTAATATAATCTCTTTATTGTTATAGCATCTTCTATATTCTATAAACTATTAGTAGGCTTTATAAAAATGTTCTTAACTATAATAAATAATATATACCTAAATAACTAGCTAGTATTAAGAGACCATCTATATATATTCTATTACTCCTATAATACTGGACAGTATCTATAATCTATCCCTGTACAAATCACAACACTTATAGGAAATTAGCCTCCTTAAAGTCTAGCGATACTACCAGTATATTTTGGAATATGTGGGGAGCGAGATTTAAACAATTAAGCATGAAGCAGAGAACAGCCAAGAATTTCCTAATTTGGATATGTAAGATAGAACTTCAAATCAAGTGGCTTGTTTGTATGCATGTAAGGCTTCTCTGTTGAGACAGAATGCAAGTAGTGCCTTGCAGGAAGGCTTACTTCAACCTCAATTTCAAGGTCCCCAGAACTCAGATTTCAATCTTGTGATATCCTCTAAGATGTTGCGCTAAATGATCTTTCCTCAAAAATGCCTTATCCCCAGCATACTTAGAACAGTACGTGCAAGGGAACCCCCCGCCTCCTTTCGCGGTGGAGAAGTCATGTATATGCCGGTTAAGACAATCGATCCGAGAAAAGGTAGCCTGACAAGTGCATTTGTGCGCAGCGTGATTGGCTGCTTTGGCGTGATTGTTTAGTGCTAAGTTTGTGCCGAAGTTAGTGTGGCATTCGCTACAGGTGTTTAGTGGCGCGAGAGGGCGGTGGATGAACTCTGCATTATTCTCCTTCTTCTTACTCCTCTTCGGTGCATCTACTTCAGTTTGGAGGTGGAGGTTCAACTGGTTATCGGAAGAAGGGATATCATTTCTGGATAAAGAGTTCAAGGTTGAATCGAATCCAGCTCTTTCTACTCTAGATAGTGTATTCCTGCAGTGCTATTAGCTTCAATTTCTGGTAATAAAATAGAAAGGTAGGGACATGAAAATTCACCCTTCCTGTGGAAAATTTATAGCCGAAGATGCAAGCGCCATTTCTCCCAAGGCTATGTGGTGGTTTGGAACACTCCCCATGTTAGGGTCAGGGCCTGTCCAAAACTCATTTCTAGCGAGGGGATGGATAAAATTCCCTGTGTATGAAAAGAGATCCTGTGGGTATGTAATGTCACCGCAATGGTGGAAAAGATTCCTGTATCCAGAGCCCTGGAGAGTGGTTTGATCGAAAGAAGGGAATGCTGATGAGCCTACACCAAAGCTGTTGCGGTATCCCGGAAGCTAGTCCAGTTTCGGTGCTGAGTAACCAACTCAAATGATGATACTTGAACTCTGAATACTAATATTATAGACTGTGTGAAGGAGTATATGTTAAGGATGCTGAAACCACTTGATTTGAGTTATTTGAGACTGTATTTGGAATTCTAGTCCTGTCATGAAGTATAAAGGTGGTGATTGAACCTACCCTTAGAAAATATAGAGCATCATTACCTGAAAATACGAGCCTATCACGTGCACCTACACTAAGCCCCACTCGACGCAACAGTTATAAGTCCGGATTAACGCAAAAAGTACCTTCACACCTAATTTACTACACTACAATATATCAAATCGAAAGCTGTAGCTATAAGGTGTTGGATACCACCACTACAAGCCTCCTAAAAACGTTAAAGTAAAGCGTACCAGTCACGTGATTATTGAAATCTCTCAAAAAACACTAAATATATTCAAATATCATAATACAACCACTCAATATAACATATCGACTAATATTAAGGTTACCCTTATACTAAAGGGTAAAGATAACTGGTTTGAATAGATTGAAACAGTCAAAACAGTGGCTAAAAAGAGTGATATTTGGGAGTATATTGACCCTAAGGTTGAGGACTCTAAGCTTACAAAGCTAGAGCCTCCAGTTGAACCGAAACTCAAGGATATGTATCAAAGGGTAACCCCTGAATCAATCGAAACAGCTCAAATAGAGCTGTAGATTATATGGAAGGACCTTACAACCTCTGAATTTCAGTTATACAGCTTCCTTATAAGCCAATATCAATATAAAGAAAAGAAATATATAGCCAAGAAGACTCTTATTAAGGATATAAGGTTCCAGATTTAGTAGTCGATATCAAAGGATTACCTTATGTTGAACCAAGGTCAGGGCAATGCACAGGTCGTAGTCGGATATCAAGGTGAAACTCAGTTATATTGACTATTGAGTGATGCAGAGACAACTAAAGAGCACAGATATGCTGGAGTAAGGACCCCCTTTATATAGACCTTACTGACTCACATGAATCCTCTGAATCCTAGATCCTGAATCCTGAAGGATGCGATATATGCTTGAGGCCCTAGTCAATACCTTATATACACTACAAACTGCCTTATAATATATGATATCCTGGTAAGCCTCAAAAGGAGGTTCCAGCCAAGCATAAAGATTAGGGAACGATAGTTAATTAGAGAGTATCAAGCTCTAAAGACGTTTGATTATACAACCCTGGTTGAGCCCTGGCTTCTGAGGTGGGATATAGTTGTAAGAAAGTATCAAAAGATTGATTTGCTAGAGACCTAGGGCAGTAGGCCCTTATTCGACTTTATCGAGGCTATCCAGGGCAAATATCCAACCTTCTTCTTGATCTGGAATATCAGGCTGATAGAAGGGAGCCATGATATTGAGCTATATCAGCTAATCCAGGTATTCTGAGACCACCAGAAGTCCCTAAACCCTAGGGCTATACATATAAAGCATACGGCCTTCTTAGTGTTTAGTGAACTAGGCTAGCTAGACGGCCAGGATTTAAAGGATCCAGCCAATCAAGAGCCAGAAAAGGCTCAAAACGACCAATCAGGAGCTTGTAATACAAGCAGGACCCCCTGTGTATATAGGAAGAACCACCTCTATAAGGACTACTAGACTCTAAACCCTAGTAAGAGCCTAGCTGGCTGGATACCTAGCTAAAGGATCGAACAGCTTATCCAGAATACACTAAGGACGACTGAACGGCTGAGAGACGCTGTATATAAGGCCACGCCTTACTAGCTTATGGATCAGCTAATATAATCAAATCAGCCAAATACGGCTAATACAGACATAAATATGGATGCGAATACAGCTGAAAAGAAGGCCCTAAAGCCAGCCTTAAAAGTCGTATTCTATATATATTCAAAGCTAGATTTAAAGGCTGTATATTCGAAGCTAGACCTAAAGGATATATTCTATATATGTTCAGCTCAATCCTTCTTAGCTAAAGAGGGCTCTGATTGGCTACTATATAATAGCTTCCTCCTGGATTTAGCTGCAAATATCTATATATTGTTACAAACACGAAGCAAGGGCCTGAGGCTCGGTAGGCAGCGGCCTACACAGAGAACTCTTGTGAGTGGCTCGGGAAGAGTCACGTGACATGCACGGGATCACAGGGATCATGGGGATCATGGCATGATCCAAATGATCCGGCTGATCCAGGACAGATGAAGGTTCTATATAAACAACGTATATTCCTTAGTAGATAGAAGCTTTATGCTTAACTCAAATAAAGTATCTTATTACTACTTTAGTAACTTACTGAGTCTATATATTACTTCTTGACTTGATAGTATCCCTGCCTTACCTAACCTATTTAATGACTTACCTAACACCAGGTATAAGCTGTTGTTATACTTTAAGCACCCTAATCTTAGGTACTGATATACTATTATTATCAAGAAGTCAATATATCTTCCATTAAAGGAGAAAGTTCCACTAGCAAGTACTAAGCGATTGAACTGCTTATAGGATCACTAAACAAGAGCATTAAGATAGAAACACCTTAGGCTTACTTTAGGGAGAAGTCTAAGCTTAAGGGCTTCCTTGTCCAACTAAACTTGTACCTAACCTTCTATACCTAATGTTTTGCCTCTTTAACCAAAAGGGTATTGTATACTATTACTCTCCTTAAGGGAGAAGTATTAAACTGGATTAAAGGATTCATATAGGACTACCTCGCTAATACTGGCCTATAAGGGTAGGTAATAGCTAAAATAAGGGTAGAGATATACTATATCTTTATAACCTTTAAAGGATTTTTAGAGAGACTTAACTATACCTTTAGAGATTTCAACAAAATTAAATAAGTAGTTAGAAAGATCTAGTCCCTGAAACAAAAAGGGTCTATAGCTATATATATAGCGGAGTTTAATAGATATTCCATTAAAACAGGATAGAATAATATAGTACTTAAGGACAAATATTATAAAGGGCTAAAAGAAGTTATAAAGGATAAACTATCTAGAGCAGACTTCCCTGATTCGTTTAGAGAGCTAACTAAAGACACTATATATATCGATAATTGATTCTATAAAAGGGTCCAGGAGAAAAGAGGGTTCTATAACCCAACCTCTAAGAAGCGGTATAATTATAGAAACTACTATAGCCCTTAACTAATGGAACTTGATACTATATATAGAAAGGAACTATTACTCTAGGAACAATAGAACTATATAGAGAAGAAATTGTACTTCTAATATAGGAAACCTGGTTATATAGTATATAACTGTAAGTCTAGAGGAAACAAACAAAAAGGACTATATAGGGGTAAGGTTAATACTATAAACTATAGTAGCTATAATAGACTAATAGAATACAATACCTCCTTTATAGGAACAATATTTAGCCTCTATAAGAAGTTGAGCTTTATAGGAGCTTTCGGCACTTAGGCCTATATACTAGTATCCTAATTATCTTCCTTGTCTTTAGGATAGGAAGACTAGACCACTTAGATAGAGGAGTTGGTAGAAGCAGACCTAGATAGCAAGGATAACTATAAGTATATTTTATAAAGCCTAGTGGTAGTCAATTTTGTAGAGATAAAGGGCAATAATATAAATAGTGATTTTTTGGATACTGAAGACTTAGAGGGCTTGTAAGGACAGGTAATCCCAGATCTAGAGCTAGAGGAAAAGCAAATAGAATCTAAAGGGATATCCTTCTAAGAGATACTAAATATAACAAGACAGGAAGAAAGGGATACCTATATACTAGTAGGATTAGTATTTGTATAGAAGTACCTTAAAGAGTCTAAGGATAACTTCTATAATATAATAAATTAAATTAAGAAACGATATAGAGATTATAAAGGAAACCTAGTATTATTAATCAATAAGGTAGAAGATATTATAGAATCTATAAGGTACTACTATACTAATATAATATATCTAGAACTTATAATCAAGAAACAAATAGAAGAGATAAACAAAGCAGTAAAGCTAGATATTAAAAGGAGCTAGTAATACTAAGACAAATTAGCTATAAATATCGACTTCCTACCTTATCTAAGACAAGAATTCAATAGATTAATCAAGAAGAAGAAACTTATAGAATAATAGCTAGAGGAATATAGAAAAGCCAAGAATATAGTAAGGACTAATTATCCTTGATATAGAGAACTTGCTTAGAGCTTCTACTATACTGATAAGTATATAATATATAAATCCAGTAAGGAGGAGGCAGGATATTAGCCTAAAAAGAAAAAACTAGTCTATTAGATAAAGATACTCTAAACCTTAGTAACTTATATTAATGAAGCTAGAATAGAGTCAAAAAACTAGTTGGTATTAATATAAGAAGGCCTATATTAAGGCACTAGTAAGGCTATAGAAGACTATATAAAGAACTAAATATAGTAGGAAAAGGGTACTAGATTTTCCTGAATATCCTTATAAAAGGATAAATACTTAGAGTATTAATAGATTCAGGAGTAATAGGCAACTTTATTGATATATAAACAGTTATATAAGGCAGGTATTAGGCTTTAGAAAAGAAAGTACTATACTAACTACTCCTTATTAATAGAGGAGAAATCGGATCTAATAAGGGAATAGTAACCTATAAGACCAAGAAATTGTTAATAACTATATTAAAGGGATATACTAAAGATATTCAATTTGATATTATTACTATAGATACTTATAAGGTAATACTTAGTATACCTTAGTTATAATTTTATAACCCCTAAATTAACTAGATAGATAAATGTATTACTATAAACTAATACTAGTATAGAAGTAATAGTATAGTACCTAAGGGAAGGATAGGACTTCTACTCTATAAGCAGTTATATACAATTGCTAAGGAGGAAGAGGACCTAGCCTAGACCTCTATACTGAAGCAAATACTAGCAGTATATAAGGAATATAAGCTACTATTCCAAGAAGCGCTTATAAACAAGGCACTTCTGAAGTATCAGCTATAGGATTATAAGATACCTATCAAGCCTAGAAAGATACCTCCTTTTAGACTGTTATACCAGATGTTTAAAAAGGAGTTAGAGGTTCTTAAGAAGTTTATAGATAAGAATCTAGTAAAAGGATTTATATAACTATCTATATTATTAGCAGCAAGCCTAGTCCTGTTTGTACTAAAGAAGAATAGTGACCTGTAGCTATATATAGACTATAGACAGCTAAACAATATTACTATTAAAGATAGATATATACTACTACTAATCAATAAACTATATAATAGACTCTATAGAGCTAAATACTTTATAAATCTTGATATATAAGGAGTATATTATATAATATAAATAAAAGAAGGCAAGGAATAGAAAACGGTATTCTATACCTACTATAGCCTCTATAAGACTCTAGTTATATAAGAAGGACTGACTAATACCCCTATAATCTATTAGCGAATGATTAATGACTAGCTATACAAATATCTTGATATCTTTATAGTTGCTTATTTGGATAATATCTTTATATTCTTTAAGATACTAACTAAGTATATTGAATATATTAAGAAAGTACTAGATAAGATTAAGTAGGCAAGACTACTAATCAAACTAGGAAAATATAAGTTTTATAAAAAGGAGCTTAAGTTCCTAGGATATATTATTAGGGAGAATGGAATCTGGATAGATAGAGAGAAAGTAAAGGCTATCCTTAAATAGCTAGTCCTATAAACCGTTAAGGAAGTATAATCCTTCTTAGGATTTACTAACTTCTATTAATAATTTATCTAGAATTACTTAAAGGTAATAGTACCCTTAATAAGACTAATAAAAAAGGACCAGAAATTTGTATAGAATAAGATAGTATAAGAAGCCCTTAATATACTTAAATACAAATTTATACAAGTACTAATATTTGCTACCTTTAATCTAAAACAGAAAATTATCCTAGAAACAGATATATCTGACTTTACTATTAGAGCTTATCTAGAATAAATCGATAAGCAAGGGAAGTTAAGACTAGTTATATACTATTTATATAAACTATCACTAACTAAGTTGAACTATAATATATATAATAAAGAACTATTAGTAATAGTTATTATATATAAATAATAGAGAGTTTACCTTGAAGGATCTATATATTAGATATAGATCTAGATAGATTACAAGAACCTTACTTCCTTTACTATAACCAAGATCCTAAACTGAAGACAAGTCTGATAGTCTGAAGTATTATTAACCTATAACTTTATTATAGTATATAGGAAAGGATTAGAGAACGCTAGGGCTAATACCCTAAGCCAATAATAGGACTATACTAGGAAACCTATAGAAAGACTCTAAGCAATATTATAAGCTAAGGATAAGGGTATAGAATACAACCATGAACTATTAGCTATAATCTTAGTTATAGAGGATATACAACTAGAGAGGATAATTAAGGGTATATACTTAATAGACAAGAGTATATAAAGAGTTCTAAAGGAACCAACTATAGACTTCCTAGTTGACTACTAGAGTATATTATAATTTAAGGGCCTTGTCTATATCCTAACCAGGATAAGAAAGGATTTTATATAGAGGTAATATATACTCCTTATATATAGATACTAAGGAATTACAAGAACCCTTAAAAGACTAGTAAGGGACTACTACTTCCTAGATATAAGGAAGGAGGTAGAGAAGATAGTAGGGGAATATGTTTTATATAATAAAAGCAAGACAAACCGATATGCCCCCTATAGGCTACTATAACCACCACTAATACTAGATAGGGTATAGAAATCTATTGCCTTTAATTTTATTGTTAAACTTCTACTATTAAAGGAACTAATAACTAAGGTTGTCTATAATTTAATATAGGTAGTAATAGATAGATTAACCAAATATAGGTATTTTATACCCTATAAGGAAAGCAGCAATACCCCAGAATTAGTATATATATTTCTAAGGATTATTCTTAGTTAGTATAGACTACTAGAAGAAATAATCTTAGATAGAGATAAGCTGTTTATCTTAAAATTCTGGTAATCTCTTATAGTAAGACTAGGAACGAACTATAAACTATTAATAGTATTCTACCCTTAAATAAATAATTAAATAGAATAACTAAACTAAACCTTAGAGTAGTATCTAAGGAACTATATTAACTATAAACAAAACAATTGAGTAGAATAGCTGCTACTAGTATAGTTTGCTTATAATAGTGCAAAAAGCAAAGCGATAGGGACTTTACCCTTCTTTACTAACTTTAGCTATAAACTAGAGGCCTATAGATAGCCAAGAAAAGATAAGGAGAAAGCAGAACTATCTAGAGTGTTTATAGATAAGCTATAATAACTAAAGGAACAGCTTATAAAAGATATTATATTTAGCTAGTAGTAAACTATAGTAAATGCTAACAAAAAGTATAGTATAGGACTTCTACTAAAAGAGGGGGATAAAGTATACCTATTATAAAGGAATATTAAAACCAAACGATTAAGTAGTAAGCTAGACTTTAAGAAACTAGGACTATTCAAAATTCTAGAAAAGGTTAGACCTATTAATTATAAACTATAGCTACCTGAGAACTCTAGACTCTACTCTATATTCTATATATCTCTACTAGAACCAATAAAGGGAGATATACTAGTAGTAATATAAGCTGAACTCTAACCAGAAAACAATCTAGAAGAATATAAGGTTAAGAAAATCCTAGATACTAGGATAACTATAAAGGGTTAGTAAGAGTACTTGATCAAATAGAAAGGGTATAGTCAAACGGATAATTTATAGGAACTAGAAGAAAATCTTAACTGCCTAGAGCTTTTAAGGAAGTTTTACTAGTAATACTAATTGAATCCTAGAAAGAAGGTAATATAGGAAGATTGGTATTAAAAGCAACTCTAGAGAAGTTAAGAGGGTTGCCAGAAAGGTCGCCTGATATATCAGCTAAAGCAGCAGGTATAAGAGCTTAGGAAGCGGCCTTATATATCTCTGTCTCTTCTACTGTATCTAGTTTATCCAGGGTTTTTAAACCATAATAAAGTATAGCGGCTATACAAGCGACGAACGATTCCCTTTGTTTTTTAAGACGCTCTATATGATTCTGGGTCTCCAGAAGACCCTTGATAAACTTCTGATATTCAGCCTTAGCAGCCTCCAGCTGTTCATGCAGCTTCTTCTCCCCCTGCTCTAGGGCTATCTAGTCAGCCTAGGAAGGGCCAAGAATGTTGTATTTTATACTAGATTGTATATACTCAGAACAGCAACGAGTATCGGTGGCCACAAGGCATTTCAGATCCTTCTACTTATAACGAGAGTAAGGAGACATTTCGTTACTACTTAGTATGATATATATATATAACTTTATACAGTATTCAGTTTTCTTTGAACAAGTAGATAGTATAATAAGAAGAAAAGAAGAAACATAGTGTTTAAACGAAGTTCGCCCTCTAGGTCTTAAGCGATCGAGACGACGCTAAACTAGAGAGGGGCTAGTGTTACAAACATAAAGCAAGGGCCTGAGGCTTGGTAGGCAGCGGCCTATATAGAGAACCCTTATAAGTAGCTTGGGAAGAGTCATGTGATATGCACGGGATTATAGGGATTATAGGGATCATGGTATAATCTAAATGATCTGGCTGATCCAGGATAGACGAAGGTTCTATATAAATAATATACATTCCTTAGTAGATAGAAGCTTTATGCTTAACTCAAATAAAGTATCTTATTACTACTTTAGTAACTTACTGAGTCTATATATTACTTCTTGACTTGACAGTATCCCTGCCTTACCCAACCCACTCAATGACTTACCTAACACCAGGCGTGAGCCGTCGTTACATATATATCATGATAAATCATGTTTTAAGAGTTATACTCCAAACCTATATAATATATTAGCTGGTAGAGATACTGCTGAAATGCTAGGAACTAGTGATATTGATATTACGGTTCGATATTTAATAGGGGACTGTAAGGTTACCCTTAATAATATCTCTTATAGCCCTAACTTCCCTACTAACCTAGTCTCCTTAAAACTAGCTAATAAGAGCGGGATATACTAGGATCAGGCAAACAGCCAGCTAACTAAAGGAGGCCAAACCTGGTATATGATTGATAATATTAACGATTACTATATGGTCGAATATCAGCCTCCTAGCAGCTAGCCAGCAGCCCTATATATAGGTAAATACACTAAATCAACTAGTCCTAAGCCTCAACCGGCTGTCTCCCTGGATATCCTATACTAGCGATTTGCCTATACAGGGCTAGGCACTATCTAACGACTCCCTTATACCATTAAGGGTATCCAAATCGATTGTATAGAGGCTACAGATCAACCTAGCAGCCCAAATCAACCTAAATACAAGGTCTGCTTAGTATCTAAGGCTAAGAAGGTGATCAGTAGGGTTCCTAACCCTAAACCGAAGGCTCCTTTTAAGGTTGTAGCTATGGATTTAATCGAACAAAGCCCCTCAGCTAGTACTAAGTAGGTTCTTCACTTCCTCTATAGACTTATAGCTATGAACCATGTTTATATACTCTTGAACAAGATCCAGGAGGCTGTTTTAAGGACTATAAAAGACTATATAGCCTATATACAGATCCGCTAGGACTATCAAGTAAGAGTATTTCAGCTGGATAGTGAAAAGGCCCTTGGCCAGGAATAGGATAACTGGCTAGCTACTAAAGGGATCACTGAAAATCGCACTATACCTTATATACCAGACCAGAATGGAGCTGCAGAACGATCAGGGGGTATGATATTTGAAAGGGCTAGATCAATATAGATTAATTTAAAGCTCCTGGATTATCTCTGGCCTGAAATAGTCTATATAGCAGGTTATATATCTAACCGCTTACTATAACAGGAAGCTCAGTGGAAGACCCCTATTGAAAGACTCTAGGCCTATAAGCAGATCAAAGACCCTAAGCCTTATTGTAGCCATATACAGGTCTACAGGTATAAAGCTTACACCCTTAAACATAAGATCCCGAGGACTGAGAAGCTTATCCCTAGGGCTTATATTGGATATTTAGTAGGCTATGACTCAACTAATATCTTCTGAATCTAGATACCTAGCTTATAGCAGGTGATACACTCAAGAGATATAACCTTTGATAAGGCTAGTAGATACAATCCAAGGGATCTAAACCTAGAACTAGCCCCTGAAGTGGTGGAGACAATCAAATTATACACTCTAGAAGGCCCTGAATTAGAGGATAAAATTGAGGATTTCTATATACAACTGCTTCAAAATATAAGCCTAAATACAGCTGAATCAGGTGCTCAAATACAGCTTCTAATTAGGTTAAATAGCCCTGAAAAGACTACTTAAATTCAGGGGGTAGGAACGCTTCCGACTCCTAAACCTATACCTGAACTAATACCTGAGATTATACCTGAACTAGCCAATCAGGACACAATTATAGTCGATACTAGTCCTGATGAAGCTATCCAGTCACCATAATTCGATACTATACCTGATTCATTAGTATCAACACCTATAATACCAAGTCAAGATATCACCAAATCCACCAATACAGGCTATAAGCCCTATAAAGCTTATAATATATTACAAGGCCTAGTATAGTCTAATATAATAGAAGGTCAAAGAGCTCCAAAACCATAGCGATAGGCCTACCTAGCCTACCTAAAAGAGCTGGAAACACTTACTCTATATTATACTGCCTTCCTTATTAATTGTCCTGCAATTACTAGGGCTAGGCTACATCAGGACGACCTCCTAGATCCCTCTAGAAGCTGGTCAGATATTCAGGGATACCTATATATAGCTAAGTTTAAAGTAGCAGCTTAGAAACAGCTAGAGGACCTGGATAAAAGAGGCACCTGGGCTTTAGTCAACTGCTGAACTATAGACCTGATAATCAAACCACTCCCTCTAAAGTGGGTATTTATATATAAATTCGATAAGGATAGCTTTCTAGACCGATACAAGGCTCGGATCTATATAAGAGGTGATTTATAGCCTCCAAGTAATCGGGATAAGTATATAGCAACACTTATAGCCTGAATTTTCCAGTATCTTATAGCTATAACAGTCAAATTCAGCCTGAAAGCAGTATAGCTAGATGCTATAAATATATTTATTAATGGCTTACTGGACAAGACTATATATATATATTAACCAGAAGGATTTAGAGTCCCTAGAAAGGTCTGGTGGCTCTTAAGAGCTCTTTATAGCTTATATAGATCACCCCTTATATAGCTCAATAAGTTCAGTAAGACTCTAAAAGAGCTAGGCTTAACTCAAGTACCTGAATCGCTATATCTCTTTACTAGTGGCTGGCTAATTGTCTTCTTTTATATAGATAATATAATAATATTATATCTACCAGAATACAAAGCTGACTATAGTACCTTTAAAGAGTAGCTGCTTAATCGATATAAGTTCAAGGACCTAGAAGATCTAAAGTGGTTCTTAGAGATACAAGTGATTCGAAGAGAGACTAAGCTCTGGCTTTGCTAGGACTTATATATTAAGAAGATTATAGCCTCTTTTAACCTTATAAGAGGATTAAGATTCAATACTCTAATAGCTATAGATATAAACGCAGCTTCAGCCAACCCGGATCAAGCTATAGATCAGTAGATATACCTGTATTAGGCTCTAGTAGGCTTAATCGGCTATACTACAATCAATACAAGGCCTGATTCGGCCTGGGCTAATAACAAACTAGCTGAATTCTTGACTAATCTAAGTCTTCAATATATTGAAGCAGTATAGTATATTATAAGATACCTGTATAATATACAATATCTAGCTATCGAATATAGCCAAGAAGGAAGTAGTGATCAGGTCAATCTAGATCTGTACTGCTTAGCTAATGTAGCCTATACTAACAATACTGATACCCGGAAAAGCACTAAAGGGTTCTTATTCAAACTATTCGGTAGACTGATCGACTGGCACTCTAGTAAGCAGAAGGCAGTTACTAGGTCGTTAACTGAAGCCGAATTACTAGCCCTCTTATATGCTTCAACTCAGTTATACTAGTAGTGCTGGTTCTTCACTTAAATTAAGCTTTAACTGGACGAATATAAGCTGTTATATAATAACTAGTAGACTATACAAATCGTCTTAACACTAGCAATTAAGCTGGCAACTAAGCTCAAACATATCAATGTTTACTAGTACTGGATGTAGCAAGAAGTAGCTGAAAAGAGGCTTTAAATTAAGTGGATATCGACTGATAAGATGACTTCTGACAGCTTTATAAAGGCCCTTACGGCCCAGAAACACCAGGCCTTTATTAGGCAGCTAGGATTAGTCGATATAAGACACCTAATCGAAGAGAGCAGCCTCAACTAAGGGGATATATTACAGTATCCCGGAAGCTAGTCTAGTTTCGGTGCTGAGTAACCAACTCAAATGATAATACTTGAACTCTAAATACTAATATTATAGACTGTATAAAGGAGTATATGTTAAGGATGCTGAAACCACTTGATTTAAGTTATTTGAGACTGTATTTGGAATTCTAGTCCTGTCATGAAGTATAAAGGTGGTGATTGAACCCACCTTTAGAAAATACAGAGCATCATTACCTGAAAATACGAGCCTATCACGTGCACCTACACTAAGCCCCACTCGACGCAACAAAAGCATTCCAGAGGCGTTGCGTCCTGGTTCGTCAGGCCGCCAAATGTCTTGTCACGTGACACGGGCTGAAAATTGACATATGTCCCTCCCCCTGGATGCTGCGAGGAGAAGTTTGCATTTGTCATTACAAAATTAGACGGGCATCCTTGCGTGGTGTTAGCACCGCGTATCGGAAGGCGGCATTGGTCTTGGGGCCATTGGTAATTCTCAGCGTCGCCAATTGCATTTGGCTCAGCAGGATTTGGTTTGGGATAGGACATGATGACTCAGTATTTGTGGGGGGGTGCGGTGACTGGTTGGAAATGTGATGAGGGAATTACAATTACTTAAGAGGCATCCAGCGAAGGGATTCAATTGAGAATCCAACGATAACTATTTTGGTGCATGTCAAGCTGAGTCTGATTCGCTTTCAGAAATTGCTTATGTAGTTGGTACCCAATCCGGTGGATTGAAGCCAACACCTTTCTCAAAACTCCGCCCTAATGCAGCCTTCGAATGCTGAAGCACAGTTCATGATTGGCCTGGCTATTGGTCACGGTCAGCACTATTTCCCAAAATCCCGCCCTAATGTAGCCTTGCAAGGCTGTTCATATTTTTACATAGTTATTGGTCACAAAACTGTCAAACTGGAATCGCGACTACAAGAAATCGGTATTGTTTCGTAAGCATGGTCCTCAGACCAATTAGACAACTGAGCTTGCACCAGAGCCCAATACACTCCTCTCTGCACCTTTTGAGCAATCTCGCTTAGGGCGTATCGCGAGTTTTATCCAATCTTAAAGGAGTGAAGGTGATGTGCAGGTCTAAAGTCTCGTCACTTTGAAGCTGCTCATCTTCCACCTGCCCCCACCCCCCGAAGCAGCGAGGCTCTCGCTGCGGAATTGTCTAGCCCTTTCATTCATGATACTTAAATCAGAATTGTCAACTGGCATTCAGGAGTTGGCTAATAAGATATCGAATTCTCGCTAACTGTAAGAGTTAGGCAGGTCTCGCGATGTCGAAATTGAGCTTCTAGAGCTAACAGATTTATGACGTGTGCTTCTGGGCACTCAATACTAGATCTAGGATCTAGTATTGACGCATGCATATTTCATCTTTGCCTGCTGTGTATTCGAATTTGTTGAGTTTCGGTGATGATTATCATTCTCTCGCAATTTTGACATGCTTATTACAATATCGACGTTACCCCTGATTCGGAGGAGCTATTTCTAGGTCTCAGTGAGGTGTTGAAGACACGACGGCGGGAACTTTTAGAACGCGCTGAGATATTCTTCTACTACTACGACGAGCCGAGGAAAGCAATTGTCTGGATAAAAATTGAGGTAGCGCGAAACGAATTTCTAACCAAAATTCAAGCTGAAGTTCAAAATTACTCTAAAAATAAATTTCGGAGTCGGTATGAGAACTGCCTTCACAAGCCTGGATATACAAGGCTTAGCATAGCGAGACCAGTCTCCATGCTTCTGACTTTGGGAACTTTAGTAAGAGCATAGTTTGATACAAAGGATGGTGTGATGCAGTATAGTCTTCGTTGTGGACTATGACGATCTGATTGAGTGTATTCGTATCGAGAATTACAACTCCATGCCTGGTTGTAACTAATACATCTTGCCGTAGTTTGAATTGTTCCACTTCTGATTATGTTAATTGATTCAGCATTAAATTATTAAGTTCAGGTATTTAAGTGGACCTTAAAAATCGATGATTTCATATATATTCTATATTCAAATACTTTGTAATTACACAATTTTATACAACGCCACACTGATACCCTGATGCGTATAAATAGTCCGCTCTAAGGAATATTCACACTGCATGGGCTGCATGGTAGCCAGACATGATGCTATCAATGTCACAAATTCTTTAGCTTACGACCCGTACGAATTTCCTATCATTATGCAAGGTTCCACCCATCAATATCTCATGCATGGTCCGTAGATCATTTTTCTTAACCTCGGGAGAGTTGGGACTGTGCCCGATTACTGGTTCCTGTTGGGCAAGGCGAACATTGCGACAACCTTGAAACATCCTCGGCCAAGGTGATTACCCTATTACATCCGGTTGACGACGTGTGCCAGAATTGTACTAGATGATCAGATCCAATCAATTGATTGAAAAACAAGGCCTTGAAGTTGGATGCCACTAATTTCAGTCGGTACAAGCGCCGACCAAAAGGATTGGAGCTCTATTCCGCCAACAGAAACTCTACGTATAAAGCCTGCGGTTATAATATCCACGTGATAAGGTTGCGAGGGCTGTGCTGTAGACATCTCGCTGTCCGATTTAAGCAAGTATTACGCTATGACGGGACGACATGGTCGGTTTATTCAATGGGTTATGGAAAGGAGGATGAGAGAAGTCAGTCCGAATCGCGTCCACCGAAATAGCACAACCTCCTCACGTGGATAATATTGTGCCAGAAATTGTAAGACGCGCCATGACAAGCGTTCGGGCCTTAGCTCTTTTACCCGTGCGGGTCTCGCTGAGCCAATAAAAACCGACCCTCGCTGGATGGTAAAAGAGAGTAAGGTGGTTCACATGCAGGACTAAAAGGGGGACTTTGCAAGTAGTGGGGGCTCGATGCCACGTAATTTGCTCAAGATTCTGGAAGCTCTAATCATTCAGAGGTGCCGACAGCATGTCATCAATCCCTTCGGCGCCCTCAAACCTTATCATCCTTTCTCTCTACATCCCTACGAGCAGCTGTCTCCCTTCTTGAAACTGTAATTAGACGAGACTTAGAACGCCCAGGTTAACTACTCAACCTAGTTTGTATTACTTCGAATAACATCTCTTTTTCTCAAAATTTATTGACAATTAGAGCCTCTCGAGTCGGCCGTAGAACTTTTTCAGTTACGAAAGTACAGTACAAGCTAAGAATGAGACCAGAAATTACAACATTTTTATTAACCAAGGATTATGTTCACCGTTTCCGCCCTTTTTCTATCCCAGGCCTCTTTCCAGACTCTACCTATAGCGATCCTGTATGCTATACCATTTTGCCTCTCGATCCAGAGTACATTGTAGTACTCATAAGTCTGCAGAAACTTAATTGCATCGCAAAGTTCCATCTCTAGAAAATGGTTGGAGTTGGGGGGTTTTCGTCGTCGTTCGACCCCAGTAGACATTGCTATCGTCTCGCACTCTAATCCCTTCATGGTCAAAGCACAAGCCTCGTCGGCAAAGTTTGACTCAACAATGCCTACCCAGCTACCGTCGAGATCTTCCAAGTTCATAAACAAGCGATGAGGCCTGTGGAACCCAGGTATCGGGTTGAAACTGTCACCGAGCAAATATAGATTCCTTCCTGTGGAGAATGAGAGAAACGGTGACCAAGTTTCCGAGGTTGGCTTAAGATGAGACTGGGAGATGGGCATAGGATATCGGAAAGCAGTATCGCCGAGATTTTTATAGTAGAAACGTTTCTTAGGGCCAGGCTCTTCCTCCTCCAGCTGGTTATAGACCCCTTTCTTTTCATCCCCCCCGTCCTTATCCCCCTCGCCATTATTGTCGCTCTCGCCATTGCCATCGGCGCCTCTACTTCCATCTGAATCCGTATCGGTTTCAACAACAGACCATCCTGGGGGTAAAGGTATTGATGAGTCGTTTCGGATTGCATAGTACGAATACCACGAATTGTCTATTTGTATCGGCACTCCTTGACTGTTAAGTATGTACCAGGTATTTGTTGGCTGCAATTCACAATTCCAGTGGGAATTATAAGTGCCACATCTGGGTTCACAGTACCACTGAATATGACGCTGGTCTATCTCGCCCTTCCACCCCAGCCATGACCAGCTTGGGAAACTAGGCCGGCGTTCCAATGGTCCACTGCTTTGCCAAAGCAAACTCATATCGAAATAGAAAGCAGGAATGCCCCAGAGAAAGCCGCCAGGAAAGATGCGACTTTGGACATCGATAATGGCACTGAAAGCTCGTAAAGCATCGGTTTCGAACGTGAGATGTCGTTGAGTGTAAGTTTCGACAAGGTTCCAATATCGTGGAACGTTAGGCCAAGGGTCGTTCTTCAACTCGTAATTGGTCCTAGTATGGAAACTCTCAGGTTGGGAGCATCTGTCTTCAGGAACACCTTCTGGTTCGGCCGCAACTTCTTCCAGCCATTTAGAGCGCCTACAGCTCCAGAATACACTTCCTTCTTGGAATACCACACACCTCGGGGAGATAACACGCTCTTGAAATGTCCATCCTCTCTTATGCCAAGGTTTTTTATAATTCTCTGTCTTGCGCCCCACCAGTACTTCGATTG
This sequence comes from Oidiodendron maius Zn, assembly GCA_000827325.1. Taxonomy (NCBI): domain Eukaryota; kingdom Fungi; phylum Ascomycota; class Leotiomycetes; family Myxotrichaceae; genus Oidiodendron; species Oidiodendron maius. Next base: position 1,079,212 of record KN832880.1, on the reverse strand, counting down.
GACCTGGAAATTCTATCAGTTTTTGTTCGTATCGCGGGAGTTCGGATGTATTTGTCAAGCCCCTCAGTCCGTAATTTGCATCATTCCCATCCAGAGCAATGATAGTGAAGTATGAATTAGCGTAAATAGACGCCATATTGCCCAGCTGCTCCATCTTATTCTCGTAATTATCTTGGACCTGGCTTTAATGCTTAGCACTTGGGAAGGCCCATATGGTCTGTGGTATCCTACAATGCAAAGTCGATCCACCCAGAGATAACGAACACCAAGACGTTTAGTTATGCACATCGCATCGCCTATCGTATTTGGTAAAAGCTCTTTAAATTCGGAATGAGCTAAACTTCCGACTTGGAAGAGTCTGCTGGCTGTCTCCGCCTTCAGCTCCAGAGTTGGAGATATCTGGCCCCAAACATAGCTCAGTGCCAAATATTGAGCAGACCCGCCCGCATAAACTAAGCAAGATAATTCCACATCGACAAAGATAAGAGTTGATGCAACCTCTACCAGATCTGGAGGCGCAAGACTGTGGCAGTGACCCCGGTGATTCGAATCACAGTATTCTGCCCAAGTTCGTAGTAGTGTGATACTAATCGCTAAATGATCTACAGGGATGAAATATTCGTTTATTGGATCCAAGTCCAATTTTTGGGGCAAAATTGCAAGAAATCCATGGATGTGAGGGCAGGACTGTCCAGAATTAGTTGCTACTTCGTCATAGAATCCTTATATCGTGAAAGGCAACAGACATTTGTTATCCAGAACCCGAAACTAGTCAGATAGATACAAAGTCGGCAGCCTGGACCAAACTGACGTTGGCCCACGGTCCCATTCGTACCGTCCAGACATCGCACGATAAATTGGCAGGTGGCGCATGATTTCTGTTGAGTATATTCTTCCCAGGAGCCTAAATCACCATCCTCACGCTCTCCATAGAGCTTAAGCTCGCGCGGCTGCCGAAGTAAAGCCGCAGAGATCTTGCTGCAGTAAACGCAATCATTCATAATGTAGTTCAGAGGACTCTCCCCCGCGCTGCACGTCTGTTTTGTTCAGTCTCAGTGGGTTGTATAATAATAGGGGGCAGATAAAAGGACCGAAATGATCTACGGCGCGATAATTCGATAAACTGAAATCGGAGCGAACAATACAGCCCAGATACGTTCTGAAGATGGTGAACTGATGGTTGAGGGAAGAGTTCACTGATTGCTGCGTCCACCAGCGAAAATATGCACGGACCCACGTGATATTTAAGCTGCTTAAAGCCCTTCATCTCTACAAAACTATTATACGACCTACCTTGTATGTTCTCTAAGGCTCCTATCACACCAAGGAGTACCACCAACGGCGTGACGGATCAGTTGATAATTTTGGGGCAGAATCTTAAATGAATTGATATCTAAAGTATAAAAGAGCATGTGCCTAGCTCCTCATTTATGATATTAGCCGTATGGAGGAGAGCTCCTAGCCCGCAGCTTCCGCCCTTGCAACAGAAAGGCTTAAGCACGCTTTTCATGCCCCAAATCCCCATGGCGCTTCCACAAATGCTCTCTCACCTTATCGGGACGAGAGTACCCCTTTCCCCTAGCCTTGGCACATCCAACAACTGGACAAAGGTAAGCGCGTTTAAAATGAATACTATTCTCGTGACGGATGCGATCGGGGTCGCGTTTAAATGTCTGCTTGCAAGCTATGCATGCAAAGCGGTCGTTGGGTGGAGCTGGCAAGAGTAAGTCGGGCATTAGAGCACTTGCCGGGTTGGGAGGCATTGGCATCGGAATTATGTCGTCATTTCTCACGCCCTGAATAAGGTCCTGGACACTCTGCTGAGTATTGTAGTCCCAGTCCAAGTCCATAAAGTCATTTCCGGACTTTGGATTGGCGTCATTGTCAGCAGAGAGGATCTCATTAAATTGAGAAACTCTGAAGGGATCCTGGCCCAACGTCTGCAACTCGAAAGAGTTTGACCAACAGGAACGTGGCCTCGTATAAAATCAGCAATGTAAAAAAAAAAAAACTCACTGGTCCTCAGCCGAGCCTCCAAAACCCACATCGGGGTAGGATGACTGGCTGAGGCCAGGATGGGCATCCATCTGGTTGGTTGAATCTTCGTTACGCTGAGATGGCATGGCGGTGAAGGCGAGAGGGCGAGCGCGGGAGGGCGAGCGCTAATTCCGACTGGGTAAGGTTTTTCGGGAAAAGTGAGGCGGATATCGAGAAATCTGTACGAAAGGGCAAAAGTTTGCATAGAATACGGCAAAATCGTTCAAATTCCACACCTGGGCAGAAGCAAGTCTTTATGCTTTCCCTCCCTTCATACGGCCCCTAAAATATGCACCGCCTTACCTAGTACCCCTGCTCAAGCCACATGCATGCCCAACGCATCTACAACTAGGAGAAATCAAGGATTTGAGCCATCTAACTCTGCAAGGCCGTATTACCGCTTCCGCAATCTCATTGCCCGAAAGATCCAGCTCCTGCTCGCCGGTTCCAAGTCCTCAGCGTACGGAGCGCGCGTTACTACTTAGTAAAATATTCATGTATTCGCTACGCTACTTAATGCGGCACATGATTGTTAGTACAATATCGTGCCACACTGCACGCCGAGTTAACTGATATAGTTAGACATGCGAGAAGTACCCGATCAATGTGGCGTAGTAGAACTTTTATGCTTGTAATTGCAATCCAAAATGTGCCGAGTCTTTGGATTCTCTGAATCAGAAGAGCTAGTATTCTCCAGTTCCAAGGGAACGAAATCGCATAGTATTTACCTCTAGAGGTTTAGTAGGTGCTTTGAACACAAGTTATGCTGCTTATCGCATCATTTTATAGGAAAAGGTCGCTCGGGAACCAGATAAAGCAATTGTTAGAACCGGTAGATAGCTTCGGCTCGTCGCTCTTGTCTTAATTCCCAAGCAGCAAAGAAGGGCTTCTTATGCTTGCGAGCATGTCTCCACTCTCAGCACAAGAACATCTATCTACGGCTCTAAAATTCGCAAATCCTCACTCCGTCCCACAGACCACCGCCAACAAGGAGGGGCAGCTGGAGATTGCTGATCTACCATTTGACGAAAAGCTGATACTTGTGATAATGGTCTTCAGTATCCGCCTCTTGGAACTTCTCAATCCCACCCAAAACGCCTTCTTCACCGACTTCCCACTCTCCCATTCCCACAAGGTTCCGCCACAGATTTAGTATATCTCCAATTTGTGGTCCGTGTGCAGGGACATAATGATTATATCCTAGCTGGTACAACTCATTCCTTCGGCCATTCGGCGTTGCCACTCCTTTACTTTCCTGGTTTTCCCCGATAAACGAATCGTCAGCGAGGCGAGCAAATCCATTTGCACCGATCTCAAACGGCAAGTAGAGACGACAGGCATCCTCAAATACGTGATCAGTATCTTTGTTGATGTAGTTCGTCCAAAGTCCGTAGGGAAGATTGGAGATCTCTTGAAAAGGGTAATATTCAAAAATAGGGGCCGTGGATTTGACGTCTGAGATAAAGAGAGGAATCGGAAGAACAGGATTATCGAACTTAATATAATCTGGTATCTCGAAATTTTGGAGCGGGTGTGGCGAGAAATCGTCTGCAGTTGGGAGACGTAGACCTGGTGCCATATATTTGATATTGCTTTTTGGTCGACGAACCGAGGTGAGAAAATCGCGGACAAAGCCTTCTCTTAGACCAGCATTATCTAGAACTTCCTTAGAGATAAGGCCAAACTCTTCTGCGGAGCGGGAGGCTTCGAACTTGGCTGCTACAAGAGCGAGCAACCTTGCTTGATCATTCGGGTTATCCTTTGTTTGCAGTGACGGATTTTCGAGGAGGCACTCTATCTCAATAATTAGATTATCAAATCCATTGACGGCAGTTTGTAGGTCCTGTTGGCTGTATGGCATCATCTCCCAAGGTTTGGCTTCCCATGGCCCTCGAATAGGTGGGGATCTAGCGACCACTTTGCCGGTGTCAATCATGTCCAGCCAAGCACTCAAGACGACCTCAAGAGGATCCCATATCGTCCGACCATTAGATGTGATAAGCGAGTCTAGTATATCGCAGTGAAAAATCGCCAAGGACGTTTCTTGGTCAAAGCTAGATGCATTTGAGGGTCAGTTCGAATATACCAGTAGCTAGGAGATATATTACTTTAGACCATCTCGATGACTACCAACATTTAGATCGGTCATCTGATACAAGCACATGATACCTTCGTCTTCACGTCCTTGGATAAACAAGCGCTCCGGCCAAGTCAGGCCATTGGCATAGTAGAAGAAGTTTTGTTCGGGAGGCAATTCAAAGGCTGTTTGCAGAAACAGTCTCAGGGATTGCGATAACCGTCTGGACCATTCATCCTCGAGAGCTTGATCAGTGATGTGTCTCTGCCACCATGTCGTTCTTGGCATTTCCGTTTCTGGTTTGCTGCTAACAGCCCAGCCCAGTCGCACAATTAGATTATGCAAAGCCGCGCAGCGTTCCCAGTCCATGCCGTCCATTTCGCGGACGGGGTTTTCAGGGGTGACTCGCCACGTGAGCTCGTCATCGATAGAGAAATTCATGGTGCGAAAGCTTGAGAGTTAGGAGGGGGAAGCATGGAAAGAAAAATGGTGAAAGAGTGTTTGATTATCGTGAGGTCGTGAAGCTGGAGAAATTAGGATTAGAGAACTGGACCGTGACAACCCTGAACCTTGTTCACCACCCTGTTAGCAGTGTTTACCAAGGAGACGGCTACAGAATTCCCTTCGTCACTACGGGATAATTGCATTCAAGTCCTCATCTCACCATCACCACCACACCTGCAGCGAACTAGATGCGCGATGTGGCTTTACCCCCACCGATTGGTGAAGCAACGCCACCTATTCTGATATACCTGACCAGATCCTATTTATTCGTTCAAACTGATCACCTATATCAGACTTGGAATGCGAAACTAGAGTCGATGAATAAAAGATGCGATCATCAAGGTAGATGCATGATCTCCAGACTTCACACCAGCGCCGCCGCGAGGATGACGGTCGACTGCTTGTAAAGTATAAAATGATGTCTATGATGCGACTCGTGTCCCACGAGACAACCCGTTCTGTGTTATCCGCAAATGTATGTTCAAACTCCTTGGACCTTGAACCTCACTGCAGGCTGATCCTCGCTGCGCTCGTGCTCTTCTGTGGTATCTCCAAATGTATGTTCAAACTCCTTGCCGTCTTGAGCCGTAAACGCCATTGCGGCTTGATCCTCACTGACGTCGTACTCTTCGTAGCTGTCTTTCATGTTAAAAAGTGTCCGGCCAGCCCACCTGTCGATCTCGAGTTAGCTATGTGTCAAAGGAAGAAAGATTTTGAGAAGCGTTCAAGAAGGGTACATCTAAGCAACGAGAAAGACTTACGACCCATAACGCACAACTCCTTCGGATATCACAAATTTCGACCTCTCGCGCCAATCAATTGCCCACTGCGGTGAATCGAATAGATACCATGCCGTGAAGGGGATTTCCCATACGTAGGGCCAAAAATCGTTCGTCTCGTACACAACCTGTAGCTGGAGCCATAGCGCAGTCCTGATCATTCGTTCCCTAAGCCAGCTACCTAGAAGTGGGTTCAGATAAGTCGATGCATACATTATTCGGAGCCAAAGGGGCGTTTCACATAGTTTGAAGTACACATCGGCATCTTGCATTACGCTACACATTGTACGGTAAAAGAGTACCGGGGCTCTGTAGCTCAAACTTGCGCTCGTGGCCCGAAAGTCACCGTACCAATACGGACCCCAAGACGTAAAAGAGAAAGGGGACTCGCTAATCTGGCAACCGGCATGGCAAATTGTAGCGCCTATAGACCATGGTCCAGAGAGGACAAGAAGCGACGCCGAGTTTTTGGGCTTCTCGTGATAATGCAAGAGGCTATACCAGTTGCTTGAGCGAGGAACAGTGACCACGACGGAAGGTGCGAGAGACTGAAAATCGTAGCTCACGAATCCAGGGTGGGGGCCACGAGTGAGATCGAAGATCGCTTGTCGAGTGGTGTTTGTGCGTGGGCGGCATGGGAGGAAGTAGGTGAAGGTCAGGATAAGGACATAGATGGTCAGAGGTGTGAGAAGAAGGATGCGCTTCGAGAGAACTGCCATCACGGGAGGATTTTCTATTAGGAGGTGTCAGTAATGGTTTGATGTCGAAAGATTCCTAAGGGGACACACTTGATGCTTGATAAGAATCAAATCCCAACACTCAATAATATACGAGCCATGTGCCCAAGGCAATTGACGATGTGCTAACAATTAGGTCCAAGAATTTGTGCCGTGAGAACCTTGCACATCTGCCTCAGAGGCTGTGCGGACAGTCCGCGGAAAGTCTGCGAAAAGAGAATGGGAGTGAGTGAGGGTTTGACAGGCGTCTGCTTGGCATCTTCAGAAAGAATGCTACGTGCAGGAAGAGATGGAACGAATAGAAATAATATCAGCTACCCATTGGGTTGCTTGTGCCTGTGCCTGGTCTGTGCAGAGTGGTATTTGTTGCTTTTCTTGAAGCTCTAGAGGTGGCAGACACTAAAATACACTCGAGATAGTCAGACAGAGAACCAGTAAGAATACCCCCTTTAGCACCGGATGCAGCACCTTCGAACTCCTCTACAGGGATCCTTACTCACGTATACTTGTATCTAGGGTAAATAAAAGTATACCCTGCTCTTCGCTTCAAGGGGTTCTTCACCAATAATATACATAGAAGCTCCTAGAAGCAAGGAATGAGGTGCATTTATTTATCCTAAATACCAAGTAATCCAGGGGCAAATGATATGCATGAGGCCGATTATCTCTAAGTTACATGCTCCCGTGCTCCCGCATCCTATCCAACGGCCCCTCCTTCCCTGTACGGAATGGACCCCGCCCTTAATTGATTTGTATGCAGTACTATGAATCTTGTCAGATAACACGTGTATCTAACATAAGGCTTCCGTTACTCAGTCGGTAAAAGACTCTGAATTAACTAATGACGTGACTGATGAACTAGTGATCCAACTGTAATTGAACTATTCTGCTCTCCTCGGGTTGGCCTCCAAAGAAGGTCTTATGAACGCTTCGAATGCGGGGGCCAAAGCTTAGTGCCTAAGGCCCCCACTTTCTAGCAATCTACGCCCATAAGCCGCAGTTAACGGGGCGAATCCGCAGCAAATGCCTTCACTAGATGCAGGAGAGTGTTATGTAGTGCGAACATGAAGGCAGTTAGGATTACCAGTTTTACCACATACGCCGTCATACTATAAGCCCTCATTCTTTTGAGCGTTTGTCTTCCTCTCGTGTGTTTCTTTGAGAATACTTAACCAGCTCCCTGTAGCATATTTCTAGTGGATAATTTTGGTCATCGACTCAAGTCTGATTTGCCAATGAATGATCAAGCGGGCGAATCTAGAGCGAACGATGGTTGGAAGTGATCATATTTTATTCCTGGAGCGGTTGCATCTCCGCCGGAAGCGACATGCAGGAAAGGTCCTCCTCGGAACGTCAACCCAGTCAATCCCCTGTCAACTTGCTGGTCGCTCCAGCAGGGTTACTCACACTCACTCCCCTCCTCTCTGACTGGGATGTCCACGTTTCTCATCCACATTCAAAGAATTTTCTCCCTGCCCTGACTGCATCTCATACTCGTCGCGTTGGCTAGGATGAGAATCTAAGTGTGTTCCAATATTAAAATAGCTGTTTCCCCAAGCAGTCACACTCCCGAAAACGACCTTCCTATTCAATAAACGCAGGTATGCTTCCACAAGTGTGAATTTTCATTCAACTAGATTCTGGACCGTAAGTATTTAAGTAAGCGAGATGCACAAGCTTGCATCATTCGGTCTGGAGCTTGCAGCATTGAAATAAGCCGAAAGAAAAGCGCACAGGCTCAGGGTGGGATGGCTTTCTTGGCGGTTGAGTCGAAAGCAAGCGACGAAAACATAGATAATAGAGGGAGTACTGCACATTTTGAGTGCAGGTATCACACTCTCTTTCCATAGTAAACCCTCTTCATCCTCGGAAGAAACCTGGGTTCGTTCAAGTGACTGAAAGCATGTATTCGGCATTTAGAGTCCCTTTTGCTGCTCTTCTCTTCCTGTCTACTTTCTCAGAAGCAAAGAATGTACCACTTCCAACTGCTGACCCATCAGCCTTTGCTACCTTCGATGCATTAATTTCCGCTAAGCTGGCCAACCCCACCTCTATCCCGTCGCTCGTAGCTCCACCTTTGGCCACTGTTACGATCCCCGCCAACCCAACTGAAGAAGAACTCCATAGCGCAAGAGCAATCGTTGCCGCCGCGCATGCTTCACAATCTGCCTATAATGAATACCGGTTGGCTCATCCACGTTTCAATACGTACCAATCACGAGAATCCTCCAATGTGGCAAAGTCGAAGAAGGCAAGACGAGAGAATGAGGTGCCGCAGCCGGAGTTCTCAAGTGATATTGTAGCAGCTATTCAGCTTGCTGGCTATGCTGATGCTAAGGCGATGGCCTCTAACGGTACCCTGATTAATTCCTATAATCATACCGGCACCGTGCCTTCCGGAGGACACACAACTTTCCAGTCCAATCACTCGCATGAAAAACGAGCAGACTTTGACTTTTGGATGACCGATATGCCCCATATGGGAACCCAACCCTTCGGCAATGATAGCTCTTACAAAGTAAGTTAATTTTGCTCCCATGAAAGAGACAGTAATGCTAATTAGTACAGGTATGGCGAGATGTCAAAAAGGACTATGGTGCAATTGGCGATGGTGTTGCAGATGACACTGAAGCTATCAACCTCGCAATAGCTGATGGGGGACGATGTGGATTTGGCTGTAACTCATCATCTGTCAAAGGAGCCTTAGTATTTTTCCCTCCAGGTGTGAGATCCCTTGCTCTACAACCGTTCATCTCTAACAGCAGAAGGAACGTATCGCGTTACAGCACCAATTATTATGTTCTATAACACTCAGATAGTCGGGTACATTGATCCAGCTACGGGTAACCTCCCCACTATCACAGCAGCGACTACTTTCACTGGCTTAGGTGTCTTGTCTTCCGATGTTTACCTCCCTGGTGGTCAGTCAGAATGGTACATTAATCAGGTAAACTACTTCGGAATTGAAAGGCGTTGTCATCTAATTAGAGTTTAGTCCAATTTCTACCGCCAAATACGCAATCTCAACATCGATATAAGCCAAGCTACCTTATACAATGTTGCAGGCATTCATTGGCAGGTTGCGCAGGCCACGAGCATTCAAAATGTGAAAATATTCATGTCAGATCCATCAACCTCAAGTCAAGTTGGAATATGTTCGTATTTAATAGGGTATTGTGCAAGATTTGTGCTTACAGATACAGGGGCAGAGAATGGAAGCGGCGGTTGGCTTGACGGCATCTTGTTCTATCAGGGCCTTTACGGATTTCTCGGTGGCAATCAGCAATACACTGCGGGCAACTTGTTATTTTATGGGTGTAAAAATGGGATAGGCCTTATCTGGGACTGGTCTTGGGTATGATACCCCTCTGAATGAATTGCATTTTTAACAGTGAGGATAGACCTGGGCGGAACTAATCTTTACTAATTGTGGTACTGCGATAAATCTCGACCCCCCTGGTGCTTCACTATCGGATCCCGTTGGTTCTATATATCTTATGGATGTTCAATTCAACAGTTGCGGCACTTGCATCTACACATTTCCCTTTACGTCAAGCGAGAAAGGAACTACAGTATTTACGTTCGACAATGTGAACTTCGTAACTAACACTCATTTCATGTCCTTGACCAATGGAAATTATCTGGAAACCATTGATGTCACACATAATACCTTGTAAGTATTGTCACAACTAGCAATTTAGCATCTATGAGCGGACGTCTCTACTATATACTCCCTCTTTTATCTTTCAGAATCAGCTCCCCTGCATCCTATCCATTTAGACTACCTTGCTAATTTTATGGCTTGTGCCAGTGTCCAATTTACTACAATTGGTGATCTCATCGGTCCTTTCGGAGAATTTGACGGAACTTTTAATGTATCTACACCAAAGAGGCCCAGTATACTTACGCAAAATGCCGCTGGCAGCTCTTTTACCTTTGCCCAGAACGCTTACTACAAGCGCGGGTAGGTACCAGACCTTTAAATGTTTAATCGGGACTAATTTTACTCTACAGAAAGCCAAGTTACTCTACATTCGGTATTGCCAACTTCTTCAATGTCAAGGAAGCCGGTGCATATGGTAATTCCGTCTCATTCCCCCCAATTATCGCATCGACGCACCAGTTGTCTAATGCTTAATCAGGCGATGGAGTCCACGATGATACCACAATCTTGCAGCAAATGCTCTTGTATTGCGCGGCAAATAATTATATCGCATTCTTTCCCGGTATGAAACGATAATCAGTTGCTTCCCAAGGCTTTATAGCTAATTTCGTGCTAGCTGGTTCTTACATGATTTCTTCCACCATCGTTGTAAGTTTCAAACATACACCAAGTCCCTTTCTTCTTTTATTAGGATGGCATGATTGTTGATAATTCGCAAGATTCCGAAGGGTTCCTATATTGTTGGTGAAGTATGGAGCCAGCTAGTCGCCTACGGATCTGATTTTGCAGATGAAAACAACCAAGCGGCCATGATTCAGGTGGGGAATGTTGGAGACGTTGGAAATATTGAAATACAAGATCTCCTGTTCACATCCGTCGGACAACTTCCAGGACTTATCCTTGTTTCCTGGTGGGCCAGTGCAGCTGTTCAGGGATCAGTCGGGATGTGGGGTATAATAACCATCTTTCTATTAGAAGGTATGCTTGCTCACATTCCACAGATTGTCATTTCCGAGTCGGCGGTGCCAAAGGCACCAACCTTCAGGTTGCTCAATGTCCTTCAAGAACAGCCGAAGTTATTGCTTCTTGTGTCGCTGCGTCCACGATGATGGTAGTCGCACCAAATAGCAATGGATATGTGAGTTCCAACATATTGTTTACTCAAAATTCAGCGACTATCGACATTATCTTCTAAACACGTTCTTTTATAATTTTGTGACGTAACACACATCATTTTAGATGTAACTAATAAAGGATCTCTAGTTCGAGAATGTCTGGGCTTGGGTTGCTGGTAACTTACACTCCGAGCAAAGCATAACTGTTGTCTAACTAGTATAGACCATGATCTTGACGATCCGGCAAACACTCAGGTGAGTTTGGGTTATTTCTTCTTAGGCTTTACACTAAGAGAAGTTTCCAGATAAATATATGGGTTGGTCGAGGTATGCACTATAACACTGAACTAACTCAGTTTATGTATATTTTAATAATCTGAAACAGGTATCCTTATCCAGAGCGACGGCCCTTCTTGGTTCTGGGGAACCGCGTCAGAGCACAGTGTGATATACCAGTACAACATCTACAATGCAAGCAACATTTTTATGAGCATGATTCAGACAGAATCTCCATGTAGGTGGTTGCCTTTTTTTACAGCCATTTGAGATATTACAGACAATTCTGATTTATACTTAGATTTCCAAGGTGATGCTGGGACAAGCGGAGAACATCAAGCTCCTTTCCCTTTCGAGATCAGTGGTTCTGGAGAAGATCCAGTATTTGATATGTGCGGTTATTTAACTACGTCTTGCAACGTGGCGTGGGCGATAGTTATCCAGGGATCGCAAAACATTTTTATTAACGGAGCAGGTCTTTATAGCTGGTTCCAGAACTATGATGAAAGTTGCGTTCACACCTCTAACTGCCAGCAGCGATTAATCAACATCGTCAACACGGCGAACTTGTGGTTTAATCACATTGTTACTATTGGTTCGGTGAGTAAACTGTCTTTATCCCTTGATCCTGATCCAAGATGCGTGTTACGGTGATTACCCCCGGGTATTTATATTGCATGTGTTATTTCGGCGGAATGATTCGGTGGCATCCAACATGCCAGTTATTCATGACTTTCTATCACTTGGAACACATATTGTGTGATACGCTAACATCGAGGCCCCCTTTTTTTAGGTTGAGGTCGTTACACCAGCGTACGCTAACCAGTTCATCAAATCTACTTCCCTATCCTTACTTTCACATTCTCAGCCCAAGTTCCAGATAACACCAGTTCTTTCCTTGGCCTATACACATCTTTAACTCATCGTGTAATAGTATCGCAAACCAATTTAATACTATTATCTACGCCAGTGACGTCACGCAAGCGCTCGAATATCCATGGTGGACCGCTATTGCCACATACCTCGATAGCACACCAAGTCCAGCCGTCGAGGCACCTATTAAAACTGGCTTCGTTGCTTTCGGGGAGTCATATTCCAGTGGAATCGGAGCAGGGCAACCATGGGATGGCGTTGAAATCCATTGTGCTAGAGGCACTGGGGCTTATCCACTCATCTTTAACGACACATACACCAGGGTATGGTTTCCCCCAAATCCCATCGAAATCCAATTCTGGGCTTGTTCAGGCGAGCGTGCGGACACGATTGTTAACAACCAAATAAACGCACCGGCAAAATGGGACCCGAGCAAATCAGACATAGCGTTAGTGAGTATTCTTGGAAACGACGCTGGTTTTGCCGCCATCCTAAAGGAATGCATCATTGGCTACGAAAAGCAAACGACCTGCAATAAAACACTCGAGTTTGCAGAACTCTTCGTAAATGCCACGACACTAGACATTGATAACCGTTTCAACAACATCATGGAACAACTCACTATAAAGGCGCAAGGGGCTGGCAAGGAACGTTTTATGGTATACTGGACTGGGTACCCGCAATTCTTCGACACAACGGATACTACCTGCGATACAAATTACTTCTATGCATTGTACCACTACTATAATGGAGAATTTCTCACTGTAGATCTTCGGACCCGCATGAATAAAATTTCTACCGCTCTCAATCTACGCATCGAAACTGCAGTTAGCAACTGGAACGCCCTGCTTCCGTATCCGCAAGTCGTTTTCGTTTCACCAGACGCTCAAGGACTTTACGCAAAGCAGGAGTTTTGTATGCCGGGGATATCGGAGCCTCAATTGACCGAAGTTGGGCAGAACAATGTCGCATTTTTCTACCCTAATGGCTACGACCACCTGCTTCCTGGCTATACGCTCCCTCCTCCGATGCCAGGCGCACCTAAAAGCTGGGATATGCCGCTAACGTACAACTCCGCCACGGACTGCGTTCTCCAGACTGATGCACTTGGGAATTCTGATTACCCATACTTTTGGTGCGACATGGCTGTAGCATTAGCGGCAGACCCAAGCGGCATTCAAGCTTTTGAAACCGAGCTGCAAACAGTCTTTAACGATTTCAATACTACCGCGACACTCAACCCCGACGGCAGCGTGACGATGAGCGTGCCAAAGGAAAATGACTATAACAAGATGTTCCATCCCAAATCTCTGACACAGTATGACATTGCACGGATGGTTTTGATTTCCTTGCGACACAATTGAAAAGAGAAAGCGGGGAGGCCGTTTTATTTATCTTCTCCTATTCCTAGTTGCCTGTTCCGTGCGGCGAAGCCCATGTGCCATAGGCGAATAAGAACCCTTCCTCTTCCTCTACTATAGCGGCAATCTCATCCAGGGTGAATCGCTCCTCTAGCTTCCGTTTGCTTAAGTGCTTAAAGAAGGGTCCAGCTAAATCGCAATCCCTAGTAGCTAAATTATAATCTACTTTTCCCCTTTACGATTAATGACTCCGCCCATCATGTATACCTATATCATGGTACATTTTCTCCATAATTATATATACCTTTTATGTCTAATGCTATTAACCCGAATTTTTAATTACTCACATAACTGTTATTACCTTTACTGTACGTTACTACTTTTACAGTACTATGCTTCCAAGTTCACGGGCCGTGTCCTTGAGAGGTTGACAAGATTTCAAATTGAGATCCTCGTCGTTAACATCTATTATACCATATACGTCTTTGCACTTATTGTCCCAGTATCGAACCATTCGAGCTCGGGAACCATTGACGCACGTACCAGGAATCTTGATATGGAACCCCTGGGCCTCGTCAGTGCGATTGCAAGTATGGATAGGAGGGGGTAATGCTTGAAAGCCTCTGACGCGTATCCAATTCTGCACCCTTCGTAGATAGTTTTGATATAACCATCCGTGAAATAGGGTATCCAACGGTTACATGTAGCAAGAAATGTCGGACCACTTTCGGGCAGGATTTGGCTCTACTTTGCCAATAGCCAAAAGCGTTAGTCATTAATGTTCCATTGCCATTCAGAACCATTTGATGAAACTGAAGATCTTTCCAATAGGAAACACACTACTGGAATTAAGATGAAAGGGCTAATAAAACATCAACGACCTTGTGAGCGTTGGATCCTCTGAATTCTCCAGCATTCGTCATTCGAATAGGTGACAAGTATAGGAGGGATTTCTCTACCACGATGAACCCATTTCGGCGCTTCCAAAAGAAAGAGGCTATACATGTTATCTGTACCCGAAAGAGACTTCATGTGGTAGTGTGAAAGTATTCGAGAGATATTTGCCGCAAGAAGGATGCTCCTTTACATCGCAGGAGCCCATAACAAATGGAAAAATCGCCATTGTGGTATTTCGTTCTGCTCTTATCTCATTGTCGATCGCAAGGCCCCACTGGCTTTCTAGCTGGTGGCAGGCAATGAGGCTAGAAATAAGAGAAATAAGAGGGCCTCCAGCTATCGCAGCGGGCGACTTTGTGAAATCAAGGTCATAGCATATGATTAATGACTATTGCACATCCTACGTAATGATCGTCCAAAAGCAAGATGTTGACGGTAGAGCTTGAGAACGTAATGTCTAACTACAGGACTACGGGAAAAGGGGAGTTAGCCTTGACATGTCCAATCAGCCATCTGGCCCATCTGGTGCATGAATACAGTTGATGTGTCAGCAGTAATCAGGCGAATTGTGGCCCAGTGCCAGACCACGTTTTCGTTTCTTGAACAATTTAGAATGATATCCTTTTAATTGGGCTCGAGGAGTTAATATATTAGCTAGCTTCTTATAGATTGCAAGTAGAATTATGTAGCTAATTACGACCCCTGGCGACTCCGTACCGGCTCTACTAAAAAGCACCTAAAAGTAAGCTAGTATACGGCCCTATTTAATGGGTTGGTTTTAATAGTAATAAAGTAACTATATAAAGTTAAATAGCTGACTTGACTTAACACGTAAATATCGACATCTGTATTATCTTCTCGTACATACTTTCTGTGTGCTGATATTGGGGTATAACGTTAATCATCCTGTGTAGTTAAATCGGTTCACCTTCGACGTGGCAAATACAAAGCTGCTTCAATAGCTCTTCCTCCCATCCTCATACGTTGAGCTTCAAATATTGCATAACTAAAACCATCGCCTGGACGGGGTGCAAGAAAAACTCTGCCAGGACGCTCAGGCTCTGTTTCTTCACCTCTGGGAACAGATTTCGGTGTATAGTAATCAGTTTTGCAGAGAGGACAACATGCACGACGGGCGGTTAGCCATGGATCTATGCATCCAATATGGAATGCATGCCCACAGGTCAGGCCACGGATGTCGTGATCTTGTTCCATTGCGCTGATACAGATGGCACAGATATCTCCAGAATCCGAGAGCAATTCGGGCGCGACCGTAATGCGAATATGCTCATCCTCATTTTCACTCTTGTCCTCATTCTTTCCTGATAAAGTGTTGCGGCTACCATCCACGATATTAGTTGTAGGTATTTCCTTCAGTACATTATGTTCTTCAACGGCAGACGATGTAGCTCTGCTATCAGCCTTATCTGTTTCCATGCTTTTCCGTTTCGTGCCTACGGTGGCACAAATATCCTCAGTTATGACGACTGCAGCTTGTAGAGAACCCTTGTATTCACTGCCAGGATGTTCGTCCAAAACAACTAACGACGACGGGGTGATTGTAGCCGCCTCTCTTTCGCTTCCCATGTGGTTGAGAGCTGCATTTAAGACGACACCACCATTCGTTGATAGCCCTTCCTTAGCTCTGTTGGCGGCCCAATTCTTGTACTTCAAGAACGGGAATCGCTCATTCACCTCATCCATAGTCATCAGCTGTTTTCCGCGGAGGTGTTGAGGCCTCGTCGTCATTCTCTGTAGATAGATGGGCTCGATTTCTTCGCCGTTCTGTATAGCTCGAATGCGTGCGTTGTATCGTACGCAGTACCTAATTCCTACAATAACCCTTAAGAAGCGTCAGAACACCTTATATAGACCCTTGATTTATCGTGCTCACCCAAGACCCGCAAAAGCGACTCCTAGTGCTACAAGGAAAAGAGGCAAGTTGCTGCCGCCGATGCTCGGTGGTGATGTTGCAGATGTAGTCGCACTTGGCGATATCGAAGTGAGCGTTTGCGAAAGGGCCGTCGGGCTCGGAGCAGTCTCTGATGTAGCCTGCACAACCCTTCGCCCAACTGCAGCGATGACCAGGCTACTGATCTTGTTGACTTCAGCCATGGTCCGTACGGTGTGCGCCCGATACTGGCGAAGGAGGGCTCAATGAGATAAACACTCCATCACTTAATATCGACGTTATCTGGTTGCGCATGAGCCAGTTGGAGTCCTATCTAGCAGAGTCGATAGAATCACCGCCTATGGCCTGAGCGACGAGGAGCATCAACCGGTGGGAGAGAGCTCAGCGAAGAACATGAGTCAAGGATAACGGAGTCGCTTTGCCAGATTGCCCTATTGGATTTAGATGGTTACTGTTTGGAATTATCATTCCCACTTTGAGCTTAAAGGACTTGGAATCATGTGGGATATGTGAAAGCGGGGAACCCCCCGGTTCTTGAACATGATGGTTGTCAGATTATTACATCAGCAGGGTGGTGCGAATGTAACTTGATGTGAGCCGTGTCTTTAGGACTCAGCAGTGCAGTAAATGCCATCTCAAAGTTCGATTATGATGTACTGTATATATACAAAATACCACAACAAAAAGTCGTGTCAGTATTATTCTTACTTACTATAATGATCTAAACATTAGAGTAAAATTCTTCTATAGGCCCATTACCTTCGACACCAATGATAGTCAGAAGGCTGAGATGCACAACATTTTTAGGCAGTGTGGAATTTAGAATATTGCTTGTAGATTATACTATTGAACAACCTGAAATCCAATTAATTCCACCTTGATGTATCTGCCCTGTGAATTATCAACCTGAGCAGAATTTACGCCTACTTGTGCATTTTCGACTTGCTAGACAAACATTCTGACCCATATACATTTTTACGGGGAGCTTCTTTCTTTCTTTCCTTCTCTCTTGTGTCGCATTTCTATTTACATTCTTACAGCTACACAAATAGATGAGATAATTTGACTCGCAGTCTCTCCTAAACTCCTGTGGGTGTCACGGCGATAACTGAGTTTTCGCCTCCTTCATGGTGTCTTCTGGAAATGCTCAGCGCGATGGGCGAGCGTGCTGTGGTGTTAAAGGAGGTTCTAAAGCAATTGAACTGCTGGGATACCCTCTGCCATAACGCACCTCATCACCGCGCTGCCATCCTAATCTCATATTCCAAAGACTGTCGACTGTGTCCTGGCAAGAGGGAGAAATTAAGGGAGCAAATAGACCATAGAATACTTAATGATACACCAACTAAGGTTTCGATATGACCGATCCATCTTCTTATGCTTATGGTGTATATTTAAACTTAGCAGAAAGAGTAGTTACTGGCAATCAGGGCCATAACCATAGAGTGGGGTTTCTATTATTTTATGGTATTCAAACCTGCTATTATGCTTTATTGTACAATATAGCTTCAGCGCAGCCCCTCAGGCGAAGCTATCCATTCTTGAAAGCTTTGTATGAAAATGCTCTCACTAAAAGTCCTAGCTTATACACAAGCCAATGCTTCGTATATTTTCGGCTTTTCAGCGACAATTCTGGCATCTTTCGTCACAACTCCCCCAACTTCAACAACACTCATGATCCCCGCCCTCCTATCCACAATCTCCCTAGCCTCATTTCGCACCAAGCACCTTTCCTGCAAGCCAGATTGAAATCTACTGATTTGCAAACATGGGTTTCTCAATCCCGTGACTCTAACAACTGCGTGATTTCCCTCGCTTTCATTCGTCGCAGAATTGATAAAGTGCAGCTTCGTCCCGACGCCGAGACCGAGCAAGTCTAGCCCTGCTGTTGTGATGTTCTCACCTAAATCCCCAGGTCTCACAATGTACTTCATCCCGTCACTACCTGGGTCTCGAAATTCTTGAAAGAGCTCAGACTGAATGAGATGCACTTGGCGTAAATTTGGGGGATATGGTTTGGATTTCCGTCGTGACAGGTGCTGCACCTCGGAACCGCAATGACAGTCTCCCTCAACTCCTAAATTCTCCAGGAGCGTAATGGACTGTGCCGGGATTTTGGAGAAGGCATGGTTAGATGAAATAGAGATGGAGAGTACAATTCCTGAATCTTTTGATAGTGTGTACTGTTTAGGTGTTCGGAAGTGGGATGGGTAATAGAGTATTGCAATTGCCAACAAGAAAAGAGCGAGAAACAGCAGCAGGGAAACCAATGCTGTCATGTCTCCTTCCAAACTTCCAGGCAGTAGAGAGGCAGAGAAATCTAGATGTTAGTGGAGGAGCAGAGAAATACATTTAGTGACTCACCCGAGCTGCTCTTCATCCGCCCGTTGAAGATCACGTGAACGGAGCATCTAATGTCCCAAGCATTTATCCCGTAAATCTATAGTTTTTCCCAGCTAATCCGGTTATTAGCTACTCTTATTAGAGCTCATGCTGTGAATTAAAGACAAAAGAAGAATAGGAGGGTAATGCCACATCTGGCATTGAGACATACTGGGGCAGGAAGCCGGTTTTCGGTATTCGTCAACGAAAGAGGACCATGTCGAATCAGGACGTCAAAGATAGAACGCAGAAGTACATTGAGCATACATGGCATCATGACTGAGATCTATATATAGCTTTTTGTTCAAGGATATTTAAGCTGCGGAGCTTCTTCAAAAGATAATCATCCCCATGTTCGTCATCTGGGCCCTGAGAAGAGGCTCGGACAGAAGGGAAATGCAATGTGAAAATGGGGTGTTTTGATTTCTCAACGGCACCACATCTTTATACACGTAGATATTTAAATTCTACCCGACTTTGAGTACTCTGTAGCAGTTATTAAAACTAGTTTATACTTCAGATTTAAATTACGGCTGTGTTGTTGGTTTGCTGATGGCAGGAAGAGCAAAAAGGCGCATAACAGCATAACATGTTATGGTGGATGGTGGTTCAGGATTCACTATGCAAGAGACTATATACAGGAGGAGGAGATGTTTAGACTACAAGAATCTGAAAAGATCAGGGACGAGATGAGGATTCTATCAGACTGATGGAGGAATTTATATTGATACAGGTCTGTGTTTTAGGCGTTGGCTATCCCACATTACCTCTTTTTCCGCTTTGATTGAGTGGCAAACGTAAAGTTGGAGGTTGACGCCTTAGCCATTAAGGAAGAAGGTGATGGAACTAACTGAGAATTCCCTTGAGTGTCTGACTGGCTGCTTCCTGCAGCTTGATCGAATGACATTGCATATTGAGTCTTATGTGCCGGGACTTTGGTAAACTGGCAATTCGTTCACTTTGGTGTATCATATCGAGTGCATGATTCAGCTATGAGGTAATTCCAGAAGATTTGCATACGCACTGTTGGACTCCTGATTAGGCTTGATAATCCGACATGGATTTGCGGGTTCACTTATGCACTCATACACGTGTATGTATTTTTACTTTGGCCAAACCGGGATGACTCTGAGATAGACATGACCTGCTTGCTACCTAGCGAGAAAGAGACTAAGTGGACCAACTGTAAGCGGCTTTCAAGCGTCTACAACACTGCTCCGATTGCCACATCCTAAGGCCGGACTTTTTATCCTTTGACCTAGACACGACCTGTTTACCGCTAGGTAAGAAGGCGACTGAATAGACTGAGCCTGAGTAGACTAAGCCCAAATGGACCCCGAGTGCCTGCAGTACTGCTCCTATGGCCATGTCCCAGAGCCAGACTGTCCTATCCCATGACCCAGACACGACCTGCTTGCCGTCTGGTGAGATATCGACTGAGATGACCGGACCGACTCCGAGTGACCTTCCAGCGTCTATAGCACCGCTCTTGTTGCCACTTCCCAGAGCCTGACCGTCGTATCCCCCGATCCAGACACTTCATCTATGGGTCTAGATAGGCCTCTGGTCTTGATGGGCAAGTGCGGACAAGTCACCGCAAAGCCCTGCAATGAGAATAGCCGCAAAGAAGAGCAGGCACCACAAGAGCAGTCATCCTACCCCGCCATCCAGTGTAGACTAGTCGCTGATTATTTGAACATCTGAATATTATTGCATTCATTCATTCCGCCATTCGGCGCAACACTATAAATACATTTGCTCCCATTAAAGGTTATCCTAAATAAGCGCCCCTTTTACACACCCCTGCGAACTCGAGCTGAATCGCCACATTCCACAAAGGGTAGGTCGAGGGCGAGGCCGCGTAACCAGGACACAAGAAAGCCAAGTCGGCAAACTTTAACTCGAGATCTCGAATGGAGATCAAGTATGCTTGGCAAGGCTTATAGTCAGGTGGTGGACTATGCAGTGGGGATTCACACTCACATCTGTCTAGCAGAGCTCGAGCACCGTAAGCTTATCCAAAAATGGAGCACCTCCCGAGCCGCTGTTATTCTCCGTCACCATCCGAGAGCGCACATCAACCTCATCTGTTCACCGAAAATATCAGTTCGTTACATTATGTTACCACATCTAATTGGCTGACATCGTGCATTGCATCGCGGGTTGCATATGTGGAAGAACTCATAAGCCGAGAATATATTATGGCCGAATCTTTGCATAGATCTAAGAATATAATACTATTCTCTGCTCTAATTGAAGCAAAGAGTAGGCTTTACAGAGGTTGGGTACATTGCATAAGCCGGCTCTTTGAGGTCCGGACGTTCGGAGCTACCATAAAGGCCATCCTGACTTTGGCTCGTATCTCTTGTTCATAGACTACAGAGGTTGTCTATATAAGGCTTGCTATCCCCAGACTATCTAGTAGCTAAATATTAATGTTATCGACATTGCTATTGATAAAAATACATTATGTTTAAGTCAACCGTCGCTCTCATCTTGGCCGTAAGCCTGCCATTTTGCAGTGCAGTGCCAGCTGAAAACGCTGTACATCCTAAGGTTGAGCGGGCAGTTACCCACGATCCGGCAGCCGCAATCTGGTTCTACCCCGCGGGCGCGACTACCTGCGACGATCCTCCTGCAGGCATACAAGTTCCAGACGGTGTTTGCTTTGATATATATGAGTCGGGCGTCGGCGCCTTATGGATTTCCGCATTTGACACCGGTTGTACCTGTAAGTCTAGATATACAAATTACTTAAGAAAATGGTGGAATATCGAGTTATAGGGCATTGCTTACGCACGTCAACAGTGGAAGTCTATAGTGAGAGTGGCTGTACTGGAAGCGACTCTGCGACTCTTGGAACTACCGATAAGTGCTGGCAGGTTGCTCTCCGAAACTCGTTTCAGGTCTTCTGCAGCACCTAAGTTTGATATTGCTTGCGTGTAAGGGATTTTTCAACAAAATCCGCAAGGCGAGCATAGCGGAAGAACTCTAGTGCTAGCCTCCTAGGGGACCCTCTTTTGACTTTGGTATGAGATTGCTATTGCGAAGTATTAGTCATTAAATGTTAAACAATATATATTGTTTCGCAGAAGAGTCGCCTGGCATACTTATACAGAGTGCATTTGACGTTAATATAGATACCAGCAAGCTTGGTGGTAATGAGCCAATTTCATAGCTATCTCTCAGCGCAGGACTGAGTGATAGTTAGTAGGAGACGGCTCGAATTGTGCGGTGTGTGTGTGTGTTTATGTGTGTGTTTGGTTTTTCGTGACTCCTCGCGGTAAGCGGACTCGGCTGGGACGAAGGGAGGAAGAGTGATAAGAGACGAGGACCACCCCTCTTTAGCTACCACTGTGTACTTCTCACATGCTGTGTGACACAGCATCTTAAATAAGTCTAACCATAATAGCATTGGTTAAGTACACTTCTGTCGTTCAATCCTAAAATCATGTATAGGTTAGAGTGAAGCTGGTTTCGCATCTTCTGTAGTAGTAATCACTATGAATTTAGCGACTAGCCACTGTACTACGTAAAGCCAAGACGAAGGTGTGGCTTATGGTCATATGTCAGTGCGAATATAATCAGCGCTAAGGGCAGCGAATGTAATGCCATCCATGCCAAACCTGCCAAGTTTCACTACTTTTGACTGGCAAATTGCTCAGGTATTGTATTGGAGAGATTATTCTCCTCAGACACCATGCACAGTGCATCAGAATCGGCGCATTTCACGTTGGGAAACATTTCGCGGGGATATCGCGCCGAGAAAACCCGGTGTGTTCACGTACGATATCACGGTTCATTGCGGCGAAGCTCACGGTCTTCAAATCAACCCCTGCAGCTAAACGCCATTCCTTCGTACCTTATTCTCAGCGTTTGCTGCGCCTAGTCGTTGGTAGGGTTCTCGCTCCTTTAATTTTCCTCCTTTACGATAAGTCTAGAGAGCCGCTCGTATTTTAATCGCTTTTTCTTCTCTGCAATGTCTTCTTTTCATTTCTAAAACACATATTGGCACAAGTCAATTATGTATACTAGGTTAATACTGATCCTCAGTCTGTTAGTAAGCGCTATTGAAAGTGCTAATATAACGCCGAAACGGTTTTCTATTCCAGCGAGACGGCTCGGCAACGGCCTTCGTCAACGCGACGAAAATGAAGCTGGAGCAGACGCGACAAACCACGTTGTGGTCGACTTCACTTTTGGAGGCCAGCAAATCCCAGTCGCTTTAGACTCAGGGTCCACCTTCACATATGTCGCATCGACTCTGGACACGAACATGGGAGACACTTTCAGTCTCCCAACTCTGTATAACCCAAACATCTCGTCGACTTATCATGACGAGAATGATCCCAGTGATGCATTTGATTGTGGCGGTCAGTCGGTTGTGTGTTTCATGGGAGTAGATGATGTAGCTGCTGCTGGTCTCACTGCCAAAGGAATGGCTTTTGGTGTGGCGACACATCTTGAGGGTGTTTTCGATTCAGGTCAAGCCGCCACGATGGGTTTTGGACGGCAGGCAAACGATCCATCTTCCTGGTTACCGCGGGACCAAACTTTCTGGCTGCGAATCGGCAACAGCCTCGAGATGCCTTATCTCTTTACCGTCAACATTTACCAAGACCAGAATGGCACTTTTGACTTTGGCTTTATTGACACAACCAAGTACACCGGGGAAATAGCCTTTGTTCCCATGGACACTACGCAGACAAATTGGAACTTTAAAATGAACGGATTTGCTATTGGCAACGGGTCCGTGCAAACAGTGGACGAATTTGTAGGCGTGGTTGACACTGGAGGGCCGAATATGGGACTTCCCAGCTACATCGTCAAACCGTATTTTGACTCTTTTGGCGGCAGTCCGAGTCCAGGTAATTCGCACGACTATCCGTGCTCCGCTTATCCGCCACCAGACTTGACTCTATATCTGGAAACTGGGGGAAAACTGGTTCTCAATAGCACTTTTCTGGTGGATCCGCCTGATGGCAGTCAGGGCACATGTAACGGCAGAGTTGACGATAGCGAACAGACCGCCTATAATATCGGTGCGTGCGTCTTGGATCAGAAATTCGTCGTCTATGACCACGCAAACGCAAGGATAGGTTTCGCAGATAAGAGGCGGGATGGACAACTCGAAGGTGTGCTTCCAGGTAATGCGACTGCTTCGTCGTCCTCAAGCACAGCAACCTCCGTGCCGTCAAGTACTATTGTTAGTCCTGAAAAGAGTACAGCAACCTCCGTGGCGCCGGCGGGAACCACAACAGCGCACTCAAGAGGAAATCGGACGCTTGACATCCAGTCCGAAGTGCTCTTGCGATATGTATATTATTTATTCTTCTCGTATATAATGTGCTATAGCCTATAGATATATTCAATAGAAGAAGTAGAATAACGACTATCCCTGCGTGCCGAAAAACCCTGCGTGCCCCAAAAACTTTATAGTTTTGGGGTTTGAAAGATTCGCCACATAAAGATATATAGTTATAATCTGTTCGCTATCGTTCTTTAGCTATTTCTCTATAAAGGCTCGACTTGCAGCTCCTTCTCTTAGCTTGCTAAGAGAAGGAGCTTCGAAAAGCTTACTGAAACTTCCAATACCGAAAACCACGTATAAGTTAGTTCGGACCTGGGCTAAAAAATAAAAACAAAATTTAATCCCTGTAACTGCATAGTTGTTTCTAATTGGCAGGATCTTTAGTTGGAGGTCTTCATAAGTAGAAGCCTAGATATTAGCAAGTGTAATCCGTTCTTATACTGTAGCTAGACTTGTTTTTCTTGTCTTTTTATATTAATAGTAAGTGCTTTAGCTAATTATACACGTATGCCATCACTATGTGATTTTAGATCTTTTCGCCTAATAATCACACTATTATCTTGGATGGAACATTAACTCGCTGCACAATTTGTCGACCCTAGAAGACGGAGTTAAGTTGAGGCATTCCCTAAGGCGAGATATACTCTGAGGAGAAACTTTATCCTCGGCGTATTAGTGAAAGAGAGAACTGAAGAGAAAGTCTTGGCCGCATTTGCCAATCCTCGAATAATGATAAGTTCAACTTCAGCATGAAACCTCTCTCGTGGCGCGCTTTTGTCCTCTCGAAATCTATGATTAATTATATATATATATATATATATATATATATATAAATAATGTACCTCAATATGCAGTTGGCCCTATTTAAGTAACTGAAGAACGAAATATCTCTCAAAAAAAAAAAGAAGATGTTAAAGTATAGTACATAAAGTGCTCAATTTGCTCGCCAATTAACGCTGGCAGTGATTTAGCAAGACGATACTTAATCCGTCTATAGCACCAAAAGCTTCAATCACACCATCTAAAGATATCCTGCAGAATGTATGTCATAAGGGTTGTTCCCCGAGATGTCTTTGATCCCTGCTCATCTCGCTGGCCACCTTTTTTATTCACTCTTCATTTCAGAAAGCACTGTGTTTCTCATGCCTGACTTGGACAAAGCCTTGGAGGGAGGTGGAGCTGCCTTGTTCGATGGCTAGCCAAGGAATGAAAAGCCAGGTCCCTTGTACGTGGAGTTGCGCTGAGGAAGGATCAAAAGTGTGGAGCGGCAGAGTTTTGCGATGTATTTAGAATGATGGAAAATGTGGACCTTGAGTGTTTGGCTGCGTGTTGGAGAACGAATACCTTGGAGCTTCTGGGTTTTGTGATGTATTGAAGAATGATGAAAAGTTTGGACCTTGTGTGTTTTGTTGTGTGTTAAAAAATGAATAGTTTTGCGATTGGGTATTTGGCTGCGTGTTAGAGAATGAAAAGTTTGGAGCTCCTGGGCTTGGCGACCCAAAGGTCGATGAGAAGTTCGAATATTGTGTATTTGGCTGTGTATTGAAGAAAGAAGGTTTCGGAGTATCCGAATTTCGTGATTGTTGTGCGTTAGAGAATGTAAAGGCTGGGGCTTCCGGGCGTGGCGATTTATTGAAGAATGACGAATAATCTGGACCTTGTGTGTTTGGCTGAGTGTTAGAGGCTGAAGAGTTTGGAGCTCCTGCATTGGGTGGCCTATTGAAGAATGGTGAAGAGTTTGGGCCGTGTGCGTTTGGCTGAGAGTTGGGGACTGAAGAGTTTGGAGCTCCTGCATTTGGCGGCTTATTGAAGAACGATGAAGAGTCCGGGCCTTGAGTTTCCGGCTGTGTGTTGGAGAACGAAAACTTTGGAGCGTCTGCCATAAAGGTATCAGCTGTACTCGTAGGCTTGTCTACTCTTTCTTGGGCAACCGATAGTATAATTTGGTAATACGGCTCTGCCAGCAGCATTTTAGGTACGAAAGAGCAGCGAACGGTCATATTATAAGGCCCGGCCGTGAGATTCATATAATCTGTCCAGAAGGTTGCACCAGAAGTGTAGGAATTCATCCAGTCCTGCAACGGCTTTGACCGATAATCCTCGGGAAGGAAAAAAGCTTGGGGTCGCACGAATGGGGACACCGTGCCAATACTGGTTGGCTCGACTGGCGAAATCGCCAATACCATGTAAAATGAATCAGATTGGTATTTTTCACGATCAAAGTATTGCTCCGGGGACACTTTCAAGCTGAGGGCTGCAAGTATAAGACGAGGTTTTCCTGTTTCCGATTGTAAATCGACGCCGTTCTTGGTGAATCTGTGAAACAAAAGGTCGTTTTTCAAGTGGAATGCTTCGAAGCCGAGTCCCGGGAGCTCGTCCCACTCCATACATACTACCTCTACCTTGTGCCTTTCATGCATTGACATGTCAAAGGAGAATCCGACAGCTACCTGCCTGTCAACCAGGTTTCGAGAAACTGGGTCATGTTTTACGGAAAATTGTCTGGATTGCGTGTCGCCCGGATGGATTCTCTGCAGTGGAAAGTGTGCGGCGTCGTGTGGCCCTGCTGGACACAAAAGAGCCTGCGTACCCCCACCCGCGATGACCACATGGACTCTAGTATGCGCTGCGACCCTTGCGAATCTGAATCCTGCGTAGTCCATCTGCTGTAGTAGAATTGCGTACATTATTCTCTTCTTGCGAGCAAGGAATGCCACAAACAAAGCCCTCGAGGGATCGTCTTTGACCGGAGCCACTTGCCATGAAACTTCCAGTCCCCGGCTAGTGATTACGGCCCTAGAATCAGAAACACTAGCTATCGACTTTAGCCCATCAATTCCCATTGGTGTTCTCTTGAATTGAGAGGGTGAGCGGGCCAGAAGACCCCAGAAATCATTAGACTCATCAAGGTCGGCTGTCCAAAGGAAGATTGTCGGGTCGTCGGATACTCGAAGGATCTCCTCTTGGAGCCTTCTGAAAGCCTTCTCTTTACCTTCTCCGTAGAGAAGGGGCATGTTGATGTCGAATATTCCCAGAGCGCAGTAGGCGACATCTTCGGGTCGCGTGGTCTCTCGGCTTGCGATCCACTTCATCTTCTCACACACAGTTATTCCAGAGACATCGCCACCCTTTAGTACTTCTGGGGGAATCCCGGTGGCATGGGAGAGTATCCGAGCAAATAATACCTTGGATCCAACCATCTTCCAGTTCTGGGAGTAGAAACGCAGCTCTTGCGGGGCGATTAGCTCCTGCAAGGTCCACCCCCGGGTTAACCATCGGCATTGTGGAAAGTGTGGCGTTCGCGAATCCAAAGCTCTGTTGAATTCGACGTCAGAAACGTCAGAGATATGGGCGTAGCAGATGCCGGCTTGCTGATACCACCGGAACATCGAGTTGATAGCCTCGGATAGCTCGGCGCTGCTTGTCTTGTCGATGCAACATGTGTCAATCCAGATCCACTTGTAGCCGTCGGCCTTCGCAATCGCACAGGCATTCTTCAGTTTTTTTAATCCTTTCAGGCTCGATGCCGCGTCAAGGTCGTCCAGCTGCTGAAGTGTAACCTCTTCATCTTCCCAGTTATGGGAGAGGATGGCATATTCCGGCGCGCATCCGGTAAAGCTGTCAACTTTCAGCGTATTAACGCTGAGAAGCCTCATAATCTATATAGCATCGATGACAATAGGCGGTTGATGGACTGCTTTCTAATGCTTCTGTCGAAATGAGGGGTAGAGAGAGACAAGGCTGTAGAATTATCTGGAGATCTCAGCTCAATTGGCACGTGCTCTGCGCAAAGCGGATAGCCGCAGTTTCAAGTCCAGGGATGGATTTCGTGGGGCGCTTGCAGCCACCCTAAGAGATCCAAATATAGATATCTACAGTAACCACTGTTCCGCACCAGCTGGGACTCAGTTGGGTGGGAACTGGCCATCCGGCGGCTCCCGGGCCTCCCACTCCACGAAAATCTCAATTTGGCCCCTGTTACGGTAAATATTACACATACTCTATCTAATAACTCAGCAAGTCCTACAGAGCCTATTCAGCATATCCTAACTTAAATTCAAGAACTATATACTGGAACAGGGTTGTGACTGCCGTGAAAGTTGTCCCCACAAGCACTTCCCTTCCAATTTCCTTCAGTTAGTCAGCTTAATAGTCGTCCAGATCCCAACTATCAAGTTAAGTGCGCAGGGTTGCCGTTCTCTCGCATACCATCTAACCACCTTCCGTAATTAGGTCCACAAACCATGGCAGAATATCGACAGCGCAATAGAGCTCACTAAAAGGATGACACTAGATATTGATGGAAGGTTATATGGGAGTAGTAAACTGATCTTGGAATAGTGAGAGTATTTGTGGAGTTTAGTCAATCCTCTATATAGTTAGCTTCAGGGGCCATTCAGGATCACAGCTTACCTCTATTGTATTGGCGGCCCCTAAGTCCTATGTGAGATATTTCACTGTGCAAGTAAATTTTTATTCGAATAAGAGTAACACATCTCAAAGCAACGCATCCCGGAGTCATGGTCGAATCTCAAAGCACGACTATTTTGAGATCATCGGCAATGTTAGAGCGTACATCTACTCCGGTGTGTACTCCCAGAAGTACTTCCCCAAGACCCACTCGTACACATACAGAGAGAATTTCTTCATTATCGTCTAAGAAAAAATAACCCCTAGCGATTGGCGCCGGCTCGAATCTCGAGTCACTTCATCTCGCCGCATCAGATTCCTTCGGCGGTTGATGCCCGACATCAACCCCGGCGCAATCGAGATCACTAAAAAGAACTTTGAGACACAGCATCCAGGTTAGACCGCTTCTCTTCAGCATCATACTCGGCATTTTCTTCGGCACGTTAGACTTCCTCTTCTGGAACCACTCTTGCCTTATCGATCCGACGGTTCAGGGCAGGAATAGAAATCAGAGAAGAGGTCTGATGAGGATCATCATCTCTTAAAGTGGTTCATGGCCAGCAAAGTCTATCTCACTGAAGGCGGGTCAATTTGTTAAGGATGAGAACTACACCGATTGTCCGGCGTCGTGGCCAATGAATACTCATAGGCTATTCAGCAAGGATAGCAGTCCATTAGAAGGGGAGTGTGAGAGAAGCATGGTATAGTCCAATTCCGACGAAATTAGATCCTTGAAATATATGCTAATATGTTTTGCACTGCAATCAGTCGCAATTATAATATAAGTACTTTTTGTCCAGGTTGCCGAGACCAATCTAGTACACGTGATATTAGATAGCTAAGGTGTCCCGCAAGAGGTGTGGTGGCTAGCTATGACGTTGATTTTGCTGGGGTCTAGATCTGAGAGCGTCCCATTATCGTTTCTTGATTCCAAATAGTGCCAAACTTCATGCTTACGATGCATGGGTTGTTTGAAGGGTCACAGCTCGCTAAATGCCGCGGTGAACGAGAGATTCCGGTGCGCAAAGGCATTTATTAAGCTTGGACAACAACCCGATTGTTGCCCCTCTTCTTGGCGTAAGCTAGTCCGCTTCCCTATAAATGAAGTGCTTGGTACGCTGACAACTTCGCATTCATTTAAAACCAATACCGCTGATAAGGAGACGGACTTCAACAAATGTTTGAAAGGATCCGTCATTTGTTTGCAAAGACAGCTTCAACACCAATGGACCCCAACAGCGCGCATCACGCCACAGTTAAAGTAGGCGATACAATCATCGCCGAATCTGACACTTGGGAGAAAGTCGAGGGCAACATCTACGTAGGTGGCTCGCACCATTCCCCCACCCCTCCCCAAATTTCCTCCGGTTCATAGTACACGCTTCTGAAGCGATAAATATAAGATGAGACACCTAATAAATGATTGTTTAGTTCCCGCCATCTTCTTTCAAAGACCCCTCAATATTGGTGAAGTCAGATACTACCACCCGATGTCCGTGGAAAGGTCTGGCGTCGTATTACGATTTAAATGTAGAAGGTATCTTCCACTTCATATCTCTATGTTCTAGTCTATTAATTATATCCGTTACAATGTCTAAATTACAGAATAGGTCAGACTTACCGCGACTCTGCATGGTACTACCCTGAGCCATCCCCAGCAGCGAGCAAGATAAAAGATTACGTTGCCTTTTGTAAGAACTCCTAATGAGTCGCCAGAAATTATTCAACTCTAACTGCCCCACAGATCAGAGCGGGCATGTCAAAGTCTCAGTGTCTTAGTCGTCAAGCTAGTCAACTATAAACTGTTTGGGCCGATTTTAGTTGCGAATATTCGCTGTTCCTTAATTGGTTTATCTATCTAGTCTATTCATGATAACCTATCATATCATATACACTTAGCCAGTGGGCTGTTCCAAAGGGATGTTATACTACTCTGACTAATACTACTTTGATTAGCAATAGCTCTCTCTACTTCATAAAATATATCTCTATATATTAAAAATGACTTCTTTTAAGAAGTAGCCTTGAGGATCTCAAGGGGTTTACTGGTATGAAACTATCCAATCGCCACATGGATGTGCAGGTCGTGGTTAGATATCAATCACGTTTGAAAAAAATAGGACATTGGGTTAGTATAAAGCTTAACTGCATAATACTCGGTGTATAATCAGTGCTTATATACGCTGCTGTGTCCCGTCGTGGACTGCCGGTCTCTAGCGGTCCTGTCCTCACACGTGACGTTTACTTATGGTTCTCTGTGCAGAATTCCGCTGAGCCTCAGGCCATAGTTTAGCACGTGTTCGTAACAGAAGGTAGCGTTTTCTGACTACATCAAGGTAGCGCTAAGAAGTATGCTAACATCTTCGGAAAATTGGGCGTCCCCAGCCCTGTAACCGGGTCCCAACCTTTGACTGCCTGGAAGCCCGGAGTTCCGCACCCCTGGTTACCCCCCGAGACAATATCGTTCATCATGCCCGGGTTCGCATACAGTGCGGGATTGATAAAGCCCACGGGGCCTTTCCCAATATCCATTCTCGCTGCGTTGATAAGCGTCAAGACAGAACCAAAGGTAGGCGCAGAAGCACTGGTGCCGTAAACATGGTTAAAAGTTCCGTCAACAGATACCACATAGTTAACGCCATTAGCCGAGACATCGGGGAAGCCACGGGACTTCTCGGTGGTGTTATAGCGGTCCGGGCCATAGGGTGGTTTGTGATGAGCAAAGTAGGTCTTCACGGCAGAGGCTTGGTAGCGAGGAGTAGAGAAGACGTTAGAAAAGCCGCCGCCGGAGTAGATGAAGCTTTCGGCTGCTTTCTCAGGCTGGGTGACCGAGCCATTGGCCTGGACTTGCGTGGCACCCACAGCAGTTACGTACGGGCACGTGGCAGGAAAGCTGGGGTTAAACATGCTGCATGTACCTGTATTAAAGAATAAGCTTCAATGTGTAGGATCTTCTGCGGGGTGGGGTTATACTGTTACTGCCTGTTTTACCGGTAGTAGGGTCGATACACAAGCCTCCCTGGCCTGCAACACCATAGTCACCTGACGAAAAAACGAAAGTGGTACCTTGAAGGCCAAGTTTCAGATACTCGTGGCATTGGCGTTGCATATAGAAGGGTGTAAGATCAACTTCGTTAAAACCGTATGATGTAGAGATGACATTGGCGGCTTTGATGGTCCCACAATCCTCAGGGCCCTGATATCCCCCTTGACTGTCAGGATAAATACCATCTTCAGTTGGGTCATCGCCACCCTCAAAAGTACAGTAACTAGCATCGAGGGCATCAAGGAAGTTGTTGAAAGATGCACCTTCGACAGCGTCTCCGGTTTGATAAACCGTTACCTGCTGTGGGTATACCAATGCCATCGCGAATTCGATATCAAGGTTCTATGATTTTAGTGTCAGTATTTATTATTAAAGCGGAGAGAGTAGAGTAACTTGCAGACTCAGAATTATAACCGAAAGATTCATTTGTGGTTTGAAGGAAACCGCCATCAATGGACTCGAGAATTGGTCTCTGCCCGACAAGGGGGGGCGAGAAGTTGCTGAAAAACATATCAAGATCACTTGGAAGATATGCTTGGGGGGTATACTCGACAATGCCGTACGAATCTACTACTCATTAGCAATGGTTGCTACAACCTGGGAACCGCTAGGCAGGGCGATGGAAATGGAAATAGTCTTACTATCGGGATGCGATAGGATATCGGCTGGGAGTAAGTATAAAGCGCGAAGGCAGTCGGGAACAATTGACACATCGCAGTCCTGCAATCCGTGATATGGCTCAACTGGGGGGGTGTCAACATCTGCTTTTGGCTGAGACCAACTTCCAGGAGAACCAAGTGCACGCTCTTTTCTAGACTCAACCAGAAGGTTGACTGTTGATATTTGGCGTTTGGCGATATCGATCTCGTTCTCGCGCATTGGGTGCCGCTTCTTTTGGGGCGCAGTCTTTGCGTCGAAGTGGACAGTAGGAGTTATGAAGTCAACGTGCTGCTGAATCTGTTCTGGGATGCTGTACTCCTCACAAGCAACATGAGCCTGACCGGTCCTGGTATGTGTGTATCGGTGGTATTTCGTCCTGAGAAGGTTTTCGGCTTCCTCGAGAGTGACTTCAGCATGCAACCAATTACGGCCCTGGGATTGCTTAACACGATCAGGGCTGATTCCGGTCTCTGCTAGCCAGCCGAGAACGGATGTCACCGTTTCATCAGTAGGTGCAAACGTCTCAGCAACTTGCTTCGCCGTCCAATGATTTCCAAAATTAGGCGATTCTGGGTGAGAAACATCCATCAAGAACTCATCCGCCTTATCGAGGTTTCTCTGGGTGAGTGCAATTCGCAACGGCAGCAGGGTACTCCCATGAAGTTCGGCAGTTCTCACCCAATTTAAGGGGAGTCGTTCTCGACGCTCATGCAAAACATGGCGGTTTGCATTGGGAGTAGGGGAGGCTACGACGCCCGTCAATACGCCGCAAACGGCAGCAATGACTGAGAAGCGCATGGTTGGAGGGTGATGCAAACGTTCCAGGGACGATTCGTGGGAGAACTGGTGCCTTCTTATCTCATAGTATGGCCTATCTTCTCCCAAATAAAGAGGGCATGAAGTGGGTTATATACCAGAGGCGAATGCTAGAAGCCATGGCCTATCTCCCTGCCGATAGAGCGACTTCTAATTGCACCAGACAATGACCGACGCATTTGTTAGTTAGGCGCATCTAGGCTAGACAGCCTCCTTCACAGAATGCCAGCTGAGATCTACCAGAGAGGGCAAAGATCGTCATAAAAATGGGGATATTGGAAGAGACAACGCAGGATTACGAAGATCACTCTCCTATCAGGTGGTACCTGGTAGATCTTCTCCTATTGCGTCGGATGTAGAGATAGCCCGGAAATTGACCTTGAGTTGCAGTCATTTTTTTGGTAGCTGGAACAAGGATTCCGGTAAGCACTCTTGCTAGTGACAAGCCATGACAAATGGGAATGGTGCTCTACTGGAGGGAAAAAGCCATCGCGCGAGGCACGTTCTCACGCAGAGAGAAGTGTTGGTTCTGTTTGGCTGGAGCGGCTCAAAACCCCAGGTAGCCAGATCTCAGATTGCCAGATCGCCAGATCGCCGTTCCCCCTGCCTAGAGCGTCGATCTCCGACCCTGGTACGAGATACCACGTAAAGGAGCGGCGGGCCTGATCTCGCTAAACTTGGAGCTGTCTCAGAGCCATGGTATGTTTCCTCTCTCCTGTGTCTATTTTTTGGTGCAACTCTATTCTTTTTGGCTTTCCGTAAAGATATTAAATATTATGAATATAGTAAGATGCGAAACCAACTTCGGTCTAAACTCTATAGTTCCGCCACAGGAGCCACTCCATCATGGTAGGTGGAAATCGGAAAACAAAAGAGGTTTCAATGTTAAAGTTTTATTAGATAAGAATTAGAATTTGTTACTTGCATACCTTCTCACGATTCTCCTCCAGTTGAGAAAGTTCAGACTGGGGAACATCGTGCTCATCCTCACAAACTTTCCGACCGTCTTGAATCCGCCACTCAAGCCTCTGTTTGAGGTCTACGCTTATCCCAGATTTCTCAACATTCTCTTCCGACCCCTGCACACTGCCATTCTTTATACATTCTCTCCGAATATGTCTAGTGATACCACCCATCTTCAGCACCCATCCAACTTTCCACATGGGTTCCCAATGAAGGTGACACCAAAAGGCTATAAGAAAGCAGCCAAATCCTTGCACATAAGTCTCGCCACCTTTAATCGGGATGCCGCCGTGTTTAGACCACTCTCTGAACTGTATGCCTGCAATGCATAACGCCAGCAGTGAACTCGACGCTATCGTAAAAAAATGTCTTCTCCTCGTAAAGAACGACAGACAAAGAGGGTCTGTGTGGTCTGTGTCGTATGGATTTGTGAGATATTGGGCGAAATCCATCTTTGCGTATCTTGCGAGCTCTTCGGTACGCTCAGGATGTTTCATGTCGAAAGGGAATCTTGCTGTCTGTGCAAAAGTTTTGAATGCTGATTCTAGATCAACAGCCCATTCTTCTTTTTCTTGTCCGTTGGAAACTTGAATACTGTTGGAGCTATAGCCGCATACAGTCGAAGTGACGAGAGGTACCACCATGGGTATGAATAGGATTATCGACTGAAAGGATATTGCAATCTCGATTGGTTGCGAAGGACGCCGGCCCCCAAAAAAGAAGTAGGCCGGAATATAGATGTTTACGGGGATGTATACTAGCAGCATGAGTATATAAAGGGTAATGAAGGTAAGAGGGGGCCATTGACGGAGATTTGGGTCTGGTGGAGAAGATTTAGACATGGTAGGACCTGAAAATTGCATAAAATAATGTTGTCTGAATATAAGATTAAATTGGGGCACAGACTAGATCAAATACAAGACGGAAGAAAGAAGTTCAAGCTAACGCCGGGGACAGAGTTACAGACATGACGACGTGGATATCCTACGAAAAGTCACATTCTGGATCACTAAAAATTCCGCCAGTACACTGGGCCCACATAGTATGCCACGATTTAAATAGATAACCAAAAGTTTAATGGAATTATATTAAACGTATATATAGTTATTTGTTAACCAAGTTCCTGCAGAAGATCGGAGGACTACAAACGAGATGAAGTGTAGTCCCTCGCGGTAAAGAACGAAATACAATTGCCTATGCAACTTCTGTACCTACACGTTAAGCAGCGTACTCTTTGGCACAACACGTATTTTACTGCTGTGTCTGTCATTAAAATACTCTATAAATATCCGACTTAAATATCGTACCTACCTTTTTGGCTGAGGTAACAAGACAAGGTGGTGGCCGTACGCGAGCTTGTGTAAGGGGGAAGGACGGATTGGCAACAAAAAATGTAAAGGTGTAACGTCATCGTAGTTGTGAAGTACTAATTACAGGTAAACAATTCTATAGCTTTAAACCCGGCTATAAATTTCACTGTGCTGCTTGTTTCAAATGAATCGCAACGTTAAAATAAAACTTTTTCGTTGAGGTATACGTTTGTTTATTGATATACGAGATAATTTATAGGCAGTAACTGCTAACAGAGAATTGGATCAATAGAATACTAACCAACTGCAAATTTATCACTAATATTCGTTTGGCCTTTATCATCAATTACATATTCTTGCAGAGACCAGACCTGCATCTCATCGATTCTGCCATTAATGTCCCTGTCCGGTAGCCCTTTTACAGGCCCACGCCTTGCAATCTCAACAGGATCATAGCCGACAATGATATCATTTCCCGTGATCTTCCACCTTCCGAACATTCCTAGGAGCGTCGCCACTAGTGGTAGCAACACAATGGTCAAAACAAGTCGGTTATACACATAAATCGGCCTTGACGTAGTTGTAGAGACGGTCAAATCGGACGCGTACGGCTCTCGGCTGAACGCCATAAGTGTTGACATTTCGAATATGCGAATGATGCGCTCGGCCACTTCCACACCTGATGAATTCGCTTTCGGCGTCAATAATAACGTTGCCAGCGCGCTACTGTACAAGGTATCCGACCTATCACTTGTCCCTGTCGTGGCATGGAAGCTCCACTGCGACGAAAACTGCGGATCCTCGGTATAGATCCTGCGTAGTGGAACGATAGTTGAGGGCATATTGACGCTCGATGTGTTTTGTACGAAAGAACTTTCGTTGATAACAGGCGCGGCGCTACCGGCCTGCGTGACGGACGCCGTGCCAAAGGTGAGAAGGCAGTCTACCGTATTGAGGTAGTATGGTCCGTTGATGGTATCGGTTTGATTCACGAACGCACCGAAGATGATGGCAAAAGAGCCAGGGGCACAGTTCCCAGGATAAGTGTCACAGCCAGGCGCATAATAACTGGTGAAGTTTGCGTATGTGTATGGCGAACCAGAACTCAGGAGGACCGATGCGTTGGGCTGGTAAGTGCTGGTGTAAGTTTCGTAGCTCAAGTTTAGTTGATCAATGTTGAGCAAAGCGGTGTGAGGTTGGCTGTTGGACTGGCATGTCGCGTGGATCGACGCCGTTAGAGCAGATACGCTGCAGTCGTTGTCGGAGCAGACGCTTGAAGCTGGTGCGGTGAGGTTGCTGAGAGAGATCAGAGCTGCTGTTTCGCCCGGAACATCTTTGAAATCACCACCGTTATATTGCTCGTTCGCAACATCGATCCAGCCAGACCACACATCGCTCGAAGGGGGTATTGATTGTGCAGTTGCAGTCGAAATTTCAGTTTGTGAGATACCAGAAACTAAGACCGGGCCTACAATAGCCAGTCCAATGACCATCACACCTGTGAGCTTCAACGACCAACTGCTACCATCGAAAAGGTAAAGGATCTTTGCTAGTGATGATACGCTCCATTTCGCTAGCCTTCGTGACTCCCCCACTGTGAGACGTCTCTCAACGCTTCGAGGAGTGAGCTTGAGCCAGAGGCATTGCTCGACGGCCCGCGCGATTAACGAGGCTGTACCGCCAGTTAGGACTGCAGCGAGGAGTGTAACGGCAGTCGTGGGTTTAAATTTCTGTGATTCTGGTGTGATGAACGAGGTAATCCGCAGTGCGGACGGTTTGAGGAAGAGGATGAGAATGAGCGCGTAGCAAGTCAGAACTGCGCAGCTTACCAAAATGCAAGCGGCCACATTAATTGACCTTGAATATGTCTCTGTGAATTTTTTGAAAACTGCCATTGTGTACTGTGCAGAAGTTAAGGAGGAGTTTAGCGACTTCAACCTAGCACATATACTTCTGCAAAGTGAAGCACCGCGAAGCAAGGGGTTCTCTTCAAAAAGTGGTGCGCCCGGAATAAATGCGAGATAACACGAATGACTCGTGCATCTACTTAATTGTAGAGATACGATTCGGGAAAATCTTTGTTTCCCGATTCTAGTTCGGGCTGTTATTTCAGTGGCTTGATCGTATGAATCGCGCCTTTTTGGTGATTGGCTATCGCGTAGCAGATCTTCCTCAGCCGCGCCCTGTGTGGCGCCCATGATGTTCGAGGCCTCGAGCGGCGTATCAAGGGAGGGGATGCATGCTTTAATAATATGCATCCCGGGCAGATCATCCGATTGCACTGGTATGGTTATTTATAGGTGAGACCTTGCTTTAGTTGTTGATCACTACGCATATTCCCCGCATGTCACGGGAATGATTTGACAGAAGCGACAAAGCAAAGTTTGGGTCCGTGTGTAGTGTGGAAGGATATCTGTCCGTAAGCATCCAACGCCCTATTCTATCAGCCCATGTATCAACTGAGATGTGAGTGAAGTTGACTTGATAAGAGAGGTCAAAACTAGTTTAGCAGCATAGCTTGAAACCCCACCCTTGGCTAAGTATGACTGAACGAATCTAAACATTTAAGCACGAAGACTAATTTTAATTCCCCACGACCAAGCCACATCGAATAAAGCGAGGATTGAATCCTTCCTGGCCATTATTTCCTGACTGTTGAGAGAACTACTACTTTGAGATACAGCGGTGGTCGCTACATTGGCTCAAGTTGATCTTGTCTGGAACTAGGCATGCCCAATATGCATCCACTTGTCGGATTCCCCAGAAAATTAAGCAGCTCGCTATTCAAAATTTGGCTTCGGCCGATGAAGGCGTCATGAAATCTTCCAATCAACCCCGAATTTGATAATTAATCTCATGATCCAACGGACCGGTATCCCTGCGAAGCGAAAATTCCGTAGTAAGGCCGCGACCGGATGGCAAAATTTGTAACCACAAATACTGATTTCAAATTTTGTAGTCATCTATTCCTATACATAATAGAGTTTAGTCCCCATATTTTCAATATCTTGTTTATGGCTTATGTATTATAAGTTAGATGATAAGTATCGTGCTATCGAACTCTTATTTATCTAAATTGTAGGTTCTCCATACTTGAATGTTGTCAGAGGGGCTGGAGCAGACAATTTTAATTGTCGACGTAAAGTACTTTCTAGGAAAGCATGAGTCGCAGCTTCTTCTCTACCAAGCGGGCGATCTGGACAAGACGAATGAGGAAGAGAATTACGACAAGTTTGGTGCGATCATGAGAGACCGCCGTGAGCGGAAAACAGCCATTGATGTATCTTGATATACATACTTGCTGAATCATATGGATTTCAAATACAACCTGAAACTTACGGTCCATTTAACAATATTCTATATTTATAGGCCAATTTCGAATTCGTATCTCAGTGTCTGGTATCAAATTATTCTCATTCCCATGCGGAATCATCATTGCTTGTGTTGCATTTAAGTACATGTAAAGCAAATAAATTATATAGTACAGATACAAATGAGAGATACTAAAACTTTGGGTACATGTGAAGCGGATCCACAGAACCCCGGAATTTTACCGAGAAACGCTATCTATATCTAACAATACTATCTTGTATTATATGAAGCCGGAAGTTCTGAGATGTTTGACGACGTAGCAAACTCGGGTAAGATTGTAGGGAGTTCAGTTAGAGGCGGCGTGTGAGGATGCACTGGGAGAGCATATTCGTCTTTTGATTCGTGCATTGACGTGGGTGGTGTACTTCGCCAATATCGTCGAAATACAATCACAAGCAGCACTGCAGCGGCGATGCTCCCAATAGCAGATCCAGCTGCAGTACCAGCTATGGCACTAGGCTTGAGACCCGTCGTGGCCTTTGTAGTAGATGTAAATATCGAATTAGGAGCCGGGTCAGTACTCGAAACTGAAGTCGCAGTTATCGATGTTGGAGCCAAATCAGTACGTGAAGTTGAAGCTGCAATCGCCGAAGTAGAGCTTTTTGAGCTGTCCGTAGTAGTGACTGTAAGGCCACTGCTGGGACTTGACTTTGAGGCAGTGGTGGGTGACTGTGTTGACGAAGTGCTGGTTGGAGAAGCGGAACTGCTGGAGGAAGAAGTAGTGGTCTCTGGAAGTATGACAAATCCTGGAGAAGGGATGTTTGGTACTCCAATGTAAATATTGTCGTAGTTTTTCCCGGGGGTAGTGAATCGCAGGACGTATTCCGCCGAAGTAGAAAGACTTTTCGCATCGATATTGATAGTCCAGCTATAAGAGCCAGGTCCTGCGACATTGATATTCGCTGTTCACACACGCATGTTAGATTAGACCAGGATACTAGGATCAAGAAGAGATGAGATTTCATATATACCACTTAGTAGTTGGCTAAACGCGGATAAAGCAAAGTTAAATGATGTCACCCATAAATCAGCAGTAGTGGTTGCTTCCTCCAAATATTGTGTCCTAATACTGGAATTCCAGCCTTCCCAGGCGATCGCTAAAACAGTACCATTTATGAAAGTTTGTTGGAAGTCGGGATCAGTGCCGACTGGGGCTATCCAGTTGTTCTGAACAATCTGCGCGACGACTCGCGGTGATAGAAAGACCAAAACCGAGACCAACTGGTACATGGAGAGGAACATCTTCAACAGAAGACGACCTCTTCAAATTTCGAGAACAAATATACACGGGGCGCGGATCGCGGGCCTAAAAAAGTTTTAATTTACAACCCCGATAACTAATAAAAGAACAACTAACATGGTCTAACTGGTTCAAGACTTTTGGGTATAGAACAATTCCTGAGACAGCTGTCTAAAGTGGCGCGGTCGATATTTGTGGCTGTTTGATGCTCATAGTGAATAGTGTAGGGCTATATCATGGCCAGGCCATCCTTGCACT
Organism: Oidiodendron maius Zn; assembly: GCA_000827325.1. Classification (NCBI taxonomy): domain Eukaryota; kingdom Fungi; phylum Ascomycota; class Leotiomycetes; family Myxotrichaceae; genus Oidiodendron; species Oidiodendron maius. The sequence goes on along the minus strand of KN832880.1, from coordinate 1,039,212 downwards.
GACCCTCTGGACAGCATATTTATGCTACAAGAAAAGGTACGACACAAGTTTGAGTGTATTCCAATGCATCTTAAACAGAAATATAATTGAACTTGAAAGAAACGAGTATAAGGGAGGAACAAAACTGGGAAGGAGGTCAAAAATAGACCAGGGTTGATTACGGATGCGTATCCATTTTCGACGGGCGACGTGGTATTCGAGTTACCCCTAAGGACATCCGATGATGCATGGAAAGAATGTGGGTTCTGCATTAGTTTGCCAAAGAGTTAAGATTATTCCCTAATCGTAATGCTGGTATAGCCACTGTTCGCACTGATGAATCGGGTCACGATGCGCGCGGTTATCTGACAACTAATAATGAGGCTCCTATTTCCATCGTCATGCAGGTAGCTTCGAATGTCTAGATTCCTCTACAATATCTCTCGCAGCCTGCAGCACCTGGGACTCACTGAAACGCTTACTGCAGCTCACACTCAAGTAACAGACTCCAATCACGGAAGCCGATCGCGCTGGAGGACGCGCAGAAACTGTTTGGGACAGCACTCACCATGCATGCTCCAGTCCTTGGAACCAAACCTCCTTACCACCAGATTCAACCGCCCTAAGGCTGTCAGTCCCAGTCGCGCCACACAGGTAGTGTTTGCGGTTCTTCGCGTCCTGATGTCTCTTGTCGGTCGTGAATGGGCCCGAGTACATGGCCCGACAATGAGCAAGGGGTAAAAGATTATTATTCTCCTCGAGTTCCACGCTCTCTCGTTACCGGCATCGCCGGATCGCGGGAAGGAAAATAGGTTGCTTTATCGCCAATAAGCGTGACGAATAACGGGCCATCTTTCTCAAACTATCGAGATATGATGTTTGATATCTTCTCCATGGATCTGCGGTGGGACAGGGATGTGCGATGTGAGGAAGAAGAGATCTGCTGTGTTCGCGAGGTTACTACACCGTGCCACCATTTCTCCTCCCGCCCCATCACTCTTCTCCCTCCCGCGCTTTTCTTCTTACTGCAAGCCCGTCTAAGCAATTTGCCGCCGATCTTCGGGATCACTGAAGCAGAGTTTGTAGGAACCCCGGCTATCCGTTTAGATGAGCTGAATGACGCTGGCGTGGGGGATCCTCGCCCACGACGGGGGTGTGTAAAATTACCGCCGCGATAAATAATTTTACGCAGGCACGGTCGGTACCTTTGACATTCCACCTCTCTTATAAGATTTTGTACCACCTACCCAACGCAGCGTCGCCCGAGCCGCGGAGGTCTGTTGGGCGGCGTTTGATCCCTACTTGGTTTGCCATCACGGGGCCGGTGTTGTGCTATTGCTTTTTGTTGGTGTTTGATGTCCCCCCTTTCGTGCAGCTGCAGCATCTCCCTTACCATGCGAAAAGTATTGTGTTACCACAACGCTGGCCCAATCACATCGACACTTCCCCTATTGGTAGACGAGGCGCTGGAGGCTTACCCCTTGAATTCTCAGCTCAGCCATGCAAGTACCGCCATACTGAAAAGTTGGCGCTTGCCACGTAAATCACCATCCCCTGAACGAACTCTTTTTTCAACGACCCTGTGTGAAAACTGTACGACTATCTGCCCGATTCACGCTCGGCTGACTGTCTTCATCCCCCTCCAACCTGCTAATCGTGGCTCCTCCTTCCCATTAAAGTTCCCATCCACGTGACAGGTTGAGAATATCGCGTTTCCGGGAGCTTACACAAGGACAAGACCAACAGAGAGAAAGGCTACAGATGAGCGCCTGACCGTCGATGATTCCCCAGCCTAAATCAGATCCCGCGACCACCCCCTGCCCCATGGGTCGGTGGTTGGTGACATATCTAAGGTAGATTAGGACTCGACCCCTTTCACAATGTTGGTCAGGTGTCTCCGGCCGTTCGTCGCACCAGTTGTGTTCATCGCCATTCTGGTCGTCACGCTCTATACATGGCCCTCAATCTTTCTCCCGCAGAGCCTTCCTTTACGGGGCCCGTCGCAGCAGACATCTGAAGGAGAGCCCAAGCATATCGGCCATCCCCATGCCGGATATACGGAAGGCGCGCATCGCGAGATCTTCTCTGTCTCGACCTCCGACCAGAAGTACTTTAAGATCGACTTCTCTCCGCGCCGCGGCATCAATCCTAACGCTATCCCCCATCCGACTTTGAAAGATCACTGGGTTATTGTGGGGCAACTGGACGACCACTCACTGGAAAACTCTGTCTGGTTTGCTGAGCTGGTCTGTACAGCGACTTTCAAGGGCGGGATCCTCTCGTGCATAGATAGCCCCATAGTCTTGTCCATAGGGAAGACACCGGTAAGCACATATCTCCATAATAGAGATAGTGAAGCAAGACTTACTTTCTATGTAGGGCAACGGCAATTGCACCGGTGATGTAGGGTACTTTAACTTCAGCGTCGGGCCCCGCGATGCCCGTATCTTTTACGGACCGACGGGAGTTCCATGGGCCATATATGGATCGCTCTCCCAATACACCTGTTTAGGTCTCTGGATCCAGGACTTTAGAGTTCTGACGGAGTGGCCCTTTGAATTTTTTGACCCAGAATTGTTTAGGAATCCAACGGAGATCCAGCGCCCTGATGGGAATTACGGCAGTTTTGAGAAGAATTTCTTTATCTTCTGGGATAAAGATGAGAATTTCTATGCGCACCATGACATCTCTCCAAAGCGTATGTTCGCCCAGCTATCGAAGGATGGCTCCGTTGGGCCTGATCTCGCACCACAGGCGGCTGCAAATGATAATGCATGCATGGCGAAATATATGCCCAAGCTTCCCTCAAGTGCAGAACGAGTACACCAGGCGACGAACTCCATCTCAATCACGCTTTGTAAACGAGCTGACCCAGCATGCAAGCCAGACGACTCTAACACGTTTATCCTAACAATCTTTCAAGTTAAGAAATTTTACGAGGAACATTGTATTTACGAGCCTTACGTGACGCTCTTCCAGCAACATCCACCCTTTGCCATTCACGGGATCTCAACAAAGCCCTTCTGGATTAGCGGACGCGGCAAGCCGGGCGAATGGAGGACGCCCGAAGATGGCAAGACCTTAGATCAGACGCAGATGTTTTATATCACATCAGTAAGCTGGAAGAAAATTGGCTTGGGATACCACGGGTTCATTGACGACGTTCTATTTGTCCTCTTTGGCATTGAGGACAACGACGCTGGGGGAATCGATGTGACTGCGGGAGATCTACTGGCAGATCTGGGTCTTTGTGCCACGGTGTGAAGTTCTATAAAAGCATTACTCAGGACAAGAATTTGTCTAATCTTTTTAATTTTGTTTTTACTACTTTTGGCCATGGCTTCCCGTATCACTATCACCTACTCCACAACTTCATATGCTCATCTTAAACCATGAGATACAGCCATATAGACAGGCTAAAGTTCCAGGGGGCTTTGAATGGCAAAACATCCTTTAAGACTCATAATACTATATAGATGGCTGTAATACTATTAGTGTAAAGAGTGTGTTCTCTTGGCCCTTCTCTGGAGCTGGGATTGGCCACTGTTACTAAGTACTATACCGCCATCCTCGAAGGCCAGTCACAGACTGCTTTAGCAATTTGCCCTCGAGTCAAATCAAATCCGGTTTCAATTATCAAGAGGCAGTTCTCAACCCGCAACTTTGTCGATTTTCACAAAACCGCTCCGCTAAGCGCCCCACATCTTTGAGATAGCTATCTCTGGTGCGACGGCCATGATAGTCCCTAACATCATGCCTAAATACATAGGCCAGAACATAGCAGAAATATAAGACTGCAAAGTAGCTGACCCCTCTTGTTTCCTTGTCAACAGATAAACCACCCCCCCATTCGCTGCCGTAACCCCATACAGCAGAGCTACGTTCCTTGAACTTCCCGATACTGCACCGAGGCACAGAATCCAACCCAGAAACGCTCCAATCCAAAGCAAGAGGAGTACAAAAAGACCCAAGGCAGTAAAAAATTCTTTGTCTCTTGAGGGCTGGGTGCCGGGCTCCTGGTCGGGAGCTCTAAGGAGTGCTTGACAGAGTAGGGTCGAGAGAGACAAGATGAACAGACTGACAAGGGCGAGCTGCCATGACTCCTGTTGTTGGATGGTGAGCGCCATTATGGATAAAATATAAAAATCGAAAGCCCGAGAAGAGTCAGAGGAATGGCGTGTCCGACAAGTCCAAAGCTTGTTATCTGTTCAGTTGAGCGATAAATATCTTGGTGGGTCTAGCGAGATTAGCTCTGTTGGCTCACCATTTCTGAACAATGCTTACTCATCCAACGGAGTCCCATGCTGGAAGATTGGATTACCGATCCAAATAGGTAGGTAGTGTAACTGACTCCCTGTCAGATCTCGGATCTGTTTGTCGCATTGAAGAACAAAAGTTTTCTTTAATTTGGAGGACGAATTTTGAGTAGGACGGTGCGGACTATAGAAAATTTCTAGTAACCGAACGATTATACTCGGTATATACTAAGCCTAAGACCTCTCTTATAATATAATTCCTAGGTTCCTACGGAGCCATTCTTCACACCTAATTCCTCGAGCGCCATCCTCCTTCCTAGGTCCTTCGCATTCCCTTGCCCCTCACTCACTACAATATCACTCTTTACCCCGACTCCTTCCCAGTTCCGACCCGTGATACTTTGAACTGGTCTCATATCCGGGACACCAACAAACCACCATCCCTCCCCAAACTCCTCCTCGCAAATGAATTTGGGATTCATGACTGGGTTTGCAGCCCCGGCCGTAGTCGGATCCTCGCCGATAACAGCATTTGCCCGTCCAAACGCCTGCAGACCATATGCCATATCTTCACCACCCGAGATTGTGCTCTTACTCGTGAGGACAAATAAAGGCTTCAACCCGCCGAAACGTAGAGCGCCCTTTGGCAAGTCGGAGACAGGGAGTGTAGAGAATGTGTTCTTGATACTTCCATTACGATCAACCATGTCGAGGAGATGAACAGGACCATCATCAAGGAGGTAGGAGAGTATAAACGCTACTGTGTCCGGGTGCCCACCACGATTCGTGCGTAAGTCAATTAGCAGGGCATCGGTATGAGCCAATTTTGTCAATATATCGCTTATTGCCTCACGCACTGCGGCGAAGTCGGATGCATACTTGGGGCCTGATGGCACAAAGCCGTGAATAGGAAGAAATCCAATCTTCTTGTCCCCAATGGATTCTATAGATGTGTCACCAAAACCGAAATTGCTCTTCCGGACAACATCGAACACTTCTTTTGGTGTCTTCGCATCATTTTTATCTCCCCCATTGCCAGGGGGAGGAGGCTCCCGAACAAGGACCCGAATATGCATGTCCCGACTAACGGCCTGCATGTCTGATGTCAACCTTTGAGCAAATAACTCAGCATCTTGGTAATCTTTATATTCTCCACCATCCTCGGCCTTGGCATTAAGATCACGGATCATCTTCTCGCCGATATCAGGAAATATATACTGGTTATGGACGACAGTAGAGATATCTCTAACAATTGCGCGCCTCAGCTCAGGCGTTAATGTTCGAAGAGCTCGCTGGTACTCTTTCTTTCGATTGTCTGGAACGTATTTGATCGGTGTATTAGTGGGATTGATATCGAATTTTGTAACCGGATTACCGTCCACATGTGGGTCGACCTGTATCAAGGCGCGGGCGTACATTTTGCGTTTCCTCTCCTGCATGATGACATGCAGAGAGCTCTTGATGAATTTCTCGTCTGAATCCGGCAATTTGAGAACATCAATAATATCGAAGCCACCTGTAGCTTGCAAGAGAGCCGTCTCTTGGTCAATGCTCTTCACGTCAAAGCTCGCAACATCATAAGGGAAATACTCCTTGTGATAGGCGCGGAGAGCCTCCGGATCAGGAGTATTGAAAGCATTTAGCCAGGCCGTGAATTGGCTTGACGCTGGACTGTCAGGGAGTAAGGTTTTGGAGACTGGATGGCTATCCATGATACGAGAACTCGGATTTCAGTCTGCAGATATTTTGATCGGGTGATGATAACGGTTCAAGTAGCAAGCAGAGGTGACCGGCGAGTAAATTCACTATACGCGATAGGCACCAGGTGGATAACGCAAGCCGTGTTCGTTCCGAATCGGTTAAAAAGTGTCATCCGACCCCTATTTGACCGTGATCCGACGGATCTTATAAGCAGTAATACAATATCCCGAGAGACATGCATTGCTTGGATCATCAAATACACACTATTCGAAAGATAACCTCCGCCTGATTCCTATAATCGTCAGCCAGCCACGTGATGTATAAGGTCACATGATGTTTTCTTGCTAGGAATAGCTATGATTGGACGAGAAAATTAAACTTGGACGGCATAGAGAATCTGCATTATGAGATTCTCCATAGCAGTACACTTTGGTCATATGGTATAGGTCTAATGAACTCTATTTCTAAATATATGTATTTTTTCGGCAATTCAGTAAACAAAGAGTGACGTTCATTCCAAGAAGGAGCTATCATCTAAACCTATACCAGAAGCAACATTTCCAGAGATCAATCCCCACCCGCATCTCGGAGAGTTAGCTCGGCCCGCTGGCTACGGACTCATGATCTGAAGAGACGCTTGAGGATCTCCACTGTACAAGACGTTCTCCATTACCTTGCCCGCCGTAATCGTGGCAACTCCGCGAGGGAACATGTCCGCCTCGTATTCCTGTACCGCCTGATTTATGTTTTGGATGCCATACTCGGCGATCTTGGATGCGAGCTTCAATGAATCAGTCATTGCAAGGTTCACACCTTCCCCATTAGGGATCGTAAGATGGGCAGCATCCCCGACAATGGTGAAGCCCGGAACAGACTTCCAACCCATGTCCTCAGTAGACAGGGAGTAAAGCGGCCAGGCGCGAAGATCAGTTGCGTGTCGGATGAGATCCTTATATTCTTCTGACCAGTCTGCATAGAAATCTGATAGCAATAGCTGGCGTGTACCTTCAACGTCCTGGAGGTCGACGGTGCCGTTATGGAAAAAATCCTCCGGGACCTGGAGTCCAAAGTAATTTTTGTAAGAGCCATTACCCTGCCGTTGGGTTATAATTAGTTTTCCAGGGCCAATAGACATAAACATTCCTGGTCCGGCTTTGCTGGCCATCGTCTCAAATAGAGGGTTTCCATGACCAATTTTCGATTCAATGAAGCTCTTCCCAGAGTATTGCGGAGTTGCTTGCGTAACCTAAAAGATGTGGTTAGCAAGTTGATACATGACGTGTTAGAAAGAGTCGTAAAGCTCATACGATGAGGCGAACTTTACTCCAAGCACCATCCGCTCCGACAACAAGCTTGGATCCAGAGAGCACAACACCATTGGTAAACTGAAGAACCGGCTTATTGTCCTCATCAACCGTCGCACTTTTTAGACTGTGACCCCATTTGATTTTGTCTTTCGGGATAGCGTCCAAAAGGATCCGGCGTAGGTCACTGCGGTCAATCTCAGGGGCATCACGACCCTGATCTGTCTGAAGCACCCTTTTCCCGAGCTTGTCCGCGAGCGTGAAGACTGTGTCATCATACCTTGCATATTTTTGGAATACTTCAAACAAGCCACCTTCCCGAAGTGCGTATTGCCCGGTCGCTGGGTGTATGTCGAGGCTGCCGCCCACGCGATTCGAGTTCTCACTCTCGTCTCGCTCATAGACAATGTAGTCGATATTTTTGTGCTCTAGAAGAAGCGCAAGGGTTAGACCACACGGCCCGCCACCGATTATGGCAACGGTTGGGGCCATCCTCATGTCTTGTAGTTGGTCGAGGATAGAAAGTGTAACTAGAACGTTGGGTATTTTGGTGATTCGGGAAAGAGATATAGAGTGGTTGGACAGTCTTTATATTCCTACTTCGCATAACCCACCTATTTGTCCCGGATGATACTAACGCCGAGGGTCAGCAAGGCTCCCATTTTAGTTCGGGCAGCCAAGAGAGTTCGGGTCCGGTGGCCTACCCTTCTTTAGTATGAAGGGAAATCGAGCAGCAGTAGAAAATTGAGAGCGAAGAGTATTTATACATCTGTGAAAGGGAGTTGGCCTAAGCAGGAGTGTTAAAGAGTAGAAGATACCGCGCCATTAGTTTTCGGGATTTAGGACGCTGAATTGACATATGTCGAATAATGTAGAAGCTGACCTTACTCAAAGGCCACCAGCCCTTCACTCACGTATACCTCAGTTTCACGTGTTTCGGGCTCATTCGGCCTTTCGGGCCCGAAATCCAACCCTTACTCCAACTCCGAAAATTATGTGCGATGTTTGCAGGAACAAATTAGGATGCTCAACATTTGTCTAGGGATTTTCTCAAACTCAGTATTTTAAGGTGTTACGACACATTTACACTATTCGAGTCTTCAGGCCAACCAATGATATTTGGACCTCAGGCATGATCGGGCCCGAGTGACGGCAAGTGTGCGGCTCCAAAACAGTAAAAGGACTACTGACATAAACTGATCTCCCACAATAAAATAACCACACACTAACAATCAACAACGATCGGCCAGTATCGTCTTTTATATATTACTAGACATATTCCAAGCGACGAAATGCCCTCGCAACACGTCGCCAGCCACTAAATAAATCTTGATCAAGCACAGTTGCCAACGTCACTGCTATATTCATTAGCCGTCATGACGGCCGCGCCTTCATCCACTTCCTTGACTGTGCCCAGCAAACCTACGTTTGCTTGCACCCGCTGCGCTGAGCGGAAAGTGAAGTGCGATCGGAAACGACCCTGCAGTGCGTGTGTCCATCATAAAGTTGACTGTGTCTTCCAACCACCGCGGCCACCTCAAAAGAGACATAGACAGATCAAAAACCAGATCCTGACTGATCGGCTCCAATACTACGAAGCTTTGCTTCAAGAACAAGGCATCGACCCGGGCAAGCTACCAGATACTCCTGGTTCGGATCCACGGCACAGGCCGAGCCAAACTGTGGCAGTAGCAGAGGTTCCGACAGAGTTACAACTGCAAACTCCTTCCTCCATTGAGTCTGAGGCAAGTGGAAGTGTCAGCAAGACACAGGTAATCCATGGCCAAGGGCGCTCCATGTTCGTTGACAAGTGAGTCAATTGGCAACCTGTATGGATATACACTGACCTCTGTCTAGTAGCTTATGGTCGAGAGTGGTAGAAGAGGCGAGTTACTTAAGTTGATTCTTTTGGCCTGTTTGAGTTCTCTGGTAGGAATGACGGCTAATAGTACCATTAGTTCCACGATCCCGAGGACGCTTTGGAGGACTGCTCAAACGACTCAAGTGATCCGGGAGCATCCGATGATGACTTTGGTTATGTGCTCAACAATCAACCAAAGTCCAACACCAGACCCTGCCATCCGCCGCCACAACGCATACTTCAGTTATGGCAAATTTTCATAGCGAATATCGATCCTCTGACCAAGGTCGTGCACATCCCCACATTACGACCGGCAATCCAGAAAGTTGCGAGCAATACCGAGACTATACCACGGAGCTTTGAAGCACTCATGTTTGCTATCTACAGTGCGTCTGTCATGTCACTGAACGACGATGAGTGTAAGGAAAGACTCTGTGAGCCTCGAAAGACCTTACTCTCACGATACATAACTGCTACAAAAGTAGCGTTGTTACGGGCCAGATTTATGGGAACGACTAGCCTCATTGTACTTCAGGCATTGGTCCTCCATCTGCTCTCAGTGCGAGATATCTATGAGCCACGTGCTGTGTGGTCCTTGACAGGCGTCGCCGTTCGCATCGCACAAGGCATGGGCCTTGAACGTGACGGAGCATTTTTAGGCTTGTCTCCATTTGAAACTGAGATGCGGCGGCGCATTTGGTGGCTGTTGAAGACACACGACTCCCGTATTGCAGAAATTTGTGGCCTCCAAAAGTTTCAACATCTTGACATAGACCCCAACAACACGAAGCGGCCGACCAACGTGAACGATAATCAGCTTTATCCTGGCATGCCTTCAACCCTGGTCGAGTCGGAGACATTGACAGATGTCGCCTTTGTTGCCTTGAGGTGTGAGCTTGCCAACTTTGCTGTGGCCCGAGTCGCCAAGTTTCGCCAGCAAGGAAATAATGCCAGTCAGTGGGACCGGCACCTGGCTTCAGGAGGCGACACAGAAGAGGCGGACGAAGCTTTCAAGGAAATTGAAGGACTTCTCGAAATCAAGTACCTACGCTACTGTGACCCTTCACAGCCGCTACACCTGATAACTATGCTAATGGCTCGAGCTGCCATAAATACCATACGCTTCTTGACACATCATCCACGGAGATGGGCCAGCATAAAGCAAACACCGCTCTCCGAGCGTCAATGGGTTTGGGAAGTCAGCATCAATCTTCTCGAGCAGCACAACATGTTGCAATCCAATGCCTTGCTCAAGCAATTTGCGTGGCATGCAGCATTCGTCATGCAATGGCACGCCTTCATCCACGTGCTTGATACCCTCCGAGCCAACCCGCTTGTATCAGACGCTGAGAAAGCATGGGAACTTATTGGCAGCACATACAAGAACAATCCAGCTATGATTTTTGACACGAGAAAACCCATCCACGTAGCTGTAAGCTGTCTCTGTTTGGAAGCGTACAGCGCTCGTGCAGCCGCACTACTGCAGAGGAACATCTGCCCACCCACACCAGAATTCATATTGCAGCTACGCGAACAACGAGAGCTCCTGAGGGTTAAGAGACAAGCCCAAGTTGCGAAGAGCAGTCAAGCCGATGATCTAGCAAGAGCTCGCAACATGGGCCAGAGATCGGGTGTCGGTGTCATCTGCTCGAGCGATAATTTAGTATCTACGAATATTCGCCAGGGTTCAACGTCACACCAACCGAATTTTGCACAAATTGGTAGCGATGCCACTAAGGATGAACCATTTTGGTTCATCAATGGATATGATGATAGCCAAGTTGGCAGTGTCAACAATATGACGGACATAGACCTTGATTTTATGCAAACTCCAGACCGTAGCGTGGAGGGCAATGCTTCTCAAGCTATTCCCTGGGAACAATGGGACACTTGGCTTGCCGAGTCCAACGCGATGCTCCCGTTCTCATCAGCATGGGACTCGGGATTGGGCTCCTGACTGAGATGAAACCCAGTTTATAGATCGTATTTGGAATACACCCAGGAAAATTAAATTTAGCACTTCTCACGCTCTAGTCAAGCCAGATAACTCCTACAATGTGTACTACAATACAATACATTACAGCTGGTCGTTTGTCCAGAGTAATCACCTGCACGAAATCTGTTTCTGTTCAGAAAGGTGAGCAGGGCCGCTCTATCGGCTATGCTGGGTGAGCTAAGGTGAGCAAGGGTGAAGCGAGGGTGAGGAATGTCGGTTTTTGTCTGGGACTTCGTACAAATGCCGTAACTGGCCCATCTGTGATGGACAAGTTAATTTTATCAAGGAGAAAGCAATGAAAAGTATAAAATTTGAACTGGGTTTCCGGTGAGCGAAAATGTTCAATGTTGTGGTGGCTGTGCAACGCAACCATACAAATCACGTGCGCGTCAAGCCTACAAGTGCAGCGCCTCTCACAACGACATGAGGCTACGAAGCTCCTCATCCCTTCCATAATCTTGAAATTTAAACCCCAGAATTGTCGCAGCCACGTCCATATCTTTCCGATTCTGTCATTATGGAAGATCATTCAACACTTGAACTATCATCATTGGGAGAGGAAATATCTGACATTGAAGACATCGACATCCATGAGGCTGAAAAACGACTCGCGGACATCCTGTTTCCAGTTCTACCATCGAGTGAAGACGGCCCCGAGACTCCAGCTGTATCAACACCTCGCATGACTTACTCGCCGCTCGATGATTCTGTGGATAGTATTCGACTTCTTTCCATACACCCAAAATTGGACTGGGATGACACCATACGATGCGATCTCATACATTCGACTTTCAGAGAGAAGCCAGTGTATAGCGCTCTTTCATACGCTTGGGGAAACGCAGACGAAACTCATATGATTCAAATCAATGGTGCATCATTCTTAATCCGTCAACATCTATTTGAGGCCTTACAAAACTTCCGCACGAGGGACACGTTCGAAACAGGGAAATTGTACTGGATCGATGCTATCTGCATCAATCAAGAAGATCCGGATGAGCGCAGTAAGCAAGTCGCGTTGATGGATTATATATACACGCGCGCTTCTTGTGTATTGATTTGGCTTGGGTTCCCGGAACCTGGCCATCACGAGTGGTCTCAAAGGACCAACCCAGATAAATGGGAGGCCTTGAGGGATATGCCAGATTGGCTCTTATCCAATTCCTATTGGACCAGACTCTGGATTATACAAGAGATTGGGCTTGCAACAGACTTGATTGTCTGTACTAGCCGTGACAGATATGGCTGGAGCGAGTTCTGCCAATTCGTCTCTACTGAATCGTTTCCCCAATTGTTGTTTCCTCTTGGCTATGGTAGATTACAACTCATCCAGAATCTGGACCAACAAAGGAGGGCCCGACACAAGCAATCCAACCGGCTCGAAGTTTTATTAGAAAGATTTCAGCACGCGCAATGTCAAGAACCAAGAGATAAAATCTTTGCCTTCCTTGGCCTTGCACATGATTGTCACGATGGAACTCTTCAAGCAAATTACGTCAAATCAATGTCTGAAATTCATGCAGACTGCATCAAACACTTCTGTCGGCGTCGATTCTTCCACGATGGGGTTGCAAACGATATCGATAGACAGACACGCCTTGTGCGGTACAGTCAGTTTCTTTGGAGATTGATCGGTCGAAATAGTCTAGCGACGCTTGAACATCCTGTTATTTCTCGTGACCAGGTTCAAGTCAGAGGAAGTCTTTGTGGAGAGGTCTTAGAAGTGGGGCCAACGTACGACGAGATGATTTCGTCTGCATCGGCCAACAGAAAATGGAAGGCTATCTTCGAGCTACACTACAAGCTGCCACAGGATAGTGAAAAAGTAAGAGAAGCAAACGAATCTTACAACAAAGTTCTTCTCGGGATGGATGACGCCGACCTAGCCAAGATCCGCGTACTCGGCCAGCAAGATTGTTATGTCAGAGGCGTTCCTGTTGACGAGTATGGAGCGCAGGATAATTGGGCATATGCCGGCTCTAGAGATAGGCCTCGGCCGAGTACATTGCCGGAAGAACCACGAGCCTCAACTTCCCCAATCTATACGCCACAGCAGCCTCGAATCTTCCTGGGAAGCAATTTTTTCTTGGGAGTAGCACCAGCGGAAGTTAAAAAAGGAGATCGAATCTGTCAATTTGCGAATACAGATATTGGTGTACTCATTAGAGAGGAGGTCGTTTCGGAAGACTTTCGATTCCGTAATGATGATGGCGATGCTAGTGGATTTCGACTCATTGGTGGGCTTCACCTCAATGTCGATTGTAAGGATTTACAACCTATACGGGGGGATAAACCGGAACAAGTCGCCGTACCATATGGAATTGAGATTATTATTAGAATGGATATGAAGATGTTTGTTTCTTTGACTTGTTAGTTTTAGGGAAGCTTAATAGGGCTCGGGAATGATGAAATGGCAGCATTATCACCAAGAGCAAGAAAGCGAGACGTATACCAGAGTAGAGCGGCGTACTAACGGATCCTTGCTCCCCTTCTCCATCAACGCTCCACGTACGATTAGTTCAGCGAGTTAAGTTTCCACCCATAATCTCCCCCTTGACATTTTCAAACATCTTCCAGCTTGTAGCAAGGACAATAATGTCAGCATCAGCATTTCTTCTATCAGCAAGTACAAGTCCATTCGATATAAAATATTTAGTCCCTTGTGAACAATGTATGACTTTAATCTTGCCGGATGCAATATTGTTGCTCGCCCCTTCGTTAATATAGAACCCCCCTCGTATTATTCCGCATGAGAAGAAACTTTGCCCATCTTCGCCTTTGGCAACTAGAAACTCTGTCTTATCAAGTGCCTCGATTAACTCGCTATCATGCTAGAGAATAAGAGCTGTAACTCTTGATATCATACCTAGCAAGTCGAACGTAGGGAGTGACTAAAGACCAAGCATATAGTCATTAAAAGTAACTCCTTCCTCTGGCGGGGAAAGAGTAATCTGAGCTGCTGCTTCGGTGTTTAGGACAAATGTCGAACTGCGCTAGATTATTGTAACCTCTGCTCCAGCTTCAAAAAGTCTAGGTATATATCATGAGCCGTGATTGCAGATCCTAGCTATCCTTACTTTCCTGCTGAACAACCATTGCTTAGTCGACTCTTCCACTCTGTATGATAGGCACCTGAAACTCTAGTACTACTTGCTAGAAGTTAACATTCTTAACAGTACTACTAGGATAGGACCTATATAGAGGGATGATTAAGGATTTGAGCTGCTAGGGGGTGGTGACTAGAGGTAAGCTAGTGGAGACTGTACGTGAAGGGTGGGTGAGGCGAGGGTGAGAAAAGCGGCGAGGAGTCACATGCACCATCCCTTGACGAGCAGGCAGAACGAGGTGATTATTCTAGACAAACAACACTTATCATCCTCCCCACTCCGTCCTAATCCTCACAACAATGAGCCTCCTCGTCCGCCCCGCGCTGTCCGCCGACATCCCTTCCATTGCCAACATCGACATAGCGGCGAGCAGCGCACATCCCTTGACCGCCTCCCTCATTAGCGCCAGCTTTTCCGGCACCGTCAGCGCCTTCATTTCGCTCTACCAACACCTCTTTTCGCTACCCCACTATCACTTCCTTATCGCTGAGATTGATGGGCAGCCCGTCGGCTTCACTGCCTGGAAAGAGGGCGGTGTACACGAGCCAGATAATTTTCTGCCGGAGATGCCGGAGGGCGCGGACACGAAGCTTATTGGGTACTTCATGGAGACAGTTAAGGCCCACAAAGCTGGGTTAGGTATTGAGGAGCTGGCTGGTATGTTAGTCCTATTCTTAGTCCCTTTTCGCTTACTCCTTCTTCTTTTTGATAATATTGGCTTTGATCCAGTTTTTATTTCATTCTGATTCCTTAGTACTAGTGCTTACTTTTATCTAGAGTTGCAAATATTGTCTATTTGTCCAGAATATCAGAGGAAAGGCGTGGGATCCGCGTTGCTAAAATTGGCACTAGAAGAGTCAGATAAGAACTGGGAGAAGATGTATGTGCGGAGTAGCGCCGAGGGTAGGGGCCTGTATGAGAAATTTGAGTGGAAGGTTACAGGGACTTTGAGCATTGAGCTCAAAGAGTTTGGCCTAGAAGGGGACATCACTTGGGATATGATAAGGGAGGTAGGCAAAGAGAATAAATAGGTCACGAAGAGGCGTAAGTCTGCATGTCCTAAAGGATGAAGCGAAGTGTAAATGTTTTAAGGGTGGAGTAAAACTAGTGAAATGTTAGATTTTCAATTGTGATAGTCATTCATAGAAGCTTACAGCCGAAACTACAGACCGATCTCTCCGCTTATAATATTATTCCTCTCCCACATCTTCCATGTAAACCCCCCTCCATTTATCTCCTCAACCTTTGTCTCTCCCTCAGTGGAACCAAAAGCTGTTCCATACGATCATCGATGAGTTCCACACACCGCCCACTGCATTGATATTAGCTGCAGCTACGCAAATCAAGTTGGCTGAAGTACGTACTTGCAGGTAATGTATCCAGTTCTGATCTTCAGCGTACAGTTACTGTCTGACGTAGCTATAAGGTTGTCTTGCTCATCAATGCATTCATTTGTGGCCCAACTTTGGATCTAACGAATATAGGGAACTACGAAGGTTTGGTGGACAAATACCATGTTTAGTAAATTAGGCAGTCTTGTCGCACGCACCTAGGATTTGTCACAGGAGCTGAAATTTGACTAAATCTTGGCCCTAGTATTGCCTTCGCTCTATTTTATTATTAGTCAGTTCTCTTCATTCGTACAAGGGGAGAGTCTAAAAAATCACTTGGTAACATAGGTAAAGTGCACATGACATGCTTTGCTATTGCCATGCCTCGGCAACCTCTATTTATGGCGTAAGAGTACGTGTGTATTGATAGGTTGTAGCCTCCTCCGCCATTTCTCACGGGTAGGCTCGCTTTGACACTTATATGAGGCAAGAAGTGCAGAAAGCTCTCCTCGAAATTCTCCGATACTGCTGCTATAATGTCTTCCATTCACGATACTCTATGGCCAATATCCAGCATATATATATGTCCTGTATAGCCCCATCTCTTATGAAGTCATTCGCGTGTATTTTTTTCAATTTGATACAAATCCAAAGCAAAATGCCATTCCCACAGTTCTAAGGGTTACAAAATACCATCAAAGATACGAATGCTTTGTCTCCAGCGCCAGGTCTTATATATTGTTGCCGCGCTTGCAGTTCCTGTATTTTTTCAGGATGAAAGCAGAACACCACACTTCTCGCAAGTAAGTACAGTAAGCTCTCCTAATATCTTAAGGCAATTTTAACAAGCAAGAAGATCATCTCTTTGATACATCTGATATAGCATCTCTGCGCGTTGGACTTCGAGCGTGCCTAGCTCGATGTACATCTCAAACCCCATCGACATATCTCGGGATGCAACCGATGAGTAGAGGTATCATTAGACTATACCAACCATCTGGGTCTAGAGTGTCAATACCACTGATCAAGTACCTCGCAACTACCGGGCCATACAAGGATGAATATGACAACCCAGTCGGCCCTGGCAACCCGGTATTGAATACGTCTACGAGCACGTATTGTTTCGTTCATCAGTTGTCAGAATTAACTCCTGCTTGCTTTCGATCCTAGGTAAGTGAAAGTATAGCATACCGAGCGCGAATTTGCACGTTGAACCTAAAGACAGCGAAGACCATAAGCATTGGAACGGCATGGCAGCTCGTCGCAACCTCAAAAAACCACAGGCCCGAGATTCGATGCCGCGTATTTCGAAGTCGAGTTCAAAAGCGCCCAGATCATTGGCGCACAATACCAGGCTTTAATCGGAGGACAAGACCAAGTGGGCCTGCACATGACGACTGCGACTGTAATGCGCGATATGGAAGTTCCTGACTTTGGCATACAAATCTGCTCCATCCATTCTGCTCTCGATCTATAGTTATCGTATTTCTTCGCGACTAGCCTCCTTTATGGACATGTGATTGTTTACTCGAGATTTTGTCAGGGAACGCCTGAGGGGTAGGACGGAAATTAGGAAGGGAGCAACTATTTAGGCATTTAAATGGACCTCGGCTTCTTTGCAGCAAGTCGACCAAAATGCATCACCTAAATTACCGTCCAATATTTGCTAAATGGACATCAACCGCTCTTCTCGAATGTCATGCTCCACCACGACTTTCGGTCTGCTCAATATTTTTCGGACCGCCAGATGGGGTTGACTTCCAGATGGGGTTGGTTGCCAGATGGGGTTACATGCCAGCTTTCCCAACGGCCTAAGATTGAAGGATGGCAACAGGACATCTTCCGCGCGACTTTCACCAGTTCACCCGGGTTCCCCTCTACAGTGCGGCACACGGGGCCGGCGGAGTCGGAAGCCGCCAAACTAGGAATTCTTCACCACTAAAACCCTGCACGGGATTAGAATGATCCACATCCTATTTATGCATAACTGCAATTCTGCTATACAGCCATAAACCAAACCCCGCCCGCGGCAACTGGGCATTTTCCCCTTTATTAAATAGGCAAACAGGAATAATATTTGCCCAGGATGCCATCAGATATACGTGGCCCCTTCTCTCTCCTGCCGTTATATCTTATGGTCTGCTCCCACATTCCGTAGTTTGAACTAGTATAGGCAAATTGAACTGGCAAGAACTGAAGATGTTGGCCCAACGATTCGTCGCCGCTGTAGTTCTCATGGCCAGCACGGCTGCTGCTACCATATACTATGCAGGTGTTGCCGAAAGTGGTGGTGAATTTGGTGTCTATAGTAAGCTGCGTATTAATCTGAGCTGCAAAAAGATATGCTAATTGGTGAAGGTAGCTCAGCAACAGTCGGTACTGGCCTGCCCGGCCGGTTTGGTGTGGACTACCAATTCATCAACGAGGCCACTGTTGATGTCTATGTTGACCAAAATCATGTTAGTTTGCTTGAGTTTTTTTTTAATTTGATATAAAGAGAATATTACTGATGCCGAAGACGTAAATTAGATTAACCTGTTTCGAGTGGCATTCTTACTTGAGCGCATGTGTCCACTCGCAACCGGTCTTGGATCAACGTTCAATGAGACTGTTGGTTCCCTTTCTCCTTGGACTTCAAGAGTAACTAAATATAATCTAGTACTACTCCGAATTCGCCAGCGCGGTAAATTATATTACTGTTACGAAGGGAGCTTACTGCATCCTTGATCCTCATAACTATATGAGATACAATAACCCCTCTCAACAGCCAACCACCGGTAGCATCATCGGTGATACTACCGACTCCAAGGCCGCTACCACTGCACAATTTGCTGCGTTCTGGGGCGAACTTGCCGGGCGATTTGCTTCAAATGAGAAGGTTATTTTTGGACTCATGAATGAGGTATGTATTAGCTTCCACCCCATTTAGGGAACGAGAATACTAACAAGTTACAGCCTCATGACATGGACACTAACCTCATTCTCACAAATGATCAAGCCGCTGTTAATGCTATCCGTGCCGCTGGCGCAAACCAACTGTAAGACGCAAAATATTCTTCGAATATAAAATTTATGCTGACTACTATGGAGAATCCTTGCTCCAGGAAATGGGTATACTGGTGGCCACTCCTGGACTCAAGACTATACTGGCAACTCCCCGGCATCTAGTGCTGTGATGTACATGATTACAGACCCAAAGAATAACTTGGGTATATATACAATCTCTCCAACTACTGATAAATCTACTGACTATAATCACTAGCTTTTGACATTCATGAATACCTCGACTCCGATTTCTCTGGCTCCCACTCAGTATGTTCTCAAACAGCGGCCGCTAATCTTGCTCCCCTCACCTCCTGGCTACAACAATACGGTTTTAAAGCCATGATTACCGAGTTCGGCGGGGCAAACGGTACCCAGTGCGACAGTTATATTACAGGTATTATCGACTACATGGCACAGAACGATGTATACATTGGCTGGTCCGCATGGGCAGCCGGACCTCTGTGGGGCAGCTACAGCGCATGCTGTGCAAATTCAGAGCAGTGGGGGAGTTTGGAACCAGGAAGCACAGCGTCTGATGGGAGCCCTGGAATGTATACCACGGTGTGGTTAGACGAGATTCAGCCGTTGCTGCCATCCACGCTTCAGAAGACGGGCATTTCGAGTGTCAATGGTGGCGGCGGAGTTGTCTCCAGCAGCAGCAGTGCTACCGGCACCACAACCAAGACTACGAGTACTTCTAGCCCATCGGCAACCCCAACAGGGGTGCCTATGTGGGGACAATGTGGAGGAATCGGGTATACGGGTTCTACAGTGTGTGCTTCCGGGACCTGCACATACTCCAATCCATGGTACTCACAGTGTCTCTGAGATTGTAAATAGGAGGGTAGTGACACGTTCAAAAGATAGAAAGTAGACTGAAAGCACGTCCACATCAATGCAGGATGTTGAAGCATGTTCAGAGTATCTAAGTGGTGACCCTGTTGCTCAAAAAACCATTTCACGTGATTATTTCTTCTAGCATTTAAAGCCAGCACTGGGAAAATAACTTTCAATCAAGACTAAATGCTTATTATTAGTTGTCAATCCAGACGCTCACGGTGAGTGCCAGCAATGGGAGTTAGATAAGTTTTTGGATCTATATCTACTAGCCTATAGCGTTCGGAAAAAGAACAAGTCAGCCTAGTAAAGAGAGGAATCGCGCATAATTCCTTCGGCCAAGAAGAAATCAGTACATTGGCGACTGGCCAGGTATACTGAGTGAGCATCAAAGTCCAGTTGGAATAGTCTGTCTGTCGAGGAGCAAAATCGAAGTCTGCGGACGGTAAATAGGAGGGACGTGGAAATGGTGAAACTGCTAATGGATCGCAGAAATATCAGCGTGATCGTGAACTGCAAGAATACTTATGGCTAGACAGCATTATCATGGGCGGCGCAGGGGGAGGAGGGGTGGGGTAGTAATAAGGCTACTAATGTCAAAAGAGACTAAGTAAGGTAGTGTCTATAACGATCTCGGAAAACAATGGCCTCCCCCATATTTGATCCAATTTGTATCTAAATCCTTGGTGCTGCGGAGGGCGATCTACCCCTTGCCAGCAAGCGCTTTTGCTATATACTGAGAATATGGCAGTCATGTCAACTCCGGAAACAAATCTTAACCGGCCATCCGAGGCCAGAAATCAGAGGGATATGTAGATACGGGTTTCCTTGGGGAGCCCAAATCGATGAGAAGAATCAAATTCTTCATCCTATTACCTAAGTTCCAAATTGTGGGCTTGAGAGCGTTCTATTACATCCACGAATGATCGCACGCGGTGGCTAGTCAGATGGAACGAGCCCTGTTCCTGAAGCTTTACGAGCCTTCCGCTCCTTTGAAACGACAATCTGCGTCCGAGGTTTGTGACTGAGATCATCTTGTGCGTGCCCCAACCGTTCATTGCATGAAATCAATATTACTCGGTAAATATTTGATTTGTTGTGGTTTCTTTGGAAATGCAAATGCTAACCAGAGCAATCCTCGTGGAACAATTATATAAAGCGGCCCCTTGTAGATAAGGTTAGGTCTTTAGGATGTCCAAGAAAATACACTTTTCAGTGCTTCTCTTATCGCCACGCCTCCAGGGAAATAGCAAACGAACAAACACATTGAAATCCTACTAAAGATTATTGGAGCATACCTTATGGCTCTATCCCCTAGTTGGCTTGAGACCCCCACTTCATTCAGCTTTTCATAAGCACCGTTCTGGGCAAATTCCACAAATGCTGCGCCGATGTCCTCATACGAGCAAGCTAATTTCACAGATTCCGAGCTTATTTCGCATCCTGTATCTTCTTCCTCTATCAGCACACCGGGTTGCACCAACAGAACCGAGACCAGAGATGGATCTGCCAGAATCGTACGCTGTGCCGCTTCTAGATCGGCGTAGCCGTTTTGGAATGCAGTCTTAATCAGCCAATGTACCAATTTGGGCGATCTTCTATAAATCGCTTGTTTTCTGAAGAAGATGATAAATAGATCATTCGAGGCTTTTGCCAGGTATCACCACGTAGTTTGAAAGCATTCAAAGCGGTGACGATAGAGTAAGCCGACTCTCTTAAGACTGTAGTGGGAGCGAAATTATTGTTCCCAAGCGTAACGCTAATGATCCGAGAGCCAGATAGACATTTCTCTATCAAACTCATATCGGTGACTAGGCCAATGTACAGTTGGACCCGCAGATTGGACGTGATATCGGGAAATATGTCCACGAGTTTCGCCTTGGAGCGGGCATAAATTTTCAAATTATAGAGATCCATGGCAAGAAGCAAGCTCAGTACGACCCTACCAGTCTTTCCTATCGCGCCGAGAAGGCATATAGTAGGCGGGATTGTGGTTGGAGCCGCCATTGCCATCAAATCATACATATTTCAGTAACGGTAGCTGTGGTATTCAGGCGCAATAATTTTGCTATCCTGCCAGCTGTGTCAGACTTTTAATAACAATCGTGGCGGACATGATCCGCTGCTCTGAAGGGCCCGAAGAAATATAGTATTTCTTTAAGCATATTTAAGTTACTCCAAGGCGGTTCTGCAGCCGAGGAAGCTATTGGCAATCCTAGTCCGTCCCACAAACGTCCCTAGAAGTGGTGGTCACCAGGCCCGACATGGACAGGATTCACCCTTGCGGGACATGTGGGACGTCCGGGGAAACAGTCACGGAAGATTTGCTCAATATTAGTCTTACTAAACTATACAAAATTGTAGTAGATTAGTGGCTCTTGCAAAATGTTCGTCACCGTCGGACACAGTCTTGTATGTCAGGTGGTATGATTAAATCCATCTTTTTACCTAGTAACTTATAGAAGACCAATCAATTGACATTTACAATATTTCTTATTTAGAGAACTGCTCGTTTATGATCAGCTATACTGGGTAGGTCCATTGTTTATGGAACCGCAATTTTAGCCCCTTCACGTAAAACAATCAAATCGAATTTACATCTCGACTAGAAAATGATTGAGTGTATCAACTGCAATCAGTGGGTTGAGGCCTTTAATGTTTCATTCCGGAATATACCCATCCCGGTTTGGAAGGAAGCCGTCTACACCAAGTCCAAATCCCTCCCAGCCTCTAAATTCTGTTATAAATTTAATGGCTGCTTTCAAGTAGAAGCCATTCTTGTTACCGAATGTCTCTGCAAATACCTTCGGTGCCCGTGCGACCTTGAAGAAGTGCTCATCTAAAGCCCACTTGTGATTTAAGGCATTCTCAGTCACCCAATTCCAATCCTTGCCGTTGAGCTGAATAGATTCAATTTCCTCGATGCCAAATGCACACCTGAATTGAACAATGTAGATCAATATCGTGAAGAGGGCATACTGTTTCAAGATTGATATATGCCGTTCCTTAGGGAAAAATTGAAATAGATCGCGTAGAGCATGTGAAACCGTCATAATATGGGCGTGGTAGAAATCAAACGACTTATCGGGATCACCGCTACTGATCGCAACTAAGACCCCCAGATCGCAACACTGCTCGAGCTGCTGGACTGTATCTTTCACCTCCCATGCGTTCCAGTGTTCCAGAACAACGTCTAGGCGCCTCTCTACGACGATCCCAACACTAGTTATACCTTGCACTGGGACCAATCCATCAAAGCGTTTATCTTCTCGCACCCGTTTTAACACTTCTGCAAGAGAATCTGTCTTGTATGTCGAGTTATCTGGAGGAGGTTCATCGAGAAGACCGTGGAGTAAGTCACGTTCGGTACAACCCAGACTAAGTGCTTGTGTCGCAACTTCTTTGCTCTGATACTCATATGCATAGGCTAGGTAAATAAAGGGATGTCCAACTAGGTTTTGTATTAGTATTTCTTTAGCGATCGCTAATAGTGCGAGAAGGAATGGAATACATACGACCTCCACTGAATCCATTAATGAGAGGAGATGTCCCGGAATACAAATATTCCTCTAGAACCTTTTTCCAATCTCCACCGTTGTCTTTCACTTCTTTATCAAAAAAATCCACAAATGCTACCGTATACCTGTTTAAGCCTATGAGTACTTACAGAAAGTATCAGTGGACAGAAAACGAACTGCTTTTGGCTGAGATGCTCTCTCCAATTCTCCTTTGATATCGATTCGCCTCGAATAAAAGTCTCATCTACGCGCATCAAGGATGTTATATTGTGTTCATATGTCTTTATCAATTGCTCGCTGGTCGCACCGAGCCCATAAGCAGACCCTAGAAGCTGAGTGATGTGAGATGACGCCGATCAGAAAATGAAAATGAAAGGGGCGCGATTTCGGTGGTGGGGAACAAACAAGAGGTAGATGACTATGGAGAAATAATTTCGGATTACGGAGCGGTGCCACGGTGATGTGGCCTTCTTCAAGCAGGCGTCGCAGAGTCTGTGTACGCTCATCGGACAATTTCGTCACATCGAAAATTGGGGCAGGGTCGAGAAAGTCTCTCCCTGAAGCCGGAGGAAGACGGACAGTCTTTGGGATATAGATCGACGCTACGGTGGACATTGTTGGATTATGCTCGTTTCGGTAGTCTTGTGATTTTTATAAGAGGAGGTGTAAGAACTCTTTCTTCATAGTAGTGTTAATTTATACGGGGCGATCTGTTTCTGACCAAATGACAAGGTGATAACACTAGTAGCCATATTGAAGTGGGGTTCGGTCTATCAGATTTACAAAACCCGCAAAAGCCGGTGTATTTATATAAACCTGAAACCTTAGACAATATAACTAATTCTACACTTAACTTAATGAACCCTTTAATCTGGTAACCTCTAATATAAAATATCTATCACTATAGTAATAATATTATAGTGACTCAATCTCGGCTCTCTATGCTCTATATTAGAGATAAAGGTTCGTAAGGAGCACCGCGTATAGGTGTTGGTCGTTCCCCGACCACTATGTATATAGTGGCCTTGTTACTAAACAAGAATTAGAGGCTAATCCCTGAGGAATATCCTCATCCTCATCGCCCTCATATCGAAGGCCATTTGGATTTTCATAACTATACCAAGCAATGTACTAGCGCTTTACTAACTTAGACATAAACTTTGCTCTATCCTGCCATGACTGGCTATCAAGCTCATGGCGCCTTTTAGCGCGATTTTGATCGATCTTCTTTTCGCTCCTCTCCCAGAATAAATCAGGACCATTTCGAAGAGCTTGCCACTTAGCGCTCGCTACCATTTCAAAAGCTATAGCCTAGGTCTCGCGCCCCTTCTTCAGGCTCGGATATCCTCCATTTGCAGCCTGGGTCTCGTGCCACTTCTTCAGGGTCGGATATCCATTCGCAGCCTGGGTGTCACGACCCTTCTCGCACCCTTTCGCAGATATAGTACAATTTGTGTTAAACGTAGGATAGTGCCAATGGGTGCATATTGTGGCATTTAACGGGCCTGATGGCTTGACCAGTAATGACTCTTCACATTCACGTATGCGAGCAAATTCTGGCGCATATTTTGCCCAGATCTCATTGACAGATGTGCAATGACTAGGCCATGTACTTACCTCTTCGTCCTGGAGGAAATTTAGGACATCCTCTGATGCTAGGGACGTCTTCGAAACTACCCGTTCATGCAAGTTTCACCAGTTTAAGGCCAGCTACCCGGAAACTACTGTGCGCATGTTTCGCTGGCTTATCGCTAGGAACGTCTCCCCGGAAACCATTCGCAGGTTTCAATTACTCTCCGCCAGGCCGTACTACAACCCCGGCAAATCTTCTCACGTGGACGACCAGCCCACTGGTATCTACCACGATGTATCGTGCCCAGTATAAAAAGGCTTTACTGCCTAGAGGAGCTTTTAGTCAATATATTAGGGAGTACGCACCTCTATAACCCTTTAGTTGATTTAGTGCTTTTAATACATTATAAATTGCTGTCAGACCTCTACAACAACATTATTCCGTTAGGACAGTAAGAAGAGCTATCAGACGAGGATAGCTGGGTGGTTGGGTGGCTTTGCTCGATATTTATCTAGAATCGCCTTGAGTTTGAGAGCTGCAATGACGACTCATTGTATAGCGATGCAAGGATAGGAGGAACCATAGCTTTATTAGCTAAATGGCATGTGCTACGATTTCTAATTATCCATGTTCTAGATTCAACAGTATTACAGCATTATGCTATTCTTTGCAGCCTTGAGAAATCAGTCGCTACCGGCAACGTTTTCTCGCGCTGTGTTCATTTAGTCGGCCTTTGCGGGTTTGCGGGTTTTGCGGGTTTTGTAGACCGAATGCAATTTAAATCTGGCCACTAGTGTCGAAGCTATGATGTTACCTAGAGATAAGTTCCAGCCCCTGATACACATTGGTTACGAAGGTTCTGAAGGTCTAGAAGAATCTGGGCCTTAGTATAATTACATATTACTTTGCTTATGATGTCACGATTTTCGCAAGTGTGTGCAGTATAAGATAGTCGTCTGGCCCGAATTTAACGCAACTTGATAGAATCCAAGACTCTCACTTCTTACAACCCTTCCCAGATTCCCAACAGTTAAAAGATACAAGTTCAGTATGAGTGCTTTACCTCTCGGCTTCCGCTTGGCCCAACTTCTAGGGCTCACCGGCGCGGCTTGGCTCTCGGGTCAGTACCAACTCTCCTATCAATTATACCACGTAAATAAGTGGAAACAATGAAACAGAGGATGGCCTTTATAGCTGACTTTTTTTGGTACAATTCATAGGCAATATCGCCGCTTTTAGCTTCGTAGCCGCACCCGCGCTCCTCCGCTCCTGTAACGAGGGCTCAGCATCCGCCTCTACGGTAGTTAAGCAGTGGAGGAGCATTTACGAAGGTGGCAAAGCACAAAACCCTCCTATTGCAGCTGCCACAGCTTTTTCATTCCTCTATCTTGCGTGGGCGAGTCGTTCCACGAAGAATGTCGCCGGACCGATGGCGTGGGAAATCTCGACCTTGTACGGCACGGCTTCCTTCCTTACACTGGGCATCATTCCTTTCACGCTTATCTTCATGAGAGGAAACCTTAACGCGCTGGTCTCAAAAGCCAACATGGATGCGGTATCCGCCGACAAATCAGGCCTCGAGATTCAGATACTCATCAGTAAATGGATTGCCTTGAATGCGATTCGAAGTATGCTGCCCCTGGCTGGTAGTGTTGTAGGGATGATAGCGACTTTCCTCTAGTCTGGTACCGAAAAGCTCGAAATTATAGAATTAGCTTGTATTGTACGCACGGCTTTATTTCTGGTGTTAGGTGGAATCCAAGTCCGCTTGTCGCTGTCAAGAGGTTAGATTCTATCCAAGCCTCCTGATTGTGCTAGCGTAGGGTAACCGCTCTCATGTATATCGTCAATGAAACTTTCATAATTTGACCATGCAGCCGCTGAGAGAAAGTCCTCCGCCATGTTACCAAAATCCATCAGGTCAAAAACATTTGAATACATGTCCATAGTGTTGAACGTTGCTTCTAAGGATCGGCTGGCAAGTTCGCTTTCATATTGGTTAACGTTAAAGAGCATGGTTGGGTCACTCGCGAGCTCTGATACCACCGTCATTGTCTCTGGGGCAGTGCTAAGCAAACTGTCCTTTTGAACTTGAGCGCGCTTCATTAGATTTTTCATAGGTTGCCACAGAACTGCTTGTTTAGGATCTGCTTCCAGACCCTCAAAATAGTCATAGGCTTGTTCAATAAGTGGCCAATGTGATTGAAACAGGACTGGGTCTCTCTGACCGCAGATTTCGGCGATTGCAACTGCAAGGGCATGCCAAGGAAAGAATAGTTTGCCAAACCAACGCCACGGGATGCCCCGAGGGTCTGATGAAATTTCATAATTCGTTTCAAGAACTTTAACCGCCAATTTAAGGAGACCAGAATCTCGTATCTTGGGTGGTGTGAAATTAGGATGCCGCTGCAATGGCCTCACTGCAATTAATTGTAGCAGAGCATGCATGTATGCTGTGAATCTTTCGGTGTACCAGTGGAAAGAAAGCCGTTTAGGTTGACATTCTGATAGTAGCCTCAATGCCGTCTGCTGAAACTTCGTAACTACTTGCTCTCGTATATGAATATCACTTACGACAGGCTCCGTAAAGTCATTGAAATTGAGGGACCGGATGGCAGATTGTGAATGACACAAGATCAGAGTAAATGTCGTATCGGTAAAATTAGTCTCGGTCAAAGGTGGTATTGTCTCGGATGTATTTTCAATGTCGTCGTCATTCAAGTTGGATGGAAGGAGAGATTGCAGCCAATCTATCTTCATCATTGGCTCAGAAGCACGATCTAGCGATGCCTGGATGTCAAGTAGCCCGATTGCATGCCACAGTCGCTTTCGCATTTCTCGCTCGAATATATTAAGGGGAAATGAAGGGTTATGCAAGTGCAGAGAAATCGCCTGACCAATACGTAGGGCCATGCTAAGCATTGTCCAGACACGCTGACTTCGATCCAGACATTGAGTGGCCACCTTAGATTGCTTATCAGCTGCTATAGCAAAGCAGGGTTATCGGAATATTGGTTCATTCCCAAGTGAAACATACTAGACATAGAACAAATGCCTGTAAGACTGTCATATCATTTGTAATAACGAAGTCCACTCTTGCCAACGCATCTTCTGCGGCTTTCTGGTATTTTGATACCATTGACTCTTTGGATGTAGCAAATAACTCAGCACATTGCTCGTTGCTAAGACTAGATACTGATGTGAGACGAACAGCTGCAGCAAGTGCGGCAGGCGCTGGATGAAGAGGATCATATTTGAGGTAAGGTTTGCCCTCCAGGAGATACTTGGTGAGGGAAGGTTGGTGGATGATCTTGATTACTGGGTCTACTTGTATAAAGAACAAACGGAGCAGCTGCTCGTTGATCTGCAACTCCGTCAAAGAAGCAAGGTTGCTAGACGGATTCCCTGCGCACGTGCTCGCATCTACTAAACCACGATCTGGTTCACCGACAACGGCACTCGCATTTCCTTGAAGTCTTGGGATCTGAACATAGTTGATATGCTATTCGTTCATTCCGGGGCTTGAGAGGAGAACTTACCTGCTGCCTGGTCGGAAATATATGATTCATAAAAAGTGAGGGTTTTAGCACCGGGTCAGGACTTTGAGATTGGTATCCAGTAATATTAGCACCCTCTGTACCAGCTACTATATGCTGGACGACTTGTAATTGGTCAGCAGTAGAGCCAGTTATTGCGTTATCATGATTTCGAGCCTCCACAGCATCCGGATTCCCTATCAGTTGTTCCAGCCTGGACACCCGATCTCTTAATTCAGACTCCCTCTCTACATTCGGCTTCAGTGACTTGAGGGTTCGACCTCGGGGCAACCTCGCCCGCTGCACTGGGATGCAGACAACTCCGGACTTCTCGCAATTTGCGCAAGGGCTAAGCTTATCACATTTGATTTTTCGCCTGTGGCAAGACTGACATGCTAACCGAACTTCTTGCCCAGCTTCCAGTCGCGATGGATAAATTCTCCGGTCATGACTAGGCGCATTATAGTGGCTTGAAGCCGATTTGCTGGGCATGTTGTTGAACCCTGAATAAAGGATAAGAGTTCATATTTCTAGTGTCTATGAGCTGTCTCTACCCCGCCCATGTTGTGTGCGAAGCTAATGACTGCAAGTCCGCTTAAACTACCGCTTTTGGAATAAATGGGGCGGAATGTAGATAGGCCCGAGTTTTCCGGTTTCAATAGCGAATGACGTCTTTTCAACTCTTCGTACTATGATTATCAAAAAGTCCAATCCCCGCCGAATCATTGTTGCCTCGTCTCCTCTTCCCATTTAAGAATTTTGCGGAATCTACATCATTGGCTGATATGCCACCTATTACAAGCAGCTGGCGGCTTATTCAATACGACCCAATTATCACTCAATATTGTCGTACAGATCACATCTTGAATATCAGCTTTCGTTTCATTACCCTCTTAGAAATGTACCTATTGAGCTCTGGAAGGCAACGCTCCTCCTAGGCTCTTATTGAGACAACTGGTAAAGAAAGCTTCACCGCAAGGCTATGCCGAAACCTCATATAAGTCTATCGATAAAGAAAGAAGGCAATGTTATGTATCACAAAATAACCAGCGTATGATTAATTCTTGAAACTTAAAGGATCAAGTATATATACCCTGATATCCATCTCATGTTCTGATGTGGGAGAATCGCGTGACTGAACACCTCGCCTAAGCTCGGCATTCGGTCTTCCGGAAAGTCCAGGACCGAGCGCGATAGTTTGGCTCGGTTTTAGGACTTTCACAAAAGTCCGTGAATCAAAGGTACCCCATATATTCACAAGAGATTAATTGAGTAATAATGTGGGACGCGGGACGTGGGACGTGGTACACAATGGAACTGTGGGATAGTTATGCACTTTGGCATATGATTTGATGGAATGTGGGGTTCATTCTGAACCTGGAGGTGGGAAATGCGCCCATATACACTTTATATATTGACTTCAGGAAACCTTTTCAGTTATGAGTAAAACCGCTATACCATGACCATCGTTATCTCACCTTTAGGCAACTTATCAGATTGCACAATGACTTCGACATCGGAAAATATCAAAGGGACAGACTCCGAGCCCTCAATCTCACGTTCTGTTACAATGCACTTTATTGGAGACTGGGGCCAGGCGAACTTCCATCGTATCTGCTCCTGGATCACCCAAGAATTTTGTGACCGAGCAGGTCCCCGCAGCCGAGTTGCTATATGGAACATGCGCGGAGGTGGTTTGGAAGCGTTGCAACTGGTATCTGATGGCGAGGCTCAACTGTGTATTGGTACACCTGCTAAGCTCTTGTCGTCTATCATTACTGGCGAAGGGATGTTCGCTGGATCAGGCCCAATGCCACACCTGCGAGCATTAGCCGTGCTCCCCCAGCGAGACCGGATGATGCTCGCAATACATCCGAAATATGACGTGCATTCATTCGAAGATCTACGTCGGGTTAAGCCGCCCTTACGGATTGCAACATCTTTGAATGATGGAACCAACTTCATTGGCTACGTCGCTATGCGTTTGATGGAGGCGCATGGGATCGATGAAGCAACATTGAAGGAGTGGGGCGGTTCTTATATCCTCACTACCCGACCAGAACAGGCAATCGCAAATATGCGTAGCGGTCAAGCAGATGCCGTCTTACAGGAGGCAATCATGACACCTTGGTGGGCAGAACTCATCAAAGATCAAAACTTAGTCCCGATCCCAGTAGAGAAAGAGGCATTGGAGAGTTTAGCATCCGAGCCCGGCTTTGAGCCGGCTTCGATTCGGGCTGGCTTTTGGAGTTCCGTCCCAGATGAAACTCCTACTATTGACTTCTCGGATTTCATAGTGCTGGTGCGGGATGACTTGCCAGATGACATTGCTTACTTGCTTACTTGGTGCCTGGTGGAAACTAGGAAAAGCTTAGAGATTCAGTATGCTCATATGCCACCTGAGCGGAGCCCATTGACCTATCCGCTGGATCCGTCTTCCATGGCCAGGTCGCCAATTCCGCTACATACAGCTGCGAGGAGGTTCTATGAGGAAAGCGGGTATATTTGATGGCGACAGCCTTCCACTAGGTATTCGAAGTTTGGATATTAGGGCATTCCAGATGCTTGTATGATATTTATAAACTCTTTGATATCGTCTCTCCTAAATTGAATGTGTCAAATTTTGAAATCCTGTTTTGGATTCTCCACTGAACACCTTCATTGATTGTTCGAAGTTGCGGCACACTTGACTGCATCGATCAATATGATAGTAACTATATCTAGAACTTTGACTTCTTTATCTACAAGAAGACCTAGTGCATAGTTTTCTACAGTATATAGGCAAAAAATTGAAAGGTTCCATCTCTTAACCTACCAATATTATGACTATATAAGGCTCACCTGCGTATGGAGCAAGACGATACAGAGTCCCAAGAAATTATGGCATCGTTATCTAGTACTTCTCTGTCATGTGTCAATTACAAGCTCTGAAGAATTAAAGCATCTTGGACTTGTATACTAAAGCTATTGCGTTATGATTACCCAGCCTAAGAGTGCAAAAGCGTAGATGTAAAGGCGTCCTGTTACACGATAAGTTGTGCAGTCAGAGTTGATTGGTAGGAAAGTGAAAACATCGCCCTTGAGCAGATGAATAATAATCTATTTTATCCATAATTCATGGTGCTATGCTACCGTCATATTAATCTGCCCTGTGTCTCAGGGTTTACCGTGTTTCTTTACGAGAACAATAACACTCTCGGCAAATTGATCAAGAACCTTCTTCTCTCTCAGCCTCCGTGGTTTCCCCTTTAGGTACAATCTATATAGATACTCCGCTGGGATGGTGCTTGACGAAACCAGTAAGCGTGGCTCCTCGTTATTATTCGGTCTGTCAACTCGTACAAATAATGGAGCGTCATGTTTGCCGATCAGGTACGCTTCAGAGTCTTTCAAAGACCATTGTGTTGCGGGTGTCAAGGAAGTCGCTGCAGTCGCCCTGTCCTGATAGCAGGAGACGGCGGTCCAGAGTAAGCCAGTGGAATTAGCCCATGCTCCAGCAGGTCCACGACACTGAACTTGGGTTGTTTCGAGGCATTTAGTGGTAATATAGGCAAACGTTGCAATCTCTTCAGAGTCGGCGAGCATGCGTGCCCAGTAGCTCTCTTGTGTGCAAGGGACTTTGAAGCACTGGAACGGTAAATTAGGCTGAGTCCAAGCAATGACAAAGTTTTGCCCCTTGCGGTCTACGCCAGTTCCCTGGAGAAGGAGCAGAACAGCAAGGACAAGGTTCTCAAATGTTCTCTGGTGGTCATGATCAAGTTGAATGAGCCAATCGTTCAGATTAGATCCTCTCAAGGCTCTCAGAATATGGAAGTCCTCATTAAGTGCCTTCCAGAGAGGTGGTTTTGTAACAAGCGCCGAAATATAAGCCGGGAGGACGTCTGCCAGGAGCTCACGAAGCCGAACTCTGCGGGCTATTCCAGTGCAGAGACTTACCTGGACGCCAAGGGGGCTCTCAAGATCGCCAGTATATACAGCTTGCTGTGCAAGCATTGCTGACTTTTTGGTGTGTCCGGGCATTTTGATCCAGGTCTGGTTGAATTGAAAAGCACCGACGATGGATTGCCCTCCCTGAACTCCAAGCCCGATCTGCCTTTCCGACACTTCCCAATAACTTGGAAATGTTCCTAGTTCCTGAAGCAATGGTACAGCGTTTTCTATCTGGGCTTGAATATCGGCCTTGCATTTGGGGTTCTCAGCGACCAAGGTGCCGACTCTGATTTTTGATCTCCGATCAAACCACAACGTAAGTGAATCTTTCGGCACCTTCTCGCAACTCCAGTGAAGTACAGGCTGATCCGCTTCCTTCTCCTTCCCAGTGGCGGTGATAATCCCACCTCCTATGAAAATTTCGAATATCCTTTGAGAATTTATTTTGTCCGCAATGAGTTTTCCGGGGCCCCAGGTATCTAACAAATCTTCTGCACAGGCAACTAGATCGAACTTTTCACTAGTTCTCTCCTTGGTAAAAGCTTCTTCGTACTGTGGGAAGTATTGAAATGCAAAGACCGGTTGTCCAATCATGTCTCCCATGCAACTTAACCCCACTAAAGACCCAACAATACATGGCATTCTTGCATGGCTATTGTTGTCGGCTGAGCCCACAAGGACAACCCTCTTCTGTGGAGTATCTAGGAAGAAGGGTCGCACTGCACCGCAATGCGCCTGGGCATAGGATAGCATGGCCAGAGATAGAAATTGCACAACAAGGCTGCACACATAAATTATGTGTGAACCGCTACATGATGGGGGAATGTCGGCAAAGATTCCATCGAGCCCGACCAAAGGGCATAGTTGCGACCAGAGGTGCTTGCTACGTAAAATGCCATCATATGATTCTATTATTTCCCCCAATATTATACGAAATCGGCGAAGCATTGCCAATTCGACTCTCTGCATCTCTATGACAGAACCGTGTTTGAACAAAATGGTGAAAGAGTTACAGCATCCACCGACTTGTTGAAGGACGCTAGCTGCAAATTCGAGGTTTTGAAGTATTCCATTCAACACCTCCAGTGCCTCGTTCGAATCACCCAATGAAGGAATCTGTCCTGATAAAGAAACAATTGCGGTTGAGTTTTCCTCCATGAAGCTGACTGATGTAAGTGCCTTCTGATTAAGCCCACTGGCGTCTGGGTGTACTCCACCGAGGCCGCAGAAGTATTGCACAGTTTCCCGAACCGGGAAATTGAAGCTTCCCACATTAGTCGATACAGTGGAATCAAGAACGGATTCATTATTTTTCTTCGAGACACTGGTATCCCCAGTGCTTTCCGTGCCATGGACACAGTGATGGACATGGAAATCTTCCATAAAGGGTGACACTGGTTCTGCCTCGAATGCTCCAAAGATCCAAGGTCCATCAAGTGATTTCTCCAACAACACATCTGCAATCTCTGTCGTAGAATACCCGAGTTGTGTTAGCTCCATTAGCCAGGAATATTCCCCAACAGCAACCTGTGGAAAATATTGCGCCAGTAGCTTTCGAGTTCTTGCAGAGTCTTGTGATGAAATTGCATCTTTTAGGTCACTAGAATAAATCATATGCTCTTGCGGGGCTAAGTTAGGATGATCCGGAAATGTCGATGTTTCATCTCGCTCCGAACGTAACCCTTGAGGAACAAATAGACTTGGGAAACTGTTGTCCGACGTCGGGTATAAGCTACCTGGAAGATTGAAGCTGTTTTGTATGTTGGTTTGGATGGGCACTGCCGTTGCTTGATTTATACCCCGTGGTGGGCTTAATGCCGCCTCGCGTTCACGGCGACTGATTGGACGCCCAGTGGCAGCCAGGCTAGCTTCTCCAGAGACTGCATCACGAGCAAGGCCGGAAACTGCTGCAGCATATGAGACTATTCCTGGACGCAATTGTCTCTGTTCAGTTGAATGCAGAGATGACGATCGACGATTATTGATCACACCTCCCAATCTAGCAGCTGACGGACCTGAGATATGGGCCAAAGCAGCCTCCGCAAGTGAATTTCCTGATATCAGGCCACGAGACACGGCGTGGGGATTAGCACTTTGGACATATCCGCGAGCCGTCGCTCGACTGACTTCTGCGGGGACAGCTCGTAGACCAGCAGCTTCTATGGTACTAAATGAGTTTCTGTGCCTAAACCGCGAGATTTGAGGCCTCTGAAGAGAAAAGGATTTTCCAAGCAGGCCCAATCCCAAACCAAGCGGTACTGGGGCTCTAGGCCGCCGGCGATAAATGGCATTTTCCCACCGTCGTGACACTGGCTCAAGCCCTGATGAGAGCGTTTGGTGGGAAGAACGTATGCTACCTGGTGACGCTGACGGTTTGATGGTCAGAGAAGAAGGTTGAGCTATATCCACTAATTCACTATCATAGCCAGCATCTTCAGAGTCGTTTATTGAAAGATCTATATGGAACCAAATCAGTTCACTCTACCCAATAAGTACAGAGGAGAAATTCGGGATGGGGCACATCTCCTACGTCACATCCCACTTGGTGGATGTGTTAATAAGACTTAGCGATTGCCCGCCTTCCTTAGATATGTCTTCTCAAAGTCCGCTACCTCAAACTCAAATCTTATTCTCGGAGGAGCTTGTTCAATAGGTACAGGTTAATGAAATTGAAGACTCTCCCTATGTAACGTACCAGAAATGTTTTTAGAAAGTGCTCCAGACTCTGTTTGTAGTCCTTGAGACATATCAGAAAGAAATTTGAGATGGTTGACCCTTCGGGACAATAGACTAGTAACATTGAGAGGACTACAATTACTCAATTATAGCTGAAGTTGGAGATGATTTTATAGCCCGGTTCTATGTCATGTGTAGGAAGAATAGAGGCGTACCATGAGCGTCGAATTATTGACTTCATTGTGCATCCCAGCTGTCACGGCCACAGGCTTCTGCTGTTCGACCTGCCGTTCAACTATCTGCCGTTCTCGAATCACTGGCACGCACTCTTTAACCCTATGCAAATGATTAGTGGCATATTAACATATATGACTCCTGATGCTAATGGGCATTGTGGCCGAAAACTGAGGCAATATAAAGGGAGGGAGGAAGGAAATATTACAATACCAGGACTTAAGTGTGCTTGAAATATTCAGGTATCCGGGAGAGTTCTTGGAATCAAATTTGCACATATCTGAATGGTTGGCTTCGATCCCGAAATACAACACGTTAGGTAAAAGCGGAGCAGCCGAACCCTGATCGACTACAAAGGCTCTCGTCCCATGAAGATCTGATTTTATTATCTCATGGACCATGCAGACTTCAAAGCGCGAGATAATATCGAGGAAAGCAATGTTGATATTCTGTAGGGTCTCATTATTCTTCTGGAGGGTCCTGACCAGCGGCGCTTCCGTATCCATGATCCTTTTGGGGATCAATGCGCTAACCATTCCTTGGAGGATCACGTCCCATTTCGCTGGGTCAGCACCATTGTGGGGTGTTCCCAGGAACATAAGCCCGTACGTTGAGATGAATATCGATCGGAGGTCATTAATATAACCTTGCGATATCTCGAGAGCCTTTTTTACCAGAATTCCTCCTAGGCTATGGCAAACGAAGATGATCGGATGACTTGTTTTCTCCTCAAACTTCCGTTCGAGGGTAAGTTGTGTTAGAAGCGATTGTGCATGGTTGTGGATCATGTCCGAACTATTCACAACTTAGCTTAGTTATGCCTATACACGCCAGTAGTCTTACCTGGCATTCTGGCCATTACTAAATGCAAAGAGGTCTGCATTATATCCGTATACCAGTATTCGTGCTTGCGCCGATTTTAAGGTGGCAGGAAGGAGCTGTGTGGGCCAAAAGGTCCCGTTTTTGCCCACCCATGACCGCCGCGGATCCCCATTCAAACCATGGACGAAGACAATATCGACATTCGCATCAGGATGTGTATAGACTTCAGTAAATTCGAATCGTTTGATCTCGTTAAGATTTACCGCAGAGCCCTGATCAAGTAATTTGTTAGCTCCTACCCGCCTAAAGGTCTCAAGTAGAAATAGAGTTGCAAGGGCCGCTCACCATGCTTTTGGCTTGTCCTACGGCACTCCCTCAAAGACACACTGGCAGATTTCGTACTACTAATTAGATAGCCATGCACGGTCCTTGGCATGTCTGGCACCATGCGTGAGAATGAAGTAGAGGGCAATCAATGCCAGCCTTCAGAGAGGTGAAGGGTAATAAGAATATCTGCCTGCGGGATGAGCTTGATCTCCAAAGCGCGGGGTAGGCCGACCGTTGTTGCCTGCCGCACTCGGAGGGTTTGTAACGGGAAGCTCGTCCTCCACTGACACAGACGCCAATGGATGGTTAGTAGTGGTGTATATCGCGGGTAGCTATCGGGGAGAGGAGCTTTTTGTGCGGGAATGGGGCGATGGTGTGGAGGGGAGGTGGAGCGCGTTCATCGCTTTGGGGATTTTCAGGGTGTCTTGGCAAATGCGGCCAATAAGGCTCCACAGGCGGGCAAGCGACGGCTGAGCAGATCATGATTCTCTACCCCTAATCACGATACCTTACTATATTACTTCATTGTTTGTCTGATCGCTCATAATTCTTTGTCGTAGAGGGCTGGTAGCCGTAGCTTATCGCCTCAGTCTGCCATGACCTGGGAGAGCTTCGTAGTCAGCAGCCAAGACGAGTCTAAGGAAGCTGTGTTGTGGCAGCCTTTTCCCGAACCAGAACCTATCCTCTCATCTACGAGATGACTTAGCGCATCTGCATCTGTCCGGGACATATCGACAAAGGCCTTCTCCCGACCTGCGAAGATGATGGACCATGTCGATTTGCGCCGGGGAGAGCTCTCGAGATTTCATTAAATCATGGGTTTGTCCCTGCGTCCTTATGGCTATTCTGGAGAGCCTTTACGCTCTCTGGTAAAGAAGATTGGCCCTGACACATCTGCTTCAGCAGATTCGTGAGAAGATCTTCGGCCATTTGATTATCTTGCCGTCGAAAGTTGCAATAGAGGTATACGATACTGATATTATTGTCATCTATAAAGCGGGTAGTGAGCTCATTGATCACAATCGATGTAAGGATCGTCTTTCCGGCTCCTGGAATGCACGGGCAAAAGAGAGTCTGCCTCTCAGTCTCTACCCATGTCTTGAGCTCTCTCGAGTCTAGAAGCCATTGCCCAGTCCGCGCCTGTCTCCAACAGATGAAGTCGCTCTGTTGTGCGGCGTAGTTGATTGGCGTCAGCCAGTTGAGAACAGTCAATCGATCTTCAAGGAAATCTCGATTATCCTGACGACGATGAAACCCACTAAGATCATCATGCAAGTAGGCTTGCGAATTCTGAATGACTGCCAGATTATCCTTCAGCTCTAATAACTCACCCTCAACTTCTCTTGAACTCTTTCCAATCACCTGGATAAGCTTCATAAACTGCTTCTTTTTCTCGTTCCAAGTCTTCTGGACTTTCTGAATCAATTTCCGAGAGTTGTTAGCCAAAGCCAGCTCCAATAGAACATTTTCATACTCAATTGTTGTCAAGATCTCTTTTATCTCCTGCTCATTTAACGGCCATTTCAGATCCACAAAAACTCTTTACATCTTTAGGCTGGAGTTCGGCTTCGAGCTTGTGTAATGCAATCCACAAACGGCCCAACGGTGCACTGGGGCCTTCGGCTTCAATTGTCTCTGGCCACGCTTTGCCTTCCTCTAAATCGTGCGCCTCATCTTTGAGTTGTTCGAGAATATTTCCGCACGCTTACAGCTCCTCGCGAAGGCGTTTTCTCTTTCGTCGCATCAGCAGCCGAATTTATCTATTTAACAACTTCGGAGGACAGCTGCAGGACGGCGATAACGCTTGCGGTTATGCCGAGGGGATCCATTTCGGCGATGATAGGCTGAGTCGCGGACGATGGGATGGCTCGCACCTGTGAAGTCAGACGTGTTGGTATCGGCGAGCTACCACTGGACATCGTACTCACCAGACCTGCTCGTAGAATGGCACGCAAACCTCATCTAGATGTTGCCGCAAAGCTCGGTAGCTGTACAGTTGGTGTCGCTTTTCCTTCATTTGAGTCGGACTTCAGAGGAGGCCATCGCAGTCAAGGGCAAAGCTGACATGCTGCCTTTGCGGGGCATCTATAGCCACGTTGATTTGCAGATGGCGATGAAGCGGCACACACATGGCGAAGCAAAGAACTGTAAGAACTGGGTTTTGATTGTGACTGGTTGCTCCTTCGACGAGAAAGGAAAAGACCATACATATTGGTCCCTCCGGAGCCGGGCCCAGTCAAGGCCGAACGGCCCCGGATCGACAGACGCAGAGCGGCAAGCATAGAGGTAGAAATGGGGTCCATGCAAGGGGCGGAAGACCCAGGGGTTCACGATGAAGCAGAGCTTAGATGTGGCTTGAACTCTGTGGCTGTTGGAAAATTTTGGGGAGCTTTGAGGCAACGAATATGCTACTCTTCAAGCATACTGCAGTGGGCTCAGATCTTGCGCTAGCGATAAGAATATTGAATAAACAGCAAAATTGCGTACCTCCATGTACACGAATATCACCCAAAGCCAAAGCCGAGAATAGCGGTGGAATACCGACAATAAAATTCAGGCTATCGTGTGGATACTGTGCCGCTATGTCAGCTCTCCGTCAGCGCCAGATATGGGGTAATATGGGTAATATCCGTTGGCGGGACGAAGCTAATATCGCTCGGGATGGTACTTTCGTGTTATATTTAACATTTAACATGTGAACTCCACGGAGCCGGAGAAGCCACGAAATGCGGGGATATAAATATCCAGCTATAATAGTCAACTTACCAGTGTGACTGAAAAGGGTGGATTGAGCCATAAATTCATTGAGTATTCAAAATTGAAGCTGATTTCGGGTTTCTCCGTAAGGTGGCGTTAATTCTTTAAAATCCTTCGGTAATTTATTTGCTACATAACCCCTAACAACTAATCATTAACATAATCTAAGCTTCGGCTACAAATTATGGCGCAGTTTAAATCTTATACGTCTACAGCTTAGAGCAGCTTCCAGTGGCAAAATACCGACGCTGACAGCGCGGTCAGCTGTACAACAGATGCAGCGGGGTCATCCGGTACTTACTGCGGTCCCCGGGAGGCCCAAGCAGCTCAGCTTTCCGCTGGTGCACATCCGGCTCCGGTTGGCCCGCAGGGTTACTCCACTAATTGAACACAAGACTGACGGGGGTAAAATGCTGCCCCTGATATGAAATTTCAGCCCAGAGTGAAAAGAAATGGTGCTCGCTTTAGGCCATAACTCCGTCCTCTCGTCATATACCTCCGAAGCCACTTAACACTGCAACAATAGGGACAACTACACGGCGTCACCAGATTTGACTTTCGATATCCTCTCTCATCCAGAGAGCGTCGTTATTTTACTTCTATCTTTATAGCGAAGGACACTCTCGCGTGTCTTGGGAAATGTCCTTTGACTTGCTCTTTACACTGCAGAGTTTGTCTGGGCGCATTTGATAAACAAAGTAGCTATTTCCGAATCGTCAAAGCTGCCATGCTTATTTACGGCCGGCGAGCCCCCAAAAAGATTGCGAAGAAAAGATCAAGAGCCGGTAAGACCTGTCCTTGAGAGTTCTTCAGATGAGATAGGAGCTGAAAGGTGATGGGAACAAGGCTGTGCATACTGGTAAGCTGTCTCTGAATACTATCTGGTCGCTCTAATCTTTGTTTAGTAGGACGAAGGTACTTTAAGTGCTTGAGAATGATTCTTAATCCCCCTAACAGCAATATAGAAGAAAAAGTGCTCCGAGACACGTCCCAGATGCGATCGCTGCACCGAGCAAGATGTACAATGCGAATACCCTGTTACCATAAAGAGAAGGCATGAGCGGAAATTGTTCGCCCGGTCTCCATCGCCTTACCGCTCATTGTATGGCTCACAGGACAGTGGTTCTCCTGCGTGCCATACTGTACGATGGTCTGGTCCGGATATACAAGGGGCAGGTATGTTGGAAGATGAGGTCAGTATTATTCGGAAGTGGCAGGCGAGTTCAAGATATCGTTTTCCAGACGCTTGCAATCCCCGGTCGGATTTGGAAGACACTTGTGAAGATGATATGGATGAGAACATTCAGACGGTGTCACTCATCAATAGCCCAATCTCAGTTGCTTATTTTCAAGGCAATTGTTTGGATTATATGAATACACCGTCGCTGGTTGCGTCTCCGCTCGCGGAATTCAACTCACCTGCTTTCATCGAGCTTGCGGACACTAAGAATCGTCGAGTTTTGATTAATTACTTCTGCACTGTCCTGTCGCACCTTATCGTATTCAAAGATGATGCTAAGAACCCCTTCCGTCGGCTCCTCCTGCCGCTTTCGTACTTAAGCTCGCCGGTCAAGAATGCTATATTTGCCCTGTCAAGTGCACATCTTGAATGCAGAGGCGTTGTGAATGAGGAGAAATCGCTAGATTTTCACAACAGAGCTCTACAAGGGTTGTTTCAGTTACTTAGTCAGAAGGATCAATCAAACGTGGAGGAGACTCTCGGCACCATCCTGCTGCTAGTATACTACGAAGCAGTGTGTATTCTTCCACGCGTAGGAGCTGAACGCTAACTGGAGCCAGCTTGTTCGGCAAGAAAGGTCCAATCTTGTCAATGGACATTTAAAGGGCGCGATTGCGCTCATGAAGTCTATACCTTCAGTATCTACACCAACGAGTGTCTTCCTGGAACGAGTAGGTAACTTCGAGCACGGTTCAATGCTTAATGCCAACTACTGCAGGCTTTCCATTTCTACGATGTAATAACCGCTCTCTCACTCGGCACGGCACCAAATATCAGCACACTACCGATAGTGATAGCTAACCTATCCTCTCCATCGCTCCATAACGCGCAGTCGGGCTCCCCATTAAGCGCAGTGGATACACTTCTTGGCCTATTTGCAGACCTATGGCCTGTCATCCATCGCCTCTCCTCTTTACTGCCCTTAAAAACTTCACTAGAGGCAGCAATACTATCTGGTCAGACTAGTAAAATCATAGTTCTCAGTACAGAGCTCGACATTGCAGCCAAGTCCATCGAGCTCTCCCTCACACAGTGGCGGCCTTCTCAAAGTTCGCCGGTAGGGATCGGGAGCGACGCGCAAGAAAATTGTGCGGATAAAATGCGGTTCCAGGCAATTCTCAACAATGCAGAAGCCTACCGCCATTCCGCTTTTGTATATCTTTACCGTGTCATCCACACTCATCCTCGTTCTCATCCTTCCGTTCAAGACAATACTCATGTGTCATTAGTAGCCTGCTCGAATGCCGTCCGCTATGCAAGGCAATGTCATGATGGCCCAATGTCAGCACTGTTGTGGCCCCTCTTTGTTGCTGCCTGCGAAGCAACGACCGAAGAAGATAGAGTTCTCGCTACAGATGCATTTTGTGGTATAGAAAAGAGACAGTGTATGAACAACATTAGGAGAGCGTGGGAAGTTGTACAAGAGGTGTGGAGGAAGGTTGATTTACAACATGGGGCTGACGTGAATTGGAGGGATATTTGCAAGGAGAAAGGATTTAACATTGTGTTAGGATAAGAATTTAATAAGTATGAA
The DNA here is from genome assembly GCA_000827325.1 of Oidiodendron maius Zn. NCBI lineage: Eukaryota > Fungi > Ascomycota > Leotiomycetes > Myxotrichaceae > Oidiodendron > Oidiodendron maius. The sequence goes on along the minus strand of KN832880.1, from coordinate 997,651 downwards.
GGCTGGATAAAGTATCCTCGTAGAGTGCCATAGAAGCCATATCGTAGAAGCCATATCGGCAATCTTGATCGGCCACATTCCGTCTGTCGGCCACGGTAACAAGTTGTGAGGCAACATACCGCCATGCCATGAAAGGCATAGCTTCTTTCATTCTTGACAAGGTAAAATCTAGAATGGTGCGTTTAGAAATTCAATTTAGACAGTCTGATGATCGGGCATTGGTCATGATGTTCCCAGGTTTAACGATATACTGAACAGAGCAACTCTGGCGCATCTCGGCAGATAGATGTCGGGTCGACTTCTCTCGGCAACATGTTCAGCAATGCCAGACTCAATCGTTGCTTTCCCAACTGCGTCAGGCTTGCACCATTTATCTAACAATTTGGTACATACGCCGCAATCGTAAGGAACATTCATTGACCCGACACGCACACAGGCAGGCAATGTTTAACTATCGCTATCTATACGCGGCATTGCCATTTCATTGGCGAATATATATATCTAGTGTTTCCCGTCCACACAACCGACTGCAAATGACCTGGCGCACAGGCCCAGAAGTTTTCCAACGCCATGACCTTTCAGCAAACGGCCCAGTTCTGTTGTCGCGTCGAGTGGGCTAATTACGGTACACGTGATGGGCTCGTATTTTCAGGTAGTACAGTAATGCTGTGTATTTCTAAGGGTGGGTTCAACCACAACCTTTATGCTTCGTGACTGGGCTAGAATTCCAAATACAGCCTTAGATAACTCAAATCGTTTCGACATCCATAATATGTACTCCTTCATACAGTCTATTATATTAGTATTCAGGGCTTCAGAATCAACATTTGAGTTGGTTACTCAGCACCGAAACTGGACTAGCTTTTGGATACCGCAACAGCTGTTCACTAAGTTGAAGTCGGGGATACCGGACCCGAGCCGTCATTATCCCTGGACGCGGGCGACTTCTCCACATCCGACAATCTGGGGGACGTGAATTTTCCGTGTTTATTCGGCGGAGTGTGTGGGGAGAGCAGGCACATGGCTGGGCGGCATAATGCAAAAGGATAAAAAGGTAAGGAATCTTCCCATCACTTGTGCCAACTTTTTATCAGTCAATTAATTCATCGCAATTGCCAAGACTATCCATTCTCTCTAAGATTGGCGGAATTTCTACCTCCTTTCTTCGATCATGGCAACCGAGATCAAAGCGACTGCCGGAGCGGATCACCATGAGGTTAACGAGGTTGTCACTGCTGTTCAGCTCGCTCAAGATGTCGAGGAGACCAAGTACTCACCATGGACATGGAGCATGTTCCGGCTTTATCTGGTTTTGGCATGCGCTTATCTATGCGGCTGTCTGAATGGCTATGACGGCTCTTTGATGGGTGGCCTCAACGGCATGAGTTCTTACCAGCGCTATTTCCATATGTATGTAAAATGCCCTCCCCAGTCGAATCATATTCTGGCACTGACTGAATTAAAGGTCTGTCGCGGGCTCGAGCACCGGTATTGTATTTGCCATGTACAACATTGGCTCGCTCTCCGCAGTCTTTTTTACGGGTCCCACCAACGATGCTCTTGGTCGCCGAGCAGGCATGTTTGTCGGTTCCCTCATTGTTATCATTGGTACCTGCATTCAGGCGCCTGCTGTGAGCCATGGGATGTTCTTGGGAGGCCGGTTTGTGCTTGGTTTTGGCGTCAGCTTCTGCTGTGTCTCCGCTCCCTGCTATGTTAGTGAAATGGCACATCCAAAGTGGCGGGGGACGTTGACCGGCCTGTACAATTGCACTTGGTAATCCCTCCAAAATACGATAATATCAAAAACACTACTGACCTCGGGCTCTAGGTATATCGGTTCTATCATAGCGAGCTGGGTCGTTTACGGCTGTTCGTACCTTACAATATCCGGTGCTTGGCGCATTCCTGTCTGGTGTCAACTGGTTACATCTACAATTGTTTGCATCTTTACCTGGTTTCTGCCCGAATCCCCACGTTGGCTCATGGCCCAGGACAGGGTCGAAGATGCTACAAGGGTTCTTGCCAAGTATCATGGCGAGGGCAGTTCATCGCACCCAATGGTCCAACTTCAGCTGAAGGAAATGATGAGCCAAATCGGAACCGACGATTCAGATAAGAAATGGTGGGATTACCATGAACTCTGGAATACGCATTCTGCTCGCCGCCGCCTTATCTGTGTTATCGGTATGGCCTGTTTCGGCCAGATCTCCGGAAACAGCTTATCGTCCTACTACCTCCCTGCCATGCTCAACAGCGCTGGAATTGTCGACGAGCATATTGTGCTCATGCTGAATGGCATAAACCCCGCCTTGAGCTTTCTTGGAGCTATTCTCGGTGCTCGACTCACAGATAAAATTGGACGGAGACCACTTTTACTATACACTACAGTCTTCTGCTCATTCTGCTTCGCTATTATCACCGGGACATCCAAGATGGCGACCGATAATCCTAGTCAGTCTGCAGCTGCTAATACGACCGTGGCATTCATCTTTATATTTGGCATCGTTTTTTCTTTTGGATGGACACCTCTCCAGAGCATGTACATTGCCGAAACATTGCCCACTGCCACTCGAGCCAAAGGTACGGCTATTGGCAACTTCTCCTCATCGGTCGCCTCCACTATCATTACATACAGCTCTGGACCAGCATTTCAAAATATTCACTACTACTTCTACCTGGTTTTCGTGTTTTGGGATCTGTTCGAGGTGGTTATAATGTACTTCTATTTCCCAGAAACGAAGGACCGCACGTTAGAGGAACTGGCAGAGGTCTTTAACGCCCCCAATCCAGTCAAGAAGAGCTTGGAGAAGAGAAGTACGGCAACGGTCATGAACACATTGCAAGTGGAGGACATGGAGAAGTCTGTCGTTTAAGAAGATGCAGAGCTTACGTTAAATCGTTAGATAAGCCTTTGTATGTTTGAAGTAGTATTTATTAAGTCTTTCATAAGACCCCTCTAAATATACATTTTTAGGTTTACTATCAAGCATTTACAGGGAACATGGCGAAAGCTTTCTGAAACTGAAGTAGAGTTATGGCGCAAGATTGCGATGACGAAAGGCTGACACTTTTATCCACATTTCGGTTACAAGATACCGAAGCTACAAGCTTAATTTCGAGATATATAGGAATAGGTCTTCACATACTGGAATAATTTTGTAGCATACTCCATTTCCACCTTTGGACCTGATCTGTTACTGCTTTAACCTGAGCTATAGGTGATAGGCTTAAGCCAAAGGGGATCATTCCTGAGCACGGACTGAGCACACGCTGCACGCATTGAAGTGCCATTTAGTATCTGCAAGAGCATTTTTTTGGCTATCTTAAGTCATGGTTACACTTCCATATCTTATATCTTGGCGGGACTACTATTATTTTTGCTCCGATAAGGACCCCTCCGAAAACATTTTTGAATATTCATTCGCTTATATGCACGTGAGACTCAAAGGTTAAGCTCAGCCTCATTACTTCACAACCCTTTCGAATAATCAACTCTACGAACTCCGGCCTTCTCTGCTGGTGACCTCGACTCCAGACTGCATTACCTTACGGGTTGAGTAATCCATCCTCCAGTTCTCCGTGCGTTGAAGCCTGCTGGCCATCTCAAGAGGCCCGGAACGATTTACCAACAGAAAATGGCTTTGTCATTCAAGCAATTATCGTCGGATCCTAAAAGCCTACGTTCTTCATTTAGAAGCTTAGTCTCAAGAAGAGAGTATGTCGTGAGAATCTGCAAACTTGTACCTTGGCCGTGCCTATTCTATCCTATACTGACAACCGTGTAGACGGATTGATCAAGTCCCCTGCGTGCGATTGGGAGAAGCCACCAATTCATTGTCCGAAGGCAGCAAGGAGAGTTTGGGAGCAGATCAATCCGCTGGCGGTAAATCTTCTGCACCACAATATCAGCCACTTTACCGAGACCTCAAGAAACAAGATATGATTCGCCTCATTAAGCTAGATCCGAAGGCTGCTATAACGCATCAGGGCTACGTGCTTAAGAAATTCCGCTTGAATAGAGCTCCAAAGTTTCACGCCTTAAGCTACTGCTGGGGCTCGCCAGAAATATCCGCCCAAATCATCTGCAACGGCACACCCCTCAAAATATCTATTCAACTTCATCAATGCATTCAAGAATTACAATCAATGCCAAGTTTGGCCCGTAAGTGGTTTTGGATCGACCAAATTTGTGTCAATCAGAATGACCTCGACGAACGGGGACATCAAGTGAAGTTAATGCGGCGGATATATTCACGCAACTTCGCTACTGTGATTTGGATAGGACTTTGTGATAACCCCAGTGAAGCAGCGTTCTCCTTGGCCCAAAAGATTTTCGAAGTTATTCAGCAGGACACAGATCTTTTGCAGCCTACATACACCAAGCGCGGGATGCCCTCTCTGGAAGCCCTATTCGAGGATGATATCTTAGCTCTAGGTTTACCCAGTTTCTCTGATCTAAGTTGGAAAGAGTTGAAAACTCTGCTTAGTAAACCTTGGTTTTCCAGAATTTGGGTCATCCAGGAGGCCGTGTTGTCCATAAATACCCCACTGCTTGTACATGGCTTCAAAATTCAGTCTTGGAATCATCTTCTATGGGCAGTATTATGGATGGGCCAAAAGATTTACGCGGCCAACTCCTTGGGACTTGTTGCAACTCATATTTTACCACTCCGCAACATCTTCACAATCTGGAATTCGACTAGACCTTGGGGGTTGCAAGCATTATTAGTCGCTAGCAACTCTTGTATAGCTACAGATCCAAGAGATAAAGTATTTGCTCTTCTTGGTCTAAGCGCTGAGGCACAAGACGAAACCTCTTTACCCCCACAATTGATACCAAACTACAAGAAACCGGTACAGCAGGTATACCTTGACGTTACGTCTTATATTATTTCGGCAACACGTGACCTTATCTTGCTCTCATTGATAAATAACGATCTGAATCTGTCCTGCAGCCACGGTGGGGTTGCCATACCGTCTTGGGTACCGCAATTCAACTGTTTTTCGAGCAGTTTAGGAGGCTATAAATTAGGCCTCAATACGGATAATCGGATTCAATACAAGCGTACTAGGATGAACGCGACGAAGGACGTTCTTGCCTCAATACAAGAACAGCAAGACGTCAAGACTTTGGTCCTACAGGGCCTGAAGGTGGATATGGTTGACTGGTGTGCCGAGAGAAGCCCGACGACTCCGGAGCCTTTCATGGTATTGCGTTGGTGTGAGGAAGGAGCCCAGAGGTTAGTTCATTCGGAGTGCCGGACTTTCGAACAATTTTTAAAGGACTTCCTCCTTACAACATCACATGTACGAGGGTTGCAGAATCCACCATCAGTAGATGATTTCTGGGAGTATCTGGCTTCCGAAGGCGTATCTTCACCTAATTTGATCTATTTCTTGAGGTTCTTACAAGTCAGCAATGCAAAAGAAGCAGGAGATTCTAACTGCATGCGTGAAATTGTAGACTGGACGGGGTTACACAAACGTCGATTTTTTATCACTAACACACAAGCAATTGGGATTGGGCCACGTGAAATACAGGCGGGCGATATCATAGGTGTTATATTTGGCGGCCAAGCACCTTTTGTTCTGCGACCTTGTGGTGGACATTATCACCTTGTAGGGGAATGTTTTGTTATAGGCCTCATGGATGGAGAGGCAATAGACAAATGGAAAGAGGGGCAAATTGAACCAGAGTGATTTTCCATAAGATAAGATAGCGAATAAAAGTGATAAGGCAGATGTTGTTACAATGTTTTCGACAATTGAAACCAGTTAATCCCGCTAGATTTATCTAGACTTGATGCGCTAGACTAACTCACAGCGCGGCCTGACACTGATTTCAACTTTCACTTTAATTACAAGCTTTATATGCCGCCTTTACCCAGCGAGCCCCAAGCTTTAAAGTTGCCCCAGAGGTTACCCCAGGGCCAGGTAGTCTTCATCAGCTCCAGTAGCGGATCAGACTGAAATTATAGTTTCCTCTCAGGTCATGGAATTAGTCGTCCCTTAGATTTTGAGGGGAGGGGTAGACATAGCGTTTGTTATGGTGTTTAGAGTTCAATCGCCTTATTCTATCAATAGCTAATATATTTACAGCCAAACCTACGGCCACCCATCGCAACTGTAGTAAACGCTTTAGAATGCCAGTCTTCTCTGTAATCCATCGAACCTAAAGCCTATTATCTCATGTTACTCTGCGTGAGTAACCTATGTCTGTAAAGCTGCGACACCTTGTACGACAGTAGCTTCATCCCTCTATACCCCAGAAGTAATCGCTGAACTTAATGCATACAGTAAATAATATCTATTTCAACTGGCTGCTTCAAGAATGGGTATGGACGGGCCGTTACGCCAAACGCAGTGTATAAAACCCCTAACTATGATACATCTGCTGAATGAAGCTATCTGTTTCGCAAATTAACCTCACGCTTTGGTCCACACTTGGAGAGCTTGGCTCTCCCAAAGCGACTGTCCAAGTTTGGATAAGGTGTGTCAGGTGAGGGCCAGCTGTTAGGACTTCTTCTCCTACAAGGTGGCGGAGAGCTGGGAGTTGACAGGCAGCGAGTAGGACGAGCATTGCACCGGTCATACTGTATGATCATTAGAATGAGATGTCGGCGGAATGGGTGAAGCGGAACAGGAATGGAGCCATCTTCGGATAGGGAGTGTGACTTACGATAGTGAACAGATCCATGTATCTACGAGAACAGTATGAGCAAATCCTCGGAGATTTAAAATATGTAGCAAACAAGCATCAAGGCAAGATTTGCAACTCCTGTGCACACTCTCTGGGATGGACGTGGTCTCACCACAGCTAGCGAGGACCCAGGTCAAGTACGGCCGGTAAATGACGCTTCGGCATGTCAGATACCTCTGCCTTAGAAATCCTCCATGCTCGGTAGCAGTCTCCTGCGTATCAACGGAGAAGCTGAACGCGGCTGGTAGGAACTCTCGCCACTCTTCAAGTTGGTGGTCAAACTCTGACACAATGTACGGAAAGCGTGCATTGTCAAGTGACACGCCTGATCCTTGCGCATAAAGAACGTGATGAACGCGATTTAAGAGCCGGCGCATGGATATGCATGCGAGAAAATAAAGGGAGGACTGTTCCTCCTCTAGGACATTCGAATGAGTATTGTACTGGCCAGGCAGAGGGATAGATGACTCAATCTGAGCGATGCCACTCGGTGGGAGTGCCGATAGCTCGGCGACGTAGTCACTTTATGTGATCAGTTTCTTTCCTTTCCTGTCTTCTTCGAAGCGGGCCGTACCTTTCCAAAATATAGCACGACCAGAATATCCTTCTCATACATTCTTGGTCTTCTTGCGTTCCGTTTGACGGCGTATAGGTAAGAAGTAAACGGCACTTCGTAGCTGCTGAATTGATATATTCCCACGCTTGAAGTGGCCTTCTCAAAAAGGCAAAGTAGATTCTAGATTTGAATTTAATGCTTTGCGAAACTAAGCTGGTAGATGGTCTTACGCAATAAAAAAGAGGCACTGGGTTGCAGTTGCGCTCATCTCCATGTGGACTACATGAAGTCTCTTTAGAACTCCGTCCATGTACATATCAGCCATTGCTCTCCGCGACGCATGATACTCGGCTTCTTCTTTAGTCAGGGCGGAGCCCGCAGCGAGACCTGAAGTTGTTTGACTCGCGCAACCCAGGGCCATAATTAAGAACGCAAGGCATGAGGAGGTACTTTCATCCACTGCCCCGGCACAGATACGCGACTGGGCAGCGTCAAGATTCGACCTGGACAAGGTAGGATACCAGAAGTTTACACTATGCTCAAATGATTTGACTATATCGTCTATATCCGTGCTATTGACATATGGATACATTGTAGACGCTTTCATCGTAATTGGCGGACGCGTATGTTCAAGGTGAAAGATGGACACGTATATATGCCTAAGTGAAGGAAAGGCATCGAAGTGAGACCACTCCAGGATGGATTCCGTGGTAGACGTGTGCATGGACTCGAGAACTGCATTTTGTAGGTTCTGTGGATTACTGGTAGAATCTGGGGATCTTTGCTGTGACTGATGTGAAGCAGAGATTGATAATGCCTCTTGCGAAGAGCTAATCTGTGCCAAACCTACTCTGTTGTCCGGGAAGGCATGTGAAGAAGCCTAGACCTTGGAGTGAGTAGACAATATGGAAAGGGTTTAGAGATCTGAGAAAGAGACCCACCATCCTGAAATGAATATCCTGGAGCAGTGTCTCCATTCGTGAGACCCTCTCCAGGATCAGGTCGCTCTTCCCTACGCTAGAGCTAATGAGCAGGGGTTATTGGGTTTGTTTGATGGCTAGACCTACGGATTAGGTTTTGTTTCGTAAGAGCATTCTTGATCCGATGTAAGGCAGCCGGTACAGGGGTGCTGTCCATCGCATCTGCATAATCTTAGTGCCTCCAGTAACACTTAGATAGGTCCGAGTCAATGTATACTACCTTATCTTCCGAGATCTACAGTTATCACACTAGTAGCACTATCAGTCTTCATATATGATTCCTATCAAGACTGCTTGAAGCGTCAGATTTCTTACTGCATGAGAGGCCCTCAATCTGCGTCTCGTTGCCGGAGCATCCATTAGATCCGCTTGTGTCCGTCACTCGGGCCGATATGTGCCAATGTTCATTATCTGCCTTCGAAAGAGCAGACAATCTATTGGAGTAGATAGGAAATTTCGCACCCACTGGACAAATGCCGGTCGCTGGGGTTGGAGATATCTGGACACTATAATTGTGATGGCATTCCGGCTCGGCTCCGGATCGGTAACCCACAATTATAACCCTACTTTAGAGCATGAAAAGTTCGCTTATACGTCCCACAAACAAATACTCCTGGCGCTGCAATATATTTCCGAGGTTCAGTTACCCCTCACTTCAGATCGGGCCTATCTATATGAACTAAGGGTTGCGGGGAACGGTGCAGGAGCCATTTTGGGGCGAGCATTACGCATCCTACCGTGGTCTCCATCCCCTCCACATACCAGGGCTTCGGCTCCGACATCCCCGAAGCAGGGCAAGGGTTACTCATCTTCCTCTTATTAGGGGTACTAACATACAACGGTCCAATATGATGGAATTGCGATGAGTGTTCGCACCAATGGAGTAGCTAAGAGACTTATGCCGGCGGGTGCGAATATCTCCACTGCCCAAGTGGAATATCTGAGATTTACTATTGCCAAGGCTCCATCCGCTCGGGTCAATTGCTCAGTGCTCCTTCGACAAATGTTGCGCCTACCCTACTATATATCTATGCAATGAACAAGTACTGTTTGCATTCCTTCTCTTCCTGAATTCAAAAACTTCCCAACGACGCTGCTGGCACTGAATCCCGGCACCTCACCTGCTCATGAAAATGGTTTCTACATTAGGCGCAAGTTCTCCTTCTGGCATTTATGCCGATGCTGCCGGAACTTGTGGGAAGTCGGACTTTTGTGACCAGAATATACTGCACAGGAACCGCCTTCCCCCGCGTTCATATTTTTTGCCAGAGAGGTGTATATCACTGAATGGCGTGTGGGATTTTCATTATGCTTCGAATCCTGTCGAGGCCCCCGACCCCAAGGACGATGACTTCCCTGGCGGGACTGTGCCGACCGATTCATCCATTCCTACACCATCTGAATCGAGCGTTGGAGCGCTTGTCGCCAGCCTTGGCCCGCAATTTCTGTGGACAACGATTCAGGTACCAGGCCATTGGCAGTTACAAGGTCATGGGCGACCACAGTACACAAATGTCATTTATCCATTCCCAGTCTGTCCTCCCTATGTGCCGACCGAAAATGCGACGGGTACTTATAGACGGAGCTTCCATATTCCCAGCGACTGGGAAACTACAACGCAGCTAAGGTTAAGATTCGACGGGGTAGATAGCGCATATCACGTCTGGCTAAATGGCTTGCCAGTGGGTTACTCTCAAGGCAGTAGAAATCCTGCGGAGTTTGACATCACTTCATTCGTAAATCGATCCGGTGCGAATGATCTCTTCGTGAGGGTGTACCAGTGGTGCGACGGATCGTACATTGAGGATCAAGATCAATGGTGGCTGTCAGGTGCGTAATATGCAAATCATTCTCCGACTGTTACTTATTGGCCAATCGCTCACCAACCAAACTAGGAATATTCCGAGATGTCCATCTCCTTGCGCTCCCTGGAGAGGGGAGGATTGAGGATTTTTTCGTGAGAACAGATCTCGATGAAATATACTGTGATGCAATTCTGCGCGTAACTTTGGATGTCCATAATCCAGAAGGTGGAGAAGTGGTTCTGACCCTCCGAGATCTTGCGAACAACGACAATATCGTAGCAAAGATGCGGAAGTCATCCGGTGAAAACAGTCCTCATCTTGACATGGAAATTCCAATTTCAAATCCCGTGAAGTGGACTGCGGAGACGCCTTATCTGTACCAGCTGGAAATGAGTCTAATTTCACCCCGAACCCTTAACCCAATCCATACGATCCGTCAGAACATTGGTTTTCGCTCTGTTGAACTGAAAAATGGCCATCTCACAGTCAACGGGAGGCGTATCTTTTTACGAGGCGTAAACCGTCACGATCATCATCCATCCCTCGGCCGCGCGGTACCAATTTCATTTATCAAACAAGATTTGTTACTTATGAAGCGCCACAATATCAATGCTGTCCGCTGCGCTCATTATCCGTCTCATCCTGAATTTTATGATTTGTGTGACGAACTTGGACTTTGGGTCATGGATGAAGCCGATCTTGAATGTCACGGGTTCTACGACGCTGTAGCACGTCCACTCAATATCCCTGAAGAAATGGACTATGAGCAACGAAAGCTCCTGGCTTTCCCTCAAGCAGCCAGGTATACTTCAGATAACGAGGAATGGAGAGAGGCATATCTAGACCGCATAACCCAAGTTATTCAGCGAGACAAAAATCATCCGTCTATCATTATCTGGTCTCTTGGCAATGAGGCATTTTACGGCCGCAACCACAAGGCGATGTATGACTATGCGAAATCAGTAGATCCAGGGAGGCTGGTGCACTACGAAGGAGATGCTGGCGCACTATCTGCAGATATGTTCTCATATATGTACGCGTCAGTTGAGCGGCTAATTAAGCTGGCAAAAACAGAGGCAATAGATTCTGACGGACACTACGAGAAGCCAATAATCCTATGTGAGTATGGCCACGCAATGGGTAACGGCCCTGGAGGCCTCGAAGACTACCAAGCGGCATTCAGAGAATACGAAAGGCTTCAAGGTGGCTTTATATGGGAATGGGCAAATCATGGGCTATACAAGAAAGACAGCACCGGAGAATTTTACGCTTATGGAGGAGATTTCAATGACACCCCTAATGATGGGACTTTTGTTATGGATGGACTGTGCTTTAGTGACCACAGTCCTGCCCCTGGACTAATAGAATTCAAGAAGGTTATTGAACCAGTCAGGTTATCGATGGAGGGGGAGATCTTGCTCTTGGAAAATGGCTATGACTTCATAAACCTAGACCATTTAGTTGCTACGTACAAGGTTGAAGCATTTGGAGACCGGTAGGCTACCTTCTTCTACTCTTGATGTCTATCACAGCTCTAACTTTGCGGAAAGCACGATTCTTCTACATGCCGGGGAACTGCGCATCCCTTTCATAAACCCTGGCGAGCGTGTCGAAATGCCACTACCAACCCATATCTTATCGAAGCAGAGCATGAATGAAGCATTCATCACGATATCCTTCCGCCTGCGATCAGCTACGCCTTGGGCTGATGCGTCGCACGAAATTGCATGGTGGCAGCAGAGACTGCCTTCACAGGCCCCTACAGCGCCAGAGTCTGCTCGTCTACCCTCCCATAAGCCTCAGGTACACGAATCCAAGGTTGCTGTTCAAATTTCTGGTTATAGTTGGTCCTTGGAGTTTGATCGTGCTCGTGGCTACCTAACAAATTGGATCTCTGCCGGTGTCGCACTTCTAGAGCCAGACCCAAATACTGCTGCCGCTATCTTGCCATCATTCTGGCGGGCTCCAACAGATAACGATATGCCCGCGACTCTACCTTACTGGCGCCGCTTTGGCCTTGATCAAATGACAAGTCAGCTGCGGTCCTTTACTATTCGCAGCGATGATGAAATAGACTTAGTCCAGGTCGAGACTCAAACTTATCTCTCCCCGCCTATTCTAGCATGGGGCTACCTGGCAAAGATTACGTACACGATTTTCTCTAACGGTTCTCTAAATGTCAAAACGCGTCTCCAGCCTGAGGGCTCCCACCCCGAGACCATTCCGCGAGTTGGGATTAATATACATCTACCTCTGAAATTTGATCAGGCTAAATGGTTTGGTCTTGGACCAGGTGAATCTTATCCTGATAAACGCAGCAGTCAGAAGGTTGGAATATGGAGCAAGACGATTAGAGAGCTGCGGACCAACTACGACGTGCCGCAGGAGAATGGTAATCGTATGGAAACCCGCTGGCTCAAAATTGCCAATTCGCAGGGTGTGGGAATCAAAGTAACCGGAGAAGTAAGTGACACGAAGGAGCTAGTAGACAGAACATTCCAATGGACGGCAGGGAGACATTCAGATGCAGTGTTGGAAGCAGCCAGACACCCGTGTGACTTGACTGAAGAAGACGCTGTACTTTTGAAGCTAGATGCTAAGGTTGCAGGTGTAGGGAGCGCAGCCTGTGGGCCAGGCGTAAAAGACGAGTTTCAAGTCAAATGTCGACAGATGGAATTCAGCTTCACGATAGAGAAGGTCGAGGCCTAATCCTAATTTGCATTTAACGTCTATTCACATGTAACATATTTACTATAGACAACTTAGATCTCGAGGATATCAGGTATCCGGAGACTGCCATAAACTTCACGGCTCATGAAATATTTAACAATTATCTTGGGAGTACGCGGACCGAAGAATGGGACATTCCAATTTTGTCATTGATCGTCCTTTTCTATGATTTCGTCATGCACTAGACTACTTGACGTCTTAGCAACGTATTTCAATCCCGTCAACAGCATTAAAGTCTCATGCCTGTCGTTCTATTCATAGTATGCATCCAATACAGCTCATCACGTCGGATTCCAGAACGGTTTCTCTCCGTGTTCAACTTCTGCTTTCGTTCGTCCCGTGCAACGAAGGCACTCGCTATCGGAGTCCAGAGATCTGTCCATTTAGATCAATTTGACTCTGAACAGCGGGGAAGTCGGAGCCGGGCAATGGCCTTGCACGAGAGTCCCGTATGGTGTCACGCGCCCTGCGTTCTCCGGCCCGTCACGGGCCGCGTGAATTCCCCAGCCCTTTCCATGGCACGTAGTTTCAATAACCCTCATAGTTACCGAGAGGTGCATATGCAACCAGCATCCTGAATCTCTGTTAGGCAAGAATAATTCTCCACCACCCTCGCAGAACCTTCCCCTGCACTAGCTTATACCCCGCATACCACATCCCACACCCCACATTCCCTTATCCGGTGCCCCGTACGCTGCCTACTGCTGGCAAGATGTGATTCCCCTAATTTTGAAAAAATCGGTTCACTTCTTAGATAGTGCGAAAGAAATCATCATGATGCTGTGCATTTAGTGTTGCCCTATCGTCCCGCGATGGATTGGACCGGTATTCTGCCGGGAGATTGGGCCCGCCAGAATGTCCGCCTTAAATTTTTAAGTATATATAGCACAGGCTTTCAGTAGTAAGAGCCTCCAGTCATTAGAACTGCAGGGCATTTGAGAAATTTAATCAGGCAACTCAGAACAGTTACAAACTCCCGTTTTTATGACCCTTTTCTAGTCTCTGTGATGCGTTTCTCAACGATTCTATTAGCCTTCATCGAGGCCACCTTCCTTCTTTCCGGTGTGGTGTCATGGCCACATGTCCCTTTGAAAACTTCAGGACGATGGATCCAGGACTCCACTGGAAATGTGTTGACCTATGCTGGAGTCAACTGGCCAGGTGCGGCGGATACCATGATTCCAGAAGGACTTCAATACCAGTCAATTGAAACGATTGTGGGGATGATCAAGAGCCTGGGCATGAATGTCATTCGTCTCACATTTGCCATTGAAATGATTGATGATATTTACAACGGGGGAGACGTTACTTTAGAAACGTCGTTTAATAATGTCCTAGGATCCAGCGGTGCCTCTGTATACAATGATGTACTGAGTAACAATCCTAGCTTTAACTCATCTACCACAAGGCTCCAGGTACAGAAACTCCCTTCTCCCAAGGCTGAGGTCCTAGCTAAAATATTTACAGGTATTTGATGCGATTGCAAAAGAATGCTTGAAGCAAGGTATCTATGTGCACCTTGACAATCATATATCCAAGGCAATGTGGTGCTGCTCTGAGACGGACGGAAATGCATGGTTTGGCGACACATATTTCAACGTCGGGAATTGGAAAAGGGGTTTAGAGTATATGGTCACACGCGTGAGTTAAATTAAACTTAGGTTTGCAGGCAGAGAACTCAAATTACTCCAGGGGGCATCATGGGGTAACCTAATCAGCATCGGCATGCGCAATGAGCTGCGAACTCCAGCAGACAACTCGACACTGGAAGCCGACAGCTACGGCTGGAAGGACTGGTACTCAAATATGGTCGCTGCCGCTGACATCATTAACGCCGCAAATCCAGACATCCTTATCTTCTTCTCGGGTCTGAATTATGATACAGATGATTCACCTCTTCCCCTAGCATCATCTCTGGGGGGCGGAGAGGTCTTCGACAAATCGAGCTTTGCTTACAAAGACAAGATTGTGTTAGAGCTGCACAATTATGAGACTGGAACATCTGACTGTTCATCTTTCCAGCAGGAGCTCTACGGTTATGGATTTGATGCATTGGACAGAGCAAATACTAGCATCAAAAATATCCTACCCGTGGTAATGACGGAATGGGGCTTTGAGCAGGATAGTAGCGGTTACTCAAGCACATATGTCACATGCCTTGCCTCATATCTCCCTAGCCATCATGCAGGATGGATGATTTGGGTTATTGCGGGGAGTTACTACATTAGATCTGGAACATTAGATTACGACGAGACTTGGGGTGAGTATTTGATTTACAAACTACTTTCATTACAAACCCTTCTACTTTTAACTAATTATATGATCAGGATTATTGAGTCATGATTGGAGTGACTGGAGATACTCTTCTGGTGTTACGGGAGTCCTCCAGCCTATGATTAGCTCTTGCCTCGCTACAGCAACTTCTGTGGCGCCATCTACATCAGCTTTAGCCTCTACCTCTACCGGCACTCGGGCTTTGACTACGGCTTCAACTTTTGCTACTGTGACTACCAGTATTGTTTCAACAAGTCGATCGACCACTTCTGTTGCATCATCGACCACAAGTGCAGCTAGCACCACTGTGGCTCAATGGGGCCAGTGCGGGGGACGAGAGTGGACTGGTAGTACCATTGTAAGTCAACGAAAGGAAAATCCAACAAATTATTCTAAACATTAGATATCGCTGACAATCAGAGACAGTGCGTTGCTGGCACCACCTGCATAGTCTGGAATCCTTGTGAGTGACTACTCCCCCGGATGACCCAAACTCTAACTTGCTATAGACTTTTCTCAGTGCCTATAAAACATCACGCGTAGTTTACATAATGTATTCTACCTGGAGGAGACAGTTTAGGCAATGCTAGATTTTAGCATCGAGTCTGGGCAGGTATATACCTGAGGAAGGGTTTAAGGTATCTCATACTAGTCATTATTTCCTCGTCATTATCTATCATCAAAATTCCATTTATCTTATCTAGAATTTGAATCTCGATTAGACTAGGGCTGTGATACATGCGTCTTGCTTAACTCTTTCTGTGAATCTTCGCCTTCTAGTCTATTGACGAACTAGCTCTAAATAGAGCACTAACTGTTATCGGCAGTAGAGTCTACTGCTCTGCATATAATAATAGGTATGTAACATTACAATAGAGTATTACGTATTACCGCTATGTTGAGTTAAATAATGCCATTTGATTTTTGATTTATTTTATTAAGTCGTATTTATAAATAATAAATTCAAATTAAACTAATATATATACATTTATCTTCGTCTCACATCTTTTAATCTCTTTTAACCGAGCATGATATGCCGCAGAACGGGAGGCCTTGAACTTGGGGGTTAATACTGCAGGTGTGCTTGACTAGGGCGAGCGTATCGACATTCATGGTGTCCAAATAGATCCGTAGAGTCTGATAGCCTGGGGATATACGCAGCGACTATTGACGGTCCTAACTGTGGTAGTCCCATTACGGCACGAAAGTGGCGGAAACTTCATGCGGAAGGGCGGTTGGTTGCTGAAACTAAAAGAGAACTCTATAGCCCAGAGCGATCAATTCCCCGCATTGCTAGGTTTCTCGTAACTTGAAGGGTTTTAATGGAGTTTTTCAACTCGAATTTGGGCCAACAGATTTATTGGGTGAGATTCTATAGAAGGGGAAAATCAATATGCTCAACTTTCTCAATTTTATATCCGGCTACTCGAACTACCGCGGCCTTCAACAAGGCTTTGCCCAATTCGGAGACGGTCATTACAAAGTAACCGATCTCCAAGCAGTGGATCTGAATGACACAGTAAATTGTCACCCGAGCAGAATTTTGCAACTCTATACGGGTGCTTGTAACGAGAAGTGACTTGAAACGGTTACGAAGACTCCCCCCCCCCCCAAAAATAATTGTACATACTCCACTTTCTGTGGCTAAGGCAGCCTAACTTAGAAAAGCAAATAAAGCAAATTTCCTAAGCGACGATAGGACGCATGGATCCTAACTAACCTCATAATAGTTACAGTGGGATGCAACAAGTCTAAATAGCCCCTAAA
The DNA here is from genome assembly GCA_000827325.1 of Oidiodendron maius Zn. Lineage (NCBI taxonomy): Eukaryota > Fungi > Ascomycota > Leotiomycetes > Myxotrichaceae > Oidiodendron > Oidiodendron maius. Next base: position 980,839 of record KN832880.1, on the reverse strand, counting down.
ATTAGATGAACGATATAATTGGTCAGAAATTAAATCTGCGCTCTCTGACTAGCTCGGTTAGATGATTTTTGTAGGGACTGTATTCAAACATACTGTATTGTATTGCACCGCGCTGTAAGAGTGAGCTGAGCTACAAAGTGGAGTATACTTAGTATGTTAGATAAATAAGTGTACACCCTGCTCTTCGCTTCAGGGGGTCTTCACCAATAATATACATAGAGGGTCCTAGAAGCGAAAAGCAGGGTGTACGCTTACTTATCCAACATAACAAGTATACAATTATTAAGAGGGGAATAGTAGTAAGCACTAAAGCTAGCGCTGAGAAAGCAAATGAGCTCAAAAACTTAGACAACGACCATCTTTAAGTTTGAAGCCTGTGTGCTAGTCAACTGATGTTCTAGTTGTTCTGAGCAACTAGACTGTGTAACGTTGCAGTCGCGAGATCCCCCATCATTCATTTTCAACTCTGTTTCCTCCCTTGATCTAGACTCTCTTGTAGTCGATATGTTATTTTCGCATCGTCTCATCGCAGGTGCATTGTTGAGCTCAGTTATCCGTGCGCATGTAAATGCGGAAGTGGACTATCAGATTTCATTTGGCGAAGGAAGTGACGCCCGAGGTTGCCATAATGCTGTGAGAGCGCCGAATTCCTATTTGAGACTGGTTGCTAACGCAAGTATTAGTGCACTGCACTTGTCAACATCCTTGGGGAGAAATCGTACTATAAAAGGCAGCCAGAAAATTTTACCGCATCGCTCTTCTCAGCACAGCAACGGGAGGTTGTCCCCGCATGCGTGATTCAGCCAACTACAGCCGGAGAGGTTTCTGAAGCTGTGAAAGTTATCAAGGAGTATAATTGCATATTCGCGGTCAAAAGCGGCGGCCACTGTAGGTTTGCAGGAGGGTCAAATGCACATCAGGGTATTACTATTGATTTGCATTATATGAATAGCGTAGAAGTCTCTGAAGATAAATTGACTACCTCCGTCGGCCCTGGCGCACGATGGGGCGAGGTCTATAAAATACTGGAACCGATGGGTCTTATTGTTGTCGGGGGTCGTGATAGCAATGTGGGTGTTGGAGGATTTATTCTTGGAGGTAAGTTACGGAGAGACCTATAGATGAGGATTAGTGCTAACCTCATAATTGGTGGTATATCATTTATATCCCGTAGATATGGGTGGGCTCTTGATAATGTTAGGAACTTCGCAGTAAGTACCAAACAAGGTGATTTCTCTTGACTATCGAATTGGTGGTACCTTGCACCTAGGAACATTATTTCAGCCTCGATCGAAAGGATACTGCACAGATAACTAAATTTGAAGCTGCAGGTTGTCCTCGCAAATGGATCTATCATAGATATAAACTATGCGTCACATCCCGATCTCTATTTCGCGCTTCGGGGAGGTGGAAATAACTTTGGCATCGTTACTCGATTCGACCTGGACACTTATCCTCAAGGAGAGATCTGGGGAGGTCAGAACTATTTCCTCCTCAGTGACGTACATGCTCGAAAATCCGCCTTGGATATACATCACAAATTTGACTGGACGCCAAGCTACTTTGTCCAAAAGCTAGGACAATTGATAACCCGTGTTGCGTGCATGTCTGGGTACTGTACCACATTTGACTCAATTGCGCAAGCTATTGAAAAATTGTCCCTAGACAGTCAATCTGATCCTTTAGCTCAGTTCTATTGCTTTGCATTTCTTATGCCCCATATCAAAGTTTACGGCTCTGGTGTGGCCCTCGCCTACGGAAAGCCAGAGTTGAACCCTCCGATATTTAACGATTATACGAAGGAGCTGAAGCATATATATTCGACCAACCGAATCGCCAACATGTCACAAATTGCCGAGGAGGTTAGCTCTACGAGTCCCGTGGGATCACGGTATATACAACATCTCCTAGTTTATATCAAAGCGGCTAACCTGTAATAGGCAAGTTTGGGATGCCGTAACATTCTATGTCAACGCAACACTGATGTCAAAATTGTTCAACATTTTCATTTCCGAAATAGATCCAATCCGTAATGTGGCCGATATTGTGCCTTGCATGGTCATGCAACTTATCAGCAAGGACGAAATCGGCCATTTCTCAAAGAATGGAGGCAACGCTCTAGGATTAAATGATCAAGAGGAACCGCTATTTTGTAAATATCCTTCTACCTGTATTATGCAGTAAGAATCTTAGTGCTGACGCTTAAATTATCAGTGTTTAGCATAGCAATAGCATGGCAGGATCGTCGTGACGACGAAGTTGTCCATGGCACTGCTGACAATATCATAGCCAGAGCCGTTGCGGTTGCAACAGAAATGGGAATGTATCACCGGTATATCTATCAAAATTATGCGAAGGGCGGCCGCGATGTTTTTGCAGGTTATGGAGAGAAGAATAAGAAGCGACTGCAAGATATTCAGAGCAGGTATGACCCAGGGGGTATCTTTACAAGGTTACAGCCGGGGTACTTTAAGTTATAGACATTCGAGACACAACGATGGTGCATATATATACGGTGAAAGATGTGGCATATAAAATATCTTTGAGGGTATCAGCAATCACTGTCCTTGCTCGAAACCCAGCTTAGATATACATTACCAATTTGATTGTCCAAAAGCTGGGACGCCGGATAAGCCGTGTTATGTGCATGTCTGGGTACTGTGCGAGAAATAATATTAAATATGGAACCTAGACCTCTAATTTGGTCTGCATTCGTAAGCGGATAAATATTAACGAGAATATTTGAATATCACGGGCATATTTCACTTCAACCTACTCTCCACAGTCTCAACATTTGTTCATTGTCAATGGGATATCACTACGTCGGAGACAGAAGCTTAATGAGTTTCCTCCAGCACAGTCAAATCCACGATGTATCCACAGAACCCAGCACTCTACTATTCCACAGGACCTTTACAGCTCGTCTGATTCCACTTCGTATAGACCAATGACCCAAAAATTTCGTCTTTCGAGCTTTGGTTTCAGCTTACTTCACAAAATTGGTTAAGTACAATTAAAACCTACGAAAATAGAGTATCATATCGCTTACATACTATTTTACCTCCGAGTGCATGACCACTGCGCCATCCAGGCAGACTCTATGATTGCAGAACATATAGTATTATTTACATCCTGCCCAATTATTCAATATATCATTAGCCATCTACCTCAGCAGAACTTAAAATATGGGGTAATATATTTCTTACAGTCTATTCCATTACCTAGTTTCTCGAAATCTATCTGCTAAACTGTAATATATAGTATATAGGATCACTTACAAACTATTCATCCAGTATATTATCAGCTATCGACCTCTATAGGATCTGTAGATAAGGTTCAATTATGCACTATTCCATCATTCAGCTCTTTTTAACTATACAAGCTGGTAAATATATATTTTATCTTGTGTAATTATAACTAGTATAAAATAAAATAAACTTAACCGGGTCTCGTAAGAGATTAAGAATATGCTATTATACTGATTGAGTCCTAAGGCTTCAAGTACATGCTACATGTGCGACATGGTTGCCTACTAGGCTGTCCGCTGGTGCCTGTAAGGTAACTATGTGGGAGCCTATCTAGTGACTCAATTGAGTCCGTGGCATCAAGTATAGGGCTGTAGTTCTCCTGCATATACCTTTATTTTTTTTTAACCTTAGTTGTCTCTGCATCACTCAATAGTCAATATAGCTAAATTTCACCTTAATTCCTAGCTACAATCTGCGTACCTGTGACCTCATCCCTCGAGATATTAGAATGTAAAGTTTCTCCTTTCCATCTGCCTTCAGCATGATGCGGATGCTTCCTGGAATGAGATGAATACTTCCCAGAATGATGCGAATGATTCCTAGCATAATGCAATCTGCATCTGGAAGGAGAAGTAGTTTCTAGTAAATCCCATCTGCCTTCGGCATGAGGGAGAAAGGGGCGAAGTGTGATCTCATGTGAGTCTGGGGATGAATAGACGGCGTTCGTGACTGACGACTGGATATAGTATGTGTGAGCGATCATGTGAGAGAACAGGTTCGAGAGGTTGTGAGGCAGATGTTGGACAAGGATATCGACTTGAAGGAGCTGCCATTCCGCCCATTGTAATTCCAGCGGCCTATGGTAGACTTTCTCCTGGAGTGTGCGGCGAAAAGTTTGTCCCCCCGGAGGCATCGAAATCACAGAGGCGAAATCTTGTGCTCAGACACGGCGTAGAGGAAACTTCTCCGATGTAACTGTACTAGGATCAAAAAGTAAAGGGTTTGCCAAGGTTCGTGTTTTTGCGCTCTAGAGATCCTTTATGTGTGAATAGAAGAGAACACTCCCCTAGTTAGAGTAGTTAGGAATCACAAAGCGTGATGGTCTGCATACAATAGATATCCTCACATCTATCTGGATGATGCGTTTGCCTTAGGCGACAAGCCGAGCAGCCATAGGACTCCCACGACTGCGACCGAAGTCCACCCTCGCACATTTCGTTCTGTCTTGAAGGACAATGACGTCGTCTGAATTTGGCAAAATGCCTTTCAGCAGCGCCGATCCAAATACACGTAGAAATATAGAAAGATTTGTAGTTTAACATGTTGCTACCAGAGATATCTTATGGAATTCAAATGAGTTTAACGCATTCACAGTAAGAGTCGAAACTGGTGTCAGTCCGGACCTCAATTATTTTATTCTTGGCCACTCATAATGTATGCACTGTCAAATATCGAAGCGAGGCACGTAGGACAGGGGACTAAACGGCTAGCTGATTTACAATCTGTAACTTAACGGAAGGAATCACGGCATACCGGCCGATACTGCGATGTGCAACAAAATCATCCAGGCACAGCACCGTACCATGTGCAGATAAAAATTAATCCGCGTCCTGTTGCTACTGTACAGTATACTGTAGTATTGTAGTGGAAGGCGAATTTAGTTAACTTTTTTTATAGACTGCGGGGTAGGATTATGGCTTGTGTGGCTTTGCAGATACCTGTAACAGGGAGGTACTGGCGGAGGGCAGTATCGGGCGGTTGCCCTCTTATCACTTCTCCTATCCTTCTTCCTCCTTTTCCAACCCGCCAAAGTCAGCGCTTTCGTGTCAGCAACGATCGTAGAGCAGCACGGAGACCTCGACGACCGCAACGCAACATTTGTTACAGAAGTGAAGAATGTACAAATATTCTAGGGGGAAGATAGTAATAGCATATGTCGCCACTGCCTAGACTTTTTGTAGAACGCTTAAACAAAACAAGATCCAAAACAAAATAAAGTACTGCGGAACTAATATTCCATCCTTCCTTTTCACGGCGTAGATTGTGACCCCTACAACTACTTAATGCCCTGTCTTTTTCTTCCCTCCCTTCTGGGTAAAACTCTTTACTGACTCTTCTCCTGTTCCTAGGACTTCATCAATTTCATCAAGGACCTCGTCAGTGCGGACAGTAATTGCAGGCTTGTAGAGAGCAGGCTCAAAGTCACGGGTATGGATGCGGGATACTTTGATGCTACTAGTAGCATAGCCTCGTTTGTATCGGCCTCCTTCCTCCGCTTTGACGCTAGAGGCAATGGTTTGCATAGACAGGAGAGCTATTGCTAGGGTAGTTATCTGTTGTACAGAAAAATGCATGATGGACGTAGGATAGATAAGGTGGGGTAAGGAAATGGTGAGTAATCAGAGGGCAATACTACAGTATTGGTAAGGAGAAGAAGAGCGGATGAGAAGCGCGATGATAATTTGAAGATGATGCTGATCAGAATGTTGTACTAACCTAGGGAATTATAACTCATTATATATCCAAAAAATGTTAACCAAAAGATATAAATAAATACCTACCGTAATGGCTGAGCTCCGTGGAGCAATAGAGGGTTATTGAGTTTCATGTGATATGTCTAGCATAGCCTATTAATAGAGCTTTGCTTTACCTTTAACCTTATTTCAAGGCAGTGCAAATCCGCATAGGCATAGGAATGTAACAGGCTTGACGTAAATCGTGCGCCATGCATAGTGGCTAACGTTTGCCTAGGAATGTGGCTGATTATGGCAATGATAAGCGGCCACTAGACTTAGCGAACCACCTAAGCTTAGCACCGGAGCAGACGCCTAAGTGGCAAGCTGGTCATATAAAGCGATTAGCATAGGAGGAGTGATAGTCTTGGGTCGGCCAGCACTATTCGATAGTGCTTTAGTTGATCTGGAGTACAACCGGGCAAGGTGCACAGCCACAGGTGCCTGGAAATGGACCCCGCTAAAAATAATTTACTAAAAAGTAGCGACACTCAATTCGCCTTCTAGTGTACCCGTAATTGAGTTAGTAGAAAAGGATGTCGTAAAAGGCGTCGTCTATTTAGGATTGCCACCATGTCTTTATGTTCTAAGAAAAGGCGGGACTGCAAGGAGTGCGAAAAGAGTTGTTGCCTACCTATTTCAGCACAAAGGCCAAATTAATGCAGGAACAAACTATACTTTACTTTCGAGGCGCCGCTTCTTCACGTATAAAGTTGTAACCATGTATAACCGGTAGCATCGGTTAATTTATTCAGTGTGAAACGAACCTAGGCTCACCGCTACAACCTCGTAGAAATAGAGCAATCTTCGCACTCTTTATTCAGCACTACTCAGCAGTGATTACGAACGTCCACAGAAGCACTGTGAGTGTTACGTATCTCTTGTACCTTCTTGGTAGGGAAACAGAACTGTCAGAGGTTACAGGGTGAGCTGGTTCATCGGGATGAGTTCAATACTGGTGTGTTGTGTGGAATCGGTTGTATTATCTGGAGTTCTAAAGCTGCATATAACCACACAATATATATAGTGCGCCGCCACTCGCTACGCTACGGATATACAGATCATCCGTTCGGATCCGAATGCGCGAATATCCTTCACAAGAACTATATATTTGGTAAGCTCCAGGCCTTTGGAATATTGCGCATCCAATAGAGCAATAACATGGATCTTACGATTAGTAGATGCCATGGTTATGTAACCAGGCCCTTAGAGTGATCCTTACACAGATCCCCCTCTACTGGTCTGTTCTGCTGAACCCACTGTTTCCACAATTCAGAACCAAATTCAGGCGGGATAGTGCCGTTGATTCTCCATAAGTCTATAGGCGTCTCCTGAACGAAATACTCCCAGTCCATGCCTTTCTCGCGCAGTCTGGGAGTTAAAATAGAATCAACTTTGTCTAGAAACCTCTTCCTGCCGGATTCTTCCTTGAACTGTGCAGCAATATGGTAGATACTAATTGCAGTATAGTTTAGGTGGCTCTCCCCCCCAATATACATAGTGGATGGGTCCATTTCGGAGAACCGAACATTGACAAAAAACGCAGGGATCTGTAATCTCGTGTACATCCTAGTGATTTCCCGAGCTAGGCCCTGTTTCTCCTCAGCGGAGAATGTGTTCGGACTGTGGGCAAAGATCCAGAGCGGCATGACGGGCAAGTTATCCGAGGCTTCGTTTATCTTGAGTAAAGCTGAACTAGAAATAAATGTACTTCAATGTGGACGACATATCTCGTTACTTAATCTTACATATATAGAACTTTGGGAGACTGGGACATATCCATCCCAGGTGCTCGTTTATTAATCACGCCGCTGTTCTTGCGGGGTAAGCTTAGGCAGGTACACTTACGTATTCCACCTCTGCTGGCATCCGCTCCTTTCCAATCAGGGATATCCGAGAATAAACTTCCATTGCAATCGAAAATGTAGTGGATGTTTCATGGCTCTCAACCCTCTTTTTTTTGGCTACTCTTGGAACTGTTGGGCAGAAGGACAACGATTGAAGAGAAATGGCGCTCTGCTCGCACCGGGCTGACAAAAACCAGAATGACATCTCAAAATGTTTCTCTCGGAATTCACTTGGCATTCATGTATTCGTCATAAATAAGAGGGTAAATAGTTGCTCCGTTGGCCGTATCCGCCTGGGTGACGGATCTAGCATCCTACGTCGTGCTTCCTCCTAAGCGAGATCGACGATTATACCTGCTACTGAAATTCAAGCTATTGGGAAGAATATGGGCAATAAGGCCAGAGACGAGATACTCGGCACAAGAATTGATTACTCAACTGCAACATATTTGCGGGGAATACGGGACTACGAGGCTGGAGGCGAAATAGTGGAACCACACCGTGATTTATCTACTATTTCTAGCTGGTACAGTGGATCGTCCCAGAGAATGGCCAGGAAAATTAGAATAGATCTCCATCTACGAGCATCCACAGTTCTTCACATCAAATAATCCTATATTATCTTCTGGCTTCCACAATCCTTATCCGAAGTCCCGACACTCTAATTGAGACTTTAAGGTGAATTGTCTTAGGACGCACGGTAGGCGTTGCTAGAACATCCTCATCATCGCGTGTGCCAATCTGTAGTTAAAGGAGATTCGATATATGCGTCTATTTAAACTCGATATCTCATTCCCGATCCTTGTGCGTTTGAGAAATCTTTCAAAGACCATCTTGATACCTTTCAATATGTACTGACCCTTGTGATATGGAGGGCTTTGAGACGTCTAGGAAATGTGCTATTCACATTTACTAAAGTTTGGCGAGGAATATTTTGTATTAACCGACATCAAGGCCTCAAGCGTATAGAAGGCGATACTTTACTGATATACACACAGAGCCTATACATTAAGTGTTTACTCTATATTACAGACGGTTCCCGCTTTATGTACAGACTAAATTTCTTGCTCCCCGTATCTCTATGTCGGTATACTTGGAACATAGTTTTTAATTGTATAGATACGATGCCGTTGTACCTTCGGGCTTTTACTGTGACGCAGACGGTTAACTCATACTGTTGGAGCACGTATCCAGGCAGCTTTCATCGACTCTCTCGACCACTGTAGAGTCTAGTTAGTGCCGTCTGTCTTTAAATACACACTGAAAGTATGTCTTGATGAAGTAGAGGGATAGGAGACCTGAGAAAAGGTAACTCACATTCTGTAAACCTGAGCCTCATACGCCGTTGATACCACCATCCCAAAAAGCTAACAAACGCCATGAAGCTGATGGCTGTTATGGCACCCCATTTCCAATATTCTAGACGGCCACAGGTCAGCACGGGTTACCTTCTAATAACCAAACCAAAGGGACAACGACGAGGAAACAAATTGTGGCAACCTACTTTTCGCTGACTTGATCGCTAAGGCGGAATTTACTGAGATTATCGACAAGCCACGCTGATCGACGGGCTTGGACCATTCACTCACGGTCACTCTGCATACAGCCGCCGTATACACGCCAATGAGCTGCATCAGGGTTCCACCAATCGCGGCGAAGATAGCGAACAGCAATAGTAGGAGGGCAGCAATGTGCCAGATCAAGAACCATATTATGCCAAATGACCGACCGTGCTGTTCTAGAACTTCAGATTCAGAAGTATGACCTCCACCAGTACTTCCCGAGAATTGATGCCATCCAACTTTTCCCAGTAACTTGCCCAATTTGACTCTTTCCAATAACTTATGCAAATCGAAATTCCGGTCTTCCCTTATTAAGTGTTTCATAGCTGTGGGGTTGTAAAACCCATTCTTGCGTAGCCAGCTTTGGTGGGAGCCGTCATCTTTAGTACTGTCCGGCGGTGAGCTGGCATAGGCCCAGAGCCAGAGGAGGATCTGGGCAAACTGGACACAGGCATAGATAACAAATGTTAGCGATCGACACGATACTCCTATCTCCGGGGTGTTGTATGCCGTCATTAATGCCAGACCGAAAGGGACGCCCAAAAGTATGAAGGTCATAATTATCCGCAGGATCCAGTCCTCTATAGTCAACGTCGTATCGTCTTGCAACTGTTCAATAAATCCTTTACCGGCAGTGGCCCCTTGAAATTGTACATTCGATGACTCATGATAGGTTTCAATCAACTTATTGATCCAAGCACGCTTGTTAGGGCCGCGCTTCCATTGCCAAGCTACCCTGTAACAGCTAGGATAGGTGAGTTCGAAATATAATCCTAAAGACGTTGGCTCGTCGTCCTTTTCTAAGTTCCGTGCTTTGCTGAGGACGCCTTCTAGGATGTTAGGGTTGTTACCGGCGAGAAACAGGCCTGAGACGATAGCAATATGAGGAATAAAGGTAGCTTTAAAGCTTTTATATTAACTTCTTGTAGTAGACCTTAAGATTATAAGGCTTAAGTAAGAAGCTATAAAGCTCTATAATCTACTTAGAATAAAATATATATATATATCAAGTATATACTAGAGAAAGAGAGATAGGAGTATAAGAACTACTACTAATAGCTTATAAATATTAAGAAGAACCTAATAGATCTACTTAATAATACCTATAAAAGGGACTATTTTACTTATGTTGACTAGTGTCAGGGCTTCAAGCACATATATCCCGATGTCTCAGGGTTAGTGGCAACATACGCAATGGCATACGACTATATAGTCGTAAAGGCCTACGCATGTTGCCACCTATGCAGGTATATAATAAGTGTTGTGTTCTGTAGTCTAGTCCCCTCAGCTGTCTCTGCATCACTCAATAGTCAATATAACTGAGTTTCACCTTGATATCAGACTACAACCTGTGCACCTATATTGCCTCTGTTCAAGAACTTATATTTATAATATAATAATAGAGATATAGTGCAGCTAAACTATAGTTAAGGAGCTAAGCAATAAGCCTATAGTCTAACACTGACTTAAGGAATGGAACCGACTGTAGAAGGTCCTTTGTGATTTTTCTAGAGATTTAAGCCTATAAGAGATAGTATTACAGAAGGTTAATGTAACTAACCTCCTAGTCGCCCTCGCTTGTCGACAAGAGCTGCAGACCTGTAAGCTAAGCCTAGCCTGCTAGGATCCTATTAAGAAGGAATCTTCCTCTCCTACTCTAAGTCCCAAGCCCTTCCCTAAGCTAGACGAGTTCCCCCTTGCCTTTGTATATTCTATATTAGAAACGAACGGTATTTATATAACAAACGGACTCGCGCCTTTAAACACGTCTCTTATATGTTAGACTATGTTGAGAATGTTTATTTAAAGCACCCAGACTAGCTGACTCCTGTGAGCATCTTGTATGCAAGGCTCAAGAGTTGGTCCTTGGTGTCGAGATTTTTAAGAACCACGTGGCAACAGTTCACAAGATCAACCTCCGGCTATAGAAGTTCACTTTCTCATTAGTTTTGCACTAGGGTTAGTTCCTTATTTGGGCGTGTACCGTTAGGAGCAGACATCTTCATGCAGTGTTACAAATAATAAACGAGTCTCCGTCAGTAGAAATTATTGCCGCAAAAATGTATTGTGCGAAGAAACATAACTCTTATTCTGATCTACCGGGAAACCTTTTGCACAGCACCCATTGTGAGTAGCAGCTTAACCATTACCTCCTGGCCATTCTCTGCCGCCCACGATAGAGGCGTCCATCCCATCTTTATTCTGAGAAGGGATGTCAACATCATCTTTGTGAGCAGTAGCTTGAGCACCGTCTCTATATGTTCTATAGTTCCTACGAGATTATACGCTCCTAGCTGGCGGACAATAGAGGATAAATAGCTCTAGCGTTGGCGAAGAAGCACACTTATGCAGATATAGTGCATATTTTAAGAGATTACCTAGGATCGAAGAAGATTCCAGCACCTGAAAAATGACAAGCCAGACGCTTGGAGTCAAAGTGTCGGGGTAATCTTACACGAATAGTACATGAATACAGTAATATATCCTTCCTCGTCAGGCTCACATTGCACATAACCCCAGGTGGACTTGAAAATGATCCTCTCTACTCGTGCTCGTAGGATTCCGCCCATATACCACATTCCTTCGTATATCTTGGCAAACGATCCTAGACTAGAGAAAAAGCTGAGGATGGAGCCAGGACTTACATAATATGATATACATGGATCTTATAGTCCTTCAAGGCCTTGCACATGTTGCTAAGATAGATTTATACTATAAGGTAAGACCACTACAAATCTTACAGTAAGCTTAAGCATGAAGAGTACAGATGTAGAGACTTAACGCGTAGTATAATAGTCAGTAGAGCAAGCAACCAGCCCTTAATTCCCTCCTGCCAGTATACCTGATTCCACCTCCCAATCTCCTTCAGGTGTGGATCCTCACTCTAGGATCCAATAGGCACCTTGTAGGAAAGCTCGACAACATCCTTGAATCTAGTGGCATCGAGATAATCCTTAATCTACTCGTAGATTCGAAAATCCTTCCATATCGCGTCTCTAGCTTAGAGGGTAATCTTGCCCCACCAATCAAGTATACTGTGTTCTATAATAGAGCCATCATCTAAGGTCGGAGCCACGGACACCTCGATCTATTGATACCAACTACTAGGCACAAGATAGCTATAACACTATTAGTAAATGATAGCGATAGTTAGACAGAAAGGAAGAATATAACTTACGTAAGAATGTGCCAGTAAAATCCCGGCTAGTCCGAAATGCAACTAGCTATAGCGCAGATATAGATGAAGTTAAAGCTATCCTTTTTATAGCCCTAGTCTAGATTACATGCATCCTTAATCTTGAAGCGTCTACTCGTCTTTCCTTCTTCAGCGCCCTTTTCCAACTCTCTGTCACCCGCTCCTGGGTTCTTGCTCTGCATAATTCATGCGCTACTCGATCTCTTGCACCTAGAGTCCGTAGACACTCATTGGCGCCTCTGCGTCGCCGTAGTTGGGCTTGGACATGTAATGCTTTAGCAACCAGACCAATCACCGCTGTAGCCGCGATGCTACTACATGTCCGTATGAGGCAGACCTGTTAGTGATGATCGTGCGATCCCCGTTGGAAAACATTTGTTAGCATCACAGGAAGTTGAAGGCCAGACCACTGAGCTGGACCATATCTTCGTTTTCGGCTCAGTTCCCACATACCTCTGCGTTTACTATCACCACTCTGATCACTCGAGACTTCCTCGTTTCAGTACTCGAGCCCTTATCTCCCGTTTCACACCCTTTTGGTTGATGCGCACGTCATGCTCATACTATTACAGACCTCCTTCGCAAAGCGCCTCGGAGATTGCGACGGCCAAGGTTTACGATGCCAATACACCCGGTATATGCGGGACGAGACCAACAGAAAATATGCCTGATGGCCATGGGAATGGATTCTACCTTGCCGCGCCGCTAGCTGTCTCATGGGCTGCGACGTGCTAGTGGGATCCGTCTACCGTCGCACGCCTCCGTCGCTAGCAACTCATCTATAAACACAGAGGCCAAGTACTTGACATGGCAGTGGGGGATTAGTGGGCTGTGGCAAGAAGGATTTTGCCTTGCTGCGGCCGCCAGCTGTTTCATGAATTGTGATGTGCCGGTGTCTCAACTGACGGAAAGGATTCTGCCTGGCTGCAGCCACGAGCTGCTTCACGGATTGCCATGTACCATGCTTCAGCTAATGGGAAGGATTCTACTTTGTTGAGGCGCCAGCTACTTCATGGATTGTGGATTACGGTGTGCCAGTGAATCTGCTTGTGATTCCGCCGGCATGGTTGTGACAGCAATAACAAAAGTCAGGACGGCGACGATAGTGAAGGGGCACGACCTGCGAATCGGCCAAAGCGGTTTCCCAATTACAGTGATCCTTCTTCAAAGAGTGGCTACGAGGGTCGACTTCAATTGCCTCGTAGAGAACCTAGCACTAATACAGCTGCCTCTGCCTCTGCATTGCCCAAATCCATCAATCTCGGAGCCCTCAACTTGTTAATCTAGTACAGATGCAGATCAGGAATTGAATAATGTGATGCCTCGTCACTTAGTCAATGAGAATTAGCGTAGGAGTGGAATGTAAAAAGTTATATTTAAAGTTAAAGAGAGAAAAGAGAAAGTTTACAATCTGAGTTTAGAGGCGTTTTTTTATACCTAGGGCGTGGTCGGCAGTTAGAGTAGGACGGCGGCCGTCTGGACATTCCAACGTCGGTGCGACGTGCAACAAACCAGATTAGCCGGAGTTTTCCCACTTGAGGGGACTTGACTCCGCACTTTTCTGTTTCCATAGCTGGCATTACCGTAGCCAGAGCACGGGGTTGAATCACGTGACCGCGGTGATTTGCGTTGCATGTCGGAACGGCTCGTGACCGAAGAGAGAAAAAGAAAAAGAGAGAAAAAAAAAGGAGGGAAAAAAAAGGAAAAAAAGAAAAAAAAAGGTACTATATGCCGACACCTGTGTGATTCGCTAGTATCTGTTAGCAATGAACTTCGAACGGAATCTTTTTACTGACAAGACACGCTCCCGAGGGAAACGCCTGTTTGGCTGAAAAGCATAGCAGGGCGTCTAACAATTCGTTAGGGTAATATTTATAGAGAGAGTCGGCCCTCGCTTACCGCGTTAACCACTCTTTTACATGTTAGTCACATTGGTTTCGAGTGTATTGGAGTCAATTTGCTTACCCGCCAAGGTGCCAGTTTTTTTTGGAAAGAAATCGCTTATTTTAATACATAACCCAAATCTCGGAATTAGTACCAATCGGAACGCCGTATCAAGATAAGAACCCACCTACGCGCCCCACTTCAACATTCCAAACCTTCTTTCAGGAAAGGTCAACTTCTCCTTCCCTCCGTCCTCGTTCGTCCCTGATCAAAGTGCCTTATGTTGTACGAAATGGTCATAAGACTTTAGCCCGCCCAACTCCCTCGTACCATCTTAGGTTGGCCTCCGCAGCCTCGAGGCTTGTGTTTCTGTGCGTTTCTCGGAGACAGAATCAACCATCATGGGCCATCCGTAGTGGAAAAACCTGCCGGCAGATCCCACGAAACACCAGGTTTATATCCTTAGGATCCTAGAAACCTGTTCTAGTACCAGGGTTAAGTCGGTGATTCGCACACATACTCGCCAGCGAAACATAGAGTTTCGCTCCAACAATTATCGCCAAGACGCGCCGATAGATTCCGTACCAGCCAAGTTAGGAGCGGCAGTCCAACAACGAGGTGAAGAGGCCGATGCCTGCGCCTTCTGCCGGACTTTGGGAGGCCCATTCGCAACTTGCGTCCGAATACCCGGTCTGCAGTCTGGCAAATGCGGAAACTGTATTTTTGCTAGAGAAGTCTGTAGTCATGGGGGAGGTATGAGCCGTCTGCCAGCCATTTCTTTCCACCAGAACAAGAATAGCTGCTAATATTCGGATCTTGGGGACAGCGGACCAACATCCAAGAGGACAGCTGTCCGACTGGCATAACACGTCTCCATACTCAGCCCGCCCAATCGCCGCGCCTCTCAACCATGTCGCTCTCTCTACCACTGACAATAATACATCAACTGCTCACCAGATTACTTCTACCGATACCGATACTGTATCTAGGAGTCAGACGGCCCTATCTATAGGTATTAACGCTATGTCCATCCCTGCCGAAATCACGTCTACTACTGCTGACATCACACCTATGGACGTCAACATTCCAGATCGGTTAAACTCGGACAGCCGGTATGTTGTCCTGGGGAACCTTATCCTTCCCCGACCACCCGAAGCACGTAGAGCGTTGGCAGAGAAATGGGAGCTTGAGTTGTGTAAGCTAGATACAAGAAATATGGAGGGTGGGTGGCCAATTCTGACATCTGCTTGCTCTGCTAATGGCCTCCAGATCTCTATCCTTTGCCAATAACGGATCTAGTCTCTTCTTTCGAAAGATTTCGGGCAGAAGAGCCCTACGCCTGGGGCGAAGATGCAGGCCAAGACGGCAAATACCTTGTCAAACCATCAGGCTCTTTGCAATCTCCTTTGGCCCATCGTCTGAACCAACCGTCTTGGACAACAGCAAGTCCAGAAAATGGCGAGACAGCGGATCAAACTAACGGCTGTATCGCTATGGTCATGGGGAACGCATACACCTCCGATACGCTTGTTTATGACCATATCCACAGAAGAGATACTGGATCTAATGGAATCCAAGAGTATCCTGCCCAAGTACTGCGTCAGCATGAACGATTTACACGGGATATTGCCGAGTCATCCTGGGCAAAAGTCGAGATCATTTATGGTGTCAAAGCCCAGACACGTTTTCTACAGACGCATGAAGTCGATGTGGTAATCTTGTGGGGAGAATATAAGGGTCTTAAGCTTGTACTCGTTCACGAAACTAATTACCGCAATCAAGACGAACGATACAAAATCCGTAGGATTGTGTTAATGGCAAGCCATCCACAACATATATTTTATCATAGCTGCAGCAGTTATATCACTAAACAACAAGAGATGATCATACGAGCCGCGGCACTCATGGTTAATAACGCAGTACCGTTTGTAGAAAACTATTTCCTCGAGAAGAAGTGGCACAGTCATATACTAAGTGTTGCTCAGCAAATGGAGCTCAGGGCTTTCGGGCAGATACTTGCAAAAAAGAAGCAAATTCCCGATGCAACCATATTTGACGAATGCTGCGGCCTGGCGCAAGAAGCCGAGGCAGGAGCCTGGTCTATCTACCTTTTTGCTAAGCCTCACAGTAATTTGGTCCTCCGACAATTAATAGAACCGGCTTGTAGAGCATTGCTTGATCTAGACAAAAATTCCTCCTCGGCAGGCTGGGAGGTTCCCACGGATATGCCGTTGGCACTTTTCGAGTGGTTCCAGGGACAATTCCACATACTCTTTCAGCGGCCGATTGACTCGTTCAGCGATGTTATCAGGGCTTTACAAGATATATTAGCGGTTCCAATTCCTTCTACAGAGCCCGAGCCCCTCAGATGGATTTTGCACTGCATCTTAATCCGCCAACAGAGTGTACTTAAAAACGTCCAATCATTATCACACCAGGACCTATGGCACAGCACTTTTGATGACCGCACATTTGCGCTGAGGTGTATAAGGTGCAAGAAGATTGTTAATAACCCTGATTTAAGCCCTCGATGGTCAATATATCGACCAGGGGTGTATGTTACACCTTGGCGGTATTGCACTTCAGAGGGCTGCAAAAGAGGAAATGCAACGATACCTGTTGATAACAGTGTGTCTTTTACAAGCACCTCGATCGAAGCGATATTCCAGTCCCCTATCTTTCCACCACGACAATTATTCGCTTACAACGCTTATTTACAGTCTCGGGGAGAAGTAGACAACCACCTCGCGACTCCAGTTATTTGCTGGTGCTTCAGATGCAGGGAGTTGACGCGCTTGAAAGACAACGAGAACAAATATATAGACTTAGCACCGAGGTGGACACTGGGCTCTGGCCTCTATGTTGAGCATCGGGGCACTTGCCATCGCTGCCGAGAACTCCGTGGTAGCAGAGCAACTCGTCTCATACCTATTAAAAACACCCCATCTCTCCAGGAGAAGAATCTTAAAGCTTTCCACGAGCGATACGGCGAATTGTCTCGCTCATTCCAGCTACTACTACTCAAGGAGTATCTCCCAAGCTCGAGCGCTCCTAGGAATTAGGTGAGTGGTAGGGGAAAGAGGAGATGCCTCGCAGCTGCTTCGCCACTACTGAATCGTTTGCTAATAGAGCCAATGTGTGAGGGCAGGGCCCCGGGAAGGGATTGGTAGGGAATTATGTGTGGGAGCGGGTGGCTGGTGACAAGATAGCTCCAGGCCGTCGTACTGTAATTGCAATTGTAGAAAGACTCAAAGACTATCTCTTGCCCCCTCAACACTGGGCCTCCCCCTCTGCCTTATACTTCTGAGCGCCACTCCCGGACCCCTAGGTGCGCTACTGGCGAAACCATGTCGTCGCACCTTCGCCTCGTACGTAGTTGCCGATATACTACGCAGTGCTATAGTTGTACAGACGGATCTAAGAGACAGAAGATGTTGGTGTAAAGTTTTAGAGAAGAAAATGGTTGCCTAACCAAAGTGCTTTATCATTACGGACTGAGTCCCGTAAGTCTTTAATAATAAAGACTTTAACCTGTATAGAAATGTATTGTCATTGCTTGCTCCAGCGGTCTCAGGCTTGTGAAGGAGTCTTTGTTTCAGTTAAATAATTGATCGGAACTTAGAAGGCTAGAGCAGAATTTGCGCATATTGTGATTCATTACTAGTGTTAGGCCTTTCCCTCCCTATGTTCACATTGAGTGTTAGCAATGCTATGGCTCAATCATCAGTTGATCCTGCAAACGCTTTTGCGATTTGGGTCATGTTCTTATTATGCGCAAGCAAGATCCCTAGGAGGACCCGAGATTTCATCGGGTTTAGATATCCACTTGCGACTGTGCTGAATTAGCTTCAAGGTCAAACGTTAAAGGAATTAGATGAGAAAGGCTCTCAAGAAGACCTACTGTGAAGTGCAGAGTCTGTCGAGATATCACTGGTTGGCACTTCCCCGCTCATTGCACGAGTGCTTTGAACAATCGGAATGCCGTAGTTGTTAATAACGTCCTCGATAGCATAGTTGAACGAGGTGCTGACTCCGCCCGCACCAGCTCCTGCGATCTACGAAGATTCAGTTCCATTCAAGCAATTCAATCCAAACACTCACCACTATTCCCTTTGCACCACTCAAAACAGCATTGTACAGAGTATCATTATGCATATCCTCATACGCAAACAAAATATCCACTCTTGGGATGCTCGTCACATTGGCAATTGAATACGCCTTCTTCCCAGTCGGCTTTACAGGCGGATAAAAAAAATATGGCGTGTCTGAAATCAGTTCTCCCAGATTCCCCATCTCGATAGCTTTGAATGTGTCGAGGGTATTCGCATTCGTTTTTGTGACATAATACGCAGAGACGATGCGATCGTTCATTACAACCATCGCACCACGATCCTTGGCCAGCGGACTAGCTGCCACAGTGACCGCTTCGAGTAAATTATATGGTCCATCTGCCGAGATTGCGGTCGAGGGTCGCATTGCACCGACAATGATGACGGGTTTCCCGCAATTCACTGTTGCGTCGAGGAAGAAGGCCGTTTCTTCAAGGACATCAGTGCCGTGCGTGACGACTGCACCAGCCATGGTGGGATCACCGCACACGAACTCGTTGATCTGCTTGGCCATTTTGAGAAGAAGGGTTGACGTGACATCCTCGCTTCCGACATTGGATATCTGAACACCTGCCACGTTGGAGATGTTTAGGATCGCGGGGACGGCATCGATGAGCGTCAGAATTCCGACAGCACCAGATGTATACCCTGTCGTAGCGGTTGTGCTGCTACTGCTCCCCGCAATCGTACCACCTAGTGAGATCCGTCAGTTGAGCAAAGTCAGGGCAACGGAATTACTCACCGGTTGCAAAAATGGTCACGTTGGGAAGAGTGGCATTCATCTGGGTAAAATTTAGCCCATTGGAATTGGTGAAGACAAAGGGGTTGGTATCGTTAGTTGTCCGCGGGTAAACAATTGGGGAAGCGGACCCCACAGCTATGAGGAGGTAAAGGAGATTGATATATGCAAACATATTGGGGTAGTAAGAAAATGAATGCTAATCAAGGAGATGCTCTCAAATTGGATTGCGCAGGCTTCAGCTCTCGACAATGAAAGAAAGAGAAAAGAGACCCATTTATATAGTTTGCATTTTCCTTGGTAAACCCGGCATCGGATTAACAGGACAGGGACTACGTTCAAATTAACGGGTCCTTATCAGCGAGTTGAAGGGATGTTGTTTCCCTATGTAATAGTTATCCCACTTTTCAGATATGAAGCGGGTCACCACTGTCGTCGAATCGCCTCATCCACCATCCCTCTCCTCCTCGGATCACCATCAGGAAAATTAAAGCAGTAACATGTTAGTTTATTCGAGAATTGTCGTCCCAGACTGTAAATTCGTTGGCTGCATCAAATTGGATAATTTCACTCTACGGCTCTAACACAATGCTACAGGATTTGCTTAAGAACTCGGACTTCGATAAGGACAAGTTCCTCCTTAAATCCAGCTATAGGGACCGCCGACTAGATTTTCTAGACTCATGATCCTCTTTTTCAAGGAGTAAGATTAGTTAGCTATTAGCTTCGAAACCTTAGGTTATTGCGACTTGTTATATAGCTGTAGTCTATTTCCAATACATATTTCTAAGACTAGGACGTTGTATTTGACCTCATGGAAGATGTGTATACTACTATGTCTAAGGATGTTGTCTAGATCTATTACCTGGTCGAGGGACTGAAGTATAAGGGACAGGACCTTGAGTATATTACTCTATTAGGTGATAACCAAGTTGCACTCTCAATAGCTAGAATCCTAGCTTTCACCGCGGAAGCATGCATATAGCTGTGGCCTACTAGGGTTATGAGTTTAATCATCTTGTCTCGTGACCTAGTCGCTATAAACTCTGTTATACTATTTGTCCGGGTGTGGCGGTTCTTTAATTCGGCTAAGGTTGCAAAATACAAGAGTAAGATCTCTGAGAGTACACTGTATTCCCATTCCCTCCTCTTCCTTTCGTTCTTCATTATACATCATCTACCGCGAAATTTGATTCTTCTAGCTAGTATAGTGCATTCCTTATGCTCATACGACAGGATCAGCTTGGGCTGTCCGTTCGTTACAGTAGTACAAAAGTAAGGTCATTCTAAAAATAGTTTCCTACCTGTACACACATTTATGCCTTAATGTCTCAGGCCCACATTGCTGGTTACAGTGGATCGCGCACCGAACAACCGCGCCTACCAAACTCAACATTACACAACCTCCCGTCACCACCGTCGACATCATGCCCAAGATGGTGTGCAGGATTACCTGGCGAAAGGGAGAGCCCCTAGGCCTAGCTATGTACCCAAGCCTGACATTCCTCGACCTTCCGCGCGAAATCCGCAACTAGATCTACTACGAAGCTCTCGTTGCGTCCAGACCTATTACAGTTTCTTCCAATTCCATACATATCGAGTACTCTGGAAAAACTACCGAGTATAATATGGAGGGTAAAGTGACAACTATACATCAAACATATACTGTAGTAAGCAGGGATGCAGTTCTGGATAAAGTAGCTTTCGGTCTTCTTCAGTGCCACCCATTAGTCTCTTCAGAGTCTGCTGTTACCTTCTATCTTCTATCAGTCGAACACCTTTTACTTCGGTGGAGACGAGGTTTGGAGTCCGCTCTACAGATTTTTAAAGGATATTGGATCCAACCGGGTTCTTCTACGGAATGTCTCTATAGAAATGGCCGAGCTATAGAAAGGGCTCCACCAAGATCAATATGGAACGCGGATATTTACGCATCATGGCTCCCCGGCATTATTTAGTCCTGTTCACTCCTCCGCTCATCATCCAGTCTCAGGGGTATCTTCGCTACTTATACCCGTTCCTCCTCCCAGCAATACTCCACAGCCTCCACCTGACCACTACAGAACTGCACGTCCTATATTTGGACAAAACTGGGGTGCTTATCGGCTTCCATATTTCGATCCTGCTATACAAGCTTGCTTTCGTCTTCTTGGTTCTAGCGAATCCAGTCAACTTTGCGTCTAATTCCCACACCCAGCGTCCCGGGTATGGATGACAGGGGATTGGCGCCATCTCTGGAACTGGTAAACTTTATAGAGGCACTACGACAAGAGTTTGCAGAGAAGGTAACAGTGCTCTAGAACTGTCGGGTATGTGGACCTAGAGATTTCCTAGCTAAGGCTCCTCTCAATCTCTTGTGGCTAGCCACCTTAGTCGCCAACCAGTCCAATCCGCTCCTCCATTGCCCTGCCCGCTTTCAAGCCTTTCTTAAGTACTACGTATGCACGCGGGACCTCGGTCGCTTTGTCCTCTTTGTAAATACCAATCACGGCCACATCGTCAACTTCGTCGTGGGTAGCTAAGACCCCCTCGAGTGCGGCTGGTGGTACTTGAAACACTTTGTATTTGATTAACTCTTTCATGCGATCCGTTATATAGAAGTTACCATTCGCGTCCTGGTAGCCCACGTCTCCGGTCTTGAAATACCCATCCTTTTTTGGCATTCCGAGAGCCCTCAGCATTGTTCAGATAATTGAGGAAGATACTTGGACCCTTGATCCATAACTCACCGGTCTGGCCGGTGGGAACCTCCTGTCCGTCATTGGACATCAATGTCTCGGCTATGGCCACGCTTGTACTGTACAGATGTACGTGGCTAATATGGTTGATGGTCTGTGGTGAAAACACTCAGAAAACGCTTCGGGTAACGGAGAAGACGAAAGCAACAAAGGCGATAGAGCTACGGCTAGGAAATGCTCTTGTTGATGCATGAAATGGGGATGAAGGCGTTATCTTTGCTATGATTGATTACACCTGCGATCGCACTATTACCATAGGATGCGTTTTGATGGTTTTGAGGTGAGCGAGGCGGTATTCATTATCAACTTAGACCTTGGCAGGGGCACGCGCATGAATGTCCTTAGATGGCCATCTAGCTCGGCTATATTAAATACGGTTTGAATGACTTCTATAAGAAGGAAGGATGATATGGATATGTCTCAGGAAAATAGAATCTGCAAGGAGAGGGCAAGAA
Source organism: Oidiodendron maius Zn (assembly GCA_000827325.1). NCBI lineage: Eukaryota > Fungi > Ascomycota > Leotiomycetes > Myxotrichaceae > Oidiodendron > Oidiodendron maius. The sequence goes on along the minus strand of KN832880.1, from coordinate 958,548 downwards.
TTGGAGCATATAAATGTCACCAGGCATGAGCGGCGAGAACTTTTGCTTGGATAACTTGTAATTACCCCGAACCGAAGACCATTTTGTAAAGGCAAGGAAGGCCCGAAAGTGCGGAGCAAGAAAACTGCCAGGTTAGTCTCATGTCTCCTGGAGCTCGCCGCTCCAGAAGAACTATACCCAGCGGGCCGCATCTGGCAAAAGCTTTGAATAGAGAAGGTAGGGATGTCCGGGTTGTTGGGCATTTGAAATATAATCTCCCATCATCTCCGTCTGACTACAGTGTGGCACACCATAAACATCCTCCTCGCCAATCCAGGTGTTTGCTCATAGCTGTAGAGTCACTATCGAACTTCTTTCCTATATCTGATGAGGCTCGGGTGGTTACCGGCGGGGAGAGTCATGCATTTGCTTGGGCGAGGACACCGGATAAATCGAGCACTATCGTCGACATCACCATCGGGACGGCTTCTCCAAGATGTCTACCAACCAGGTTAGATACAAGTCCTAGGATAAGGACAGAAGAAGTAACTTACGTTTCGAAGGCTATGGCCAGCCCAGAGTCTTAAAGGGAAATAGAAGATGCCAAAAAGGATTGATATAGGTAAGAATATGATATCACAAGGTTCTCGAATGAAGAGGCCGGCCAGCTTGACGACTTTAGTACCGAGTATGAAAACCAACTGGGTAATTATAGCATATCGTTGATGAGGCAGTGTCCAGTCTTGTGTTGCTTCTATCGATAGTGGGAACATTAGCATTTCATGATGTGGACCTGAAATGAAGGTCTCAATCAACATAATGTATGCCGACCATGGATGTTGGCTATTGGCTTAATATTAATAAGTGCCAATTAAATAAGTGAGGGTAAGTTTACAAGAACTTACTACCAGATATGCCGCTCTGTAAAAATACTAGAATGATTACTTCTCCAATTACTGCGCGACCATCGAAGACACTGATGAAGGAAGAGGGCGCTATTTTCGAAAGTAGTTTCGATTTCGCATTCTTTGTTATATTGGATCCAAGTTTTCCAGTTATTTGCCACTAGCCACCTTGTAATAAAGTTGGCATCATCAGTGTTAAGTTGGAAGATCCCCCAGCGTTCAGTCTTAAAGCTATGAAGGAATAATGGACTCTGAAGGATCTCAGATCGAATAGCACACGTGCGTCCCGAAATACATGAGGTATAACCATCTATACTAACTGTAGCGGAGGCCTCAAAGTTATACCGCTGGAGATATGCAGCTCCCAACCAATTGTAGATACGTGCCATTATAGGGTGTCCAGACCGGATTCGCTTGGCGCGTTGATAGGGCCCTACAGCACCGATTCCCTTATCATTAAAGGGGGCAAGTAACCAAGGGATAATAGTTCGTGGCCATGTGACATCGTCATCGACCATAATTGTAATTTCTGTTTTGACGAGTGGGATGACCTCCAAGAGTTGAATTCGCTTGTTCGCAATTGGAGCTTGGAAGACTGTTATATTCGAAACCCCAAAAGTCTTAGCAAACTTAGCAAGCAAATGATATTTATTAGCTGGAGTAACGAGTAAGATCTCATAAGGGTGGCAGGAAAGAATGCTCGTTAAAGAATCTCTAAGCATAAGGAAGTCATTATGAATTGTTGGTATTATAACCGTAACATCGCCTGATGTGAAGGATGGCTTTTGTGGAATAGGTATCGGCTTGTACATCCAGTGGGCTATGCTGTTGACAATCACGGGAGCGTAGCGGATATACCTATACAACCCCAAACGCATATTAGCTTTGGCCCGCCTAAAGACCTACCTTTAAAGGCAAAGGAAAAGAGAAAACGGCATTTAACTTCTATATCTTTAAAACAAGGATTTTCATACCATATGATAAACCACGCTACCTTGCAACCGAGCGTTCGGAAATTAATACCTGATACAAAGTTGGACTTGGGAACAATCCATTTTAGTTTATCGAGTATAGTTGCGGTAGCTTTGGTTATAACGACCTTGAAGGGATGGGATTTAGCTATATAAAGCTGAGTATAATTGCGCTGCAGGTTACTGTTTAAGCCGGATGAGTTACTGATTGATCTCCGATCTAAGTCGAAGTCGCCTCTAAGTCTGCTTGCTTTGCATGTAGGCAAGGATTGGACGTAATTATTATGCTAAAGCAAAACAACTCCAATTAATAATGCAGACCGAGGCATTGTATATGCTTGTATATATAGATAAAGTTGGAAACATACTTGGTGCGATCGACAGGTCTCCTCTAGAGCTAATATATTAGAAGAATTGGTTTGCTGATACTGGAAATAGAAGTATACTGCTGCAGTTACAACAGCTATGACTGTCATGATGCTATTGAAGCATTCTTTTATCGTCATATACTTCCTTCTTTTAGACCTAGCCTGAGTTGTTAACCCTGCAGTTATAGTTCTGGCTATAGCTGGTCTGACGCCGAGTTCCATCTGTTCCTGCGACTCTACTGCCTCTCGCCTAGGATCATGGCAAGCAGAGACACTAGTATTGTGACTCTCTGTCTCCAGGTTACCATCTTCAAGCCAATCCAATCCTATATTGTTATCATGGTCTTTGTTGTCTTGGTCTTCGTGCTGACTACTAGTATTTCTGATAGTGGAAGATGACCCAAGCTCTGCCAACGAGATTGAATCAACTGAAAAAGACATGTTCTGGCTGGAGCATGTATATACGATAAAGATACCTAGAATGCCAATATAACTATGTGAAACAGTTAGTTGTGGAGATCGAACTTGCTGGCTGTCGTGCCCATACCAAGCAACCCACCCTTTAGAGATGTGTTGGGTCTTTCGAGTGATAGCCCTTAGTGCGGTCACAGGATTAAACTTGGATAGTGAGGCGTCAGCGACGGTACGTTGCACGATCCGGGCCACTTACTTTCGCTTTTTAATGTTCCCCTCTTCTTCAGGGCTTTGTGCAAGGCTGATTAGCCCCGGCAGGGCGGTGTGATAATATACGAGAACAAAGGATGGTGGCTTGCACCAACTACCTTCTCTTGGAGAAAGGATAGGTGGAGTTCCAGGCAGCAGCGGTGGCAAGGGAAAGCGAAGCTTGCTATTCGCACCAGTTCTTCAGGCTTACGACGTGTCATTTAGCTCTTATCAGCCTCGTTCTAGCTTAACTGCCCCTGTGCTTCTTCTGGATGCCTTCCGCATACCACGCGAAAATTCGGACGTCCGTAATCCGGCAAGCTATGTTTAATCTAATACAAGAACCGTCGTGCATCAATCCTCATAGCGCGGCCCTGTCCAATTGTTTGGCAAGCTCTCTAGGCACTTTACTTGAATGAAGCTGAGGCATACCTAGTCTAAAGGCACCCAAGGAAAATGTAGACTGGCTAGAGCGCTTTATTGCGTGCGTTGCACGATCAGATACCTGCCTATACAGCGACTTTATAGATATTATAAGGCCACACGGGCTTGGGCGCACGACCCCTGACCTGCAACCCAGGCACTCAGAAGGGTTAACCCGCAGTCACGGTTACCAGTAGGCAGGCCCACGGCCGTCATCCGAGGGGTCGGCGACACAAAAGTGGTCGCCCCAGGCCGGTTCCTTTTAGATGCGTATCTACCGTCCTAGGCCAACCTTATTCTACGTAGTATATCGCATCTAGGCGTTATTTCCATTTATGGTGTTGATGAGTCGAACCTCCCCACTGGGCTTCCAGGGCGCTGATATGCCTTGCGGGCGGCCGCGAGAGAGTAAGCTTAAATGGAAGACAGCAGTAGTTCTCTCATAACAATCGCTCTAAGAGTCATTTATATTACGACAACATCTCCAGTCTAGTCCAGTCTTGAAGAGAATCTGCCATTGCTAGTGAAATGAATCTAAGAGTGTAATACCATCTCCGCTACGCGCTCGCTCGTATTCCACAATTCCTCTGCAAGTCGGGGGCTCTGGGCATCCGTACTCGGAGATGTGATCTTACCAAACGGCATCAGGTACGATCCCCCATACATAGTCTTGTTCTCTAGAACCTCTTGGCTAGTCGCCGCGAATAGTGCTTGGTGTTGTTAGATTTAGTAGTCGGCGCGCCAGGAGAGATCTTCAATAGGATTTTCACATCTGATTGGCCAGCATTTTATCAACAGGTCCTCACGTGAGCCTCCTGCTATCCTTGATTTGATGGTACCATCAGCTAATATGACTATAGCCATCTTGCTCCCGGTGGTTGGTATGAACAGATTGAAATATCCGTGGCTCCTGCTTCAGATGATGGCTCTGTCACAGCAGACGGTATATTTAGCCAGTAGGGCAAGAATTACCTCAAAGCTGGAGACAGGTGTGGGAAGGATTTCCGAATCAGCGAGCGGGTCAAAAGCTGTCTCACGGTTGCCGGTTTCGAAGATATCGTCGAGCTTACTTACAAGTTACCCATTGGAACCTGGAGCGAGTATCCACGTATAAAAGAGATTGGGAGGTGGAATCTTTTACAATGGCAGGAGGGTATTTAAGGCTGGTCACTAGCTCTGTTGACTAGAGTGCTATACGTAAGGTCCCATACCACATCCCTTGAAGAATCTTGAAGCTTACCGCGGTTTGTAGTGGTCTTACACAGACGTACAAGCGTACCTCGAGAAGATGCGTGAAGGCTTGACTGACCGCACAATCCACGCCTACCATATCTTGTAGGTTTTGTCTTATGCCCTCGCTTTCCAACTACACGTACTATTCGGTGGCTGACTAGATGTACGAAGAAATGTCGTATATGGACGGAAGCCCATGCGCTGAGGCTAACGACGGCAGAGAGTCCTTCAAGACAACGGGTCCGATGAGTCAAAGCCAATGCAGAGAGAGGCGGCCAGACAGTTTGCTATTGTGGCAATTCGTAAGCACTATTACTCAAGAGCCACTCAGTTACATCACCCACTATATGCCGCCTTTATCATCCAAGCCTCTCAACTCTGCGGCGGATGATCATGGCATACCTCAATGGACTTCGCAATTTGCGTCGAAATTTATCTCTCTGCATGAAGTTGTTGCTCTTGCTCTTTGACGTGCTAACATGGATGAGGCGTGAAACGGCGCGCGAGAGATCCACATCCTGTGCTTCGAGAGTTGCGTTCGAGGATGTGTCTGTGTCAGGATGGGTGAGGGTAGTGTTGCGGTCTAGGTACCGTTGTGAGCTTTGGCGAATGTCCTCAAATAGGAAAGAGGGAAATATATCGATATAACAGCTCTGGAAAGCCGGTGTTCCCATCTGGTTTCGCTAGTTCTTTCTCTATAGCAATTTCCAAGATATTAACGACAATCAATTTTCTATAAGAGGTCTTTTAATCACAAGAACATTATTCTAGCGTATCTATTTATCCTAGATATTATAGTTACCTCCAACATTGCTGTATAACCAAGGCGAATCGGATCGGGTCAACTTATATGGAATGGGTGAACAATACACCGGGAAAGCGAATATATTAATAGCAAGGCAGTAGCCTTACCTTTAGAACAATAACAACTAATTCAACCAACCTTTTTGACTCCATATTGTATATACAGTATCACCGGAGTGATACAAACACTGATCAGTGATATCACAGATCAGGAGCTTGTGTTACTTTGAAGAGAAGTGATATCTAACAGTCCTATCCTAGGAGGCTTCTGCTAGACATTACTTACTAAAGGATATTAGTCAATATCAACCCCTTTTATTATAAAGGCCCTTGATTCGACTAGTTATCCAAAGGATCAACCCCTTTCAATATATAAAGGCCCTTGATTTACATCTATTATACAAAAGACATTAAGAATAAGTAAAATAAAGGAGATAAAGGCAGGGAGGGAGAGATAGCTAAAGGGAATCAGTATAGAGGCTACCAGCAAGGATATTGATAACTATATTACATTCAAGATTACCGAATATATCCACTATAACTTCTAGGATAATGAGTTATAGGAACTATACCAGGAGGACTTTAAAGGCTTCTCTATAGCCACTTTCAAGGACTGTAACTAACTAGGTATTCGAAAACTCCGTATATTACTACAGACAAATAGTGTATAGGTAAGGAAGGATAGGTATAAGACAGTTGCTGAGTCTCTATATAACACGTTATAGGAAGAGGAGCCAGCTAAGTGGACAATACAAGAGATTAAGGAGTATATCAGGACTATAGGATACTTCAACTCAGTGTAGATCAACTATATACTTGGTCAAAACAATACAACTAGCTCTGTATATACCAGGACTACAGTACCAGATCCAGATCCGCTAGATCTGCCAGATCCTCTAGACCCCTTAGATTTTCCAGATCCTTACCAATATATATAGTCAGTCAGTAAGGAACCAGTACAGCTATCTAGTAGAGAGTAGTCTCAATCGTTTAGCAAGGAGCTTGCAAACCTAGCAAAGATATATACAGATAAAAGCAGATACAGTAGTAAGAATGATAACTTTGACTATAAGCTAGTTATCTTCTACAACCTCTATAGTAGAGTCGATATACCGGATAATATCAAGGCCAAGGCCTATCCAATAATACTATAAAGCCTAGCACTTGATCACTACTATACAAGCATTAAAGGGGCTATTTAGATATACAACCTCTCTTTTGACTAGATCTATAACTCTATATACAGCTACTTTAAAGGTTATAAATACAAGCGTAGAGTATTAGGGTAGTGGAACTTGACTATATTAAGGAATGTAATATAGAAGAATACAGGCAAATCAGCTGAGGACTGCCTGCAGCTGTTGATTAAGGAGCTTCAGCATCTATAATATAGTCTGGATACTAACCTATATACAGATAAGTTCCTTTATAACAAGCTTATCAATATATATCAAGATCTACTAGCCTATTAATATATATATTTCAGACCTTTAGATACTCTAGCAAGCCTTATTAATGATTTACAGTCCTTAATCACAATCTAGGAGAAGTCAAATAGTGGTAGTAAGACCAATCAGTTCTTTATAGATCAACAATATTATTCATGATGTCCCTTTCAACTATTCTGCAATAAGGACTAGTCCTGATATAAGGATTAGAAGAAGAAGCACTGCTTTGTATATAATAAGGAAGGCTGCTGGTTATCAAACCACTTAAAGGAAGAGCGAGAAGAGTCTAGAAGGAAGTTTAAAGCTAGATTCAACTAACGCTTTAACAAGTATACCAAGCAATATATTGCAGACTATAAGGGTGTAGATAATAAGGATAATCTTGACTCTATTAATAAGGCTATTAAGGCCCTTATAGTCACTGATATATTATCAAATGACCAGGCTAACCTAGAGCCAGTAGAGTACTTTATTACCTCCTTTAGAGCGCTATAACTATAGAGAGCCTTTAATATCATGACTAATCTAGCAAATCAATCACTTATATATACTCTTATTCGAAAGGGCAAAGACACTATATATACTGATTCGGATCTATTTATATATACCACGACCAGCCGATATACATCTAATATATTCTATAGTATTATAATCGATACTGGAGCCTTAAAGAGGTCAACAGCAGGTTACAGTCAATACCTAGTATACCAGAGATTAAATACTAGTATCTTAATCGATACCACAAAGGCAGGGGTAGTCAATATACAGTTTAGTATTAGATCAACACTATCAATCGGATTAATTATAGTCAATATACCAGTTGGACAGGCTGAATTCCATATTATTAAGGCTAATATACCCTTTCTATTATGTCTTAAGGATATAGATATACTTGGAGTCTATTACAACAACCTCAAAGACCTCTTAGTTATACTAATAAAGACTGTTCCAGTGATCAGACGATTCGGCCATCCTTTTATATTATAGGCTCAGGCTCTATACTTATATATATATAAATCCTTTAAGTATAACCTATATTATCTGACTACAACTAAACTTCAATAGCTGCACTAGCAATTCAGCCACCCTTCAGCAGACAGATTATACAAGGTGTTGGAACGCTCTAGGTATAATGATATCGATAAGAAGGCGCTATATCGACTGAATAAGTTCTGCTCCTACTGCTAGAAGTATAGCAAATCACCTAGCAGATTCAAATTTATACTATATAATAACCAGGACCTTGATTTCAACTACTCTATATATATCGATATTATATATATTAATAGGCAGCCAGTCTTGTATATTATTAATAAAGCTATATGCTTCCAGGCAGCCAGATAGCTAAAGGATATATCAGCCAAATATATATAGGATATATTAAGGCTTTACTAGATTAATATATATATTGGACCACCTAAGTTTATCACTTATAACGCTAGAAAGAACTTCATTAGCAGGGAGTTTCGACAATATACTTAGTCTATAGCTATATCAACTAAAAGCGTCCCGGTAGAGGCATATTGGTCTGTTAGACTAGTTAAACACGCTTATCCGATCCTACACTATATATATCAAATCATCACTAAGGAGTATCCTGATATTACAAAAGATATCGCCTTATAGATAGCAGTTAAGGCTATCAATGATATAGCTGGTCCTAGTAGACTAGTCCTAACCCTCTTAGTCTTTAGAGCCTATCTATAAATGACTGACCTCGATCCACCGACACCCTCGATTATACAACGTATAGTGGCTATATATAAGGCAATAGAGGAGGTTGTGAAGATAAGGACTCAAATATAGGTCAAGGAGGCTCTAGGGCAATATAACGGACCAGACACCAGCACTATTCATGATATACCACTCAATTCAGATGTCCTAGTCTGGCGAGAAGGCAATACAGGGCAGAGCGGCAAGTGGACTGGACCTTTCAAACTGCTAGGTATTGACAGGGAGACATGCAGAGTGCAGCTACCATATGGCCCTGTCGAATTCAGGACTACAGTAGTCAAACCCTTCCTACAGGAGCAGTCAGAGTCAGAGTCAGAACCAGGTCTGGAACCAGATCTAGAACCAGGACCAGAGCAGGCTAATAAAAGCCCTCAAACCAAGCAGCAGGTTCGACCGCAGCATACAAGGCGATTGCCAGCCCGGTTTAGATACAATGTCGCCGATATATCGATATTCATCCAAGACAACGCTTTAACCTTACCACCTCTTATAGCAGAAGTGCTAACACTACCCCCTTTTATAGCGTCCCGTCGCAAAGAACTGAATGGCTTACTTGAGAGCAGCGTATTTGAAGTAGTCGATATTAAGGATATGCCATATGGTATTAGGATCTTCAACTCTTGATTCGTTGACGAGGTCAAGAACCCTGGAACAGACAAGGCCTTTGAGAAGTCTAGACTAGTCGTCCAGGCTTACCAGGACACCGAGAAGGGCATGGTCTTGACTCAATCGCTGACTATTCAACGTATTAGCCAGAGACTGATACTAGTACTTGCAGCAGCCCTGCCAGACAATTCCCTTTACTTACGAGACATCACACAAGCCTACACTTAGTCCAAGACTTAACTCAATCGAGACTTCTTTATACGACCACCGGCAGAGCTCAGGCTTAAGGATGGATCAATATTGCGGGTGGTTAAGCCTTTATACGGAGTGCCAGAGGCTAGTAACCACTGGTTTAACATATACCACTCTCACTATATTAAGAAGCTATATATAAATCAGTCAATATACAACCCTTGTCTCTTATATACGACTAGCAACAACAACTTAGACTTCAGGATTGTGGGAATCCAGACAGACGATACCCTTATTCTCTATAACGATACCTTTACAATCAATAAGATCAATAAACTTAAGAAGGCTCAGTTCCTATCCAAAGAGAGAGAGCTTCTTATTCAATTACATCCACTCAAGTTTAATGGTAGTAATATAACACTTGAGAAGGAAGGCTTAATAGCCCTTATACAAGAGCGTCAATACAAGAACCTACAACTAGTTGCTATATACACTACTGACTTAGCTAACACAAGAGGTGCAATATATAAGGCAGTCACTTTAAAGGATCAGTATGTTGTACAGCGTGTAAAAGGAGCTTATATTGCAACTGTATTACAACTAGAAGCTGCATTTGACCTCTCCTTCGCTGTATAAGTGATCAACCTGAAGGAGGAGTATATAAAGCAACTAAACAAGAGACTCTAGTGGCAGCTTAATAACCCTACAAGAGGACTAAGCTTTATACGGCTTGATATTCAGTCCCTGAAGCTAATGGTCTTTATAGACGCTTCATTTACCAACAACCAGGACTTATCCTCCTAGATCGGATTCATCATTGTATTAGCAGACAAGAGCAACAAAGCTAATATACTCTACTAGTCTTCAATCAAATACAAGAGAGTTATATACAGCGTTCTGGCTTCTGAGTTATATACAATAGCCTACAGATTCAATATAGGGGCAACGATCAAATCGACTATTGAAGCTATATTGAAGATCCGACTTCCCCTTATCCTTTGTACCAATTCGAAGTCCTTATACAACTGCCTAGTCAAGCTAGGAACTATACAAGAGAAGAGGCTAATGGTGGATTTGATATGTCTTCGACAATCATATAAGAGAAGGGAGATCACTAAGGTTAGGTGGATTAAGGGCAATAACAATCCAGCTAACGCTATAACAAAGTCAAGGCCCTGCTCTGCACTAAAGGACCTAATCGACACCAATACAATCAACATACAGGCTACTGAATGGGTGGAAAGAGTCAAAGAATGAAGCTATTCATAAAGAGTTGCCAGTATATAACCAAGGCGAATCGGATCGGGTCAACTTATATGGAATGGGTGAACAATACACCGGGAAAGCGAATATATTAATAGCAAGGCAGTAGCCTTACCTTTAGAACAATAACAACTAATTCAACCAACCTTTTTGACCCCATATTGCATATGCAGTATCACCGGAGTGATACAAACAATTGCCTTTCTATCTCTTTCCTCTACTCCCTTCTTGGATCATTTCCGTCGCGCCCTCACCCACTTAGCTGTGCTAAGTGGGTGAGCCAGGTTACGTAACCGAACGATTACGCGCATCTGCAAATAGCGAGAAAATCCTGTTCAACGTGATTATTCTGGTTTTGCTGCTCTAGCGCCCACCTCCGACAGCCCTGCTCAGAGGCGCCGATAAACTCGGACCTACATATTGCATCCTTCGTCAACTCATTTTTAAATCCCGGACGATCGGTCGGACTAACACGCGATTTAATGAGATAGAACATTGTAAGTCCGTCAAGTTCATCCCTAACATTTACCGTACACAGCCGCTGCCTCCCAATCACCCGCTGGCGACCTCCAAGGCCACACGAGGTGGTACTAGACCGGACTCACAAACTAGCAGTACAAAAGAAGATTTCAAATATAGCATCAAATTTCTTCAGGTCGAGTTGATTGAGATGAAAATTCCTTACATTCACTACAACCACTTCTTATAATCCGTGGATCGTAACCTTGGAGCTTTAAACTCAGCTTATGTTAGACCTGATCAGTTCCATTGTAATTGTTCAGGTCGTCCTACTTGGTTTGGGAGAGCGGCTCATTGAAATCAGAGGTATTATATTATCGATATTGACCACTTATAGACGATTTGCTGCTGAATGAGGTACGTTATTCAGTTCATCCTTCAAAAAAAAGGGTTTTTTCTAAGAGTAAAAATAAAAACAGAAAAAAGGGAACAGGGCTGAAAATTATGTGGTGGACTGGCCGCATAACCTTATATGAGACTGCAATCAATGCACTACAATTCCTCGACAAATTTTGGTCTGACCGGCAGGGTCATTGCGGATGGATCAACATCGTAGCCTTTGTCTGTAGTTAGACCTTCATGCCCCCTCAGCTAGCGTAGAGGATCCGGAAGCGATCAGCTTCCACCGGATCTCGATCAACAACCTGGATTGGCGCCCAAGCCCATTGCCAAACGCTGGTGCATGGCGTGCGGGAGAACTGGATCTGCCCGCGCGTGCCTTCGACTGCAACATGTGGCCAGAATTCGGCAGTGCGCGCCCGGTCCACTCCACGAGAACGCAGTACATCGGCGAGGACGGTGATCGTGTCGTAACCCTCGAAGGCAACAAAGGAGGGCGCTTTGGCTAGCCGCTCACGGAGGGCCGTCTCGACTCGTGCGCCTAGTGGGCTGAGGTGCTCGGGCATGTAGCGTAAGAACGGGATCGCGGCGCCGTTATCACCTAGCAAAGTCACCCATTCGGGGAACTCTGGTTGCCCGGCCGGAGCACCAATCATGATCTCGGTGAGGCGCCTGTCATGGCGGATGGACTTGACGATTGACACTGCTGGTTCTGGGTGGCCGACCAGAAGAAGGATGGCCGTCACGCGATTGTCGACTAGTTCGTCACACAACGCTGTGGGGTCGAGCGAGGACATATCAAATTCGATAACAGTGCCGCCGAGTGGAGCAAGGTAGTCCCGCAAAATACGAGCTCCAGATGCCCAGTAGACACTTGACACAGCTGCTATAGCAATTCGACTGTGGCCATCGCGGAGGAGGAAGTCTGCGTAGATCTGCCAGCCGTGGGACTGCGCCGGGGCAAGGCGCGCGACCCATTTGGTTGGCTGTTCGGTGAGCGCGTCGAGAACCGCTGACGAGCAGAGGAACGGCAGACCGAGGGCTTCAGCCTTGGCAGCAGCGGCGCGAGCGACAATGCTGTGATACTCTCCCGCGAGGGCAGCCACGCCCAGGCGAGCCAATTCATCCACGGCCGCCACGACCCTCTGTGGATCAGCCGCCGTGTCTCGGACTACCAGCTCTAGTGGTCTTCCGACGATCCCACCAGTTTTATTGATTTCACCGACGGCCAGCTCGAGTCCGGCGAGCAAGTGTTGGCCTGCCTCGACCCAGCCGGGCTGAGTTAGCGGAACAAGAGCGCCGATCCGGACTGCTGATTTGTCCGTCAGCTCTGCTCCAGGTGGCGTTGATGGCATATTAATCCGTCAGAGCTAAAATGTCCGCGGAACTATCTCCTAAGAGTTAGACATTCCTAGGAAAAATTGAACACCTAGATACTTTTACCCCATGTGTGAGGGTTCACGTACGATACTGGATCAAGTACTGAGGGACAGGTAAAGAATAGAACGAGAATGAATAGGTTCTAGTCTGATAATCGAGCCACAATATAAGACGTAGAACGAAAGAAAAGGAAAGATTCTAACTTGGCGGGCAAGAGTCTAAATATCGTAGTTCGGGTGACTCATCAATATTTAGGAAGCACCGGAAGTATAGGCTCATATTACTACCTCCCCCAGGCCCCGCGCCCAAAATAAGTGTCATTTGCAGTAGTACAACTGTATGCTATGCTAGCCCTTGTCTGTCTCAATCTTGTTCAATAGCCAAGAGATTGGTAGGGATTTTAGAAGATGTCAAGGCTTACTACTCCTTCTTTCTAGTCCGTCACGGTTAACCAGCACTTTCCAGGTAAGCTCAGAATGGCGCAACTCAATGGATACTTCCTCGACATTGGAGCAACAGGATCAAACTAGTGCGACTGGCAAAAAGGGTAAAAAGTCAAGCCCCCCCTCTACCAATGAAAGAGGCGGGAGACGCACAACACACAAATGCTAGCACAGACAGTATCTAAGTGCAGTCCCTTCTCCGGCACTAAGTCGTAAGAGAAGCTTTGTGGAAAGTGATTTTTGCAGGGTATTCCCTCGACCCTAAACAAAAGGTCCCATCCAGGGATCAAAGTATAGCGTTATTGTAGAAAAAAACGCTCCCCACAGTTGCTCTGATGCAGGTGATCAAATATTGAAACTCTGCCAGTGGACAATACAACTGCTTTCTTCATTTTCTCCGCAGTGAAGGGTTTTTGAGTGACTAATGTCCAATTGAGACTCTCTAGACCCATCCATATTTACGCCTAGCTTTGGAATTATTTAACGCGTGATCATACAGGCTGTTCAGCGCCAACAGCGAGTTTTCCAGAGCTTCGAGGAACTTTTTACCGTCACTGAATGCTCTAGAATATCGAGTACAATAGCTACCCGCAGGATATTTACATTTTGACTTATCAGCCAAATACTTGAACGGATCCTTATCGATCTCTTTGAAGTTCTTTGATAAGCTGAGTGTCTTGGCCACTCGTATCTAGATGTTTGTCGTTATACCTTGTGCATTATCCCCAAGTGATTTTATGAGTAGCCCGGATTCTCGCTCTTTAAAATACTTAAATTTTCCCAGGAATGAAGTTAAAAAAAATAGCCTATTGTATTAATTAGGTAAAGAATATTGCAAAGCTCATTTTCATTTCATATTTAATTGCTCTAATGGCCAGTCAATCCAAGTTCTCCATCCAGGGCTTAAACATTGACATGTTGCGCTAAGTAATTTCTCAGAAAATCCTCTAAAATACCAACAGTTGGGAACCTGATGGACCAATACACAATAATAAGCGAGTATGATAATCGCCTCAGGCCTGCGTTCACGAAGTAGCTGAATGTATGCTGGTGAAATTGTACCGGGCCAGATAGTTGCGGCAGCCTTTTTATCGACTGTCTTGCATGGTGAGTAAGGTAACGCGTATATTCTACGTAGTTCGTCGAATGCTCCTCTGCAGATATTGAGCGCTGTCTGATCATCAGATGAAATCGGATCAGGGGGTGAGAAAACTGGAAGTAATGCGGTTAGATATCCATCGTCAGGATTATTTGCGAAGTCTATTGGGAACTTTGTTCGTTCGAGAAGAGGCGCAAATGGCCCATTTAAAAGCCATCCCCAATTATTATAGAGGAGACCATGAGCGCCGCGGATGAGGGACATCCAGTTTGGGGTCCGCCCACTGGCACTAGGAATTAAGTTCTCGCTCTCTGATGAGTCAAGTGAGGCTAAAGCATATGGAATGACGAAACTAGAGAATGTAAATATGACATGACAATTCTGCTCCGTAATTTCTGATATGAGTTGGCGGAACAACGGGAGGGCAAAACATTTGTGCCTTAAGGCTCTCGTCACAAATAGATAATGTCGCTGAGGGTTGATGTCTGCAAGATGTATCGCTGCGACCGCAAGCAGGCCGTGCATAAGGAAGGGGTGCTCGAGAGCAAGCTGCGGGATTTTTACGCTCCATACGTCCAGGGCCTTATTTGTGCCTATAGCAGCATATGTAGATGTTGTGTAATGATGGAATATCTCATCGTCAAGTACATCATTGGAGGCCATATTAGGAAAGAGCCTAGCAAAATACCGGAGGTTGGCGCTTGGTCCGCGAGGAGAAAGTAACACTGCTGTCGTCATTTCGATCTTCGACTTCGACCTAGAGAAAATTCGCACAGGGGTGATAGAGACCAAGCTGCATTGCTTCGACCGTCTAGTGCAGTTTGTACAAGATGGCATCCGCACATCGCACTGTATTTTCCGTTTCAGTCAGCATAAATTCTCGAGTGGTTGAAATCCTACTTGTAAAAAAAAGAAGAAAAAAAAGAAAGAAAAAAAACAGAATGTTGTACCTTTACTTTGCGTGCCTTACATTGGGAGCAGCCTCTTCGAGTCTTTTGATAAGGGCGAGACATTGGAACTGGAAAATAGAAGTGTAACCAATGCTGCGTCGCAACTGAATTCTCAGACAGATGAAAAGGGCTTTAAATGGTAGCCTAGTCTCCAGTTCCGTCGCGTGCATGTCGAGTTCCGTGCTCTGCATTTGACTGACGTCTGTTTATAAGGAGCGCCAAAGCACATTATTAATGATATTAAGAGCAAAAGTCCCACCATTGTCGCTCACTTTTTGTGGCTGTGCTTTTAACCGGGGCTAATTAGCGCCTGATGCTCGGACAACTTGCTCTGTGACTCGTTCGTTTGATGGGTCCCTGTACAAAGGCAATTTAAGACCAACAGGCTTCTATCTCCAGCAGTTTCATTTCCAGCTGCCATTGTTGCGGTTTGCTCGGAGCCGGCTTCATGATTTGCTAATTTTGTACGAATGCGCCACTCGGAAATGATGTACACTTTGAAATTAATGATATTATGCTATATTTGTTATCATCAGAAGCCTCGTATATTCTTTTCGTCAAGGATCTTCTAATTGCGGGCTGTAAGGCTCAGGTACAGTAGGTAAAATTGCAGAAAACGGTCTCTTCTGAATTGGCAGCAACAATTATATAAATCGTGATACCTCAAATTTCAGCCTCTTCCGCATTTCTAATACCATTTCCTGTAGTCTTTTTATTCCTTCCAATACCAAGTAGATTAAATTCGCGGCAGCTCTTCCTTTCGTTCTCCTTATAACCCCACGCACACTTACAAACACCGAATCAGCGGTCACCGATTTGCTATGCATTTGAATTTATTAGTATGTATTGCTACCATCGTGATGGCACTCGAAGATGTTCTCCCAAGGCCTCGTTCACAAGATGCAAAGGTAATTGTTGCAGCTCCTTGAAACTTTTCATTATGATGCTCACTGCTCTAGCCTGCGTCGCATCTCAGACCCCGGGCCACGAGCAATTCCTCGATACCGAGCACGCAGGAGCTGTACGGTCCCGCATTTGTTGGCACTGCTGTTGAACTTGCGCCACTTGTACCTAAGTCAAAATACATCCCTGAGGTGTCAATGATGCATGTGGATGGAGGAAATACGGGATGCGTCAACTACGCCGGGCCAAAAGGGCACAATACAGCGGTTAAATCATATGATACTGAACTCGCCGTTATGCTCTTCGATAACGAGGGACGCATCACCGCAGGTGGCGTTGCCGCTACGGGATATGTTCTGAATGCAGTCGATCCTATGACCCTAGAAGTTCTTGCGACATGGACGCCACCCGCGAACCAGACACTCATTCTCACATATATGCAGATGACGATGGAGGACGAAATCATCGTTCCAACCAAGCAAGGCTATATCTACGTTATCAACCGTGATAATACTATGAGCCCGCCAAACTTTACCACGGCCCGCGCTATCAATTTATCATCCTACCTCCAACAAGGGGAACATCTTCTTAACAGCATGTACGATTCTAGACGCAATATTTGGTTCACGACTGGGGGGATTGTCGGTGCTGGTGACGCTGTTCAGAATTCAACTACATTTGGTTACATAACACCATCGAATACGGTCCAGGTCATACACATTTCGAACCAGATGGTTGAAAATGGCATTGCTGTCAGTGGGGAGACAGTATTTGTAGTAACAGGGCCATCGGGCGCAGCAAACCAACCTAACGCTACGGGCTATATGTATGCCTTCCGGCAGGGATCTGGAAGTGCTGAACCAGTAGAGTCGTTGTGGAATGGATCTTACGCTGCTGGTGATGCAATAAAGCCCGGTGGTTTTGCACGCGGTTCTGGCACAACACCCACGCTACTCGGCGAGGAGTACCTCGCCATAACGGATAATGCCAATGTTCAGATCTCTATGCTCATCTATAGACAAGCACCACAAGCCCAGGAAAATCAACTTGTATGCCGGGTACCTATCTTCGTACCAGGAGCGAGCGCTTGTGACACCGGGACGATTGGACACTGCGATTCGAACGGCCGATGCGGAGCCGTGGCATTCAACGATTATAATGCAACCGCAATTCTTTTGGCCGCTCCGACAGATATTAATGGAGAATGGAATAACTTCACACAAATGGCACCAGGAATGGTTCGGGTGGATGTTCTGCCTGGTGGTGCTGGCTGCGAATTAGTGTGGGAGAATCAGGTTCGTGTACTTGGCGGCGGGGTTTTATCCACCAAAACAGGGCTGCTCTACACTTATACTCAGGACTTGGACTTAGCAAATGAGGGGATTTATGAATGGTACGCTGAAGCAGTGAACTGGGAGACGGGCAAAACGGCATGGGCAGTTAGGACTGGAGCTGGCGGGACTTACAACTCTGAGGCACGAGGCAATTTATTGGTCCCCGATGGAACATTGTATCAAGGGGTTCTTTCTGGAATTGTAGCCATCAAAGATGAGTCTTAGGTGAAGTGTTTTGAAGAGAAATGAATAGCAGACACTATTAAATTTATAACTTAGCTTCAATATACAGTGCTTATATAATTTCAATATAGAGTGCTTATATATCTTAGGCAGCCGGACTGTAAAGCACCACCAGGATACGACATGTGCTGTCTAAACTCAAGCAGGCAGCGAAAGCAGCGAAAGCAGCGAAAGCTTATAGGTAGAGCTCAAAGAGTATCTTGGTGACACCGTCTGCTAATAACAAGTCTTAAAAATCCTTCTATTCTGAAGATAACACATCAGAGGAACTGACCAGTGAACAGCTCTATATTCGGCAGGCGTGTTATTGGCTCGCGAGAGATCCGTACGGCTGACCCGAATGTCACGTTCCGTTCCGGAGCCTAAGCGAATACGAGATCTTCATAAGCTTCATAAACTCCCCACTTTTGCAGAGCCTAAGGTTGTCTAGGTGCTGACAAGACAGTCAGATCATCAGAATGAAACCCCTTATACTAGTTCTTGGCTTGGCAGTTGCATTAGTCGCGTCCCTGCCTTTGAATATCGAGGGTAGACAAGACTCGCCTGGTAAGTGCCTGGGCAATCCCCCGATGGTACTAGCTCCACTCTTGCTGACGAAGACGTCGTAGATGTAACAGCACTCGAATATGGTGTCGATGAGAGTCCCCAGGTGCGTACACCTTCGGAGTGGAGGTGGCTGAGGGAGCGCCAGAGCGGGATAGCTATGGGGAATAACGAACTTGTTGGGTTGCCTACGGCTTAATTTGGGTGTGGAGTGGCCTGAAGGTTATGGTTTGGGAGATACAGCCAAGGACGATGGTACTATCACTGCGGACTAAGTCAAGCCTCGCTAGGGTGGCAAGGCTCGTGCGAATGATGATAATAATGCTGGGGGCTAGGGACAATGGTGTCGTCGCTTAGGAGAATAGATCCAAGTCCGCCGAGGCGGATCGGTTGGGTGCTTAAGGATGGGAATACTTTCTGTGGGAAGGTTACGAGCCGTGACAATAGGATGAACTCGGAAAACATAGCAGACATTGATCATATTGGTATGTGTTCGACGTAGGGACAATGGTGCTTCAATTGATTATCCTGTTCGTAAACTCCTCTGAGAGAGTGTGGTGCTCCAGTGAACTTAGGTCTAATGAATGATATATTTATTGGCTACATCTGGCGTACATATTGAATCAGCAGTTCCTGGATTCGATCGAAGCAGCACCGCGCAAACTCCAAGGACTTACATCTCTACCTGTCAGCTCCCCACCAGAACTAGCAACAAGACTCAGTCCCACAACTGGAATAGAGCTCCTACATAGGCAAACATCTTGCAGGGGAATCTGGAGACTGGAGGAAAGGGCTGCGACAGCTAGGCCCAACTTCGGGTTCCTGCCTTCGAACTTATCTCACCCATGAAGAAACAACGGAGAATATCTGGCGCTACGCCAAATTTCTGCCGTGTCAATATGGCACTGCTGTCGAGACTTGTGGTGTTATGCTAGATATCACCTATCTACTACCCTGGATCTCCTCAGTGATGGCATTGCGTGTCATCCTTGCCCATATTTTATAATAATACAAATCTCGTAGGCAATATGCTGTACTGTACTGTGTCAACTCCTCGGGCTTTAAGCTCCAAGGAGTCGCTGTAGGTTCAGCTCATCACAACATTTACCCTATAGAATTACGTGATTTTCTGATATACAAGCTTCGTTAATTATACGATCCATTTAAGTGCGATGGATAGTAGGCTCTCTATTCTGTGAGCTGTCGGAGATGTAAAAGCGGGAGGTTTAGTCAAACGATATCACCTTCCCGTTTAGTTTAAGGTCGGTTGACTCACGCCGGGCGATAACCAAAACAGAATCATTTAGAGATGAACTGCCTGATTTCTCCTTTCTTCTTCTTAGAATTTCCAAGAACTTCCAAGACTCGGCCTCAATCACGGTTGTCTCCTTTGTACAGTAATGTAATCGCTTGAATTGCATAATGGAACTTGTTTACAGGCCGGATGATGCGGCTTTAGGGTTGACGATATTGATCGCATTATATTCCCTCCCTGCCATTCGAACACTGGCCATTGGCGGCTGGCGTGCCAAGAATCCCAATCGTGATGGGATTCTGTACGAGGATGAAGATGGAGTCGCGAGTGAGGACACAATAGGTCAATTTTCGAACACACCACAATTTATCGCAATTTTTATTTTCGCTTTGTCAGCACTCGGACTTTCAATTGCAGATGCGATTTTCACAGTCGTCCGAGAGGATTTCGAATCCGTCCGTTCGGGGGTATCGCTTTTGGGGATATTTTTGTTGATTCCAGCCTGGGTTGGCCACCATTATAGAATGTTGAGAATTTGATGCTGACACTTCCAAGGTACTTCTGCTGTTGCAACTTTTTGTCACCGCTCGCGAGGTGGAACCCGTTACGAGATTCAAAAGTGCAATCTCGAAGTTACAAACATGCTTCTTGATTATTACCCTGGCTTTGGTGACTCTCCATGGGGATTATGGCCAGAGCCAAAATTACACTGATAGGGTTTTCGTTACCTCCGTTTTGACAGGTGCTCAGGTTATCGCTGCTCTAGGGTTGATGGCGACAATCTTTTGCCTCAAAAGACGTCCAGCTGTCTTCCGTCCAGACCATAAAGCCGTTGACCGACAGATGACAGATAGTCTTTGGGCCAGGTATAGTTTTCAGTGGTGCCAGGACACACTTAAAGCTGCAGGAAAAGAGAAGTTCGAAAACTCAGATATGCCAGCAATGGATCACGTTGTCAGGTCAGAAAATGCAACCGCAAATTTCAAGCGAATTGTGTTCAAAGAGGATAATCTTCCTCTATGGGCACACATTTTCTGGAAATTTCGGTATCAATTCCTCTTCCAGTGGACAGCTATTCTTTTCTCAAATTTTTTTGACGTGGCTCCCGCCTTTGCGACACTACAGCTACTTCGCTACCTTGAGAACCGAGACGATATGGATGCCATTGATCCCAAGGCATGGAAATACGTAGCTGGAATTGTTGTAGCTACAGTAAGCTCACGTTTGGTCGACTCTAGAATCTTTTGGGCGTCGACGGCTGGTATGCTTTGCTCTTTTCCTAGAGCTGCTTTGCAATACTGATAATTTTCTTGTCTAGAACTTGTTATTCCGCTTCGATCATCTTTGACCGGGCTCATGTACGAAAAATTGATGAAAATGAAAGATTCAATTCCTCTTCCTGCAGAGGTAAGTCTTGTCACTGTCTCTTCAACATTGGGTGAATAGAGTTCGATTTTCTGGCATTGTTGAGATTACTCTAGTAGATACAATTGTCTGCTGAAGCGTTGTGGGGAAGAACCGGTGTGGAACGAGGCTGAAATACCGGCCATATTTGCCTGGAGGCCCTGCTTCTGGAAACCCTGTTCCTCACTACGCTCGGGGATTATGCTATTCATATTTATTTCCTTTCTATAAAGAATTGGAAGAATCATGACGGATACCAATATCTTCTTTCGACAACAGTAGCAAGATGATATAAGCTGACGAGAGTTCTAGGAGGTCCCGGATGCAGACGGTGCAAAAGACGACGATACAAAGAAGCAAGACTCAAAAACAGGTGTAAAATCTCAGCAAGATATCGTCAACATGTTCGCAGTTGATTGTGATGCGATCGCTATATTTGGCGCACAAAACTCGCAGTACATAAACTGCGCAGGGCAAGTTATAATAATTGTTGTCTTTTTGTTAATCCTCGTAGGCTGGCAAAGTCTGTGTGCGGGAATGCTTGGAATTTTGATCCTCTTTCCTATAAACAAAACTCTCGCAGAGCGGTATGGTAAAAAGCAAAAGACTTTGATGAAACTTCGTGACCAAAGGGCCGCTGTCACCACGGAAGCGCTGCAAGGAATAAGACAGATCAAATTCTCCGCAATCGAGACTCACTGGGCGGAAAAGCTCGAACAAATACGCGAGGAGGAGCTTTCCATGCTTTGGAAAACAAGAATCACCAACCTCTACATGGCCGTTGCGTCTGAGTTTACTCCTATCGTCCTAACGGCACTCTCCTTATCTACATATTCGTACATTAACGGGAATTTGCTGCCTTCGGTTGCTTTTACGGCGATTACACTGTTCATGTTCCTTGAAGGCCTCGTGTCTCATATTCCGTTACTGCTAGTTACGGCAATAAATGCCAAAGTCAGCTGCGACAGGATTGAGAATTTCCTTCGGTCGCCGGAGAAGGTTGAGAATACTCATCCGGGTGATGCAATATCTTTCCACAACGTATCAGTCACTTTTCCTTACGGCCCTGAAGAACCAACAGAAGACCGGTTCACTCTGCGAGACCTCAACCTCGACTTTCCCAACAATGCCCTCAGCGTCATTTCAGGACCTACTGGATCTGGAAAGTCCTTACTTCTTGCGGCCATATTGGGGGAGGCTGAAGTCCTAGCTGGTTATATACAAGCCCCACGAGCTCCTCCGCTAGGCCAGCGGTATGACAGCAAAGCAACACCTGCTGATTGGATTATTCCCACTGCAATTTGCTTTGTTTCACAGACTCCCTGGATTGAGAATGCTACAATCAAGAATAACATCCTCTTTGGCCTGCCATTTGATCCAGTCAGATATGAAAAAGTACTTCAAGCATGTGCTTTATCACAAGATCTTTCTATATTCGAGGATGGCGATGAAACCGAGGTCGGTGCACAAGGAATTACTCTTAGTGGCGGGCAGAAGTGGCGGCTGACCTTAGCACGAGCTTTTTACTCGAGGGCAGGTATCATCATTATGGACGATGTGTTCAGTGCTCTCGATGCGCATGTCGGAAAGTATGTTTTCGCAAACGCACTTTTGGGTGAGCTTGCAAGGGGAAGAACTCGAATTTTGGTTACGCACCACGTGTCGCTCTGTTTGCCACGTGCGGATTACGCTGTGCGCTTCTCAGCTAACGGCCTTGTCGAACATGCAGGCTTAGTAGACGAATTGCGGCAGACTGGGACCTTGAATGAAATTCTTGAAGCGGAGGATTCCGCGGAGTCCGAAGATGCGAATCAAGATAAAGTACGGCAGGTGGCAAAAGTCAATGGCTCAGCCGCAATTCCATCCTCAGATCTCGCAACTGTAGCTAAGTCAACGCCTAAGAAGCTTGTTGAGGATGAGAAACGGGAGACTGGAAGAGTCAAAACATCAGTCTATACTGGGTACCTCAAAACTTCCGGTGGATGGCCATTCTGGTCTTTCCTCGTCCTTCTCTATGCCTTAGCCGAAAGCTTCTCGGTGGGTCGCACTTATTGGGTCAAAGTCTGGTCGAGTGCGTACGGGCATGTCGAAGCCGGATTACCCCGTATGGTTTATCAGTATCAGCAAACTATGCAGACACAGCCTTTCGGTCAATCATTGAGCTCCATAAACTCCACGAGCGTCCCCACAAGTTTCTCGACTGAGGCGAAAACCAGAAGCCTGTGGTTCTATCTCGGAATCTATTGCTTTATATCGACAATATCAGTGTTTATATCCATCAGCCGTCTTTACTGTGTGTACACTGGTTCTCTCCGAGCATCGCGGAAGATATTCAAGGATATATTGCATAGTGTTCTTCGAGCACCACTTCGATGGCTTGATACTGTACCAACGGGAAGAATTTTGAACAGATTCACAGGAGACTTTACAAATCTGGACTCATCGCTCGCTACAAACTTCTATTACTTTGCCAATGTAACTTGGGACCTCATTGGAATTATGGGAGCAGCTCTTTTCGTTTCGCCACTTATAATTATCTTTGCAGTGGTTCTTCTAGCAGCATGCGGTATCTTTGCCAATCGTTATATCGCTGCAGCGCGGACTGTCAAACGCCTGGAATCCACTAATAAATCTCCGGTGATATCGCATTTCTCATCCTCACTTAGTGGTCTATCAACGATCAGAGCATTCTCAAAATCGCCTGATTTCACCGCAAGAATGTTCTCTCTTATTGATGACTGGGCAGCTTGCTCTTGGCATAACTCCCTCTTTCGGAATTGGCTTATGATTCGTATCGGTCTCACGGCTTCGATGTTTTCCGCTACTGTCGGCGCCTTTGTTATTTGCACCCCCAGGATTGATGCTAGCTTAGCTGGGTTCGCCCTCTCATTTGCGATGAACTTTGGCCATGCCGTTAATTGGGGTATATCCGTATCCACTCAGACAGAGCTTGATATGAATGCGGCCGAACGTATTTTTGAGTACCGGGATCTGCAGACCGAAAATCAGGATGGAGCGGATGTGCGAGCGAGCTGGCCAGAGGAGGGCAAAGTAGAGGTCAAGGAGTTGGAAGTAGGATATGCTGAAGGTTTACCTTCTATTTTGAAGGGATTGACCTTTACGGCGGATATCAATCAGAGGATTGGAGTCGTTGGCAGAACAGGTGCAGGTATGTTTTACTGTTTTTATATCCCTACCTATTCGAACTAGATTCTTTAAGGTCATAACCTTGTTCTGACACAAATCAGGGAAATCAACCTTATCACTTGCCCTCTTCCGCTTTCTCCAAACCCGGAAAGGTAGCATTACGATTGATGGCGTCGATATTTCGAAAATCAAACTCCACGACTTGCGCACCCGTCTGGCTATTATTCCACAAGATCCTGTCCTGTTTTCTGGCACGATCCGCACGAATCTCGACCCTTCCAATCAGTTCAGCGATTTGGAACTCCGGAAAGCCTTAATGAGCGTCCACCTTATTCCTTCGGGAACCAACACCCCATTTCCCGAATCGGCTGCAGCAGAGTCCTTAGCGTCAAGCTCTGTCACAGCCATCGAGCAAGCTGGAAACACAAATATTTTCCTCTCACTCGCAACCCCCATTGCATCAGGCGGCTCTAATCTCTCACAAGGTCAAAAGCAGCTGCTGTGTCTAGCACGTGCAATACTATCGCGTCCAAAAGTGCTTTTATTAGATGAGGCGACTTCGGCTGTCGATATGGCAACTGATAGACTAATCCAGCGCTCAATTCGTGAGGAATTTGCAAATACAACCTTGCTAGTTATAGCGCATCGCTTGAGCACAGTGGTTGATTTCGATCGGATATTGGTCATGAAGGACGGTGTAAATGTTCAGTTTGGTAGTCCAAAGGAGTTGTTAGGGATCGAGGGGTTATTCAAGGAGATGGTTGGGCACAGTGGTGAAAAGGAGGAATTGGAGAGAATGATTTTAGAGAAATAGATACTGGAAGCAGTCAGTATTCAGGGAGTTTTGACTAGAACTCTATTGCTTTATACTAGAGCAAATCACTAGTTATAGGTCTAGAATTAATCGTCGGCTCGCTTCGATGCCTCCTACGTCGCATTCGCTCCTAGTCGGCGTAAGCAATTGCGTCGCGTAAGCAAATGCGTCGCGTAAGCAAATGCGTCGCCAAAATTTGTATAGGAATTTACATACAAAAGTTTTTGAACTCTGTAGCCCCAAAAACCCGCAAAAATTAGTGGGGAAATATAAAATAAAAGCAATTAAATAGCTTATAAAAAGAGTAATTATAAATTTTTTATTTTTTATTTTAGGGGAAAATAAAGAGCTATATAGTATAAATAATACCTATTAAAAAAAAATTAAGTTTAAGGTAAAACAAAAATTATATTTGAAGTTTAAGTCGTGATTTTGTCGACTTTTCAAGTGAAAAATAGCGATTTTCCTATACAAATTTTGGCGATGCAATTGCTTACACCGACTAGGAGCGAATGCGACGTAGGAGGCATCGAAGCGAGCCGACGATTAATTCCTGCCTTCTAGACGCAGGGCTTTACTAGCACCACAATAATACACCCTCTCTCTGAACCTCTCACTACTCAATCCCGTGTTCTGCGACAACATCTGCATCTCCACCGTTAATCAATTGCTCGACGATGATGGGATCCAGTGACGTTGACCTAGAAGGCGTCAGGCCCTCTGCTCCCTTGCCGGAACCCTGCTTGAGCTACTGGCAGCGAACAACACGTGCCTTCCCCCATCTCAACAGAAACCACAACGCCCCCCTTCCAAGCCGGAAAAGATATGTGATAGTCGGGTCCGGTCTTTCTGGAGCGCTAAGCGCATTCGAATTGACGGAAAATGGGGTCCAAGGGGAGGATATCATCATCCTGGAGGCCAGGGAGGCTGCCAGTGGAGCGAGCTCACGGAATGCCGGCCACGTGAGACCAGGTAGGAGCCTCTCTACTAAGGCAGATCTCATTCAGCACTTAGACTGCGATATTGACCACTGGACTAGATGCGTTCCGAGGTTTCAAGCGTTATTCTTCGCTCCACGGTCAGGACCAAGCCTTAAAAGTCATTGCAAACGAACGTCTCGTCCTTGATAGAATTGGTGAATTTGTCAGAAAACACCATATCGAGTGTGATTTCAATCTCACAACCACCTTCGATGTATGTTTGACCGCGGAATTTGCTGCATATGAAGCCGAGACTTTTATGTCCTTCAAGAATGCGGGAGGTGATGTCTCTCACGTCAACTTCTTCGAAGGCGAGGAAGCGCGCAAACGGACAGGAGTAAATAAAACAGTTGCTGCCTATGAATGGCCAGCAGCATCAATCCACCCTGCAAGGCTCACTCACTGGTTGCTGGATACGGTGATTAATAGAGGAGTGTCTCTCTTTACTCATTGCCCCGTCTCAAAAGTTGAACGATCGCCGGCAGTTGATGAGAAGGAATGGCAAGTTCGTACTCCTCGGGGAACAGTCACTACTCCAACAGTCATCCACTGCACCAATGCATATGCATCACTTCTCTTGCCCAGCCTGAATTCTTATTTGGCCCCAAATCGTGCCCAAGCCCACTCACTAGTTGCATCGAATACATTTTCCGGCTCCAAGACTCTAACTAACACTCTTTCGTTGCGATATAGCTTGAACCACTTTTACTCTCTCATTCAATGCCCTGGAGATGGGACTTTAATTCTCGGTGTCTCACGTACCAATCCCACTCTGAGTGCGGAAACGTTAAGGGGCATTGTCACGTTTGATGATGGAGGCTATAATGAAGACGTATTTACTGATGTGTTAAAACAATGGAACGTGCTCTTTCCGGGCGAGGATGCTAACCGGGATAATCTGGATCATGCCTGGACAGGGATTATTGGTGTGACAGATGACTCCATTCCTTTTGTTGGACCTCTGGAGAATCTCGATGGACAATGGATCTGCGCCGGGTTTGGAGGTCACGGTACGTAATTTATAATTCCAATCTATAATTCATCGGAGTTGTGTGACATGGAAGCAACGACGACTGCTAATCTTCCCTAGGAATGGCTAGAATCTTCAATTGTGCACCAGGTGTTGTTAAATTAATACTTGGAAGCGATTGGAGCGACACAGCGCTTCCAGAGTGCTTTCAACTAACCACTAGAAGGGTGGCAAAGATGCAATCACTTCACAATACTACAGACAGAAATAATTATATTTTAGTCTAGTATTAAATTCCTTAATCTATTCCTCTATATATTAAGTCCTTCTTTTCAATCAACTTTCTCAAGAAAATTAGCTATAAGCCTATTTAAATACCTTTCTACGATCAATTAATCCCTTTTAAGACTACCTCTTCTTTCGCTTAGCCTTTAAAGCACACAAACGCTTAGCTGTAGGAGATACAGGCCAGCGTCTACTGACTGTACAATATATCATCTAGCAATATATATCGCTCCTGTAACAGCCCAGCCAGAGGCCAGGCCGGTGTAGTTCTGCCAGGCTGGCTATAGCTAGGATCCAGGTATAATAGTTGAGGAGGATTCGTGACTAATTAGGACTAGCGCCTAGGAGCGGTTTACGGTTATTCATTCAACAAATCATGCCTCAAAGGTTGATTGATGTTTAGATGCTAATAGAGCAGTTACGTCGGCGCCAAAATAGCCGCTCACTAATAATAGCGAGAGTTCCTGTATTCTGATGTTTAAGTGCACGTGGATGAAGATGCCAGAACCTAGTTGTGATACCATGCAATGCCGATATTGCGGCCGCAGGGAGATAGGCTAGCTGGTGGACGATGTTGTCTTTTCTGTTGTGCGCCGATTGGTAAGTGAAAGGGCCGTGGCCATGGAATTCAAGCGTGGCTGGCATGTCGGAGGACTCGATATCTCATGCCGAGTTAAGAAAGCCCTGCGAAGGAAGGAAATATTGAGACTCGTCTGGCCCTGAGCTGCAATGGGGTGAGATGTTGAGCCCGACTTGTCAAGGCATTGGTTCTCATTCAAAGCAGGAGATAGAATGGCATCTCAAACACATCACAAATATATGGGATAGCATAGCGCTTTAGACCGAACACATTCGGTCCTTCGTCGACATCCAGACAGTTGAGGCTATAGAGAGACGAGACCCCAGTGTTAGCATGGGAGACAGGGAATATACAATTTAAGCCATGCCCACAAGATTTCTCTCCCCTAAACTTGAAAAGAAAAAAAAAAGAGGAAAACGCCTCAAGGGACCAGTATGCCTTGTTTCCAGCATTAAATACACGCACGAGAATCCGAAGTACTCGGGAACCGGGCCGAAGCTCCCCAAGAACCTAACTATAGGACAGCTTAGCATATCCTCCCTTAACACACGCTATGGTCAAAGCGGGGGGAAATGAGATGCTCTGAAAAGAAGGCCGCAAAGGGCCTTGGTGGATGGAGACAAATTCAAAGGACAGTAGAAAATCCAATGGCCATATGGAGGGCAATGTATCATATATAGGAATCAAGAGATAGTCCAGTGAATTTCTCGGGTCAGTAACCCGCTGGTCAATAGCCCGTTGTCTGGTACCCAGGGCACACTCCTATGCATCTATAATTCACCATGCTTAACCAGCCAACTCCGGCGCCGAGGCTAGCGACCTGCGTTTGGCAGTTTTGCATTTGACGAGGCAGGAACGGAGACCTCCAGCACCGCTTTAGCTTATCTTTAACGTCCCCTTTCCCGGTAGTACTCTAGTGGGTAAAAATTCCCTCCAAAGAGCAACATCTAGTCCTCAACATTAGCTTCATTGTCTACGTCTACATCGATGTTGGGATCCTCGATACTCGCTGTATTGGTATTGGAGCTAGGCTCATCTTTAATAATATTGAAGACGTCGCAGCCATCCTTGTGGGCAGATGGCACATCTAAGTCGTTGATTGTAGAGCGAAGGCACATGATGATGTTTTTGATGAGGATTCCTGCAGTGACGAAGTCACCAACTGAAAAGTCAAAAGACATTCCGTTCCTCGATGCTGCTATACGTGGAGACCGCGAACGAACAAGTCGAATGAATTGAACTGAGAATGGATATGGATTCGTCGGGTGATGGTGAGCACACGGGAGCAAAATTGTCAGAATTCTTAAGAGTTGCCTATCGATCAGACGTCTAACGATGTCTAGAGGCACCCGCAATATGTTGTAAGTCATACGACTTGGGGAATAGAGAGTAGCGTCTCTTTCTCTAGTGTCAAGAATCAAGTCATCAACTCCACAGCAATATGTTGCTGCAAGAATTTAATGAAGACTTTGACTTCTCCAGTCACCGCATTCGGATTCTTGAATGTTTATGGCATCGCTGAGCACCACGACAGAGGGTATCCATGATTTAGTACTGACACGCACTAGGAAGAACAAGGTGCATACAAACAAATCTGCAGTAGTCAGAGGCGCAAAATATCGGATATGCGATAATAGCACATGGAGGACAGTCGGATATGTGAGGAGCTAGTCATCTAGCGACGAGAATGACTGCAAAACCGGGGAATATAGGCTTACACTCCCCAATTTTACAGGAACGCTATCGGTAATATCCACAAAACGTCTCTTGCTGTGTTCTATAAATATTACCCCACAACTCGCTATACTTTTGCTATATTGCTTGTTACAAACACCCTGGCGCTCGCTTCATGTCTCAACCTAGCTGACTAGAGAAGTACTTGAATCGTTGTTGCTTTCCAATCAACTTAGCGACATCCTTCACAAACTGCTGCTCCACAGACCCTTCCTCAAAATTGTCATACGCTATGCGAAGTGGGTATACTATTCTCATTATTAAAGGTTCCGGCGCGTATTGAAAAAAGTATGATACACTCCGACAGATATTGCATGCGTATAAATATCGTTCAGCTTGATCATTGGTTGTGCTAGAAATCTGGACTGTCGCAAGTAGTAAGTGTGCTGCGTTATACATACAGAAGCTGGCCGCAAGGATGATATCTGGGTATTGCAGTGCCTTTGGAGTAATGAGCTCCGTCTTACTGGTATTCCAACATCGGAAGGCGGGCAGCAGGGTATCTGCTTCTGGTGCATCGGGTTGATCGTCAAGATGCGTGCCAACATAATCCAGCTTCCATTGGGCTAGTCGCGAAGACAATGCATCTGCCCAAGTAGACAAGTGTATTCGCATCGACATGATGTCAGAAGGATCCAAATTGCCTGCTGCCACGATAGAGTTATACTGATCGAATAGTTCTAACAGCCCCGGAATCTCTAAGACATGATCTAGTAAGTGCTGAAGCGCATCTTTCCGTGAATGAGCCCCTCGCCAAGGGATAAACTTCCATTCTTCTCGCGCAAGGAATGTCGACTGCCGTAACCTCAGGGAGCGTATAACCTAGAAACGCGATCTTAGCACGGATGGCCCTAACTGTAACTGCAGATTGGAAGGTAGACATACCCAGTGAAGCCTAAGATCAGTAAAGAGAATATGGCCGATGCCGGACATATGACGGAGAGGTCCCCTGGCCTTTAATATGGCAAGTGAAGCCATCCAATGGCAGTCTAGAGAACTCTCCTCTCGCCGTCGATAAAGCTAAGTATATTTCAGCAAGCTGTATGGATCATCAAAGATAGTAGCGCACCTCAATCATAGAAAGAAGGATGACAGTAAGAAGAAGCTCCGTGGAGGTATTACTAGTGGACTTGAGTTCCTGCTGCACCGAACCGAGAACGCCGATATGTAGCCGCTGTCCGGACTTCTCTAGTTCTATATCTCCTGTTTTACTGCCGAAGAATAGCTTGGAAATGGCCATCAGGGTGTCTCGTAGCAATGGCTTCGTCTCCGCCATTTCAATAGCGCTAAGCATCCATGTGGGATAACCCTCGGTGTTTCTAGGGCACCATATATTCACGAAGCGGCTAATTTCATTCTTGTCGTCTATATTGTCAGAAATTTGCGGCTCCGTATTGCTTACTAGATTGTTGGCCACGGTACGTCGGTCTTGAAGTGGTGCTAGGATACCCATATCGCTGTCGTCAAGCGTTCTCCCAATTGGCGGAGTTGTGGCATTGGATTGTGATGAAGCGTATCCCGATAGATCCCTTGAATTTGCAGATGCTACCGTCTCTGCGCTAGTCAGTATGATATTGGTAGCATTAACTGTCTCAACTCCGCTTGGCTGTGGTGCAATTGGCCTGAAATCATATACTCTGTGACCGATTGTGGCAAGAAGGTTGTAAAAGCCAGGATTTGGTCCGTCTCGTAATTCAAGAAGCATTGCCCAAAGAGACTTGGTACGGGCAGCCGATGCAGCATCATTCGCTGAAGACCGGTCTAAGACCATAAACGCTATATACGCAGAAAATGAGAGGAGTAGTGATGACCGTCGGAGGGAAAATTTTTCCTTGCACGTGAGAAGGAGCTTCCATATCGTCGTAGCATCGTCTATACAAGAGTCTTCGATTATCCGGTAATCTTGGCTATCGAGAGTGCCACTGAGATGCTTTCGCTCAAGGAATGGTCTGCGAGTGAGAATTCTTACACTATAAAATATTGCTCTATTTGAAATGCATGAGACCTCTGTCCAACCATGGAGGGAAGACATAACTCACAGCAATGCAATTTGGTGTGGGGGTGGCGTGAGGCGTAAACCCGGCTCAAATCGAAGATGGATAGGAAGAGACTGGATCCAGCAGCTGAGCTGGCCTTCTATCTCGGATTTCATTTGGTATGAAGAGTCAAATGTATGCCGTCTGTCCTCATTATAAAATGCACGCAGAACTTTTGATAATATCACAAATAAATCTACCTGGGCGGTGAACGTCGAAACGGCGTAGGTGGGCATTGGTGCATAAGCTGCAAGCAAAGCGTGATCTGATGGGCATAGTGGGTCAATATATGGCGTCCACCCTTCGAGTTCCTCGAAGGTGTCTAAAATCCTTGCCAAGGGATGGCCTTTCTCGGGAATGGTTGCCGTGGCCAGTGGTCCGAGATAGAGCCCTATAAATACACCAACGGAAAATATTCCTAGGTGCAGACGCATTTGCGTTTCCCTTTCTATCTCAAGGGCCAGAGCGTTGGAGTTGCGATCAGAGTCAAAAGCCCTGCACTCATAGGTTGGAGGACAATCTAGCTCAGCAGCCATTCGGCATGCCAACTCGTGATGCGCTAAGCAATTCCTCGGCCTCCCTCGAGACATGAGGGAAACTCCGCAGAGAAGTAAAGCTACCGCAGTTGCAATACTTGGTCGGTCAGTCTCATCAATAAGTAAATGACAAAACCGAGAGTAGAATTGCATTCCTGCGGTGCTGCTACCGCCAGGACCTGGCCCCAGGCCAACCTGGTCACTGTAAAGAGAACTCGAGAAATAAAGAGCATTTAAAAGTAACTTATTCATATACGGCCCACCATGGAGCAGGTTGTCCATAATAGCCGGACGATAAGTGAACGGCCATGTCAGGTAACATGTATTCCAGTAAAGGTCCAGGAGATGCGTTGCCATAGCCGGATCAACCCCATCGAAATCGATGAAATGTCTCAGTCCAGGCTGGAGAGCATTGGTCTCTTGCTGCCTTTTCAGGGCTGTATTAGAAATAAGGCGAGCTCCTTGGATCTCATCATCGATCGTTTGATTGGCTCTTCTAACGTTAGGAACTGTATTACGTATAGGACGGTAGACATCGTGAAACAAGTCGAGGACTCCAATGTCCGTTTCGCTGTCATCGTCCACACCGGAGTCGCCGGCTTCTGTAGTACTAGAAGCTCTGTGGGCATTACCCTTAGGGTGCGCACCATTTAGGCCCTGGCTAGCCCCTAGACTTGCAGGACATGGTAGAGTACTACCACCAACGTAACTCAATTCGGTAGGTTGTGGATGTGTTACATGATCCCTAACAATGCCGCTGCGCAGCGCATCTTGCGGACTGTCGTCGACCACTCGAGCCTCATGAATAGTCTCTAACAAAGCGCCGCTCTGATCTCTCTCGGGAGAGGATGTAATTTCTTGCCGTCGGTTAAGCCGACCTGCTACATCACGGTATCGACTGTCTCGAGGATAGGTACAAGTGTCCTTCCGCCTCACGCAAATTGCACACTGTGGTAAGGCACCATCACATCTCACCTGCAGAGCTCACAGTTAACAATCTTGAATTGCATCTTGTAAAGAGCAATCTCGTACCTTCCTTGCACGACATACATCACATGATTTGCACTTTTTATTTGCTTGTCGTTTCGTTTCCTGAATATTGCGACCATTTCTCCTGCGATAGCCTGCTATTGTGGAGGCGGTCATCACTTCGCTGGTGCCGGAAGTAGCATCGGACATAGTAGCCCGCGTGAAGAAGGTATAAAGGCAAATTTTCGGTAATAGTCTTGTAAGGCCGAGGGGTGGGTGAGGATAGGAAATGTGTGTTCGTCAAAGGCATCCAAGATGACCTCGGTAATGTAGCGAGTACAAGGGAATCGACGTTTCGGAGATGCCGGGTCACCGCTCTTCGAATATGTCCAATCAAAACGCTTAGAATCTCGGACATGTATAACGGCAAGCCAAATCCTACCTCGGAGATGCCTGCAAATGTGAAGTAGCCTGGCGTCAACTTAGGAGAAAGCGACTTAGGTTTACAGGCTAGGCAGATGTTGGAGTGGCGATCCTGCCTCACAGCCGTATAACAATACAATACCACGATGTCTACGGATATCTTAATCTAGTCTTTTGCTAAGTGATGTTGAAGCGTTTTTATCCTTAAGATATTCCTTCCGCTTATAATTGGCTCTTCAGCGATGGATCCGAAAGTTTCAAAGGTTGCCTTGATCATCTCCAGCACAAGATCACCTCGAGCATGCCCTCAGATTGCCAACTTTGTCATCGACACTATCCAGTCTACATCTCCCGGAGCAGACGAAGCAGCACCATCGCTGAAGGTGATCGACCTTGAACAGTGGAATCTTCCTATGTTCAACGAATCCAATATTCCTTCTCAGGTCACTGATCACACTAAATACGATCATGCTCATACTATTTCGTGGAGCTTGGAGGTTCAAGCACACAACGCATTCATCTTTGTCGTACCGCAATACAATTGGGGGTACCCAGCGGTAGTTAAAAACGCAATCGACTACCTCTACCATGAATGGAAGGGAAAGCCAGCCATGGTGGTGAGCTACGGGAGCCACGGAGGCGGTAAATGCAACGTACAATTGAAAGAGGTTCTTCGAGGAGTTCGTATGAGGCCTACCACGAAAACAGTGGAATTGGCGTTTCCAAGCAGAGAGTTCCTAGTGAGGGCATCACAGGGTATGGATCTCGAAATAGATGGTACTTCAGAGAGTAGAGTCTGGAGTAAAGAACGAGAGGATATTATCGCAAATTATGCAGAATTACTTGAGCTAATCTCTTAAAGAAATTATAGATATCTCATAGCCTTTAATTTTATTAATAAAACGCGCTTTTATAACTGCAATCGCGGCTTTGGCTCCTGAAAAGTACGTTTAATGATCGAAGAATTAAAAATCCTTTCTAATCTATAAAAGCAGTACTGACTACCACTATTAACCATTCCTCTAGCGTCGAAATCATAATAATTTGATAATTAGGCATCTTGTAACCTTCTATATTATCTTCGCATCGTTCTGTTTGTCGCTAGTGTTAGCTATTGCAAACATTCTTGCCTCCGTAAATAACTTGAAGCACCGTCATTCACTATTTCTCGCCCAAAACCACAAGGAGTAGTTGCCAGCCCGTCATATTTTGCTTGATATATATGAGTATGATGGAGGGTCTATTGAGAGATCCGATATAAAATAAATCCACCACGCGATTATAGTCAGCACCTGAGCAAGGCGGCGATTCAGTGCAAATAGCCCGATTTATTATTGCAGGGATATAATACCAGTCATCGCCCTGCGGACTTGCGTGCGGCCCAGCACGGCGCATCATAATCTTGCATAACACTAGGCCTAAACACTCCTGGTACGTTGGTAGAATCCCAGCATCTTATATCACTGGGATGTAAAGGATAGTAGACTCGGTGTAGAAGCGAGCGCTGCGCCACTAGTGCTATACCCATATAATCTCTACCCCTCTTAAGTAAAATCCCATCTGAACCCAAGCTGCGCCAGTCTCTCACTATTCTCGTGCAAAAAAATGTCTCCCCTCACGTACCTAGTTGTTGGGGCAACCGGCACCCAAGGGAGTTCTGTCATCCACGCCCTCCTGAATTCGCCTTCTCTGGCTCCCGATGCGCATATTCTCGCCTTAACGCGCAATACCACCTCCTCCAAAGCAAAAGCCCTCGCCGCGCTTGATCCGCGTGTTTCCCTCCTAGCAGGAGATCCTACCCATCCGGACGACATCTTTGCGTCTGCCCCGTATCAACACATCGATGCTGTCTTTTGCGTTACAGTCCATGGCCCACCTGGGGCCGAAGAATCCCAAGCCAATGGGCTGATTGACGCCTCCATCGCGCACGGCGTGTCACACTTTGTCTTCACGAGCGCCGATCGAGGAGGTGAAGAATTTTCCAACACAAACCCCACGCCCGTCCCGCATATCGCCACGAAATACCGGATCGAATTATACCTCAAGGAAAAGGCGGAAGGGACCAAGATGGTCTGGACAATTCTTCGCCCAGTAACATTCATGGACAATTTAACTCCAGACTTCGCCGGGAAAGGCTTCGCAGCTATGTGGAACCAGGTTGGCTCAAAGCCTATCCAGGTTGTGGCAGCCAGTGATATTGGCTACTTCGCTGCCAAGGCGCTGCTCTCTCCCCGCACTTACGCTGGCAGATCGATAGGTATCGCAGGTGACGAGTTGAATTTTGAGCAAGCATGTAACATATTCAAAGAACGAATGGGTGTTGAGATGCCAACAACTTTTTGTGCCGTTGGAACCATTGTCAAGACTGTTATGGCCGATATCGGCAGCATGTTCAAGTGGTTTAAGAAGGATGGGTATGCCGTCGATATTCAGAAGGCTAGGGAGGAATACCCAGAGCTGATGGATTTTGGAACATGGCTAGAGAAGGGCAGCAAGTTTCAAAAGGCTGCCAAGCAGAATCCTGGAACTTGAAAGACAAAGACGGTGCAAACGTGGCAAGGAATAAAAGATGAGTGTTCCTGGTAGTAGTCTAGTTTAACAATGTAACTCGTCGTATACTTAAAGTGAAACAACTGATTTTACATGGAGAGCGGCGATTCTTATCATATCATGACAAAACGATAAGGTAAGCTGCGCGTGGATGTGTAGGTTATCCATTCCCATCCTTGGTCGGCATAAAGGCGTGAGGCAATTGGAGACTTTCCGGCAGTCTTTAGGCCGAAGATCCGAGATTTATGCCCTCGCTCCAAATTTTCTCAATTAGTTTAGCATTTATGTCCATTCTCGCAACTAACTCCTGTTTCAGTCTTCGCATTAAAGACGCGAAACTTGCTTTACAGTAGGAAGCGAAATTAGATTCACAATGAACACTCAGTGAATTTTATTTTCAGATCCCTGCCGCCATGCTCCGTAGGGGTCAGCGTCGAAATCGGACTACTGCTGGCGAACATCAGCGCATAGGTTTTATCAACAAGTTTTAGATCATAAAGATGACATTGCCATTGTAATAATATAACTCGCTGAGTTTAGACCCTACTTTCAAGGATCTAACAATGACATTGGATTTGGAGTAACCGTTGACAGCTCTGCCCAGCTCCACCACTCTTCCTTCAGAACAGGATCGGACTCAGAACCCCATTTTCCTCCGAGTAACAGGCAAAAGGGGCTTTATCAACAGACTCGTTGTGACGTGAAGTCGCTTGCACGCGGCCAAGCCGTTTCTGGACCGGTGCATTTTTCAGGGGAAATCCAATATGACCTTTAAAGGTATCCCAATCAAGAGAAAACAACCCATTCAAATCAGCGTCTTTGAGAAGCTTGCAGTCTGCTTTGTGGCCTTTCTCATTCCAGCCAGTTTTCTGGCAGGCTTTAATATAATAAAGTCAGCATCATAATCGAACAGGACGGGCCCATGTAACTACTGACTCCGTTACAGTACCAGAAAAGCGAGCATCTGGCACACTTCCGTAAGGAGGCTGCTTGCTTAGCACACCCATGACATGTTCGTGTCCCATTCATTTCCACTGAGAATTTTTGGACCCGGTCGCTCAACGCTAGCAGGTCATCTAGTGATAGTGGGAATACCTATGAGGACACGTTGTGTTAGAAAGGTACTTCGATTACTGTCTTGATGGGAGTTTAATTAGTACCTTCATGTTTGTGGGCTCTTCAAGTCGAATTCCGGGTTCAGAAAAGGCGAACGCGTGAAATTCAGCGTAAAAGATTGCAACGGTGTATCCCTCCTGAACCAGTGAAGGTTCCAACTCACTACCGCGCCCCTCCGTATAGAAGGATAGCGGAACCGTCATACCGTCCACATCTCTAAGAGTCATCTCCAGACGGAGCAATGTGCCGAAGTCGACAACCTCGGCCAGGAATAACCAGTGCCGTCGTGGTCGGCTAATAAACCGGTCAACGCTTGAGTAGAACTCAGGGTCAATGTGATTCTCGTGTGGCAAATCATTGAAACCCGGGAATGTTGCCCGGTTGCGAAAGTCTGCCAGCTGTCCGGGTTGTTTTGCCTTCTTCCTCCTCCACAGCCAGTCTTCGAAGTCGCTCGGTTCAAGTCCTTGGGGGGCTTCATCTACTTTCGTCTTCCACTTCGTTGAGATTCCGCATAGCTCGTACTTCGAGGGGTCTTGTGCTAGAGCCCCGTGCTTGATAGCTTGCGCGCTGTCACCGCCAAGCGTCGTCTTCCAAACAGACGCCGCCCTCTCCGCGAAGATGCGTCCTCTTGCCAAGTCGCTATTGGCGATGACGAGCTGAGCGGCATTGACAAGTGCCTGTGCGAAACCAACATCCTCTCGCCCTTGCTCGTTATAGAGACGTACCTGTTGATCAAAGTAGCTGAGGGTCCGAAGTGGGAATACTAAAATTCCCTCTCTGCCGAATTGGTTGATCACACCGTCCAAGCGGTGAATCTCCTCCAATCTCCTGTCGCTTTCCTGGTTCTGCTCTGGCGGCAAGGAGCAAAGGTGGCACAAACATGTAAAGCCGAACCTTTCCTGAAGAGTCTTCTGCCGAGCTGCTCGGTTCTTCAGAGGGCCTAGGTAGGTTATCGTGATCTCTTCGCCTTGGCCAATATCCCTCCAAGCATGCACTGTATGCCGCTTGATCTTCTCGTTCCAGTTCTTCTGTGCGTTGTTATCGCAAGCGTGATTAATGCGGCATGCTTCTAGGAATATTGCTCCTTTATCTCCGTCAGCTTCGGCAGGTAAGGGGCTTGTTTGAACGATCCCAAGATACCGCTCAGCAGCATCCCTATATGGGTGTATATTGTGCATAGACTCGAAGGCTCGCTGCTGGTATTCGCTGAGGTTGGCGACTTGCCGGCAGATGGATATCTTTAGCTGTTTGATGTTCATTTTATTGCCAGGTATTATAATAATGGGCTCTTCCGACAGAATCCGCGTGCCTTTAGGGGATCTTTTTGGTTGCGATGAGACCTTTTCCTTCCCCCAGAAGGGTGTAGATTTGGTCACTTGCCGAGCTCGACATTTTGGTGTACTAAAGTTATTCGTTCAATCCTGCATTCGAGCGGCAGATATGCTCTCGTGTACTATGAAGAATTGAATACGATGTTGGAAGATAAGTCATGGAAGAGCTCGTGGACATCGTACGGCTTGCAGTGGTGGGCGGCCTCGACCGAATGTGGAAAACTGTGTAACTTCCTCAACATAGAGGATTGGTTGAGTCTCACGCGTTGATACCCAACATCACCGTACTATATATTCGGCGGTGAGAGGCTCAAGAAACGTACACGAGTAGACAAAAGTATAGAGTATATAGAGGAGATAATTCTAGGAGCCAGGGCGTAAGACGGGCGAGCCTAAAGTTGAGTAGCCGGAGATTCATCGTTGAGTAAAATTTCATGCTTTAGGATCGAGGCCTAGAAGATACCAGATTGCTGGAGCATTAATATAGAACACGGGGGCTTGAGGAGCTTGATTACGAATATAGAAAGTAGAAGATAACAGTCACTGTATTCACAAAGTCTAAACGTTGAACTTTGAACTGCCAGCAGGTCTCTTCCATATATAATTACTGGTGAATCGAGCTACAGAGAACGCGTTTGATGTCAACGCACGGATGCTTGCTTGCCATATCCGGTGTCTCTCCGATCCCAGTCCTTGCATTCGAGATGGATGTAACGCACCGTCTTGCATCCGATTCCGCATTCGCATTCGTCGGTGTCGGCCTTGTTGATTGGGTGGGGATAGGCGCGCAGGCTGATCTTGCCAGTACTCGTCTGTAATGGCGGAGCTGATGGCTCTGTGTGCCAATATACATGGAGAGCGATCCTTTTTCAAGCCGGACGCCAGTTTTAAGAAGATTCTACTATGCTTGGCCTTCTCCTAGGACCTATCCCATTAGTCTCTCATTGTCTGACTGATGGTGATCTCGGGGTTCTGGCAGCAGTTCTGGATTTGTGCATTCATTCGGCTTCAAAGTTCTTCTGCACTGGCTTTGTCGACATGCTGGGAAATTATTGCTTAATTTATCAAGACAATTTCGACAGCGGTTGCGGGTAAAGGGTCTTGTCTGTATCACGCGGAGAAGCCTCGTTCGGGTTTGATGCCCTTGGACGAGCGCGGCGGCTACGTCGGCCATGAAATCAATCTCGGGTTCAGTGGCCACCGTGCTCGCCATCCTTCGCGGTGCTGCCAAGATCGTCGCTGCGGCCAGCGGCAAGTCGGGACCATTGCGGTATCGGGCGGCCAGCTCTCGAGGATTGCGGCGCGCTCCCATCCGCCATGACCCGAAACTGAGCTCCACTGGGTCCGAAAGGCTTGGGCCAGCCCTCGGGCGAGTCCTCCCACCATTCCTGTCGTCCATAAGCAGTCATGTCGAGCATCCCGTAACTGCCACTCATCGGCTCGCACCCGCGGCCGGTCGTCCAGTATGTTTCAAACACGCGGTCGCCATCACGCAGGTAGCAGATCTTCATCCCGAAGTGGCGCCCGGCAAGCAGCCGCTCTTGCGACTCGTCGGGCACGGAGTACCACGGCATGTCCCAGTCCATGAACTCGCGGTAGCGATTACTCTCGTCATACGGTCCCTGGCAGAAGACAGCATACGTGACGCCGCGCGAGTGCAGGTACGACAACTCTAGCGCCTGGCCAGAGTTGAACGTGCAGCCTACGCACTGGTCGGCCGCTGAGCGACCCGTGTGCCACATGTGATACGACGCAAAGAGCTGGGTGCGGCCCTCAAATGCCTCGAGCAGCGACACGGTGCCGGTCCCTCCAACGAGCGGCGTGGTGGGATCTACCTCGACAGCCGGGAGCCGGCGGCGAGCGGCAGCGATGGCATCGCCCTCGCGGGTGTGAGCTTTCTCCCGAATCCGGAGCGCAGCAATCTGGGCTCCCCAGGTCTCTCGATCGACGACCGGTGGTGTTGCGGCCATAGCTACTTTCTTGCTTGTCTCGAAGCGGAGAATTGGGTTCTGGGTTGTTGATCTGGTTTGCCTGAGGGTTTGGAGCCAGGCGAATTCTGAAGGATAGAGCACCTCGATATAGACGTACCCCGCAGCTTTTTATAGAAAAGATACTTAGGTACATGACAGTCATTTCTAGTTCTAGAACAGCCTAGTTGGGCAAGTTAACTGTTGCGTGAGTCACATGTGTCTCAACCCCGCATTGCCGCGGGACGGGTTCACGGAGAAAGGTGCCTAAGATACAGAGTACAGTAACACTATCCTTGTGTTGTGCCGTACTTAAAACGGAAAGGTTCAGCGCAATGAGTATTTTTGGACAAGGCCTCATCCGAAGCCTAACATGCTAACTAAGCTATAACAGAAAAACTGACCCTGGTAAGCCCGAATTCCCAACATCTAGACAGGACATCCTTGGGTATAAGCCGCCCTGCAGAACAGGAATGATTATATTGGGCTCTGCGGTTCCCTTCTTCCACATAGGATTGTGTTTTGAGGGTCGCATGCATATCTGTGCTCTCATTCGGCATGCTCTATGCACGGCCGATGATCTGCATAAGCACTTCGGCGATTTGAGTAAATAAGGTGTGAATCGACATCTGTACCGCGATGGGCGGCAAGCACGCCTCACAGCCTGCAGGGTTCCTGCGCTGGCAACGTGGCCGTTTTAATACCCGACTGCGATTACGTAGAGCATGTGTGATCAGGGACTGATAGCTGATTAGAGTGTACAGTAGTATTAGATAAACTATATCTCCTAACTATCGTAGGCAATCCCACCTCAGTTCAGTAGCCCTTTTACTGTAACAGGCAGACCCTTGGCTGGTTTTGCGGCGAAGCTGCCATCCATCCAAGCGACACCGCCCAGTTCTGGCGAGAGGCTCACATCATTGTCGTCATACGCTAGCGCGACGTCGATGTCGCGTACTGTTAGAAGCAATGCTATTACCAGACCGGGCATCATCATATTCTCGCCCATACAGCTATGCCGGCCGCGCTGAAACGGTCTCCATGCGTCAGCGAGCTGAGAGGATGGGGTCGGTAGCCAGCGGGTCGGGTCGAATGTGAATGGAGAGGAGATGTAGCTGCTGTTAGATTGTAGGCGCAAGAGGCTGGTGAAAAGCTGCGCGTTAGAGGAATAGTTAGAACTGGATGCTAACAAGGTCACGCTCGGCGGTGTACCATACCATTTTTCCCTCCAGAGAATGTTCCACTCCTTCATAGTTAAGTATTTGCCTAGAAAGAAAATAGATAGATCAGCGTTTCCGTCCCGCCTAGAATCTAGTTACAGAGATATGAAGGCTAGCCAGTCAATCCTTACCCTTTGGGCGCGATGGTTGGTGACAACCCCGGTGGGCGTAACCTCATGCTCTCCTTGATTACCGCCGTCGTGTATGGAAGTTCCTTTATCTTCCCTGGGTTCTGGCGAATCGCCTCTAGAGTAGCATCCGCGTCGCCTGGAAACACGGCATTGTGTTCCTTGCGCAACTCCGCGGCCACGGCCGGGTCCTGGGCGACGTGGCAGAAGACGTACTAATTGAGACAAGAGAATTCGTCAGTAGCACATCTTATGCCTAGAGGAGTCATGGATAGCGAGCAAGTAAGTGAAAGAGAAGGAAAGGGGGCCGCAACTGTAAGAACCATGGAAGACACGTCCGCAGCGAGAAACATGGTCACCATTGTGTCCAGGTGCTGAGCCATGGTGTCGGCATCCCAGTCCTTTCTCCCCGGGTATTCCTCCACGTATTTTGCAGTCAGTGAGTCCAGCAGTGGCACGAACTGGTTACGAGCTGCTGGCCGTTCTTTTCGCAGCGCATCATTAAAAGCTGTACGGATTTTACTCCGGACGCGCTCTTTACTACAGCTCAGCGCTTTTTTCCGCTCTCGATAGGTCCAGGGATTCCAAGAGACGGGGCTATCAATTTGCGCGATGAGCGTCTGAACATCTGCGTTGATCTGCGCGCCCCAGCCGCCTTGTTGAACAGCGGCATCTTCACCTAGCAGAAACCGAAAGGTGAGATCCGCCCCCCACTTCTCAATCGGC
Source organism: Oidiodendron maius Zn (assembly GCA_000827325.1). NCBI lineage: Eukaryota > Fungi > Ascomycota > Leotiomycetes > Myxotrichaceae > Oidiodendron > Oidiodendron maius. Next base: position 916,035 of record KN832880.1, on the reverse strand, counting down.
TCAATCATGGGGAACCGGCGGCCAGTTTTTGCGTGGCGAAGCAGTGCCGCCCGAAGTTCCATCGAGTACTGCGCCATGTCAGGTACAAAGCGCTGCACATTGGTCACAGAGAAGACAGTGCGAATGGCGGTGCGTGAACTATACCACTCAGACATATCTGATGAAACAAGACCGCGGGTGCCGCCGGTGAGGGCCTGCAGCGCAACCTTGAGCACTGACGGATGCCGCGTGTAGTCAGTAAGAAACCGATCAGCAACAGCCAGATCGCCTGTGACCAAAAATGGATCGGGGACGATCGGCCACAGGTCGAGATAGAAGACATCCGGAAGCTTGTATTGGGATTGGATGACCGATAGGACCGCGGCGATCGGCGGGGTCCCGGGAAGCTGCTTGGTGATTCTGAATAACAGAACAAGATGTCCGAAGAGAAAGTTGTGAGGTGGTTTGGGCTGGAAGCAGTTAGCTGCGAACCAAGTGGGAGGAGCAGAAATGGCCAGTACAAGAGCTCGGAAGCGCCGCCGATGCGCGTTCAGGTTCCACAGCAAGCTGGATACGGTCAAGACCAGCACGGAGCCAATGACAATGGGGACCTTAGTAAGGGGATGCATGATCGACCGTCAATTACGACGATGGATTCTTCGATAGAATGCGACGTCAAGTGTAGAGGTATGAATGAAGTCATTGCAGTCGGGAGATCTCACGTAAGACACGTTCGCTTGTGAGGGCCGGCTATCTTATCAGGGCGAGAGCAAGTGATACCAAGATGAAACAAATAGGTGCATAACGCAGTATAATGAACTACTAAGCAAGTTGTAGCTTTTGCGGACACAGTTAACCGTTGACAATATGGGGTGCATATCGCATTGGTAGTTTGCTCTGAATGCAAAATCTAACTACCTAATCGGAACTAACGCCGACTTGCCTTTGCTAAGCAGGAACCAAGCTGCTAACCAGAACTTACGCCCTATTAATTGTCTCTCGTAAAATACCAAGACCGAGAGCGTCACTTTCTGGTGGAGAAGTTTCCGAAAAGTCGCCGGATGACACATAGCCTGAGAAGACATCGATGTGCTCCCGATTATTTCGTCCACATCATAAACTTACCTTTCCATTGAAGAAAAAATTAATTCCATTCGGCCGGACGCAATGAATCCATCTCCACACTCGCGATTTACCACATCCCGAAACTTTGTGTATAATTATGTGAATATCCCACCAAAACAAGGAGGCACATATCTCCTATTCTTACACGGCTTTCCCTCCTCATCCTATGACTGGCGCTATCAGATTCCTTATTTCGCAAACAAAGGATATGGTATTATTGCACCAGACACGCTTGGCTATGGGGGAACTTCGAAGCCTCTTTCCACAGAAGCTTACAAGGGAAGGGCGATGGCTGAAGATATCTATGAAATTCTCAAATATGAGAAAATTGAATCGGTAATTGGGATTGGCCATGACTGGTAAGATTTATTACTAAATAAAGACGATAAATAACGTCGCGCTGACATCGTACCATCAGGGGGTGCTTTCTTCTTTCTCGCCTTGTAAATTACCACCCCTCGCTCATTACAAAGCTGGTGTTCATTGATGTGGGATATTCGGTTCCTGGCCGTGGCCTATCTCTGGACATTGTGGACCATGTCAATGCCGCTGTCCAATCTGCACTTGGGTATTCTGTTTTCGGATACTTCAAATTCTTCCAAGAAGAAGATGCTGCTTCTCTCTTAAATAATAACGTCTGCTTTCCATCTCCTATTATATTGACAGTCACTAATAGTGGATAGTGCCAATCAGCCATGTCATTGTTCTATTCGGGAGATGCAGACCTGGGAAAAAAATACGTAGGAGCAGATGGTGGGCTACGAACCTGGTTGACTGAAGGAAAAACAACCCAGCTCCCTTCATTCCTCTCCAGTGAGGTAAGCGACAATGCCTATCATCCCTGAGTTTACAGTACAGGCAGTACATAATTAATATTTCGCGCAGGACAAGAACTACTTCCAAGATCTGTTTTCTCTTGATACCGGTGGGTTTGGACCACCTACCAATTGGTACAAGGCACAACTTGCCAATATAAATGCCGAGGATGAAAAACGTAGGTAATGGCATAACCATTCAGAAATTTGCTAAATCCAACAGAAATCCCCGAAAATAATTACACCGTGCTACAGCCAACCCTCTTGATCACATCAGATTACTTCATTACCGTGGCGGCAGACTTTGCGTCTCAGATGAAGCCATTTGTACCTAACTTGACTGCCAAGAAACTAGCATCCGGACACTGGATAATGTTGGAACATCCCCACGAAGTCAATGAAATGTTAGAAGAGTTTTTAACCTAGCTTAAACGGAATATATCATATTGGCTGATCGCACACTCTTGGACAACCAGCTGTTGTCACAAGGAGCCTCTAGCATACATGTTCTTACTAAATGACAAATAGAAATTTCTTTTTACTATTCTTTAGGTTAATAAGCTTAGAAATGAAAGGAAACCATAGCTGTAATGCATACTGTGGCTTGACTAAGTTACAAAACGGTATGATAGGCGTTCCTAGCATTCCTGCTCGAATTCGCGCGAATCGAGCCTCGGAATCAGCCACCAATTCTTTCCCATATCCCATACAATCTGCAGATACTACTGTAAGACACCATTTAACCAAATTTCAATACATCTTATAACGGAGGGTACGTTGCTTCGCCAGCAATTTGTTGATGAGTTCAACTTATGCACATTAAATCACGTGATGTTAGACATGTGACTGCTTTAATCGGAATGATTGCTGCATCAAGACGCAGCAGATGATGTTCTCGAAGAAATACTTGACGAAAGCCAGTTGGGCCATCGGTATCTACCGTGACAGCATGTGGGACAGGAAGGATGGTTGGCGCTCGATGCCATAGGACATTGACCGAAACGAAATCCTCGACGCTGGTCTGGATCAGGGTCTCAATGAGCTCCAGAAGACTGCAGTCCTTAGAATTCTGGGCTATTTACTATAATAGGTTAATGATTCCAGTGAGAATGTAATTATTTGGTGCAAAATTGTTATACTATGTTGGGTTCCTTCGATCCCTTTCTATTGGAAGGTCGTGAAAGACGCCTGTGTGCTTGTTCCAGTTCACCACAACAGCTAGAGAAAACCATTCCGGATCATTAAGAGATGGCCCGGTGGTGGCACTGTAAAATGAATATAGTCGCCTGCATGGCCTTTACTCTCCAATAATGAACGAGAAGAGCCAAACCTCTCAGATAGAGACAGACGGGACGACGGGTGCAGAAGCTGCCGTCGTAGCCATGTCACCTGCAAGATTCCAAAGCGTTATTGGTACTTCGAGGTCCAATTTTGCGGTTTGATTGTCTTGGATGCCTTTATGGAGTATAAAATGGATCGCCTTTAAATAGCATGTCTCCGTCAGTTCTGACTCGCTTCTTGAGGAGCAATTCTTATTGCTACCTTGCCAAATTTTTAAGGTAGCCTTTCTGACAAATCCACCTACATTCCACAGCTTCGGCTCTTAGGCATACTGAGATCTCATGTCTTACAGTGCTCATTCCTCCAGTGACTGCCGTCATACTGTACAGAGTTGATATAGGATACCCAACTGAGAATGAGAGTTGGGTGGAGGATGCGAGATGATGGACAGAGGTAGCAAGATGGGAGGCACTGATGGAGACGTATGAATCAATAAATTAAGAATCCACTACTATGGAAATATCGAGGATACATTCTGTTTCACTCTCCAACGCCATCCGGAAGTGCCGGCTCTCTTAACGCGAGCCGCTGTACTCGCAATATTCGGTCGTAGCTTAAGGTGAATGCAGGAGGAAGACAATAATATAGCTTCCAGGGGATTGAACAGGTAGACAGCCGCACTATGCATACCTGCTCGAATGCTTCGAACATTCACACTGTTCTCTGGATCTCCCCAAGTCTTGGCGTGGCGTGTCCTCGGCCCGAACCTTATTCTTATCTGCCACGTTTCAATCTTGCGTTTCTTGGCACTTTCCAAGTAAAAATTTGCGACAAAGCTTACAATAAGCATGGTGGCTGTCAACTTTAATGACTCTCAGGTGCAGTATATTGAAGATGTCTGTCTACTCTAAGACCGTGAGAAAATTATTTAAATATAGGGATAGATCCACCAAAGTCAAACCTGATGACTACGATCACGTGCTTGGCTGTTATTTAATTTCTCTTGAACTATCCCAGACAAAATTCCCATTAAACGCAAGAGATGCTGACCATGAAGTGACTTATTTTGACGAAGATACCAGGGATTGTACAGAGAGGGAACTGTTCTACAATTCACCTTGTTACGAGGATGTTCAGCAAAAGGGGAGGCCATTACCATCCTGACTTATCCTTAAACAGACAGTTCGTTCGAAACGCGGTCGACGTCCTTCTCAAGTGTCATTGGAGACAGCATTTGCCGTATGTCTCATCTGCACATCATCAGAATTATGTGCACATCCTTGAGATTCTTCCCTGCCTATTGTGTCACAATGATCGCCGTATGGACGAGGGTTGGAATCGTTGGCAGCTTGGCAGCTTGGCATTCTCTAAGACGCTTCTCGTTGTCACTTTGCGCGCAGGCCATCTTCAATCATGTCAGCATAGACAGAAATACAGCCCGAGTACTAGGCAACTGATCGTGTGGTTATTCATTTCTTAACGCGCCGCTAGAGGATGAATCCCCATTCGCATTAGGGGTCACTGCGTCAATAAGCATGAACCTGTGGGTGACTAGACGCTTCTGCCAGTCATGGACTGGAAAACACAGTATTTTAAGGGTTCAAAAAAGTTAAGACTCTCCAAAATTGTAGGAAACGATGCTGTCTTGGCTAGCAGGAGAGGGATGCGCTGAACTGCTGCGAGCCACGTGGGTCAGACTCCAAACACGTGCGACAAGCTCGTTTAGATTGACGTGCCAGATCCATTCCAAGGTACAGTACTAGGCCTATATCCGCTTTGCTGGGGTTCTGCAAGATTAAGCAACACAGTCAGCGGCTCCACAGGACCTTGACCCGCGACCCACATCCGAAAGGACTCGGTAGGACTGCTCCCCTGGTGTGTCTTTTGAATCTCATGAAGCTGGCGGCCACTGACAGATGACCTAGAACGGAGACACGGTTCTCAAGGGCTTGTCGAAATTCAGCGAAGGAAGAACAAAGCAGATAAGAAATAAGAGAAAGTAATCTCATGGCAGCTTACCTCAGGCCGAAAGTACTGTAGAATGGATCTCCGCCTCGAACGAATATGTTTTCTCAGTGGCGTAGAAGTTTGTCCAGCAGATCCTCAGTTAAATGGCACGTGCCTGAACACCACGCGGTATCAGTGTAACCCCTCGGTGAGCGCGTGTCACAAACTAACCGTCGACGCGCCACAGCGTGGGGATATGCTAGGAATTTACCCAGGTAATACAGTAGTCTCCGCCCCTTGCTTAACTACCCCTTGCCTCTGGTTATCTACGCTATGTGGTACAGTCATCTTTCAAACCAAAAAAAATAAAAATTTGCGGCTATCAGCGTGCCAACACTTCCCACGTGGGACGGCGCCTTTTCTCGGTACACCCGTACAGGACAATATGGCGATTCCGTCCTACGAGCACAATGACCGAATTGAGAGAAGTGGATCGTGTAAACATGGGGTGACAAGAATTTACCACCTGCCCCGTCCGGTTTAGTCGGTTGTAATCAGCCAGGTTCTTCTTCGACCTATCGGTTATGTCCGAGTCCAAGCTTGCGCGGCAGAAAGCCGAGGAAGCAGGGAGCTTGTGCCCGTAGGTGGGATGTTCCACTACTACCTCGTAGATATTCTTTATCTACGTGCCTCATCTTTCATTTCGTCTCGTCCTCTCCCGTCGGTCTACACCTTCAATCCTTCGATACTGTGCGACATATGCCCAGTCTCCAATTCCGCCATCATGGAGAAGAACAGCCCCTCCGCTCTCGAGGATTACCAGAACGACGATCGTCGAGTCTATGTCGATGATGTTCCTGTCGCCGAGCTCCCAAAATCTTTCTGGGCGCGCATATTCCCAGTCTTCGCCTGTGGAGCTGGCTTGTTCTCTGATGGATATCTTCAGAGTGTATGACATACCCCCATTATTGCGCTGAATGCCTACTGAGCTTGGCTATAGGTCATTGGTTCCTGTACCACCATCCTCGCGCAAATCTATGGCTCCAGATTCACCGACTCCCCCGCTCGTACCAACCTCACAGCCCTGACCTTCGTCGGAACCATTGTTGGCCAGATCAGCTTCGGTTTCCTCAGCGATTACTGGTCAAGAAAGAAGTCTCTCCTGGTCTCCACGACTTTCATGATCGTCTTCGCCGCTCTGTCCGCGGGCGCATATGGCGGCGGTTCTCTGAATGGCATGACCTCGGCCTTGACCGCGTACCGTGTATTGGTAGGCATTGGTATCGGAGGAGAATACCCTTCTGGTAGTGTGGCAGCCTCTGAAGCAACCGCTGAGCTCAAATCCGGCACCCGTAACCGGTGGTTCATCTTCGCGACCAACTTCCAGCTTGACATAGGTTTCGTGGCTGGAACTCTGGTACCTATGATTGTTGTTCTAGCTACCACCGAGAACCACTTGAGAGCCGCCTGGCGCATATCACTTGGTATCGCTGTCGTCATCCCTGTTGTCATGCTTATTATGCGATCCAAGCTAAAGGAGCCCGAGGAGTACAACCGCGCTAAAATGACCAAGTTCCCATACGGATTGATTCTTCGATATTATTGGTTCAGACTGCTAACCGTCTCGATCATCTGGTTCATCTACGATATGTTGACCTATTCCTTCAGCATCTTCTCCACTCAGTGGTTGAATCTGATCCTCAACCCCTCCGACGACCCTTCCGTTACTACACCTTTATGGATAACCTTGGGCTGGGGAACCGTCATCAACATGTTCTACGTCCCCGGCTCTGCAATCGGCGCCCCTCTCAGCGATTGGCTCGGTCCCAAATACTGCTTGATTCTGGGTGTCACTCTCCAAGGTACCATTGGATTCATTATGACTGGTATCTACAAATACCTTGACACCAAGGCGCATGTCGCCGGCTTCGTCGTCATCTATGGGTAAGATCTCCCTACCATGATTACCCCCTTGCCCCTGGATTTCGTGGTTAATAGATCCTAGCATTTTCCTCGCGCTCGGTGAAGTCGGACCAGGTAACAATATTGGACTGGTCGCATCAAAGACGAGCTCAACGTCAGTGCGTGGACAATACTATGGCATCGCAGCTGCTTTTGGAAAGCTAGGCGGCTTCGTTGGCAACTACATCTTCCCGCACCTGATTGCAGATGGGGGCAGCAGCGTTATCAAACAGGGCCAAGTTCCCTTTTACTTCTCGGCCGGCATGTGCTACCTTAGCGCCATTATCGCCTTCGCTTGCCTACCCAATATCACCCAGAACTTCATCGAGGAGGAGGACGGCAAGTTCAAGGCGTATCTTGAGGAGAAGGGCTTTGACACGAGCACTATGGGTACCAAGGAGTACAGGGAGAATATCTAGGTTTTGGATCTATAGCATCTAGGCTATGATCTGATATTGCTCCACTCATGAGTTATGCTACTTATATAAGAAGCCGCATATATTCTGAGGGTCTTTATGTTGACTGATACCCAACGCATTTCTGCGTATTAGCAATGCTCTTCTAACTTTATGATTAGCTAGGATTTATATTGATTACTTATACGATCATTGGCGCAGTTTATGCATGTTCACATCTAATAAAGGCCGTAATTACAGGGCGCAAAACTTGCTGCGATAGTCAAAGAGAAGGCTCGGCTTTACTTTCCGTCTAGAGCAAAGTGTGCGTTATGCTGGGGACTGTGTGAATTATTTACAAGGTAGCAAGGCTTGCCGAATCCTTCGGCGCATCCGGATTGAGAGACTAAACTCATTGAATCGCAAATCTTTCCTTTTTCCCCCACTAAACCCGAAACCCCCCCTCAGGTTCGTAGAGATTCTAGGCCTTTTTAGGCATTCTGCCGTGAACTGTACTAACTACTACAGTACTGAATTCAGAATGGAATCATTCCGAACTCGCAATAAGCCTCCCCGGTCGCAACCCCATTCTCCCTTCAAACAAAAGCCACCAACTCCCCATTCAAATAAGCCAACCACCCCCTCTCATCATCCTCAATCCACTCCTTCCAAGCCCTCCCCATGTCCTCCAACTCTTCCACACTGCAAATCCCCTTCTGCACAGCAAAAGTCCCCAAATTACCACCAACCCTAATCCGATCCGTTATCGCCTTTCCCACGAACTCCCTTTCTTCTCTCGTTCTACACGTAACAGTAGATGTCGAACTAACCACCTTTGTACTATCGAAGCCAGCCTCTTTTGCCCAGACATGTAATCTCCCCCTAGGACTAGGATTCCCTCCCTTCGCCCTAGCAACTTCCTGGTATACCTTGTTCGACAAACTAATTCCCTCCAATTCCGGATACCACGACATATCCGCAGTCTCCTTCGCAGCAACAAACCCCCCTTTCCCTTTCCTGCAAACCCTTCTCATCTCCCCCATGACAGCCACAGGATCCCGGACGTGCTGGAGTACCTGATGACAAAACACAACGTCAAACGTCTCATCCTCCATCCCCAGAGCCTTTAAATCATGGCCGTCCCCAACCTTAAATTCGACATTGGTTACTCCTTCCGAAGCGACTAGTCTTCTGCCTTCAACCAGGGGAGTTTCGGTTATTTCGACGCCGGTGATGTGGGATGTGGGGAATAGTTTGGCGAGGGACACGGTTATGGAGCCGGGGCCACAGCCTATGTCGAGGACTTTGGGGGATGGGGTTGTGAGGAGGAGATTGGTAATGTAGGGGATCATATAAGGGGTGTTATTTTGGGCAGTTCGGGCGCCGTGGGTTTCGAGGACGGTGGGGGTGTGGGATGTTGTATAGACGGACATTGTTTTGCTTTGGTGGGGGAGGGGGGCGTTTGGTGGCGTTGATGAGCTTTGGTAGATGGTTGGGTTGATTAAGTGTAGATCAGAATATTGCTAGTTTGACTCTGCGTTGAAGGCAAGTGTTAGTAGAATTGATGATCGAGGGATTGAACTTGAACAGGCAGTTGCTGCATATATAGGCAGGTTCGATCTCGACAAATCGAATTAGGAGTCTCGGGTCCGAGCCTCCGAGTCCGAAGGTTATAGCGACCTCAAGTATAAAGTCGGGCTCCCATCTCAGAGTACAGTCGCTTGTAATATCGGCTTCCCCTTTGATGTATCTCACCCTTTGTTCGGCCACCATAATTTCACGAGCAACGCGAATTATTACTTCCAATTTCCTGTGAGTAAAGACTCATAGTTATAGAGCTGTATAAATTTGGTTTAAATTTGAGGGCAAAACTTAATACAGTCGCTTCCACGGCCGGCTTCCCCTGCCCGAGGGTTTTTTGACTTCTTACTGACCGGGGTCTTCCGGCCCATTGCGCAAATACAATCAATCAAGTGCAAACTGCCCTGGACACAAGTCTTTCTGATAAGCAAACCTGAGATTCTGATCGAGTACTGCCACTACCATATACCCAATACAACACACTACGACTTTATGCTTCATAATACACCATTATCTATTATTATAGGCTATGACATCCGTCCGAATTTTCTAGAACATGATCCGATTGGAAACGTTTCTAACTAACAACATAATGGGCTTTGAAATCGATAAGTCTAATGCACATAGGTAAAGTGTGCTAGAGGCTATGTCCACTGAGTAGTAATGGACAAAACAGTGGCTTTTGATCGCAAACCCAATGTGACGGTGTCACTATATGCGGAGACAGCGTTAAGAGCGACTAGGAGTAAAGGGGGTTCGTGCAACTTGGGCATTGATTTCGCCGACGTACGGTAATGCTCAGGAATATATGATTTCGCTGTGTTTTCTTTAGATCTTTAAAGATCAGTACGCGGGTAATGCCTAGTAATCTGCTTTGATCTTAACTTCAATTCGATGGTATATTACACTATAGTTTATTATTGTTTTGCCAGCAGAGGACACCATTCACATTTCTACATCGACATCTGCATGCCTCACTACCCACAGCAGCCGAATATAGGCTTCCCACAGCAGCTAAGGCAAACGCTTCAGCGCACGATGGGTCGGTGCAATCTCTCGCGCCACATGGCGCACTTTGACCTGATATAGGTAGACATGTGCATGGAATCCCCGATCAATGTGGCGCAGTAGAATTTAGTGCCTTGAGTAAAGGTGACACCGGTTTTGCAAGCGACTATATAGTGTAAAATATCATAGAAATTAATTAAGTAGTTGATATACCAGTTGCCTTCAATAAAAGACAAGTTTACTTGACCTTAGCGGGCTGTATTGTTCCTTTGGTTCTATCTAGGAACTTACTCTATCCACTACAATTTGGGAGGGGCCCGTGGGCCGAAAGGCACTGCCACGTACCAGTCTGCGTTGGCAGGACCGCGGCAGAGCCTGCCCAATGGTCATCTCGCGCCACCAGTGGGACCTACCCAGCCGCACGCTCGCCACGGATTCGGGTACCCCGTTTGTAATGAGTGGTCTTTTGTAGGCTGAAAGTCCATCACTCACAAGTTGGATAGACCCTTTCAATGCCTGTGATATAGTTCAGTACTTTCTCAGCTATGACTGCCCACGTCTATTACCCGCTGAATGGCGCCAACACTATCCGCCTTATTAAGCTAATGCCAGGCAGTCAAGACGAGCCTTTACGAGGCTCGATGTTTGAGACTGATTTGAACACAGCCGGACTTACATAGCCTTGTCCTATGTATGGGGTTCGGAACACAAACCTTCGGTCTTAGAAACACCAGAAGGAAATATTCCGATCACATCATCGCTGAATGATGCCTTGAAGCGGCTACGGTCGATGAATGAAACACCTGTTCCGAGTCCAGTTAATCCGTTCATGACCGAAGGTCTCTATTCAGCCATGAAGCATATGCAATTCAACCATGATCCTCTAATCATTTGGGTAGATGCAGTTTGTATCAACCAGGAGGACAATCGGGAGAAAAGTCAACAAATTCGACTGATGTCTCAGATCTACAAACTTGCACTCTATGTAGCGGTATATCTTGGCAACGAGGCAGACGACAGTCAGCTCGCAATACAACTTTTAGGCAAGTTGGCACTTGCAAATATTGGCCTAGGTGGTCTTGAAGCAGCTGTTCTTCCCCCAACTCTTGCCAAAGAATGGGAATCCGTCGCTTCATTGCTTGATCGACCTTGGTTCAGAAGAGTTTGGATAATTCAGGAATTTATTGTCGGGGCTCAAGTAGCAATGATTTGCGGAGAAATTATCACTGGGTGGGAGGTGTACTGTACGGCTTTTATGATGGCTAAGGTGTTCAATGTGACTTGGCAGGACTCTGATTACCGTGGCACTGAAGGACTGAGAAAACAGTCGAGACTCAATGCGCTCAACGCCATCATCCGCATAGGTCGTGAAAGGATACAAAGCAGCGTTCTTGAGCATGGAGAAAAATCCCCGTTGCTAACCTTGTTGAAACTTTTCAGCGTAACCGAAGCTACTCAACCCAGAGACCATTTATTCGCCTTACTGGGTTTAGCCTCAGACACTGAGGACAAATCTTTTGATCCGGACTACGAGGCCCCTCTTGGAGAGATTATCCGCAGATACGCAGCTACTTTTGTTCAGAAGGGCAGGGCAATTGAAATGCTGCTCGACGCCGGCATTAGCCCAGCGGCCCCCCAACTTCCCTCCTGGGTACCAGACTGGACAAGATCCGCCCCGCAACCTTTCCTGATACCAGACCCCATTGGAATGAAGAACCAAAGCTCGAATTTAAATGCCATCTACCATGCGTCAGCTAACTTGCCCCCAAAAATACAGTACGATACAGCAACAGACTTGTTGGTAATCGAAGGCGGCATTGTGGATCGGGTGGGCCAGATTGGCCAACGTGACGACGAGATGGATATTCTTGGTCGACTCTCACTTTATATCTCAGATGCCGAGAATATAATTGGCACTCTTTCGTCATACCCTACAGGCGAAGATGTGTCTGAGGTAGAATGGAGGACATTAATCGCAAACAGGACCAAAACATTACGGGATCTACAAGGCATTGGGAGTAACGCCTGGGACGGAGATCTCTCCGAGCCAACTGCCCAGCTCGGTGAGGCCTATAAAGCTCTAAAACTTTTCTGCTGGGTAGTCGAAAATAACCCCGGGTATATCTTCAGTAGCGATGAACGAATTGCTTTTCTTCAGACAACAAAGAAACCGTATGAGCAACCGCTTCTTGATACAAGAAGTGGTCGTCTTCTTTGTCGGACTGAGGGTGGATACGTGGGTCTTGTACCGAGACATACTCAGGCTGGAGACTTGGTCTGTATAGTATACGGCAGCCCAGTGCCTTTTATTGTGAGGGAAAGTGATGAGAGGGAGGGGGCACACCGCGTAGTTGGCGAATGCTACATTCATGGTATTATGAGAGGTGAGGCGCTGCAATCTAAACAATTTGAAGAGAGGAAAATATATATGCACTAAGTCAAGTAGAATAGCTTTGGTTTGTTATGTAAGTGTGGCGATTCGAATTGCTCTTCTGGTCATACTAGAACCTGTATAGGTCTGTAGTCTAGGTCATGTTTATATCGGAAGGATTACATATGGCCGTTCTTCTTCCTGTATTATACGTAAGCCTTTGTCAGATCTAGGAGTTAATAGGTCCCTGTGGAGATTTACCGTAATCTAGGGCAGAAGTAAGAGCGCCTAATGCTTGAAGGATTCTGAAGAGTGTAAAGCCTTTATCCTTTGCCTACATTCCCTTTCGTTCTTTTAGAGCTGTAATAACTCTAAGAAGATTGTAAGAGGATGACAATAAGCTAGAAGTATAATAGTCCTATTTAATACTAACAGCTAGATATACTAGAATCAGAAAGAAAAAAAAGAAGTAATAGGGCAACTAGAAAGAAAAGAACCACGGCCAAGCAACTATAACACTAAGCCAAATGAAAACAGTCCTTCAACATATCGTAGTGACTTAAAGCCATTAGTCTTTTGCTTCCGAGGCTAGTTATAGCCTAATATGTCAAATATGCTAGAAGAGCGAGAACTACACCGCTAATTAGAAGAGCAAAAGATATGCAGTAAACTCGGGAATAATGCGTTAGGGCGTCTTGCGTAGCCGTAAGGTTAAGGTAGTTCCTAAAAGAAGCAGTCTCTTCCAGTTGCAGCATAACTTTTCTAACCAACCTCCTATTCTAATCGTCAAATGACATGTTCGAAATATCAGTGTGATATGTCGCCAGGGGCAAATCGCCTTCAAAGGTCGACATTCAATGAAAGCGAGAGAGTGCTTTCTTAGTAATCTTGGTAAAAGGGGCGTTGAAATGCTCGTAGACGACTAAGCACTCCGCAACCTTATCTATGGAAAAAGAGACAACGAACTTAGTCAATAGTAATCTATGCATTCGAAAATTGCATCATTTGCAATCTTTTATTACAGAACTCTGAAGGATATTTTCAAAACCCTGTGATTGGAAAGGGAGATAGGTGCCATTATAATAATACCTCTGCTCCCAGCCTTTTTCTTCTACGAGTTGTTTTGGGTAGTCACATATAAGTACATGCATGTCACTCATTAGAGAACTCTGCCGCCGGTGATTTTCCATACCGTATATCATTATAGGAGGAAAATACAATTAGCGCAATCAGTCTAACAGCCTTCATCTAGTAGTTGCGCCTGCAGGCAACCCTAGAGCCAAAGGCTTTGATTTGGATCGGTGAACCTAGTTGTCGACAGCCATATTTTCCGACCAGGATTTCGCGGGGAATGCATCCCGCCCCCGGCCAACCGCCGCTGCAAGATCTTACTATTCGAGAAGGTAACACAGAAACCGAAAGGCTAAGACGTGGAGTGTTGCGTTGATCACGAACAGCTGAGCGGAATAGAATCCAGACGGGAATTCCTGAGGGGTCCTTACGGAAGTCCCTTTCGGCTATGGCCACAGCCTTCCGTAAACACAGGGGAGCATCGAGGCCCTAAAGGTGACCTAAAAATTTCGAATACTAGGTTAAATGGGTTACAATGTGCACGAGACGAGACGAAGGCTTTCTGTGAGATTTTGTTCGGCATCTTTAGAATCAGACATGAAGCGTGGTCTCCTACTATGGAGGCATTGATGCAGGATCTCGAACTCCTAGTACAGCGCCATGATGAGCCAGGGATCGTGGTACCCCCCGCTACGCCATACTCTATTAAGTTCGCAAAGCCCACTAACTAAAGCTAATGATCACCACTTGAATTACCACACTATTTGCACAACCAGTTAGAAAAGAGGTCTGATCGCCAAGTCTTGTTTGATAGTACTCTTCCCACCCCAAATAAATGTAACAGCTAGTTGTTTAACCTAAATCCTCACCCACACGAAATCTGTTTCTCTTCGGAAAGGTGAGCTGTGCTGCTTTACCAGCTATGCTGGGTGAGCTAAGTAAGTAGGGGTGAAGCGAGGTGGGAAGCGGGGTGAGTACTGGTGAGCTATAGCGGAAAGCGGCAGAGTCAGCATGAGTATGCTATTTTAGTACCCAAGGGGCTCGTCTTGACTTCTTTATGGTCCGGTTACACTTTCCCTATCTCTATACAAAGATCCCACTTTGGTTCCCTTATGACCGAGATTCCTCTAGAACTAATTTTAGATCCCATATTCACTTATGCACATGTGATAAAAGGTCTTATCCTCATTCCATAACATCTCCTTGATATCTATAGGGGCAGCTACAAAGGCAATTTTATGATATGAATTTTAGTAGCACTCACTTTATTCCTTTTTGCTTTTAAATATTTGATGCTATAGTTTACTCGTAGGCTTCTTTTCTCGTTCTCCTAGTCTTTGCTGTACCCAGAAGGGGGCAGGTGCTCTATAAAGTCATGAGGAGGGTGTGTATCTTTAGATGTTGAAAAGCACTCCGCGCAATAATCAAAATCTTCGCAAATCTTGCATTTGAAACGTCGTCCATAAATTTCCTAAAATTTGGTTAAAATATTACTAGCCGAGAAAGGCAGGGAAGATCGGGGAGCATAACATGCCTACTTACAAATTTACACCCGTCACAGGTGACCTCGTGGTGTCTTGCCTCTGTTGGCTGCTCTATGTCTATAACCCACATTCTCTGGTTGTTGATCACCTCCTCTTTTATTGATACTCGCCCCCTACCTTTCTCTAGGCTCAATCCCGATGCTCTATCTCCTTTAAATATGTACTCAGTTCCTTCATCCACCCATTCAATCTTGGGTTTGGAAATAAACTCATTCCGGCTGAAATCAGAGACATATTGTGCTAAAGTATGGAAATAAAAAGGATTTCTAGTCAATTCCGATCCAGTTTGTTTCCGAACATAATGGCTTTGATGATCCATCCACTTAGCATCCATTTTCGTTTCTAATGAGCCTTGCGCGGGGTAATATCTGTGATGACGAGTCTGATATGGCATCCAGAGAGACCCTCCTAACTGGCAGAGAGGATTGAACAGAGGATCAAACCCTACCTTCAAAAACGAGTATCCGTCTTTCCCTTTGAACCAGAGTATCCCTGCCGTACCACGTGATCCAGTGGGTATTTTGAGTGTCCTTTCGTCATGAGTCCATTGATTCCATGAAACCACCTCAATTAAGGAATGCGGTAGAGTCCAAGGAGGAGCTGAAGTTATCGGCATTTTACGCAGCCAGAATCCGTACATCAGATCCAAAGCCGGACGGATTTTCCAGACCTTTTGTCGAACATAGATCTTTCTATAGTGGCTTTCTGGTACAAGCTCCGAAGGGAATTCTGATCTGTCGGTACCATTTATCATCACTCTGGCACACTGGTCGTCTTCTGGTAGTAGCCTCAAAAAGATTCCGATCCTTGTTTTGTGGCTCTCTTCCACGCAATCAAGCGCAGCGAGATATGTATCCATAGCCCAGCCTACCATTAATAGCTCAATTGACAATCCCATATTCGTGATAGAGTATGGAAGACGATTTAGTCCCGGTCGGGTTAAAACTATATTGCCACAATTGCAAAAATCGGCGGGAGATTTGGCCAGAAGCCCTCGATAACCCTCATCAGAGCTAGTCCAGGCAAAAAGCGAATGGTCATCCGAGTGCTTCATGATTTCTTCTTGCAGCCTGAGAAATGCCTTTTCTCCCTCGCCGTAGATCATAGGCATATTGATATCAAATAGTCCGAGAAGGCTATAGGCGATATCTTCAGCCCTAGTTGTCCTTCGCTTGGAAGCCCAGGACATTCTCTGCGCAATACTAAAACTCTCCGGATCCACACCATCAAGGACTCCAACGTCGATGCTAGTTATTACTGAGAGAATTTCCTTCAAACTTTCTTTCGTTCCTAGCTTGTCCCAGGCAGAGTTGTAAAACTCTACTCGCGGAGGTGCTATAAGCTCTTGCAATGTCCAACCCCTGGTAAACCATACGCTCTTCTCAAAACTCAAATCATTTGCTACCGCTTTACTGTGGACATCGAACAGATACACGTAGCATACTGTGGCATTCTTATACCATCTGTACATTGAATTGATAGACTCCGACAACTCAACGCTGTTTGTCTTGTCGATACAGCATGTGTCGATCCATATGTACTGAAGATTTTCTTTCATGGCCTGATGGCAACAGAGTTTTAGTTTGGAATATCCTGCCTTGTTTGTTGCGTTTCCGTTTTGCATGTGCTGGAAAGAAACTTCGCCGTCCTGCCACTTGTGAGAAATAATTGCGTATTTCGGGATAGAGTCATCGAAAAATTCTTTGAGCTCTATGCTTGTTGTGTGAAGGAGGCGCATTCTGATAAATCGACCGATGTTGATGTAAGTGCTGTGGTGTTAAATGGAAATTAGGGAAAGGCGTCTCCGGTAGTGTCTGTGGGCGGAATGAAGAAGCTCAAACTTATAGCGTAACACAGGGTCGGCCACGTGGTCAAGGAGTTGTGTCCGAAGCGTTTGATGCTGACTAAGTCGGTTCCCAGGGCTGGATTCAGGACTAAAGGGTCGTAATCAGGACGGAATTCAAGACTATATTGAGTCCTAGATATTAGTAATTCAACACTCATTTCGTCTATATAAGGAAGCTATACAGACGCACCGTAGTGAGCCAGATATATCACCCTTAATATAGAAGATATCAATGCAACCGAACCGCGCCTTCTTAAGCTCAATAGGACTAAATATCAGATCTGGTTAATTCAAGTACAGCCTTATTTTGAGAGCCGGAAGCTCTGGACAGTGGCTTCAGAGAGTCTGAAGCAGCTCCTAAACACTGATCCTGACGCCTACTTCGAGGACGTAGTAGCTGCAGCCAGGGAGGACCCGGCCAGGAACCAGAAGAGAGGGAGAGTAGAGCCTCTTAAATACAAGAGGTCGGTCAGGTGACTAACTAAGTGAGGGGTAAAGAGGTAAAGGTTATAGTAGTCCTAGGCTCTGAAATTGCCCAGGCGAATTGCCCGTCACGGATTGCCTAGGCAGTTCGGCCAGCGCCGTGGCATATTTATTATATGCCTTATTAGTATAGTCTAGAATTTCTTTCGGGATAAGGGAATCTTTAATATCATCATCATCATTATTGAATCTATTCTCTCGAGCTCTCGAGCTCTCTCTTCTAGTGTCTTCTTCTTGCCTACCTTACGTATTCTTTGTACCTATAAGAGCTCCTAGGGCTGTAAAGGTGAGGGGGGGGGGGGGGCCGGGGACAAAAATAAAAAAGTTAAGGTATCTCTGTAAGGATAGCACAAAGCTAACTAAACTAGAGAAGCTATGACACTGAGGAAAGAAGATGCTCGAGAATATAGAGCCTGAGAAGAAGATGGATAGTGAAAGAGAATGAGGAAAAGGGTTTAAGAGTTGAAGGGCTGTAATAGCTAAAATAAAATATATATTAAAAGACCAAATTCCAGTCTCAGTTAAACATAGGAGAGGTAGGGCGTTGAGATATTCTGGTAATGGGGAGCCTATTCTGATCACCAGGGACCCGTTTTGGCTCACTCAGGTCCGGCTCCCCAGGACTTGACATTCTCAACAGTGCTACCAGGATAGAACCTATATAGAGGGTGACTAAGTATTTTGAGTTACTAGGGGGTGGTGAGCGGAGGTGAGACTGCACGTGAAGGGTGAGTGAGGGAGGGTAAGGAAGGGTGAGCGCGAAGGGTGAGAAAAGCGGCGAGTGGTCACGTACACTGTCCGTTGGGGGGCAGACAGAACGAGGTGATTATTCTGGACAAACAACAGTGGGTTTACAGTGCACAGACATTCTACCATACAAAACCCCCGGGCCAAGAGGGCCCACTATTACATGTATTTAGGGGGGAGAGTACTCTCACGTCACTGTCAAGTGCAGTTTGTGGCGTAAATGCCTGATACTCGCTTTCCCCAGCCAGGAGCAATTACTACCTTCCTTTTTTAGTCAGATGGTAAGTGCTGGCTAGGTAGATCTGCTGTTCTCATTCCGCCCAGCCCTGTGCTTATAGTTTATAGGGGCTCAACGTCCCCGCTTCATTTACGATTTACGATTTGTACGACTCTTTTATGAATTTTGACTGTTATATAGACCCACTAACTATTTGTTTCGTTTCTCAAATTTGTTAATCGATATGTCCGGTAATACTATGGGAACCTGCCCCTCGGATGCGGAATGGTTAATTGATATTGTTGAATTCCTAGAGCTTTAAGCTGACCACAACCAGGTGGACTTGTATTGATCAATCTCCCACTTTTCTCGGATGTTGCGCTAGCAATGCATGCAATGGAATTGGCTGCCCCTCGGATGACTTGCGTGCTGCTGGATTGGGGACAGCATGTGGTACCAATTCCGACTCAAACGACTCATCATACTGGCCATATGTACAGTGTTCCAGTGGCGGACAATGGTGGACCTGTGAATCGCCTTCATTTCAAGGTTGTTGCGACATCAATCCTTGTGGTGGGGGATGCCCTGCAAACGATCTCCATCCTGCTGCTTTTTTATACGATGCTTCTGCGACTTCTGCAGCCTCAGAATTGGGATCATGCTCACCTAGCGGTATGATGGATATAATTAACTCCTTAGCCACTTCATCTATGCGAGTAACGCCTTACAAGCAGTCCCTGACCATCACCTCCGCTGCGACAGCAATATCTACCAATATCCCGACTCCAAACGTCACTCCTTCCCGTAACAAGAACAACGCAGCCATCGCAGGTGGTGCGGCAGGAGGCGCTGTGGTATTAATTCTCATAGCCGTAGCAATATTCTGGAGATACTGTCGACAACGGAAACGCTGGGTTGCGGTGAGTGGACATACAGTTGTCGTCCCTGAGACTTTCGAAGAGCCGACGAGTCCATACGAAGGTACTGAGCTAGGATGGCGACTTGGACAGAAGAGTACTACTGGTAAGATAATCCACTATAGCTCATTGCATATAGATTAGGAAAACTAGTATGCTGACTAGAACGTGAAGCGTATTGCCCTTGCCAGATCGTTCCTGGCGTCCCTCACGCGAAACAATACTCCGTGGGCTCACCGCAACTCAGTTCCTTATACTCGACTTATACGAGTAACTCTGCTATGGGTTCTCCTAGAACAGATCTTGGGATCTATAGCGAAGTTAGCAGTGATGGAAGGCACACTGCTGAGTTACAAGGCTGAGGTATTTATAGGGGAGAATGGTACCGAGTAAAGAGTTCAGAGATTGTCTTCAAGTAGCAAGCTTATAATATGCTAAAATATATACCTGTACCCGGACTGTGACTACTCTAGTTATCTTGTACTGTTCCGCTGTAGTTTCAAATTCTGGGTTTTCTTGCATGACACAACCTCATACTACTTGTCCTTTTGTTTGGGAATACGTTGTACGGACGACTTTTGAACTTCCCCGCGGCTTCTTACACGCTTCTGCACACTGCATATACTGCAAGATGGCCCAGATATTGGTTTTGTGACCTAAGTAATTTCGTGGAATTATTCATGCAGGTACGTCGTGCAGTGACTACCGCATTAGAGTTATTCGGAGCTAGGTAAAGCAAGATAAGCCGGACCTAGACTGCTCGATTGACCTCGCTCACTTCAAGTTAGCGAATAAAATCCATCGTCACCTTGGCATATCTTGGAGTGATGCAACTCAATTGTAGAATGCAAGAGCTAGGGGCCAGCATACAGGGCTTTGGGAAGCTATGTACTATCCCCCGTCTGTCACAAAATGCCCCCGCATTGGGGTTGAGGTTAAGTGAGGCCGAAAGGGAAAAGTTTGCATGGGTGGCTTACTTGCCGTTTTAGCCAACGATCTTCATTTCCCTCTTCTTCCCGCCTGCTGTGTAATATGAAAATAGGACTTGGACGATAAATAGCTCTTGGACAGCCCGTCCGAGGGGTTAAGCTTGGGAGGGATTGGTTGCAGTGCTGCGGCTGGCTGACCTTTACAGTGCTTAAGTTAATCACTTGCACGTACGAGGGGGTTGGAAGTGATGCTAGCCATTTCTGGTTGGATAATATGCTCCAGAGCATACACGAACCGGGCGTACTACGTCGGCCGTCACACTAAAAACCATTGACCTACGATCAGCGTCCTGTGCCGTATCGGCTTCACACTTTACCCCTGGGATCCTCCCAGCCTTGCCTTGATTAACGCGCACCATGTCCATAAAACTGGGGCCTGGATCACGCCAATTTGATCCTAGTACCTCGGTAGGCAATTTCAAGTCAAGAGCCTCGGTAGGCAATGGCACTGCCCCAAAAGAAGCCGCAGCGCCTTATAATCTGGGAACGTAGCATCTCACCAAAAATCCTCAAAATCGGCGCGGAAGTCAAAAGACCCCTTCAGCCTAGCCACTCTTTCGACAAGCCTTGCATATCATTACCGGAGTGCATTATCACTCATGCATGAGGGCTGCAAGTACTAGGGGCAGTGGAATGAAATCTTTCGGGCTATGCAAATTGTCTGTTGCCGAACCAGTGAACTGGAGTCGGGACGGTGGGCATATTGATGTTGGTGTGCGCAATGAGCTGGGAGTGGAAGTAGTGCGAATGCAGGTCGCCGATTCCAGCTGGACAAGAAAATAGTCTTGTCACCATTCTGGGTTCAGAATTCATCCACGGTGATCTCCACCGTGACTAGCGCATCGTTTTTCTCGTGGCCTCCAAATGAGAGGCTGGAATTTTGCTACCCAAACCTCCTCTTTATCCTTTTTTTCAACACCCTCCTCACTATCCTCTTCTGCATCCTCTTCGGTATCTTCTTCAGTATCCTCTTCTGCGTCCTCTTCGGCAGCCTCTTCAACATCCGCTTCTGCGACATCCCCTTCAGCATAACCCACCTCCTCAACATCCTCTGCAACATCCTCGACTTCCCCTATAACTCTCTCAATTATCTCTGCAACGCTAGCCGCAGCTGGACGAATCGCAAAAGGCTCTTCTGACTCTGCTCAAACACGCAATAATAATCCACGAAATGTTGAAATTAGGGTGGGCGTAGCTGCCTGGGTCATTCTCATTGTCGCGATCGTTTCCATATGGTATTTTCGACAAAACTGGTTAGACTCTCATGAAACATTCCTTGGACCTGCGGAATTGGGAAAACACATTCAAATGGCATACCAAGAATTTAAACAGCCGTCGTATGGTGGCGAACTATCTGGCGAGAGATCTATTTATGAGTTAGAGGATTACAAACACTGAACCAAGCGATGAGCTTGACAAGTTCCTTGCTTCTATTTGGCAAAAGGCCTTACCTTACTTATGTTTGCCTCCACCGTCAGTGCATCGAACGAAGGCGACTTGGCCTTTCCCAAAGAGTTATCGGCGTCGTAATCCGGTGTCCGTCCATAACTGTCGTATTTAATATCAACCTCCGTACCAGCTGTCTCAAAAAAAAACTCAACTATAGTCTTATGCCCTTCTATGGCTGCTCGTAAGAGGCTGTTTGACCAGAGATGTCTTTTGAGTCGCCTTCTGTCTCCTTATGGTATGATACAAATCAAGTTATGCCTGAATAGCCAAGGGCATCTACTAGTTATATCAATGACGTCAATATTTGTCATCATTTTATCCGACCAATAAACGTTTGGCTTGGCTCTGTCAATGGCTTACAAACATACTCCACAACTCTGATTTGCAATAACTTACGAAGCGCTCAAATCTCAGCTGGGACGAGAGGTCTGATTTGTGTATATGAAGCGCGTTGTAAGGCTTCATAATTTTGAAATTTGCTGTAGGCACCGAAATTTGACAACTCGTTGTCAAGCAACTCCCTGCATTGAAATCGACTGTTAGCCACCAAGTGACTGCAATGAATAACGAAGCTCTTTGGCTTGATGGGCCTGGCAGAGAGCCACGCGTAGGCACAGCAGAATTATATGAACCAGGAGAGGACGAGCTCTTAGTCAAGGTTAATAAACCTTAGTTGCCTCCCCCAGCTTGCTATGCAGTTATTCTGACTTTAGGCCCAGGTTATGGCCATACCCGTCCAGCCAGGAGAGTGGAAAATCCGAGAAGGCCTCATTCCTATTCCGCTCAAATATCCCACTATAATTGGACGTAAGTGCCTCAGACCTACAGTGCTCTACAATTTGCTGACAGGCAGCTGCACTCCAGTCGGCATATCAGGAGTTGTGCAAAAGGTAGGACCAGGGGTCACCCGGTTCAAACCTGGGGATCGAATTATGAGTAATACTTCCGGTGTATTACGAGGCGATTATCGATTTGGTGCCTATCAGAAATTTTGCCTCGTGCCTGTAGCTCTCACCTCAAAGGTATGGAATATTCTCAACACGATCTCCCGGAAACTCTTACTTCGTTAGTACATTGTTAACGGAGCTCAGATTGGCGAGACATCTTTCAAAGAAGCTGCAAATCTCAGTACTGCCTATGCACCCACTAGTGCACTCTTCTTACACTTAGGCCTCAATAGACCCCAGGCGGGGAATCGGAATGAGAACCCCACCGGCGAGAAAGTCCTGATCTGGGGTATCTCGTCGTCGCTAGGCGGAATTGCAGCACAGATGGCCGCTGATGCTGGCTACTCTGTGGTTGGCGTCGCATCAGGACGGCATGCTGAGCTGGCAAAATCACTTAGGATTTCTTCCTTCGTGGACCGTTCAAGTCCTGAGGTGGTGCCGACACTGACTGGCTTGGGGCCGTTCAAGGCTGTCTTTGCCGCCGCAGATTCTGCAGAAGATCAAATCAAAATAGGTGAAGTACTGGCTGCCCATGGCGGTGGCACGTTCTTGTCGACAATGGGCGTACGAAACGGAGTCCAGCTGCCTCAAGGTGTGAGCGGCAAGTTTGCTCAGTATATTGATGATTATTTGAGTCCTGAGAACAGAGATTTCACACAGTGGGTATGGTGGGATTACTTGGAGAAAGCTGTGTCCCAAGGAAAGCTGCAGTCAACTCCCGTGGAAGCAAAGGGCGATCTGTCGCAGACCATGGCCGCTTGGAACGCTCTGAAGGCAGGAGAGGTAAGCGGCAAGCGGCTTGTAATATGTCCAAATTCAGAATGATATATTGGATTTGCTCATTGGATTGGCGATTTTTGATGCTGTTCTCTTCACTGCGGAGATTTTGCTTTGTAGGGATATGGTTAACCTTAAAAGCCTTATACAAAATTCATGATCATAGTCTGATAATCCCAACACTCTCTCAAAATATTAGTGATATATGCGCCGCGATGCCGTTCGGCACTCTTCGATCCTACAATAGCATCCTAGCGAATTTGATAATAGGGGAAGAGTTCATGTTGGCGAGAGGAATCCAGATATTCCTATATCTTGCCCAGGCTATTATATTTGATTTTATGTAACCATAGGCTCTTAGTGATATACTATATTATAGTTCCTCTCTAGTCAGTCTTTACAACGCCTATTCTCTTGTGCAATACAACCACAACAAGCCTCCGGTACGTCACTAGAATGGAAGTCACGTGGCGAGGAATCGTCAAAGCTGATAGCGCATGAGACACAATACTAGAATATAATCCTGTCAATACATTACAAAGCGTTTTAATTCTTTTCTTTATAGTCGTAGTATCTGAACCTTACTTTATACTTCATTCTGCCTCAGCGAGCTATTAATAGCAGGGATTTAGCTTTCTCCGGCTTAGCCGGGCGCGTAATGAACCTTATCCAATTCACTATCGCTTCACGGGCTCAACTCCGACAGCATCTCCCAGCACTCTTCACATTTGTCGATTCTAGTCTGGGCAGTTTAACTTGGAGTACTCTTTAGCTAATGGCTTTATGAGAACATCTGCGCTCCAAAGATGCGTTTTTTGGAGAGTGACGGCAGTGGCGACTTCCGCCTGACTAAAGACCTTATCAGAGATATCCCAGCTTATGCCATACTGTCCCATACTTGGGGAGACGATAACCAGGAGGTAACTTATGAAGACTTAGCGGAAGGCTTGGGGAAGTCCAAGGCTGGGTATCAAAAGATTCGCTTCTGTGGAGAGCAGGCTGCGCAGGATGGTCTCCGATATTTTTGGGTAGACACTTGCTGCATCGATAAAACTAACGTGGTTGAGCTTCAAATGTCCATCAACTCCATGTTTAAATGGTATAAGAATGCGGCCAAATGCTATGTTTATCTCTCGGATGTTTCGATGCCCGAAGACAAGCTCGAGAACGACTCTAATCTTGACGTCCAATCAGATTTCCGAACAGCTAGATGGTTTACTCGGGGCTGGACGCTTCAAGAACTTATTGCTCCTTCGTCAGTCGAATTCTTCTCAACTGATTATAAGCGGCTTGGCAATAAGTTATCCCTCGAGCGTCTAATCCACGAGATAACGGGGATTCCAGTCGAAGCTCTCCAAGGATATGACCTAACGACGTTCAGCATTGATGAGCGTGTATCATGGGTAGCGAAAAGAGAGACTAAGCATGAAGAAGATATAGCTTACTCTCTATTTGGGTTTTTTGGAATTTTCCTACCGCTTCTTTATGGGGAGGGACGCGAGAATGCGTTTCGGCGACTTCGTGAGGAAGTTAACAGAAGTGTCAAAAGTCATGAATTCGATAAGCATTCAAAATTAGGCATTGAGAACCAATCTGAGTTCACAGCGCATGAATTCCGCAGCATACACAATCCTAGACGGTTTCGAGGTCGTATGTCTTCAAAGTATGTAACCTGAGACTAGAGTAGATTTGCTAATGGCCCTAGGAGAATACGGAAGAGACGGTTTTAATCTTAAATTTCACCTTGCAAATGTGCCATCTATTCACTATTTTGAAGGGAGAGAGACATACCTCCAGCATTTGGCTGACACCCTCCTTCCAGAACTTCACCCAGGTCAGCGAAAACTAGAAATAGTATCCGGCCTTGGAGGCATCGGAAAGACCCAATTAGCTATCCAGTTCGCAAAATCACACGAAGATAAATTCTCGTCGACTTTCTTTATTGACTCCCATAGCCAAGAGTCCGTCTCCCGAGCTTTTCTAGATATTCACCTGCTCCTCTGGGGCGAAAGCGACAAGCAGGCTAGCGGAATAGTTGACGAGCCAAAATTGCCTGAAACTCGTATGATAGGCGAGGTCTTGGACTGGTTCTGTCTTGATGGTAATACCAGATGGCTGTTAATCTTCGACAATGTTGACAGACAGCCTTCGGACCCCGAGGGCATCAACATTACGGCATATTTCCCCCCTTGTAATAGAGGATCTATCCTTATCACCACCCGTCTGAATCCACTGGAAGTCGATATGCTCTCAAAACCACAAATTCTCCTGCAGCCCATGAGCCATGATGAGTCCAGCAGCCTCCTCGACCACTACACAAATATGGTGCCACATACTGGCTCTATGACGTCAATAATGCACCCCGAACCCAGAGGTTAGTATTTGAGAGTGCATTAAACAATATCCGTAATACTAATTCTTTCTTTCAGAGCAACGGGATAACCTGCTAAGTCGACTAGCAGGTCTACCACTAGCTCTATCCCAAGCGGGAAGCTTTCTGAAAGCAACTAGGATCGGCATCACACAATATCTCGACCTTTATGATAACTCCAGACGCCAACTTCTCGAATCTCACCGGCCGCTGTTTGGGAGGGGCGAAGACAACCCTCGCGGAAGCATTTGGACTACATGGAGCATGTCTATCAATCTTCTGCAGGACATGGCGCAGAGAACGGGCTCAGGGAACCAGTATAGAAATGCCCTAAAGCTCCTTCGACTGATAACTCACTTCGAGCCAACAGATATCGACTATGCAATTCTTCGTCGAGGACTCATAGGCAATGACGTGCCAATCTGGTTCGAAGATGTTTTCGGGAATGAACTATCTTTTGTCACCACTGCCGAGATTCTTGTTGAACGGTCGTTACTAAATGGAACCTCAAAATACGCCACATACTCTATGCATCGGGTCGTGTATGACTGGTTATGTGCGTTCGATGAAAATGAGCTCGATGAGCGGTCGCTGAGTCTAGCCATATGTGCAATTGCTTTCTCTGCTCCTGCCCGACAGTCGCGGGGCTGGAAGCATGATGAGAAGAGACTCATTATTCATGCTCTTGCAATGGAGAACAGGCTCCTGCGATGCAAGTTTACGTCTGGGGTTCCGATGGTTGACCTTGGAACATTCACGTCCACTCAGCGCCAACGCGCGCTCATCCTGCTTCGTGATGCAGAGTGGTACATGGAGTTAAGCAACACTGTACAACCACTGGTCTCCATTGCATACCTCTTTTCAGTCTTTGAGAAGGCTCAGACAGGCCTACAAATCATCGATGCGGCACTATCAAGGAGCGGTCAAGGAAACGGCACCAAAGATACTCTGGCCTGTATGACGCTGCTTCTGTGTAAAGGCCTAATCCTTCTTCACCAAGGAAAATTTGAAGCTGCAAGATCCTGCCTTCGAAGTGTGACTAATCTCGCGAGATTCTGCCTTGGAAGTGCGACTAATCTCGTAAGGCTGGACGATTTACACTATAACTTACGCGAAGTCAACGTCCTCAATGCTCTGATCACCCGAAGGGAGGGTAATCCGCTCCTGGCTATTCAAATGCTCACAAGACATGTCCAGGACTGTCGACGCTCAGGTCTCGGGCTTTATCACCCATCAATGTTCCAAGCCGTTATAGATTTGGATAATATTCTGGAAATTGAGGGAAACAAAGGCAACAATACTTTGGATGCCGCGAAAGAAAGAGTTCGTCTCCTGGAACCTTACAGGGCTGACGCTGAAGAAAAGGCATTCCATGATGCTAAGGCGAGAACGATACTAGTTAGCCTTGGGGGTGCTTATCGTCAGGCGAATGCGATGTCGGACGCTGCGACGGTTCTGAAAGTCGGCTTGGCAGCCGAGCTGGCAAATGGGCAGGAAAACAAAAGAGATTTGGACGAACTTTATTACCAGCTTTTCATAATGTATCACAAAAGTGACCCTCTTCAAGCGGTTGAGTTTTGTGAGAAGTGGCTACAGGTACGAATTGCACGATATAGCGCGAATAGTAAGCGCACTGCCGAAGCCTTGAGCGATTTTTGTCGCATCCTACAAGATAGTCAACCGGATGACCCCAAAGCATTGCAGGTCGGACTCCAAGCCGCTGAGATATTTGGACCCGATGATGGAAATGAATATTGGAGACTCTGCCAGAGGCTGTGTGACGTCTACAATGGAGCAAAGAACTGGGAGGAGGCCGTGATCTGGGGCAAGCGAGCTATAGAAAGCTCCGCATCCATATTTGGAACTCAAAGTAAGGAACATGCCCGTGAGCTGCGATATCTTGCACAAATCTATGAGAATGCAGGTGATATGGAGTCTGCGCGGGCCTACCACCAGAAGAACATAGACTGCTCGTAGCACATTAGGAACAAGAAGGACCAGGACGAAGCGCTGAGGTAGCTTGTCAAGAAAAGGTGAGGGTATCATGTTTAGGGCCAGGTCTCGATATATATTCTTAGATAACATGAACCAAGACTCTTGGAGCAGCAAATGTGAGCATTCGTCGCAGATCTTGGCAATCAAAGTGTTTAGCAGCCAGCATGAATTCGAGCGACGGTACAAACGGCCATTGTAGATATTGGTTAGGAAGAAAAGGGGCTAGAATTGCTGCTTGAAATGCCAACGTAGGAAATAGGAAGGACTTTACATAAGACCAGTCCGCTGGGAAAAGAGTGTGACCATTGTGCGTTGGGATTGTTGTAGTTCAGTCAACCTTGCCAGCTTTACTTCCTCGTATGGGATATTCGCCTCGCCAGGGATGTCGGTTATAGTTTTAAGCTAGCTTCATTAGGTTAGATTAACTATTTCCTTCGGACCTCGGGCCCGAGCTTCCAATTTCGTTACCTCGAACTGACAGGACATCTCGGACTCCATTTGCCTGGCCCGAAGGGTTCGTGCGTCTCGGCAGCCATGATGCCTTCAGTCCAGAAATATTCCTGTGCGACTTGTGCGCGGCGCAAAGTCAAGTGCGACAAGTTGAGCCCATGCTCAAATTGCTCCAAGAGCCAGAACGAGTGTGTTTATCGAGTGCCGGCGCTGTCGCAGAGGCATCGGAAACGCCCAGCGGATGAAGATCTCCTTTCCAAAATCAGCGAATATGAGGATCTACTGCGGAGGAACAGTATCAAATTTCAACCTCTGGACAACTCATGGATACCGTCGCCCCTGGAGGAGCAGCTGGTCTTGAAACATCAGACAGCCCTTCCTGGCTCTCTCGTCTCACTTCCAGCCCCAAGCGAATCTGAATGCCCTCCCGAGGCACAAGATTCAGAACAGCAATCGCAACCAAACCCTCCAGGTGCGCAGTTCGACGCCGCACGCCTCTGGTCTGGACTACCTAAAGAGGTTTGTAGCCTAGTTCCTGCCCGCCAATCCCTGGGCCTCTGCTAAGAGTAGTGAAAGCTGCGAGATTCCTACAACAAGAAACTCCATCGACCAGGAAAAGAGCTAGAGGATGAAGTCGCAGAATCAAATTCCAGCACTTGCATTGCGACTCTCCTGGTCCCCGTCTCTTTCAGTGGAGCTCCACAGTTGCTGGAACTACATCCCGAGCCAAAGTACATCTTCAAACTATGGCAGGTCTTCGCAGAAAACGTCAATCCGCTAACCAAGGTCATTCACTCCCCAACTCTTCAGCGGAGGATATTGGAGATATCTTGGAATCTGGAGACAGTCACGAGGCCGTTGGAGGCCGTCATGTTTAGCGTATATGCACTGGCTATTACCTCTATGAAAGCATCAGACTGCGTTGAGGCTTTCGGGGAGACTAGGTCGGTTCTGCTAAATCGATACCGTTCAGCAGCAGTACAGGCACTGGTAGCCGCTGAGCTGCACACAACGAGGGATCTGGAGGTCTTGCAAGCTTTTGTCTTGTTCCTGGTATGTCCAGCTTCTTCCAGATTTGCCAGAGACGAGTTCATAACTATTAACCCTTTGCAGTTTCTTGATCCTCGGTCGGAGGTCTCGATGACAGCACTCACCATAGCCACACGTATCGGTCACAAAATGGGTCTACACCGGACAGGTGCTGATCCTCACATGCCCTTCTTTGAACAGGAGATGCGCCTACGCGTGTGGTGGCAGATCATGGGTCTGGAATTGCGCGCGCACCGAAAAATGCTTGGCATAATGTTGTCCATGGCACATTTGGGGGACGTACGACTGCCCATGAATGTCAATGATGCGGATCTGCATCCGCAAATGACAAACCCACCTGTTGAGCACCGCGGCGCAACAGAGATGCTCTACTGCCTCATAAAGTTTGAGATCACGAACTACGTTCGCTCATGGCTTGCCGTCTCCGCTGTCAACCCTGTGAACCCATATGAGCTGGTTGCATCTACCAGCGCTGATGGCATAGCGAAGAAGAGGAGAGTCCTCTCCGAGCTGGAACAAATCTACGAGGACAAGTATATATGCCACTGCGACCCAAGCATCCCGCTGCACCATATCTCGGCCACCGTGGCGCGACTCACGATCCTTCGTCTGCGCTTCTCGTACTTCCACCCACGGAACCAGCCCGAGGGTGGGCGGCGTATGTCGCAGGCGGACCAGGACGTTGCATTTGAGAGCTGCATTCGCCTGCTGCAGCTCGACCGAGACATTAGCGTAATAAACTTCTCGCCGCATCTGATTGAGTATCAGTTAGTGTGCACGGAGGTCGAAGCGCTAGTGTACGTGGTTAGTGAGCTGCGGCAGCGGGTTAGGGGCGGTCTGGTGCGTACTGCATGGGCGATCGTGGAGAGGATGTACAAGGAGTATCCGCAATTACTACAACCTGATGACAAGTTCTATACTGCGTTAGCGGACCTGACGCTTGAAGCGTGTGAGGTACGCAGTAGGGAGGTAGAAGCACACGGAGTTGCTGTCCCAGAGTTTGTTACCCAGATGCGGGAGATTAGGGGGAATGTAGGGCCGTATAATGTGCTAACTGCCGGGATCGAGAGCATGGTACCGGATGAAGGTTTCCAGTTTGGATTGATATATGATGACCCTCTAGATTGGGTATATTGGAATGAGCTCCCTCGGCTGTAAAAGCGAGAATGATACTGTCATATCCTATCCGACAAATATATCAAGACTAATTCAAACCCCCGCAACTGGCTTCGACGCCCGTCAGTAAACAAACATCCCAGAAATCAGGTCCATTAGAATTTAAATGCGAGCTCATCTTACTACGGAGGAAGAATGGATCTGAAAATACTATAACGTGATGGTAGATGTCTTTTTGGTTGGCCCACACCCTGATTCTGGATTACACTAACTCTTAGCAATGCCAACTTAAAACTAAACTACTCTCTCTTTATCGGCCAGCTCTATCTCCTCCCTTGTGATTAGACTCTGGTCACACATGGCCCGAAATTTTCCACCCCCATCAAAAAGTTCAAGCGGTGGACCCAGCTCAGATACACAGCCGTTGTCGATCACGCAAACTCGGTCATAACCAATGATTGTCTTGAGCCGATGTGCGATACACAATACCGTCCTGCCTTTGAACTCCTGTACCATCGTCTTTTGTACCTTAAGGTCACTCTCAAAGTCGATCGAGCTGGTGGCTTCATCGCAGACAATGATACGTGAGTCGCGGACCAATGCCCTAGCCAGGCCCATGAGTTGGCGCTGTCCGAGAGAGAAATTCGCACCGTCTGCTTCAACAATGGTTTCTAGAGTGATCTGACCCTTTCGGCCTTCATTAACATCCTTGTCTACCACTGTCACAGCCTCCCCGTCGCCGATGAGATGAGCCCGTCGTAAAGATGCCCACAGGTCCAAGTCACTGTGCTGGCCAAAGGGATCGAGATTCGTACGCACAGTGCCGCGGAACAACGTCGGATCCTGGGGGATGATGGACAGGCGACTTCGTAGGTCCTTTAGTCCGATGGAACTAATATCAACATCGTCGATGACGATCGAGCCGCTCGCTAGCTCGACCATCCGAAATAGTGCGGCCATGATGCTAGATTTGCCAGCGCCGGTGCGTCCCACAATTCCAAGTCGTTCGCCTGCTGGGACATCAATGCTTAAACTGTGAAGTACCATGGGCAGACCTTCTCGGTACCGCATCTGCACGTCTCTAAAGGTGATATGGCCATGCTCCGGCCAGCTGACAGGTAGCTTAAATCCAATTGTCTCTGCAGGTGCCTCTTCTTCTACCGAGGTGGTATAATAATGTACCCGTTCGACGGCGTTCATGTTGTTCTGCGCATCGGCAACCTGCCTCACCGCAAGGAGCAACGTCTGCGTGATAGAGACCAGGTACGATAGAACAAGCCCGCTGATACTCGGCGAGACAGAGAACTGGTTTGTGACGACGAGCATACCCGTCACGAGTAGAAACACGATGCCGACGACGTCAAGACGTACACCCAGCCATCTCTGGTTAGAAAACGTGAGATAGTACGCTGAGTCCATGTTATCAATGGCGTCGGTAAGCGTCTTCGAGAAGGTCTTCTGCATGCCGTACGCTCGGATGGTCGACGTGCCAACAATAGCTTCGTTGAACTGCGAGTATACCGCGCTGCGGAACACCGACTCGTGGCGCTTGATTTCTAGCGCAGATGAGCGATAGTATGCTGCGGATACAAAGTAGAAGATGCAGAGTGGTACTAGAGCGACAGCAAAGTAGTAGTAGTAAGCTATTGTGAGGATGATGATAGATATTAACATCGATACGGTCGTGGCAGCGGAGCGTAGGGACTCGGTGAGGTTGTTGTCCATCACATCAATGTCCTTGGAGAAGCGGTTCATAATCCGGCCAAGAGGGGTAGTGTCAAAGAAAGAGATAGGCGCTCGTAGGATACGCTGAACAGCGCGGTAAAGCATATTCTTACTGGCCTCGGTCCCGAAGATTGTGAAGCCCAAAGCAGCGAGCAAGAGAAAGACTCCCTGTGACACTCCAAGGGCGCTGTAAACTCCGATCTACGATATGTTAACGTGAAGGTTCCCTCGAAGGGGGTTGATGCTCACATAGACCCCGGTCGACAATCCAAATTTATTCTCAGACCACCAAGCCAGCCAGAGGTTCGTCATAATATTGCCGCCCTGAGCAACAAGTAGGGTAAGAATAATAAATGGCGGGATGAGAAGTGACCCGGTGGACTTCCAGTAGTCGAGGTATACAGCCCTCGAGATGCCGTTTATCTGGCGATCTTCCTCTTGCATCAAGGCTACAAGGGGCTTTTCAGTCGACTTTGGCTTAGTGGAAGCTTCTTCAGTCTCCTGGAGTAACTCATCCTCCTTCTCCCCGGTAGTAACGCTCGCCATCATTTGTTGAAATGTCGCATTACCGACCATTAGATTCTCGAAGGTATCACATGCTACAACTCTTCCTTCATCCATGATGACAATCCTGTCGCAGCGAGGTAGAACATGTAGCTGATGGGTCACAAGGATCCTACACTTGTCCTTTAGCAGTCCACAAATTGCATGTTCCATTATATGAGCACCAACATGGGCATCAACAGCCCCTAGCGGATCGTCAAGAAGAACAATATCAGCATCGGAGTAAACAGCCCTGGCCAGGCTGACGCGTTGCTTCTGTCCTCCTGACAAGTTGATGCCCCGCTCGCCAATCTCAGTGAAGCTGCCGTGCGGAAGGATCTGAAGATCATAGTCCAAGGAACACGCTTTGACGACACGGTCGTACTCCTCCTCCACAAACTCGCGGCCGAAGGTAATGTTGTCTTTGACAGTGGCGTTCTGGATCCAGGCAACCTGGGCACAGAAGGCTCGTTTGCCTTTGGTCCGTAACGTACCAGAAGTTTGACGCATATCACCCGCAATGGCAGAGAGTAGAGAGGTTTTACCGGAGCCGACGCTTCCCACAATGGCGATCAGCTCGGAGGGCCAAACTTGAAGATTGATGTTGTTCAGGGTAAACAGCGACCGTTGCGCCTCCAACTCATTCTTCAAAGTCGCAGGTGGATTCTTGTCAACCTCAGCATTTACCCCTTCTATCTTTACCAGCGCACCGTTACGAGATGGATTTGATTTGTTCTCCACCACCTTCTCTTCTTTAGGCTTTGCGAATGGGGAGCTACTTTTGTTGGGATTCTCATCGGGGTCATTAGAAGATATGCTTTTCTCCCAAGTGAACGAAGCCTCTACTAGATCCAGGCCAAGATCGTCCATACACTGAACGGTAGTCTCCGTCGAATCTTCTGCCAGAAAGAATTGCTCAATCCTCATCAGAGACTGGAGAGCATCAGTAACCAAGCCGACAACCATGGGAAACATGATCAAGGGCAGCCGTAGCTGGTTGAACAGGGCCAAAGAGGAGAAAGTCGAAGCCGGGGCGAGTGCATGGTTTGTTAGAGAAGAGGTGATAAACGTGAGCATAGATGAGAAGACCGGGATTGCGCTGCCCATGGCGATGGCTGTGTTACGATGACCCAGAAGATAGCGAATCCCGCGAATCTCTCGTCGTCGCACCGCGCCCAGCCGTGTGAGGAAGTCGGTTTCCCAAGCATAGTACTTTACGAAGCGGATGGCCTGAAGCACCTCCTGCGTCATCGTAATGCGCTCGTCTGTGTCTTTGTTGATTTTCTTACGACGCTTGAACATGGACCGCACGATGTATGCCACGAGAGGGGTGGCGGTGAAGAAGAGAGCGAGCCCGACCAGGGCACTGTATGAGAGATTGATGAGGAGGAGGATGATGGTCACGATCAGCCCGAGCGGTGCGGTCCAGACCATATGGAACCAGCCACTGGCCTGGTCGACCCGCGAGGTATCGACGGACATTAGGTTGACGATTCGGCCGTTGCCCCAGGCTTCAGGGGCACTCTCTCTGGCAGTTTTGCCAAGTCCCTTGCCCAGTTGTAGCGAGAAAAATCTCTTTTCATCTTCACTCCCGATCTTCACCCCAGATGGTAGGGCTTCGATTTCTCCGCCAGCCTTCGCGCGTCCAGAGATAGTCATTGCCTTGTCGAAGATCAGTGATATCAACGCCGACCGCACCTGCCCACCAACGATCATGCCGCGGTAGAAAAAGTGGTTATATCCCATGCTACCAAAAATTTGCATGATCGTGATGCCCAGGACAAGGCCGACGCCCTTGCCAATCGCCGGTCCAGGGATCCCCAGTAATCGAGCCTCGTAGTCCTTCACGGCATAGGCGATAATGTATTTAACCACGAAGGGGATGAGCACTTGAATTATGGTGCTGGTAAATGCAGCCAGGCCACCGATCATCACGTCGGTCTTGAATGTTTGGAAGAGTGCCTTTGCAAGTGGTCGCTTGGTACCCTTCTTGTGGTTCTCTTGAAAGTTGGTTCTCAATTTTGCTGCCAAATATTGCGTGCGGCGGTTGGGATTGATGAGCCATATGTCATTGACCTCCAGCGGGCGTCGGTAACCTGTCTGAGAAAACTTCATGTAAGTTTTATCTTCTTGTGAACTAGGATGCGGTTGGACTCACAGCTAGGATTGGAGACATCCACGAGAATGTTAAGAGGCTGAAGAAGCCAGCGTTGTACTCTGGATTTGGCTGTCGACTATCTGGAATCAAAGGCTTGCTGTGTTTTCCTAGCCAGTTGAACCGGTCTGGAATCCATCCCCAGTTCGAATCGCTCTCACTATTCTTCTCTTCGTCCATATTGCTGGATGGATCGTAATGCTGGCGTAGCTAGTTCGTGGACAGACGTCACAGCTACTCGTTTGCTGAAGCTAAATTGAATCCACTAGCTGTGTCTGTACTCTAATACTCATAAAAAAAAAGTGTAGCAGTGCAGCAAAGGCAGCTCAAATAGAATTAGATGTACGTAGTATGAAGACGATGCTATAGTGCGAGCGGTATGTTTCGGTGGGGACGAGCCGAATTGGGAGTCTCGGGCCCGAGCTGCCAAGACTTCGTTAAATGGCACCCATGGTGTTCTGTCCATACCCCTAACATAAAGTCTACGGTGTTCCTATAGCTTCTTAGGAAGAAGGATCTAACTGGTATTCTCGGGGATGATGTAATGGCCTTGAAGTCAATAAAGTCATTTGTGAACGTATTGTCGCCTATGGCAATACCTGCCAAGTATAAGACAAGTCATGGGTGAGGGTACCGTTCACTTCGTGAAGTTGGTACTTCTTCGCCTTGAGCCGCCCGTTAGCTCTCTTTTTCTTGGTCAAGCTTGCTACCGTTCTAATACGTCTCTTTTGGCTGTTTGGGGCCGATGGGAAGAAATACGCCGGCTTCATTTCGAAGTCATCTGTGAACGAATACGCGCTGACGAGTTTGACGCAGCTAAACTTCTTTTTGGTAAAGTTCATATTGTAAATGGATTCGAAATGGACAGTTTTTCGAGTCGCTGCTGCAGCGTTCATCGGACCCCACCATCAAGATGACCCTATCATATATGCGATACCCCCACAGCACGCATAGGATTTTAACCAGCTCCAAGGCAACGGGTAGCAATCTAGAGGTTCCAGAGTGTCGTGATCCCAGTCTTCTGATATCAGAATGCTCGTGTTCACTACCTTTGAAAGACATCTTCTGATTACACGGTCTTAAATAGATTCACAATGGCCGAACTATAAAGCTTATCACAGTGGCTTACAGCATTAAATAGCGGATTGAATTGAGTTCTGTGCAACTTGTGCATCAGGATAGTCTATAACTTGCATTCACGATATATTGATAGAATGTTTAACACGAAACAGCTTCCATTGACTTCTAACGCGCACCCTCTTATATCGAAGTTCTCACTGATCAACCAACCTAACCCAGCCGAATCTCTTCCCACGACTTAACTAGCTCAGGCGGCTCTTCTAAAACTACATTGGTAGAGGAGGGCCAACTTCCCGATATGAGTTTTTCAACAGTAATTGGGCTCCCCCGATCCACTTCAACCCCATCCTTGTCATACCTCCTACAAAGACGAACCCAATCAAGACCAATCCGTTCCATTGTACCACCAAGTTTGCCACAAACTAGAATAGCAGGCTCAGGGAGACATCTTGGGGGTAGGCCTTTAAAATTGTGACCTAAAATAATGCCTTTGCAGAACTCGCCGGGTGACAACTCAACTTTCGAGATAGATTGGAACCGCCAGTCTAAATGGCCACCATCCTCTAATTCGAGTCTGGCTTCATACATATCCTTGTCCCTCTCGTGCCAATATCGGAGTATTTTGACTTCTATTGTCCATGCCGTGATATGGATAATGTTTGATATCCCGGAATGCATGCTCCATGTTTTCAAGTCCTCTAATGCTGATAGCTGTCCGTCAACTAGCTCAACTCTCACTTGGACGTTAGGATCAACTTTGATTGATGGCCAACCATAACTTCCAGCCTCGCTCCACTTGACGGGGCAATACCAGCCGGTCCAAGACCAGCTCGGAAATCCAGGTCGTCTGTCTGATCTGGATTCCATGTCCCAGAAGAGCCTAGTGAAGAAGCCCATCGCTCGGGTCCATCCGTTAATCGGCTTGCCCGCAGATTTGTCAGGCATTGAAGGTAATAGTGGTATACCACCGCAGTGGTAGATACGCAAACGACTTGCTTCAAATGCATGAAATATTCCCAACATCCCTTTCAAGATATCTGAGGGATCCGAGAGGTTGAGCTTTGAATACTCCTCAATACGCCGAACTATTTCGACAGCGGTTGTTCCAACACCCTTTGGGAACATCCCAACCCGTTTTTCTGAGCAGAAAACGCTCTTGAAGCCTTGCATGTCTTTCCTATGCAGTGTCTCGAGTGGTAAATTGAGGGACTCGCAGCAATACATCCCATAACACTCGAAATACATTTGCTCTTTCGAGAACACCAGCCGTCTCCTGGATAACAACGCTTCCTGATATGTCCAGGCTCTCGTTATCCACCTGGTATCCTCAACTGCCGATTTTGGCCACGCATCAATAGAGATCAAGAAATGCGTATCAACCTTGGCGCAGGTTGTCAAATGTTTCGGCTCTCTTTTCCGTAAGCCAACGCCGGGAAGACCGTAATTTGGATCCTCTCCGATAGCGGCAATAATGGTAAGCTCCGCCTTACTATAGATCAGGTCCATTTTTCCAATTTCGTCGGCCATTTCTTGTTCATTATTTTGATCGATACAGTACCTATCGACCCAAAGGTATCGATAGCCAAGTCTCTTTGTTACAGTCATTGCGTCCTGAATCGTATCGGGGAGATTTGCTGGGAATCTGTTCAGGTCCTCACAGGAGTCTGGACTCGGTCCCCAAACGTAGCTCAATGCAACATATGGCCGGTCTTCCCCAAGAACAATAGCTCTAGTCTCACAATCTATTAATTTCCGACAGGCGCCGGAACCCCTGACCTCAAGATCGCAGATTCTATGCCAATTTAAACAGAGACTAATCCAATCCTTGACGCAGTCGAAGCTGCCAATTTCATCTTTGATGATCTTGATAGGACCCTCGATACCTTCAGGTTGGGAAACAATATATCTTTCACTACATCCAACTTGCAACAAGTTTGTACTGATTGAGCTCCATACCTTATCTACCATTTTGTTAGACGAGTACGTTCTGAGCGGTACTTTTCTTCCAGTTTCCGTGATCCAAATTGGGTGTAGGGTTGAGTGAAACAAGCTGCAGAGGGTGCAGGACAAGGTCTCCCAGCTCGAAACAGGGCTCAAGTCCTTGGCTGCTTGGCCAACATGAGTTTTGTGTGACCTCGATAATAGCATGTCGAGATCAATCTTTGCACAGCGTCTGCAAAGGCTGTTTTTTGTGGAAAGGTTTCGGCTTGTCTGTGCAGCTGACGACTTGTTGAAGCTAGGAAGAATTGTTGGATAGATGGTGTCTACCTCATGTGAGGTACGTCGCACTAGCTGTGTCTGCCCTTGGCTCTCTTGGTTCCGTGTGGGAATCTTCATGCTTGATGCACGTTCAGCATCCTCAACTTTGTCGTCGACGCGCGCGCCTTTGATTTGTCTGAAAGACTTTTTCTTCTCTCCGTCGATTATTTTCTTCTGCGCTTTGGGATGACCATACTCTCCGTTTGCTGAGGGCATGTCTTCAAGCTTCCGCTTCCTATGATTCTGTCCCGAGGTCGTGGTTGGCTTCTCTGACATGATGTCGTTGGGACAATAATTTCTTGAATAGGTCAATGATCTTCTCAAAGGAGGTTCGAGTGAAGCCGTATAGTATAGTTGATGGATACGATCAGGCTGGGAAATCTGTTGAAACAACAAGAAAGCATTGCGGGGTACGGATTGGAAACTGCCGGCTGTGGCTGAATCAGACCACATGAGCAGGCATTGGAAATGTACGTACCTGGCAACCTCAGCCTTACTTCCCCCAAACTTTTCACAAGACCTAAATAGCTCAAAGAATATTTTGTAGATGTTTTCCTCGACGCCCTTTCGTAAGAGACTGTACCTGCATTTTCGCTGGCTTTACATGCGCGATGACAATCAAGTCGTCGAAATCCAGGGGATTTTTGATTGTAGATTAGCGGACTCTAGTCGGTCGACCCTTTCCCCATCCCCAGTAACTAGCTTTAGAAAAGGAGTCTCTTCTCAGGATTATAACAATGCGAATAAAGCGGCGCTGGAATTCGGCGAGGGTGTTAATTATGAAGTGAAGAGACGTGTTACGAGCGGATGAGTGGAGGGCAGAACTTCGAGTTGCACCACGGTAGTGAGGGGTGCTAGTTTTCGGATGAGCGTGGAGAAATCTTAGGACGAAAGTTGGGAGAGGAAGTTTAGCAATAAACGAAGCTTTGTGATGTTGATACTTAGAGAATGAAGAAGAATGAGCCGGGAATCTATTACAGTATTAAAGACTAGTAATGCAGCATTAGACTTGGGGATCTCAGTTAGCACTTGCATCCCTACAAATTTAGCGACCGATGCGCAGGCGAGCCCCTGAAGGGCCCAGCGTCACTGCTCCAACGTGTAGAATTGCATTTGTCCAATTTATCGCCCAACAAACTGCTTATGCAATGATAAGCCTTAGATAGAACATTACGCAAAGTGCTAAGACACCATCGACAGTTTGCAGCACTTCTTGCATCCTCCTCTTGTTATTCATTATTTCCTCTGCCTTCATAACCGCTAGTCCGCTAATGCTTTTTGCCCTTATCGTCGGGTTGAACGTGCATAATCAAGCAGCGACTAATCATGCCTTGGGAATAGTCATAGAATTAAAATTAATATAATAAGTTAGGCCATAACTTACGATATTTCGTTGGGGAAGATCTACTTCGTACTAAAGCCATCTGTGGGTAATACGGGAAGCAGAATGCCATCCCGTGATGACCAATAAGAGTGCAGGAAATCCGATCTGACCTATAAGAATTAGCCTTTCGCGGACTTTCTTGGCGAGTCATACGGTGTATTTAATGCATGCGGCAGCAACAAAGTACGTATATAATTACGCACGAAGAAGCAAGTTCCACCGTGTTCTGATGTGCATAGCCAAAACGTTTTGACCGGCGGTATAATATGTTCGTGCCTGACTCACACCGATGGTCTTGCAGAATATATCAGCATTATTACTTGGACAAGTTCGAGACGTGCGATACCATGTGCAACGCTCTACACTTTACATTCCACAATGGCCTCTGAGAACCATAGAGACACGATCTTCCTAACCAAGCAAGAAACAGAACGCATTCGGAACACTGTCACAAACAGAGAAACAAAATGCATGAAACTTGTCGGCCATGGACGGGAGCAAAGAGACTTAAAAGCTGCCATCGCCCAAGCAACCAGCGCGTGTCTCATAGCAGATATGGGCGGAGCATGGGATTCAGGTGTGACACACGCGAAAATTCAAGGAGGGACATTGCCAGCTGTTGCTGTAGGGCGACCGTATCCACCATGCATCGCCTCGTTCCGGGACCTAGAGCCGATGAAGCTTGCCGATCTCCGAATGGATACTCACCATCATGGTCGTCGGCTAACCGTCAAGCGTTCGAGCCCGGTGGTCTCGCTGGCGGCCGTGTCGTGGGCTATGGTGCTGGATGATAGGGGAGACGACATAGAGCGCTTAGAAGTATGCCTGCATAATTCAAGACACGGCGAGGATGTCCTAGAATCGTCGTCTGTTTTCGTAATCAAGGAACCTTACTTCACTCTCACTGATCAGGGCGAACCTACCATTAGAGTTGACCACCCTTCAGATCTCATTGTGTCCACGACTAGTCTAACTTTGAACAACGAAGCAAATGATTACGCTGAGGACGCAGCAGAGGCAGAGAAGATTGCGAGAAGGTGCAAAGAAGAGGGCAATGCCGCACTCCAACGAAAAAATTTACCATTGGCTCACGCCAAATATACACAAGGTCTGAAGGTTGCCAGACAATGCGTTGTGTCCGTGACTAACTCCGACCTGGTTCGAGACATTTTTCGCAACCGCGCTCGAGTGAACCTCCTTCTAAATCAACTAGATGAAGCAAAGGCTGACGCCAAGGCCTCTATTATTGGCAGAGGAGACCAGCGATCGAAAGATCTGGATAGTAAGGCCTATTTCCGTGCCGGTTGTGCTGCGTACAATATCGGTGAATACAGGGAAGCAAAGGCTTTATTTGAGGAGCAACAGAAGCTAACTCCAGACGATGGCACAAGCGCCAACCTGCGGAAGATTGAGATGCGTCTCCGTGAGCAAGAGATAGGAACATATAATTTGACGAAGATCCGGGCTGGTCTGTCTCGAGATTGTCCACGGGTTAACGTTGCAAGCTTTACTAGCAACACGATGGTCAAGGATAGCCCTGGACGAGGGCGTGGCCTCTTTCTAATCCATGATATACCCGCTGGGGGGTTAATTATGTGCGAGAAAGCGTTCTGTGTGGTCTGGGGCCACGAAAGCGAGGCTTTAACGGCAATTGCATACGACATCCGTGATGATAGAATCAGAGTGTCTCCAGTCGGCCTGCATATATCCACGGTACAAAAGCTTCTCAGTAATCCCTCGCAGATTAAAAGGGTAATGGATCTCTTCAGCGATTACCAGGGCGATGGCAAGAATGCGTTCGGGACTGAGGACGGCCCAGTTGTTGATACTTTTCAAATACACGACATCATCTCTCGCAACGCCTTTAGCCCAGGCAGCCAGTTTGGCGAAGAAGCTGCAGAAAAAGCGAGCACCGGCCTCTGGACTTGTGCCGCTTACATCAATCACTCTTGCATCGCCAACGCGAGAAGGAATATATCGGTGACCTGATGGTGCTTCGCGCCACTAGACCCATAAGTGCCGGCGAAGAGATATTCATCAGCTATGACTTTTCGAACGACTATGATGCAAGGCAGACTGCCTTGATGACCACCTGGGGTTTCGAATGCGACTGTGCTCTCTGCGTCGCGGAGCAGGCCGATGGCCCCGCGTTGCGGAAGAGGCGATGGGAACTGGCGAGGGAGGCTGATTGGTTTGTTGAAAGAGAGAGTTGGGTCAATGCAAAGAGGCTCACGATCGCGAAAGCACAGCGTCTTGCACGGGATCTCGATGATGCCTACGATGGCACGAGATACAAAAATGTCTCCCGCTTGGCAACACAGAGAATTCGAGAGTGGCTCACCAGAGCGAGCCCGCGATGATCCCCTTAATGTCCATAGAACTAGATATTCTAGGTATATATGTAGCTTATTAATTCTGTAGTGTAGCTCGACAAGTGGTAAGAAAGAC
This sequence comes from Oidiodendron maius Zn, assembly GCA_000827325.1. NCBI lineage: Eukaryota > Fungi > Ascomycota > Leotiomycetes > Myxotrichaceae > Oidiodendron > Oidiodendron maius. The sequence goes on along the minus strand of KN832880.1, from coordinate 874,008 downwards.
TATAGTGGTTTAAGGCATAAAGGTTAAGTAGGCTGCTATTGTAGGTAGATAGTCAACCTGAATAACTTATATAAGTGTCTACAAGTCAACGGATATTATTATAGATAAGGGCAATATGCCTGGAAATATTCTATAGATTAGAGATACTACAGTAAAAGGCGAACTGGGGTTGCTAGGCTTTTAGTTATCTTTTTTAAGGACCGCAGGCAGGCCTTTGGCTTGTGTGGCTTGGCAGATACGTGTAATACACTGTCCTATTGAGACATGTATGAAATGGCGACCGAATCTTACAAATTATCTTAGCGCAGCTAAGAGATCCACACTCCGCTAGGGAGGAACGACAACTAGCGAACTTCATTCAGCGTGGATTATTTTGAAGGAAGAGGCTCGTATCATGCTCAGCTTGGCCCCCTGAATAGCTGGGAAAGTCATGCGGTGCGAGTAGGGTTATCTCAAGTTGCATTGAGATAAGGTGTTATGGTATACTACATCTACCTAGTTTTTCTTTAAGTTATACTGCTTCAATTCCGCTCAATATCGCATAGTCTGAGCCCTTAGCAGTGTGTTCTCGGCTTGAGCAATTTGAGACAGGCGCTCGAGCTCCTCGACTTTAAGCTGGAGCTGTTGGAGGTGGAGCTCCTTCACCTTTTGATGACCCTGCTGTAAACTTTCCAACTCGTCAAAATCTTCCAAATCAATTTCGTCCTGGTCATCGTCGCCCTGGTCATCATCGCCATGGTCATCGTCGTCCTGGTCATCGTCGTTCCGGTCCGAGCCTTCCAGGTCAAATTCTCTATATTTAAAGCTATTCGTATTATCAATTTTAACAGTCTGCTACTCATATGATGCGGTACTTGTCGATATCGAATAGAGTGAAGAATATGCTAGAAAATCAGGAAGCACGGATACAAAGTCGTCCTCCTCAAGGACAGCACCAAATTCAGTACACCTAGACTTATCCTCGAGTCTTTTTCACAGTTTGTCAAGGTCTAATTGACTAAGCTGGACCTGGTCCTCCTGATATAGATGATCCCTAGAAGAACGATGAGTTTCTTCCTCTCTTAAGCAAGCGGGGAAAGATTTACCACATCACATTGGTGGTGACATATCTTGCTCCAAGATGACTTATACGAATACGTTGGAAGAACTGTATTATCTTGTCATCTATTTCTATGTGGTGAGATGGAAAAAGCTATTGGGCCTAACTAGACCATTTTTCCGTGCCGAATAGAGACGCCGAGGCGGGAAGAGGTTGCTATGCTGGACCTATTACGTCGAAATGATGTTATAGAGGCTAGGAGAGCTCAGGACGTGGAGAACTATAGGCTAGTAGAGCAGCAGAGACTGGCAAGACAAATAGAGCGGGAAAGTAAGTAACTACTACATGATCGGCAAGATCAGCAACACCGGTTAGAGCGATAAGCACGAGATGAGGCCTGTTTACAGGCTCTATTACATAGTGAGGCTGCTACTAAGGCAAAGAAGGCTCCGGAGGCACAAGAGAGGGATCTTTTGTGCAAGGGGGTTCGATTTAGAGAAGCTATAGAAGTTTCCCCTTCTTTAAGGTCATTCAAGGACGTCCTAATCATTTCTCGCCTCCGTCATTCTCCTCTCTTATATTACCACTATCACGTCCTACACCTCTTTCCGCCTCAATCTCCTTGTCCTCCTTTAATAGCATTTTACACAAACACCACCATACCCCCTTTCCAATCTCTGTTGCCACATACACAACTAATATAACCAGACCCAACAACACAAAGAAAACGAATGCAAACGGACCGAACACAACTCCAGCTAGAATGATAATGGGAATGTTATGCTGAATTGGCCACCTCTCTGCTGCTTCTGGGCCGCCCAATAGATTGCGTAGCCACATCGCCCAACACAAAATCCCACTGCTAGCCCAGGCTGCAGGGATGCCGAAAAAGAAGGTCCACATCAAGGTGGTATCCAAGACGTATTGATTTGAAGTAGGGGGCTTGGAAGTTGAGGACTGCACGCCGCAGAATACCGCGCTTTGGATGCTGAACACTAATAGCACGATCGCGATAATGTTGATTATAGATAAAGTCGTGCAGATGACAAAACGGGCAATGCTTGGGCGCTGTGACTTTCTGCGTTCTGCCTCGGCCAATAGTGCTTCTGATGTTGACTTCGACTCGGATTCGGAATAAGTAGGGGGTGGTAGAGCGTCGGTGTGTTGGCAGTGTAGGCATCGCGTGGTGGTAGGTTGCTCTGGTTTTGACAACGGCAAAGGGCTAAAGCAATACCCTAGCACAAGGAAGCGCACACTGGCGGTTATGATGGCAGAGAATATAGTGAATAAAATGACGAGGGCGGAGGAAATGTTGTCGTCATGAATGTTACGGAAAGGGCCTGCGCTAGAGGCGCATATTTTGTCGGGTGAGAACATGGTATAGACGGTTGCAACGCTATTTATAGATAGCCTTGGGATAGAAGAGGATGTTAATAGGAATATTGATGAATCTGCAATTATTGTTCTAAAAGATAATGTATTGATATAGTTGCTCGTGGAGTACTATTGTTGCCTAATTGCGGGGTTGTGTTATAATCCGCCTTGCAGCTTGTAAATTCTAGCGCTATCACGGGCCAGTAAGCCACAACAAGACATCACATGGAAACTGTCCGCTTTTGGGAAGGCTTGGCAACCGCTTTGCTAGTTGATGGCTCTGAAGCCTTTATCACGTGTTCACTTACGAGGGCACCGCTGTGACCGTGCAACATACAGGAAACTTTGTCGATTCTTAACTACAGTACTAGCGCGTAAGTTTCCATGAAATCGCGATTTCACTCCAAAACCCACCATTTTCACTGCTATTTCTTTCAATAAAATTATATACAACCCTTTCTAATACTTAAGACGAACATCCTAAATAGATTTTGTAAAGATTTATTTTGAGATTAAATTTATTCTAAAGAGATATAGAGTGTTAAAGGTAGAGGAGTGAAAATTTAAGCGAATTTTGGTGTGAAGTAGTCGCTTTTGCCACCCCCCTGACTTTACAGCTCTACATTATTACAGCAACACTAGAGAATTTGGCATAGAATAGGCGAGAAGATAGGTAACGAGCCAATGAACAGCTTTTATATACAACATTTTACTATCAAATAGCAAGATTACCGAAAATTCTTCAAATGATACACGGGACTTTTAGTGTAAAATTGCTATTTCGCAAAAACTTATTGAGGCCGGTTGCTGGGTTTCCATTCTCGGTCAAGCTCTTCGTCAGACATGATGGGAGGATTGTAAGACAGTAGAAAGAGGTCAGTAAGGTCGTAGATATTTCGTCTGTCTGCAGAAGATGATCGAGATACGAGGTGACTGTACCGACACTTTTATCGACAGATTATTCTAATACGTCTTTCTAAAATTCCAAAACTTTAGCCAATTTCGAAGGCTTCGTGTGGCCGCAAGCTGGCACCCATGTAAATCGGCATTTCCCTACAATAGTTCTAGAAGCTTCCACACCACTCACACATGTCACGTGAAATATTATCTGATGAATCCAGTTCCCCATCTCGTACTACGATTCAGTTCTTCCAATACAATCTACATAACCCATTTTACAATGGCTACTTCATCTGTAAATGTTCATCGGCTTGAGAAGCTCCGCCCTCTCGGTTCGTCCCATGTACCGGTCATTTGCGCAGCTATAATTAACAAACTACTAGGTAAACTTGAAGAATTCTCTTCCGCACGGCATCATTTGGGAATTTTTCTCAACGTGGGCATATCAGTTTCTTATACCTACAGAGGCGCACTTGGAGTGGACTTGCGAGAGGCCATCTTTCCCGCTCTCTCTGATGTAATCCAGCGCCATCCTGTACTATCTGCTATTCCCGTGGATGAGGATTCTGCTGCACCTTATTTTGCCCGTCTCCCCGAGATCAATCTGGAAGACGCTGTGACGTTCTTAATTCGCCAGGCTCCATCTGATGGGCATAGCCAAGATGCAGAATTGGATAGTCTCCTAGAAAGGCAGCATAACATCGACTTCAAAGCCAATTATGGCAGTGTGCCATTCTGGCGTCTTCTTATCCTTATAAATCCTAATTCAGATATTGAGTTCGTAGCCTCTTTCATCTATCACCACGCTCTGGGCGATGGCGCATCGGGAATTGCGTTTCATAAGCACTTTTTTGCGTCCTTAACATCTGCTGCTGTGCGCCAAGGAAGCAAGATCATATACTCTCTGACCAACCCTCTCCTCCCTAATCTTGAACTTCTGCACCCCCTACCTATCCCACCAGCTTCCCCGTATCTCCAAGAATCTGCGCTCTGGACAGGTACCCCAGTTAGTTTGCCCATGAGAACTCTGTTCCGAACCCTCACCCTCTCACACCAGCTCACCACCAGCCTCATTCAAACTTGCAGAAAACATCAGACAACCCTAACAGCCACACTCCCCGTCCTCATCGCTCGTGTCCTAAGGCGTCTCCTTCCAGGCGGGTCCCACGCCTTGAAATGTATCATACCAGTTAACATCCGGCGCTTTCTCCCCCGCGACAGCATTGCGGATGACGATATGGGGGTATGGATTGACGCAATCTCCATATCTTACGACAGTTCAAAGATCCCAATCTGGGACGAGGCTCAGAGGTCGAAAGATATAATATCAGCGTACCTCGCGAGCGATGGCCAGCGCATCAACGTCGCGCGGATGAAGCAACGCGGGGATATGAGGGAGTTCTTCCTCTCCTTAGTAGGTAAAGAGCGAGACTCCAGTTTCGAAGTCTCGAATCTTGGCGTAGTGAAGAATATGAGAGAAGAAGTGAAGAATGAAGGTTGGAGCATGGGTAGGTGCAGATTCAGCAGGAGTGCATTTGCTGCTGGGAGCGCATTTTCTATTGGAACCATCACAGGGTGTGATGGGTGTTTGTGCTTGGGGTTTAGCTGGCAAGAGGGTGTTGTCGAAAGGAACATAATGGAAGAAATTGTGGAAGGAGTGAAGACGGAGGTTGAGCAAGTTACGCGAGAGCGATAGAACCCCGAAGGCGGCGACCCCATCTGTGTCTAGTTGAAAAGTTGCGGTAGGGTCTGCCGCCTCATACCTCGAGACAGGTGAACATCGTTACTAAAAGGCCGCCAACAGCCCAACTTGTGTGGCTAACTGCCATGAACTGTATGTGGGTTAGCATGTCTGATATTCAATCAAAAGAATAGCAGAAAACCTGATTCGGTAGTGAAGAATACATGATTTTTCCTGCCAGCATCCCGGTTAAAGACTTCCAGTTCGACTGAGTTTTTACTAGAGCCATCGATAAACTGGGACATTGGTACTTAAATCCATGCTTCATCACTTCACCCTACCTGAGGTACCTACGGAGAGCTCCATACAATCGTCGACAAATGGCAATAGCTTCCGATTAAGTCCCAGGTAGGCCGCGTACTTTAGGCCAGGTACCCAGTGGGTAGGTTGAATACCCTCGATGTGATGCTCACGCAGTCTAAATGTAATCCATGATCTCTTGACACTAATCGTCGGCTCGCTTGCTTCGCATCGGCCGACTAAGTGCACGAGCACTTAGTCGGTAAAAGCAAGTGCATCGTATAAGCAAGTGCATCATGTAATGTAGTTGTATAGTAAGTAGATTAGGATAGTAAGCGGATCACCTAATTTTACTGCAAAAGCCACGATTTTAAAACTACAATAACTTAGCCATTTCTTAATATTTTAATGTAAAACTAAAAATCCTAGCTGTTTACTTATATATATAATTAATATTTAAGACTTTAAATGAAATCCGTCCATAAATATTTAAGATATTATATTCTAGGCCTTAGATTCCCTTAAATTTGGTATTAACCCTTAGAACTAAATAACTACTTAATAAAAAATCAAGTTAAGCTTAAATATTAATTGTATATAAGTAAATAGCCAGAAATTTTAGTCTTAGATTAAAATATTACAAAATAGCTAAGTTATTATAGTTTTAAAATCGTGGTTTTTTGCAGTAAAATTAGGTGATCCGCTTACTATCCTAATCTACTTACTATACAACTACGTTACATCACCAGGGGCTGACATAATTACCGCCCCACCCCCCAAAATTAACCAAAATCTCACCAAAAATCACCTACTTTACGACTCTATAACTTTACAAATTAATACTATAAGGCTATCTAATAACTTATATATAGATTTGTATATATTTAAAAAGTAGACTGGTCAAATAATATTTTTTATATAACTTAAAGATCTGAGATAAATATTAAAAATGTTGGTTTTACTATTAAAACCCCTACTAAAATAATATATTATAAAATAAAACTTATTACTAAGGGTTTACTATAATTCCAAATTAATATAAATATTTTTCTAATCTGTCTTTAATTGTATCTTTAGTATTAAGAAAAATTAATTTGTAGAAAAATTATTATAATTTGTATAAAGTAGCGATTTTTGGTGTGATTTTGGTTGATTTTAGGGGGTGGGGCAGTAATTCTGACACCCCCTGGTGCATGATGCACTTGCTTACATGATGCACTTAGTCGGCCGATGCGAAGCAAGCGAGCCGACGATTAATGCTATAGGAAACGCTTGAGTGTGATGATTAGCGATCTAGAATGGCTAGTCCTACCTTAGTATAGTTACAACAACCTTCCCCGCTTCTATCCGGTCTCCGGGAGGGGCTTGAATGCCATGCCATGTCCATAGCACGCGTCTGTGCCCAAGACCGCCTTCCCCAACAGCTTCCGATACTCAACTTTCCTCACAGCATCTCTACGTTTCTCCCACTGCTCGCCTGCCAGCTTGCGTTCCTCTTGGTTTATCTGGCCCTTGCCATCACCTCTCATATCTTGAAACAGGACGTAGTAAACCTATCAGTAATCGATGAGCGCCGTCCCTGCTTTGGCATCATCTCCTCGGCTCGGACCCTATCTATGTACCGGTGGGATCTTGCAGTTGGCCTACTATTCTCTATTGAGCCCACTGCGCTGACCAGTCCGGCCGTACCAATGAGCTTTAGTCCTGAATAGGCTATTGCCCTGCGTGAAGATTCCCTCTTATAGTTAAAAGTTGAAACAGTCGAGCTAACGCATTTTACCAAGAATTCGCGACAAATATGTAAGCATGGTGCTCCGGATTAGTCAAGGGACGACAACACTGACAAATTAACTAGGAACCGCGCTAGCCCTTCAGGGCTAATTTATAAGGCTTATTTAATTATTACGCTGCAGGGCGATTATTATGCGCTACCGCAATAATTACTCTACCGCTCCGATAGAAAATAGAATATAAAACTGTTGATAGATCGAGCTTTATCTCTTCCCTTCCCCAGTCAATCTTCCCATTCTAACCTTTCTGGCAACGTTCAAATTAACATCCGATCAAGAACTATCTATACCGAGTAGCAAAATGCCAGCCACCGCGTATAATACCGATCAGTGGTTAGCCGCGGCAAAATACCGTCGCACCATATATGGTCTCAAGGACACCTCCCCCGTACCAGACAGCCGCATCGAAGAAATTATAAAGGAGGTTCTCTCTTTCGCCCCCTCCTCGTATAATACGCAGCCAGGGCGCATCACTCTTGTTCTTGGTCAGAAACACAAGGATCTCTGGGATGATATCATTACTGTCGCCGAGCCTATTCTGAAAGGCTTTGGTGTCTGGGATAAGATGGGCCCCACTTTCCAGGCCTTTAGGAATGCATATGGCTCGGTAATACTCTTCCTATCCTACTCCCTACTTAACCGCTAAGAATATTACAGGTTTTATTTTGGGTCCGAGGGGAGTCGGTCAAAGAATCTCAGGAAACGCACAAGGCCGCTGCTCATATGTTTGAGCAATTCAGCGAGCACGCCAGCGGCATGGCTCAGATCTATGTCTGGACGGCTCTTGAGCTCGAAGGATTCGGCGCCAACCTACAGCATTTGGCCTCAATCCCGCCTGTCGAGGCTGCTATCAAGAAGTTCGCTGGTGTTCCGGATGACTACTCGCTTAAGGCTAATATGAATTTCGGCGAACCTGCCCAGCCACATCCTGAGGTCCCCGCGAAGTTGCCAACCAGCGAGACTTTAAAAATCATTAAATAAATAACTGTCAACTGACCATGAGTGGATTGCCTCTTTGGTAGGAGGACAAATGACCTATATGAATGTATGGAGCAACATGATATAGAAAGCAATAGAGCGTGTGTCGTTAAGTTAAATGTAGAACAAATATACTTTGGCACTTGATACACTGTTCTGTTCTACAAAGCTTCAAAATATATATATATTGCTCCCTCTATATTCTTCTGTCTTCTAGATATCGTATCAGATTTTGCACTCCTAACAGCCGGAGCTTTCTTAGGCGTGAGGTATTACGACTAGAGATATGCCACAGCCAAATATATCCTCTAACATCTGTCCCTACGTCCCGAAACGCGTCGTGTCACGAGACAGATTTATACTTTTGGTATCACAAGTTTTTTCTTAGCAAATCTACGAAGTTGTTATCAATATGTCGCTTTCTTTGCTATTTCTGCATAAGGAGACTACTTAGCAATAAGAAAAAGATTGTGGTTGATCATACTATTGATTATTTCAATCGTGCCACTGATCGCCGCTTTGGCTATACCTCCTTGCTTAATCGCGATTTTTAAAGTTTATTTAAAATTTGGAGCGCTTGGGGAAAGGTTCTATATCAAAAGATTATGGCTCTAAATTTTGAAGACAGTTAAGACGAAAATGGTGCAGTCCGGGAGTTACTCCAATGCAAGGAGATAGACATACAATGCCACACGTTTTAGCTTTAGGATATAGTGTTTATTAATGTGGATTAGCCTGGCTACAATATACTCTATATATAGGGGCTCGCTATATTTTACTCAGCTACACCTTTTAGGCCTGGTTATATACATGGCGTAGAGTATCACGTGTGTCGCGTAATAGCACGTTTCTTGAACTTTCCATAGACTGTACGCGGCAGTACACTGGTACCTGGACCTTGCAACGCTCTCTTGTCTCCTTTCACATTACCATCGCGACGATAATATAGACAGAGCCAGTCAAGTATTAGCGCAAGGCGTGCCTCCTGGTATGCCTCGGTCATACCGTACTCTTGCGGATCATGGAAATGTCCCTCACACTACACTCCAGCATTGTGCTCGCGGACGACGCTCGATAAAAGAGAAGGCCCAGAGCCAACAATACCTCACTCCGTGGGAGGAGGATGTCCTCATTATATCGTAAAATATTATATAAGGTTACGCCTAACAATTTACAATACCTACCCCTGCAAGACTGTAGCAACCGTGCAAACTGACCATATGAGTCACTTGCCGCTGCTTTGAAAGAAGTGGGTATCGCACGTATAAAATCTAGAAAAACTCATCGCCGGCTCGCTCTCACAATGCACAGGTCACCGTACCGCGGCCACATCCAAGACGCTGACCAAATCACTGACATTCGCCTATCGCTGGTTATCTCAATGTTCAAATCATCATAATGGATACATCACCCCCAGCAGTCCAAGCTGTGCCGCTGGAAAGCCAAAATCCTGAGCCTACACAACAACAGTTGGTAGGAAACAAGGGAACATCACGCATTCACCTAACTGGTGCCTCTGGCTCTGGTGTTAGCACCCTCGGCGCCAACCTAAGTTCCGCGCTCTCCTTCCCAGTCTTTGATGTTGACGATTATTACTGGCTCCCCACGGACCCACCATTCACTACGAAGCGGGCAATTCATGAGCGCATCTCTTTGCTCAGACCCATTCTTAGACGCGCCCAAGAAGAAAATGGGGGATGGGTGCTAAGTGGATCGCTGGGGACTTGGGGTGACAAGCTCATGGAAGATGTCGAGCATGTGATATTCGTGGATACATCGACGGAGGTCAGGATGAAGCGCTTAAGGGAAAGAGAATTCCGGAACCATGGAGACAGGATCCAAGAGGGTGGAGATATGCATGAGGAGTCAGTGAAATTCTTTGCTTGGGCGGAGTCGTACGAGGATCCAAGTTTAGAGGAAGGTAGGAGTAGGGTAATGCATGAGCGGTGGCTACGAGAGGTGAAGGTACCAGTTACGAGGTTGCTGGGGGACCAGGAGAAGTCAGTGGTGATAAAGGAGGCCTTGAAAGCGTTGGGATGGTGAGTAGAGGAGGGAGAAAGAGGCATCGTTCAGATCGGTGATTGCCCCTGTTCTCTTATACCTTTCTCCAAGCTGAATTACGAGGTTATTTAATCGTCCAGCCAGCTCCGTATGGTTCGGCGGTGTATTTACAACAGCCTTCTGCGTAGCTTAGTGAGCTAAATCAAGATCCGCTATCTCTCCGGTTCTTATGTATCTCTCCTTGAGTGATAATCCAAGACGACTTAAATGCTTAACTGATCCGGATGGCCTTCAGTTGCGTCGATAGCAGCTTGAGTCATGTAAATAGCTTCTTCGATAGGACAGTCAAGATCTGGGACACGGGTAGTGGCGAGTGCCTACAAACGCATAAGGACCATAGTGACTGGGTTAGCTCGGTAGCCTTCTCACACAACTCGGCCTGGCTCGCATCGGGGTCGTACGATAGCACAGTCAAGATCTGGGACACGGGAAATAGCGAGTGTCTACAGACGCTTAGTATTGGCGAGGCACTTGAGGACATAGCATTTAGTACAACCGACTCATATCTTCTTACTAGTCGTGGTACTCTAGATTTAACACTAAGCGCAGCCACTTGCTATGCTTCGTACCAAGGCGGAGGTTTAAGTGTAGACGGTATATGGATAACATGTGATTCTAAGAATGTAATGTGCTTACCTGCAGAGTATCGACTGTCTTGTTCAGCTATGTCGAGAAGGAATATTAATATAGGCGTTGGATCTGGAAAAGTATGGATATGTTGCTTCAGTATTTAATTTCTGGAATTGTTATTGTGAATATAACTAAGTCAACACTTTTCTTCTTCTCCTCTTCTTCTCTTCTTTTTTTAATCTCTATTCTACAGAGGGTCTTAGGGAGAGGCTAATTATATAATCGGTTAGTTGCCACATCGAAATTTTAAGCACTCTCTAGTAAATAACATCTTCTTAATAAGTGTATGTAACCGAGTACCGTCATAAGAGCGACTGACACGTAGTTGCCTAAATATTTCTAGAAAACTCCAACAGTGCGCCACAGTCCGAAAAGCTAGACATAAATAAATATAATCTAAGTTAAGTTAATGCAAACACGCTTATATACACCAATCTAGGCTAAAGAATCACGTTACTCTCAACTCCCTTCCTACAGGCAGCGAAACTCCCGGGATATATATTCCTAAAAGCAGAATATCTTCAAAACTTAGAGACATATTCTTTATTAATAATACTATCACATTATTGCTCCGAAATCTGAAAAGATATCAATAGTTGTAATTAAGTAGGGGGAACTGCTGAAGTAGCTCTTAACCCTATTAACGATACGATCGACAATAGGACCAAAATTTAGTATATTATTGTTGCACACTAGTACAAGCTATAGAAATGGCTGTAGAATAGGGGCATACTTGATTATAGTTTCTTAAGTTGCGAAGGAGAGACTTTAGAGTTCCAAACCGTAAAATCGTCTCGCGATGCAGGGACGGACCCCACATGTTTTAGCAGCCATAAGTATTACCGTATTGAGATATCGAACTTTGTCGAGATTACCGTAAACACGACTCAGCTGACCAGGTCCTTATTCGCTTGAATTAGAAGAGGTATCAGTTTATCTGGCGACGACACGATGATAATTGTCAGAATTAATAGGTTAGAAGTGTTTTGGGAGACATATATAACTCAGTTCAAATACAATTATATGGAAATTTTTATGCATTCACAGGTCTATAATTCCTCGAACTCGAAGTACCTATGATTTGTCTCCTTACAAGGTGCGTCTCGGGACGCAGGGACGGACGTTAGTAATTAATAAATATGTGAAGGGGGGGGGGGTTTACAGTAGTAAAGTCGGTATATGCGAGGGGAGTATTAGTAAATGGCCGTTGTTATTTACATAATAAAGTCCACAGATTTATTATCTATAGAACATAGAACTCTACCAATACATCGTTTAGGTTGATCAACCTGCACAGACATATGTAAGTGGACCAGCCTTTGGTATTATAACCGCACAACAATACATATATTGCATATTGCTGGCAATGTTATCCGGCAAGAAGGTCAAGCCAGCTACAGGGGTAGTAGCTGTCTTATTGTTGTCGAGCACGTTACAGAGGTTATTAGAAAAAAGGGTGTTGTCTATATCTTCCTCGGGTGAGACATAGAAGACGGGAAGCGAATAGAAGCATGGAGGAATAGTTTGACGTCCTGTACTGACAATATCAGCAAAGTCAAGTGTTATACTGCCGCCGTAGTAAGAGTTGCCAGCTTGGCAACTATTCGAGCTGAGATACAGATCGTCGAGAGTGATATTATATTTTGCAAGAGAGGTCAGCGTGTCATTTCCTGCCGGAACGCTGTATGTGTTGTGACGGAAGTCGTCGGTTGTAGCAGTATAGCCTGTGCCATATGACTCAAGGGAGTAGCAGTGGCCATTCAGCACCGTACCGCTGGATATAGTTGGGCAGTCATCCAGAGTGTAAGCATCTTGTAAAATCCACCAATTATCAGCACCCAAAAGGTATCCAATAATATTCTTTTGCATATACTGCGTGACGGGAGTAGAGATAGCTTCCTCTTGCTCTGGGGACATTAACCAGAGGTAGTTACCATTATCGAAAAAGTTAGCGATTGGAGAGGCGTATATCCCATCCGTGTACTGGCTTGGGATCGCCGAGATATCACCGTTTGCCATGATTCCAGAGAGTAGATCCTTTACTGCAGTATTTGCGTTGCCAAATACTTGGCCAATGCGCACACCGAGGACAGCCGCGGGATCAGTTTGGTCGTTATCGCTCGGTGCGATATTGCCTCCAATGAGAGAAAACATTCCTCCCAAGCCAGAAATAACCGAACTCGCTGTTGCTCCCTCCTCGAACGCCTTTGATTCATAGTTAGTGGGAACCGATCAAAGTTGATGTTTAAGGAGGACTAACTGGGTTAATAGCTACAAGAGAACCAACAATCCCCAACAAACCACCCAGATCTCCAAGGATTGTGCTAGCTGACGGTAGGAGTGGAACTTGAACTGGGAAGTCATCAACAATTAGGTTGAGGTAGTCGGTCATGTTGCCCTGTTGGCCTAGGAAGAGCTCACTCCACCAATTCATGGAGTCGAAAAAAATGGAAAGTGTGGACATAGCCCCTAATATGAGATCAGCAAAAAGCTCTAAACGATGTATCAAAATGAACATCTATAGCCACTAAGCACATAATTTGGAAGCTTGGTTTTGAGCTGTCTTGAAGCTGCTCTGAGATTGTGAAGTCAGTTCAATAATTATACGTACAATAGTAAGATAAGTCTCCCACAGGCTCCCAAACGGTGCCACAGTCAAATGGGGGGTCGCAGGTACCGCCTATTTCTTGGCAATCTACTTCATTTTCGGTATATGACTGAGGAGCATTTTGCCATAGTTTACCAACAAGATCAACTATGTCACCAACCGTGGTTAGTATCGAAGATGCTAGTCTTACATAATACGAGGGATAGTAAAAACTTACTTGCACCATTGCGATCGATCCAAGATTCAAAAAACTGGGCAATACCTCTGGCACTTGATTCGCTCGCCAAGAAAGATTGATTCCCATCTAAAATACAGCACAACTCATTCGTATTAGTTGGGCAGTTCGCCGTTGGTGCAATTTCTCTGATCCTGCAACATGTCTATTAGAGAGACGATAAAATTTATACTTGCAAGGTGAACTTTACCATGATGTATCAATAGAAGTCCAAGCATTCAGGGCGGATAGAAAGGGGTGAGCGTTCTCAACCAGGTTATCCGTCGCTGTAACGATGCCGGATAGAGGGTGACTGCCAGCCGTTGCAATACCAGTGATACCAAAATCAGACGGTCCTGGGGTAATCATGTTTACTGATCCGATTGTATAGAGGTTGTATATATATATTTGACCACTGTAAGAGACAGTCTAAGAATCGTTTTAAGGTTTGATCAGCATTTTTCAAGTACGCACGAGCTACCATCATCGAATTTGGAAATGACTTACGACGAGGGACAGTTGGCAGTTCTCACTGTCTACACAAGCTTCACTATAACCATCGTTGTACCAACTGTATAGCCCGGCACCCAAGATCTGGATACTCGTTGAATTAGTGATGGTCAAGGCCCAAGCTGCCTCGCAGCTGACATTCGTGCATCCTGAGAAGTCTGGGTCAGTAGTAAGAGATGCTAGTTGTGTAAATTGACCAGGCGAGGGGTTAAGCGGTGAGTAGTAAGGTGTTTCACTCTGAATCTGGGCAGTTGTGAGTCTTTGCCGAGTTTCAATGCGAATCGAGGATCACTACTGCTAAGAAAAAGCACTCACCATGCCCATGTATATACTCGACGCGCTATAAAGGTTGTACTGGTATAAGACAGCATGCTCTGAAGCTGATGCATAAAACCAAGATGGCCCAGGACTCTCGATCAAGGTTCCGCGGCCGGTGAACACGTTGATCTGTGTCTCGTTTGGATCATCCATATCATGGTCAGCGGACCATGCCCAAACGTTTTCGAAGTAACCGTTGCCTGAGCTTGTCACATGGAACATAAGAAACGCCCCAATGCATGCGGCACTGGTAGAAGTCGTGGGGCATTGAGCTACTTGTAAATCGGTACCCACCGCACCACCAACTCTGAAATGACACTGTGATAAGTTGTAAGGTCAGTAATGGGAGTTGAAGGAAGGGCTGTTAATTGAGATGCGGGAGAGAGATCTCAAATGGGACAGGAGCGCCTACATCCCACATTCCTGCCGTTCCAGGACTACTCGCTACCACGTTCCATTCAACTAGTATTGCACCGGCTGTGGGACCGACACCGGTGAAAAGAAGATCTTGCAACTGTAGCGTTCCGATATCTCCAGCATTACCCACTTGGAGCATGACTTGTGGCGATTCTATATCCTCAAAGTACTATATTTTGTGTCTAAGTCAGCAACGTTCGTTTAAGCCATTGGGGGAAAAGCACTCACGTCTCCTTTAGCGACGAGCTGCGACCATAAAGAACCCGAAATTCTTGAATTGACAGGAACCTGTAGCAATGCCGCTCGTTAATAAACCTTCAAGTTTGGTTGACTGCGAGACTGATGATAGGATCTCGAGAAGCTGGCCCATTAATGAAAAGATGCCTTAGGAAATCCTGATCTGATTTGATGCGTAGTCGAAGTTGAATTGTAAGAGGTGGAAATTGGGGATTGAATAGCAATTGTGACGGTAAAGTCACAGCCATTATTTAAGTGAAAATAGAAACTCACCACCAGAGTCGATGTGATTATGTACGATCCCGTTGGAATATAGACAACTTGACTCAAAGCAGCCCCTATTTCAAATATCAAACTTAAGCTGGCGGTATCATCAGTCTCGCCGTCTCCTAATATTAACGGTCAATAGGTGAGCATGAGAAATTTCTCGAAGTGCAATTCCTTACCCACAGCAATAATATTAGCCATGAGAACATTGTCCGTAATGAAACTATTATACTGAGGTTTTGAAGATTCGAAATAACCGCCATTCGGTCCCCCCATGAGACTGCCAGTAGTGGGATGCAGTACTTGGAGGGTGGCTCCATTTACCCAAGAACCGCCAGGATCATATGAATCGTATTGTTTGCCGATAACCCAAGACTGGATAACATCTGCTACAGAAGTCGATAAGAAAGTACCGGCATTAACGTCGAAGACCACAATTGTGGCGGAGTCAACGGCGAGATTATCGATAGTTATCAAGACCTGTTCTTGCATAGTACTGCCAACAGCGTTGTCCATTACAATACCGTTCGTTGTTACACTGTTCATAGTAGAATCAAGCAGATGAAGGGAACCGCCGACTGTTGAGGATACCATCCAGATAGCATGCTGAACGCTGTCCCATGTAATAGATTTGACTATTTGAAACCGTAGTTTGAGCGAAAATCATTTGAGCCGGGTAGGTACAACTCACAAGTCCAGCCCCAGTCCCAGATCATCCAAATCCCGTATATAACATTGTAAAAGATGAAGTTGCGCGTAGTAAACTGCTGGTTGCCGCCTGTGTAGAAGGAAGCAAGTCAGCTGTTTGTCGATTTGATCAACTTTTGGAGTCCGGGGTTGTAAATGATCCTGTCTTGCTTACATTGTAATCCTATGTTACCTCCAGCAATCAAAATATCGGACATAAAGCCGCCACTTCCGTTTTCTGAGTCTACAGAACTTTGTTAATGATTTCTTACTTGGGTACTTGAGATATTGACTTTCGGAGTGCGGCCTTACATATTCCTACTTGCGTGGTTGTAGAACTGGAATCCATGACTATCTCGATATTCTGAAGGCTTGTTGCTATACAACTGATGTATTAGTCGTGAGAATTAAGCTATTTAGACCTACAAATGTTCATATTCTCCGCTGCGGAGGGACCGGGGTGGGAGGAAGAATATAAACAACAAACCTTGAGCAACCTGCCAATGAATACCGGCAACTTGCGGGGTCGTGCATTCTGTCATATCAATAACAAAATTACGAACTTGGCGAAAGAAATTGTCCGTGTCGAGATACCACTCCCCTCCATTGCCACCAGGAATGTAGACATCTGAAGAGATAACGCCTCAATTACTGCGTTAGTATATTGGTATTTTAAAATGTCGAGTTGCAACGAGCTTACCAAGGCCAACAAAGGATGGTGCCGCGAGGATGACCGGTAAGCTGAGCACCTAGAGTAAGTTGTCTTAGCGTTCTTCAATTCATGGTAAAGGATCTGTGGGCGTGGGACGGGGCATTACATTGCCTATCATTTGAGTGTTATATTCCATGATAATAGGAGAGCTGACAAGATACGTTCCTAAACAGTGTAATTAGTAGCGACACTCCGAAGATTAGTTCTGATTTATTACCGGGCGGGAAATACACCACAGATCCTCTGGTGCTTGTAGAGCCACAGCCCTCACCGCAAGCGGTATTGAGGCACTTATTGATTGCCGCTGTATCATCGTGAATTCCGTCACCGTATGCTCCGCAGTACAAGACGTTGTGGAAAATAGATGAATAGTTCCCAAAAGGGAGAGAACCAGTAGCAGATACGCCTGCATTCGGAAGCCACCAGTCATTAGGGTCAGTATTTTGTCGTTTGCTATTTTGGCTCCCTGTGGGTGTACCGGGCAGGTTGTATTTGGCATATTTGCCGGGTAGAGTGTAGTCTTTATAGAGTGATCCTTGTTGCGCTAGGACAGCGGCGTCCGCTTCGGCAACTGTGGCCAGAGCATTGAATAGATCCGGGTTTGAGGTCATAAGTGGGGATGAAAAGGTCAAATTGCTATTTTTGGTTGTAGATCGAGATGGATTTCTGGTATAGACATTCCGACGAGCGTTGGTTAGGGTCTGGTTATTGATTATGGCTTGCTGGGCCTGAGCATCCGCGACTGTAGTTCGTGCTGCAAGGATTTCAGAGGTGGTAGCATTTTGACGTTTATGTAACGGATGAGACCGGTTTTGTTGGTAGTTGGTTGTCTCTGTCCGTTTCTGTGAAACTGAAGAGGAACTATTGCCAGAAATGCGCTGCCAGACCGTGTCAATGGCCTCGTCGCTGATCTGAGAAGCCAATATCGGGTTTTTCTGTTTCCAAGAGCTTACGACAGTGTCGAATTTGGTGCGAAGACTTGAGGTGGGAGTGGAGGAGTCTTGGAAAGCAAAATATGCCTTTAGTACAGATATCTGACTAAACAAAAAAAAAGGTCTCTGAAAGATCGAAACTCACCTGAAAAAGATAGGTCAAGTGTTGAGTTGGTGTTATCCTGTACGTGTGAGTTGAAAGAGACAGTATGGCCCAGTAGAAGAGCAACAGTGACGAGCCATAACAGCAATGAGTGTGGAAAGATGGGTGAAGCCATCCTCAAACAGAGACAATTAAAACTTGAATGAGCGACAAAATTCCAAGAAGTACAAATTAGATAGACTTGGCCAAGAACTATAGTGGTGTCTAGAACCTGTATCAAAATGACTGGATAGTGTAGTTCTACATATATACATTACAAACAAAGTCCATACTTGGTCCCGAGAACGTATCTGCGTTTCGTGGCGTATTTTGGTGTGTTACAGTACTATCCTGCATCCGTATTTCTTTCTAGGGGTAGACGTGCAGCATAGTCCCCTGGAGTTTGGACGTTACTTCTGCTTCCATGGGGGGTTTTTTATTGTTCATTTTGGACCAACAAGTCTGATTCCTCAATCGCGTTGGTCTAGGTGCTAATTGGTGGAAGAATAATTGCTCCAAGTGATACCTAGATCTACTGGCTTATCTCGAGGAAACCGATTCTCCAACCTGCTCAGCATTCCTACCTATTACTCCTATCAAGGGTCTAGTGGATGTTCAGGACTCCTAACTGGGGGGGCCAATACGTGTCCCTTGCTTCTTGCTATCAGTTCCTTGCAATCAGTTCCTTGCAAGACTGAAAGGTGGTGAGCGGATTTCCAAGTCTGTTATCGAACAGCCGTTGCAACCTTCTAAAGTGGTATCTCTTCCATATTTATTATCACAAGCCACATTGGTCGTTGGTGTTGGTGGAAGCGCCACCAACAATGTCCCTGCCACCTGATCGAACTTAGAGCGGCGTATTCGTTGGTTTGGTCCAGACGAATAGCGCCACCAACAATTTTCCATCACAAGAGTCACCGCCTAGTGATCCTCCTCCCAGTACGTCTCCAACAACCTCCACTTTTGCAAGGGCTAGAGGCTCCAGCCCTTACGCAATAAGTCCGTGGCCACGTAAGATATGAAGTACGAAATGCTCACCTCGGCAGACCGATAATGCCAAGAGATCCCCTTTTTCTCGGATATGGCACGAGCTTGACCCCCACAAGCTCGGCTGTTATACTACAGTACCTAAGAGCCTTCGCTTAGCAGTGATTGGCCCTCATATTCAGAGCGTTGTATTATATAACGTTCCAGTCCATATTAGGCTATTTAGTCCTTTTGTACGCGATAGGGAGCATCTCCGCGATTGAGCAATTTCCACAATTGACTGTGCGTCCGGTGCATGTGATATGCACTTTCCATAATCAAAGCCCCATGTTTGTTGGAATTATTCAAAGATAACCTAGTAAAGCAGTGCCCCTAGTTCAAATGCACCGATAAACCAGAACCCTCCAAATGGTGTTTTAAGCTGGACAAAAGATTCAGAGGTGTCTGTGCTTAATGGGAAGCAGAGCGCAAAAAGTTGACCAGGGTCTCGCAGAACAACAGATTGCGACACTTCGATAGGCTTCTTCAGTGGTGGCTGCAGGCTGTTATACGCTGTAAGACTAGGGAATGCAAGCCTGTTGGCTACTAAATTTTCAGCGACTGTGGTTGCCAGGTGGCAGGTAAGCGAGACTAGCGCAGAATCTTCCTGTGCCACGACTTTTGCCGCAGCCTCCGTACCAAAAAGTTGTGAAAGACTTGCTCTGTGGAAGGTCGTCCTCTCTCGCGATTAATCTTTCAAGTCAGCAAGATTTCAAGGCTTGCTAAGCCCCTCCCCCTCTGCCTCTCTGTGAGGTAGTACCGTTGCAATGAGGATCTTGAGGCCAAGAGCCCTCGTCGTTTATGTGTACTTCCTCGGTAGGATCAATCAATTGTACTGATAACAGTGGCTGGGCTGACAGTACGTGAAGACATCGTCGCCGCAACGGCATCGTGCTCTTCGGTGACCATCACGTCTCAGGGGGATGCAGATACAATCAGAAGCTGCTCGACCATCACCGGAGACCTTGTACTTGCCACAAATTCAGCCGGTAGTATTGCACTCGATGGCGTGCAAGTCATTGAAGGGAGCTTCACTTCGGAGCTTTGCTCTAGTGGCTCTTCATGCTCGGGACTGGCATCTCTGAGCAGTTCTACACTTACGTCGGTATCCTATGGTGTGACTCTGCAGTCGTTCTCGAGTCTCACTAACATCAATTTCCCCCAACTTCTCTCTACCGGCTCAGCCTTCTCCCTGGAAGATCTGCCGGCTCTCCAGAACGTTTCCGTTCCTCAGCTCGCGTCTGCCGAAAACTTTCGCATCTCTAACACCCCCCAACTTACAAACCTTACACTCGATCTACTCCAGAATGTGTCTTCTGTCGCAGTCACAGATGTCGGGCTTTCTACATTTCCAACTATTGTGTCAACCTCAGAGATCACCTCCTTTATAGTTTCTGGCGTCAATAACCTTGGCTTGCTCTCTATCGACACGCCCTCTATTGGCCTCTTAGATGTTCGAGGAAATGGCTCCTTAGGGTTTATACTCGGCGGCTCCAAGATCAATAAAAATAACAATACTGTCTATGATTTTCCTATTTCTTCGATCGACACCATTAATCTATTCGGTATTGGGAGTATTGCTCATCTTCCCAATGCCACAATAACGAACTTTAACTCTACCGGCAACAACTTCCCTATTATTGGATTTAATGAGAATAAGGGATTAACGAACATCTATATCGTAGACAATCCCTTTCTCAAGTCAATATCTTGGCCAGACACGCAGGTTCTAAACAATATCACCATAACTGGCAATCCGCTCTTGACAGAAGCAGTGGGGTGGTCCGTTCAGAATGTCACGAATTATTATGTGACAGGCTCGTTTAATGATGAGTTTGTGTAAGTTCTACAACACCTTAATATTAGCTTTGATGCCCCTTCTTGTCTCCGTCAATTGCTCCAAGATCATTCATATGGCTAACATCCACACTCTTGCAGTATTGAAATGCTAGTTGACTTTGTGTCGGGGAATTACCTTCTTAATTCAACGCAAAATATAACTTGTAGTTTGTTCGATGGCATCCGGTTGGATGGGCATGTTAAAGGTAATTATAGTTGCCAGGGAAAGTCGGTTGCCCCCAGTTCTGGAGCAATGAGTGGTGTGTTTAGAGCTGGGCCAGTTCTGCTTTTAGCAGCTATTTTGACATCTATTTTCTGTAATTATTAGCGGCATGGCCGGTTATATCCGTAGCGTCAGTAGGGTTAGGTAGGGCTAGGAGTTCAGGTGGCTATATACTATAATTATAACTAGCTATACATTGAAGATCGCCTTGGTGGTATTCAAACAGGGACAATGCCACATACAAGATCCTCGGCTCTCCATCGATGGTTTACTGGCTTCCCGCTGTCAATCCCGGCTCCGGAATCGTTTAATCATACGCGAAGGAGGAGAGGCATCTATATAAAACTAGCGGTAAATATCTGACGTCATCTGTCTGAATAAATTCGCGGCACTATATCTATCCTGTAGGGAGTACTGAGTCTCCTTCCATTACGAAGCGCCAAAGTGCCCAGGTGGAAGAATGGGGCTGTGGACGTATTCCTGAAAGACTACAGGAGGCCGATTGCTTTTCAGCAGAGCGTACGCCACATCTGCTGAGCGAGGTGCTTGCGAAGGTGACCAAGGTACACCAAATCAACCTCTGACCAGAAACGTGCCTATCCACGGTCAGGGAGCAAGGGCTGGGAAACGTAGATTTTGAACTAGGCAAGCAAATAGAGTGAAATTATGGATATCTGTAAACTGCGCAAGTAGATATGATTGACGTTAGTTTTCGCGAGGTCTATTTTGATGAAGGCAAAGCGGGAAAGGATATGTAAATCAAATTAAAATCAAATCAGCCAATCAAAATATGCCAACTTCAAGGTGTGAATTGGCCGACTCAGTTCTGGGCTCCAAGAGAAGTGCTATCTTTCCAACTAATGGCATGCTATAGAAGAATATGACAACCCAAACAAAGAGCTTAGCCGATGAAACGTAGGAATATGTCCCATCTATATGATTGTAAAGTGGTTTGAAATGCTTCATACCAATTATAAGTACTCCAGGGAGTGTGCCAAATATCGAGAACTAGGACAGGATAGATCACCACGTATCTGTCAAGTTGGCGCCGCTACTAAGCCCACCCTCTTACACCGGGCAATCCCGTACCTCCGGGCGTCAAGAGACGGTCCCGTGAATTCCATGTGCGTGGTTTTGAAGGACCATTTTATTCTGCAGAGGCATCTGGCACACCTTGCACTCGAGACGGTCCTATTCCTTGATGTTAGCCAAATGCTTCCGCTTGAAGTGCTTCGACAGGTCTCCCAGCTTAACAAATGCCTTGATAAGCTTCTCGCCCAAGCACAGGAAACATATGGTTGGCCTCTTCTTCTTGAACACCGATAGTCAATTCCACCACCATTTTACTCCCACCATTGGTATCGTCACTATAATTGAGTCCCCACTACAATATACAGGCCGCAAACTAGTAGGTGCATATAATACAATTAGCTACCAATTAGGAGCAAATTAGCAAGATACGTGATTCTATTAGTGCCAAAATTGTCTTGGCACATATTCCGTTCGTTGATACTACTTGTGGTGCAAAGGAAGCAATTTTAAAACGTAAAACAGCATCCTAGAAGTGCTTCCTTCTCCTTCAACACTCCCATCTGAAATAATCTCTTTAGGAAATTCGTTTCGTCATAGAATGTCAATCCAACGCCAAAGCAGGCTAAGCAGAGGAATTTCTCCCTGTTAATCTATCCATAGGCGCACTTGGAGCTCCTCTTCCTTCCCGCTTCCGCTGGCGTCTTTGCCTCTGTTTGACGCCCTTCCGCACATTCAAGCTTCTATCATTCTCAATCCCCTTCGCAGCAGCTTCCGCATAGCTCACACAGCTCGAGCACGAAGCTAGACTGCTAACTGGGCGGGAAGAGCACACCGAGATTCGGCTCTGCGATCCGTCAGTACTCATTTCTTCCTCTAGGGTTTGAAAATCCACCCAAAACCGCTCTACTTACAGAATCACTCGGCATGCTTCCCTCGTTGCACCTGCTCCCCGCCAGATCGGGAAACTCCTCCTCCCTGCTCCTCAAGGTAGGAGGAGGGACCTGTGTGTCGATCGGCTGGCAGTAGAGGTTCCTCCGTTCCGCGTCGCTGCGCTCGACGTCACTGATCAGGAACCGCTTGCCGGCCTGTCGGATCTCGCAAACGAAGTTCCGGGACTGGAAGAGCCGCTTCATGCGCCTCGTCCTGGCGCGCAGGAGCTTCTCGGCGATGCTGTCTTGTAGGGAGAAGGCCTGCGCTTCAAACGACTGCCGCTCGTAGAGGCTCGTGACGGTGTAGATGTCCAAGTAATCTTCTTGGCTCCATAGGCGTTGGAGTTCGTATCGGCTCCCGAGGATGGAACCGATGAAGTTCTCGTACGGGATGTCAACGCGTACATTTTTGTTCTTCTGCCAATGCTGCGGAGTCACTTTTAGTTACTTGTGGAAATAAGTGATGCGGGTTCGTGGTTTGAGGGGGTGATGTTTTGGAAGGGCTGCTTGTAGTGATCCTGGCGGATACTCTTGCGTTGTTAAAGTAAATGGTACTTACTGATCGGGCAGAACGGTAATCCATCGAATACCTCTGTGCAATGGTACCTTCCTAGTTGACCCCTTCCCTCTCTCGTCTTTGTTGGTTTGAACTGAGTGCGGTATTTTGCATCGAGTATTTTCGAGACGGCTCATCTCTTGACGGGAGATGACTGCAAGTCGGACATCTGGAGCTAGACTTTGAAGTTTTGACAACTAGTCCCGGAGAACTGATTCCGTGTCTCTTGCTTAAGTCGCAATATCGACATACCGCATCTTAAGACGTCTTACATCTGGCTCAGCGGTTGGGATTCTCGTTTCATGTTCAAACCAAGCTGTTTGGTATTGCTATTCTATTCCTGTCTCAAGGATAAAGTGTCGGCTTGCATGGCGACCCGGCATGTTAGACATACGGATTGAGATCACGAACAAGAAATATTTATGTATTTAGTCACTTGTGAAATGGAGGGGGAGGTGTGAGTCAAGGGTATGGCGTCATATCTTCATTCTAGACACCCGAAATCACACGGGGCAATTCGACTCACAACCTCCTCCCTTGGAGATCTTATTGGCTACGTTTAACTCCATAGGATACGAGTATTCCGAGCACGATGTTGAAAAGTTACATGCTGAGAATCTAATTGGATGTGCCTGATGCGGCGCACCACCCTTAAACAAACACAGCTGCCGTGCGAGAATAATTGCGTTGGAGGAGACGATCGCTGAAAACTAACCGAGCTTTAACAGTTGACAACAACTCTGGATCGCTTTGCGGCCAATTATGCTGACCAATGATCCTGAGAAAGCCAGAACTTCAATATTTTCGATGTACAGGTGAATGAACCTCATCATGCGGCCTATATTGATAGCGAATCAGTTTTTGATCATTGCATGCGGCCAGTTGTCACAGTCCATCATGCTTGAGACGCCCTGCTGTGTGGCCATTTACGCTGGTCAATCATTTTCTGTGGCCATTCTGTGGCCATTTTGTGGCCTTTTTCCGTTGGCGCCTCGGTGCGGCCAATTTTGCTGGCCAATGATCTGTGCGGCCCCTTTTTCGATTGTGTGGCATTTTTTTCTGGGGCGCCTATATAACTGCCCCAACTCTCATAACCATCTCCAAACAAAATTTACACCAACTCTCAACTAGCTTCTGCCGCCGCTTATTGCGTTTAGGCACCGAGGCGTAATCTTGATCTACATTCAATGCCTACTTGAGGCCATGAATAGTCCTTACATATAGGAATCAACATTACGGCATGGAGGAGGCAACGCAAAAGTTCTTGCAGCAATCAGCATCTGGCGCCACGTTTGCGCTAGCAATCGAAATGGCGCTGTCTTTGCAGGGTCTTGCGGCCATATAGGGCTTGGATATAGCGCATTGCCCCTATTGGTATCGCTAAAAGGGCTCACTCTTTCTCAGGCTATTGAGCCCCTAAGCACGATTGCTGGGCGAGACCAATGGGCGCCCACGGCTGTTGTAACAACTTTTGGCCGTATTCTGTAGCATCAACAACCCTCAGTGCCTCAGTTCGGTCAAAGTCACGTGTGGTCATGTCACGATTTATTTCTGACTTGTTCTCGCATGAGAAGGCTTTCATTGACAAACACTACGAATATAAGTACATATTTTCACACTCTCTCTGCTTTGCGCCTGACAGCGAGCAAGATCCGTCTGCTGCAGCATGTGGGAAGAACCCTCTCAGAAAAAACCCGGGAAGTAACCATGAGAAAGAGGGCGAGGATATCCGTAGTGAATTGAGATTCTTGACCTTCCATCAATGAAAATGCGAAATGTGGACAACGGGCTTAACCCATTCGGCCAGCGGCTTCTCCTACAAGGGCCGCTACTGCCACAGGGTGTTTTCGCGGTCGGCCTCGTCGCGGGCCGCAATGTTCAAGGTGCTGCAGGAATAACCTGCGATCGACGAATGTCGTGTGACATTTGCAGATGTAACTACCCTCGCCTCCCAGGCACGTCTTCTCCATGTGTCGCTTCAAACTATCTTTGCGCCCAGTTTCGTATAAGCAGCAGCAGGCAAACCATCGACAAGGTGCGCCAGCACCCGGCTTTTGATGCACCAATTCATGGCGCCACAACTTGATCGTGGTGGAAAACCCGCAACCAAATCTGCAGAAACGGGCGTTGGCCGTGACCGCGGGTCTGGCTCTGTGTCAAGGATTAGACTGGCTGTTGTTCTAAATATCTGGTATGGGGAATTTTAGGAGGGTAGCGTACCTGCTAGGCTTCGGTTCGCGGTTAATCGCGATAAGATTCCCAGTAGCTTGGCCCTGCGGGGTTGGTGCTCCAGCGACCGACGCGGGTGTTGATGCTGCAAAGGTCAACGCAGGCGTTTGCCGCCCAGAAGAGACAGGCGTAGACGGCGTTGGTGCCTCAAAAGCCGATGCGGGTGTTGGTGCTCCAAGTGGTGAGCCAGGTGGCGACCAATCCAAGGGAGACACAGGTCCTTGTGGGGAGTTGAAGACAGGACCATCGAAATAGTTATAGGAACTGCACTGGAAAGGATTGGCAATGGGGGAGGCGAAGTTCGTGGCGTCGTCCTCGTAAAGAGAATAGAAATTGTCGGATAGAGGCCTGGCAGAGAATCCATCGAACCACGGATCCGAGAGGGTCTGAACGCCGTATTGAGCTAGAGCGAGACTCTGATCGAAGACAGGAGTAAAGGCGCGCGTAGGGGCAGCTGGCTCAGCGAGGGAGCCCGACTGCCCACTAGATGCACCTTGTGTCAAGTCTTCCATGATCAGTATCTGAACTAGCCTAAAGCCGTCATAGACCGGCCTGGGTAAGGCTGGCGGTAATTGGGGTAAAGTGGAGGGGGCGGGTTCTCCAGTTGTGTCTTTGCTCTGTTTGGTCAGCTACGGTGGCGCATGTGTGGAGGCTGAGCTCACAATTGAAGGGCTTCAATGCAGCGAGAGCTGCACAATGCCCAGGTGCTATCAGACAATAGGTCTGTCGTGGTCGCAATGACGGAACCTGAGGAGCGTTCGTATGAAGATTCTTGTTTTTCTTTGGTGACAAAGGAAAGAAGGAAATGGGAGAAGGGGGAGCTTATATTTTGCACCAGGCCTCTGTGTGTCGTGAGGCCTTTTTTTTTTCAAGCGGAACAGCGAACCCCCGACTGGCTCCTGAAGGCTTCATGGGCAGGGCCTTGCTAAAGCGACTGGGAAACAAGAAGATCAGATTGATCTGTTGGGCGCGCGGTCGCTGCAGCAGTCCCTTCAGCTACCGTAAACTCACGCGCGAGGGGTAACGTTCTGGCCCGGTGCGTCTACTCGAGCAATTCCAGCTGTCCGATATGGTCTGCTCATGTAATTGAGTATGTTCATGGAGACACTCCAATTCTCCGCGTTGTCCTTTGGTCTGGCCTCCTTCGGATCTAGCCCGTGGTCATATGCCCTGCCCATGGATGCTGCCTCTGCCACTGGGCACGCTCTCAATTCCCGCATGGCGCCTTGTGCCTGCATTGGGAGAGCCAGTGGGTTGCCTCTCAGTCACAAAATGCTGCAACTTTGGCACGCGGATGATGCAATGATACAGGAACCCCGCTGGCTCGCACCGAGACAGGTGTGACCCCCCTATCCAATGGGAATTCCACAGGGCTTCATTTCTTCACTGCTGATAGGCTAACCAGCGTGGCACCGGACTCCGGTTGTACCTTGAGTGGAGCGTTGTGTACCTGACTAGGGTTCACCCTATGCATTAAGCCTGACAGCGTACCCCAAGGGCCATAAGGATCTGCAAAGACGAGAGGCTACTTGCCCACCAATTCAAGACCCTCCCATCTCATTTTTATCTTCACACGAGGGCCCCCTCACTCGGAGTTTTCGCGCTGTGGATTCCTCGAAATATAGGACTCTACAGAAGATATCTTACCCGCGACCTTCTTCTCTACCCGACTGCAAAATTCACAGGCTCATCAAATCTCGGAATACAAGTTCTGAGGCATTTTTCCGCAGCACATCGAGGGACGGCTCAGGCTGCGCACCTCGCCACTCGGGTATTTTCCGTCGCGTGTGCCACGTTTACTGAGCAATGACATAACCCTCCCGGCAAGTAAAGAAGACACTTCTGATTGGCACCGCGACAGAGAAGGGACGAAAAAAATGAGAGGGCGGAGCGAGAAAAGAGGGTTGATCGTGAACGACGCAACAAACGACGTTGGATCAGACTACACTGCCCCTAAATAAATGTAACAGTGGGTCTACAGAGCACAGACATTCTACCATACAAATCCCCCGGCCAAGAGGCCCCACTGTTACATTTATTTAGGGGCGGAGAGTAGTTACGGGGCCGGACGGTAGCAATTTTGGGGTTTCCTTGCACCTTCTTCACGACCTTCGATAGTCTTTTCGTTCCTCGCAGATATCAAACGATCCAGCCGTTGGATTCGAGAAACGAAGGCTTTGCCCCGCCGAGAGGCATTCTAACTTTCCCCCCCTTCTCTCTCCTCCTTTCGTGCCTCTACACAGTATAGGCCCTCACGCTTATCAAAACTAATTCCATCTCAATTAGGCGCACAGTGTCGATACTTCCGAATGGCGTGTGCTTTGGAGCTGGCTGCAGTCTTGAGGACGCCGCCCGACGAGGCTTACCATTGTAAATAAAGTATATTATTATTATTATTATTATCCTCCGCAATGGCTAAGCCGCGGTACTTCTATACAATAATCCTATACACAAAGGCTAACGCAACCTCTCGGAAGAATCCTCACTGATATGCATACCCCCCTTGTAATACAGGCAAATAATCGGGAGGCCTAGGTAAACTCGTCCAGTGGCAACTCTGAACCAAACTTCCTCCTTCTCCCTGGGATCAGACCACTGTCCCTGCCTCTGGTGTCCAGCCCTGTCTCTCACTCAGTTCTGTTCCTAGATGGCCTCTGGGGGGCTGGTCGCTTCGCTACTTGATTGGTCGCGGTTGTAGGGCCCTATCACCCTAGTCTCAAGCTCTTTGGTCGCGTATCAATGATTTGGTCTTCGTCGTTTCTAGAGGCTCACCCCTCTAGAAAAGTAGGGTTTTGCCCAGGTTCTCGGTTAGGCGACCGCTGCTGTGGTATCCGGGAGCAGAAGCCGGGGCCAAGGTTCTCGGTTAGGCAAAAACCGCTGCTGTGATAACCGGGAGCAGAATCCGGGTTCAAGCTAGGCCTAGGGGGAGCAGTCCTAGGTGAACCAGCTAGTCATCTTCTGGGAGGCAACAGAAGAGGTGCCTAGAGCTGAAATAAAGTATATTACCACATGGTAGTAAATGATTCAAAATCCTTTCCAGATTATTTAGAAACAATCACTTAAACTACAAGAAAATTCAAGTTTCTCCTAATTTTACAGAAGGAGTGTCGTGATGAATTGCGTGCTGGAACTGTTTGACTTTTGGTGTTCCTTCTTTACTGTGTTGGGGCCGTCGCAGCGCGGTTGGCCCAGCAACGCAGCGGCGATAAGAGAGGTGAATTGCGACCCTCAACAAAAGAGAAGACTGGCTGCTGCCAGGTACGGTATCATGCAAATCGGGAATGTATCCTCGCCTGCCATTCCACAGAATAGCAGATGCTGTTTTGCACGCAAACTCTGTACGTGAGTGTTGTACAGCAATCGAATGCGTGATTCCGAGTGCATGCCAGCAACTGCTCGCCCAATGTAGAATCCATTTCAGAGTGCGGACAGTTTGTGTGATCAGGCCATCGTCCCAGGGAAAAAGCAACAGCAGCTCTCGCGAAGTGTACTACTGAAGGACAGCGCACGGGATACAAGGGACTCTGGACGAGATCCGATAGTTCATATCCCTTTTGTATTAATATAATTTCTCAAGGAGGAAAGAAGCCTTGGATGGGTAGCTCTGAGGGCTGGGTTAGCTAGTGTGCCGTAGCGTAGTGGTTGTGCTTGCCTAAGGCTACGTAACATGTAACGGAATGCCGAAAACAATCATTTCGAGTCCTTATTGAATGTCTCTCCACAAAACACCGTACTGCATCTTGTTGGTAGTTGGACAGTCCGTCCATGCGGCTGGCATGCTTGGGGCGCCCAGAAGCCAATTAGAACACTACATCGCATCGCATGCTGCGATGAGCTGCTTCAAGCGAGCAGAATAAATATACGAAATCCAGCGCGTCACTCTTCGCTATAAACAATTTCACCAAAAGAGAACCTATTCGAAGACCTTTACTCTCCATCATTGCTTGAGCAAGCTCTACTTTTTGCTCTATCGGACATGTATTCCGGAGCAGGACTTTCTTGGCAACGGCGGAAGCGGCCGCTTGTCCGCTCGCCTCAATCTCGGGAAGAAACAATGAGCTATTTTCGAGCCAAAATCTGGCCTGACAAAGACAAAGGCTTTCAGGCAGAAAACACCAGGGCACAAGCTCGAACCGCAATTCATGCCAATCGTTGGCTCTGTGGACCTCGGCTTTCGACTTTTTTTTGCTGGGAGACCCGGGTTTTGGGGGAGATTTTGTGAATCTGCTGGGAACTCTACCTCGGCTTTCCCTCTCGCTCTCTCCTTATATCCCTTGATCTCTGTTTTTATCTTCTATTTTGTATTCTGTATGTGATGGCTAGCTGACTCTCCGCCAATATAGAATGTGAGGGCCTTCCAAGCTCGCCACCTCCCAACAAACAGCTTCGAAGCCCGCCCTGGCGCCCTCGCGCCCTCGCGCCCCTCGACAATGCGTGCGTCACTGTGCATCTCCGCCCCCCTACTCTCACCGCGCTGGCTTCTGGCATTTGGCCGGCTCGTGTCTACCAGGCCTGATGGTTTGAGAAATTGAACCTCAGCGCCCACATTATGATCCCCCATCGCTAGCGTGGATTGCTTCGGGTCCAAGCTACGATGGCGGATGTCCGACCTGGTCGTATATCGGCAGCGGGGTCATGATCGCCGAGCACGCATCATCGCCCCGCCGGGTCGCGGTTCTGGGATGCATTGCGCAGACGGGGAGCTCCCTTTCATTCAGGGGCAAGGCACCTGGCTAGACTCTCTGTCTGTCGGTCCCTGCGTCGAGCTCTGGGGTTTGGGATGGGCACAGCGGAGTAGGTCACAGTCCAAGTCCCGAGATCGCAGATTACGAGTAATGTGGGATTTTTCTCAACCCCAACCCCTGATGCTCGTTAGCTCGCTTTTCGCCGCCAGCGATGATGTTCGCAGTGGGCTTTTTCCTGTCAATAGCTACAATTCAAATTCCATTTTGCCTCCATCAGTTCTTCCCACTGACAGCGTGTGATTCCACCTTTCCCCTCCACTACATTATGCAGAAGACTCAGAACTACGGTGCAACGGGCAGAGGAGGAGCTGGGCTTCTAAATGGACTGTATTATGAGTCGAATGGGTGGTATCGTGCTGTTGCCGGCGGCACGAATGCACAAGCTGCAGCAACGAAAGCTATTCAAGGGTACACATGGGAATCGGGTTGCTTCCCCCTTACCAGCTGCATGACTGATCTCAACCTCTCAGGAACCAGTACGGCGCGGCGAGCGGTGGTTCTGCTGCGGGCCGTAGCCAGACTGGCAGCTATGGTGTTACCGGCTCTTATGCCCACAAACCTGTCTGCCATCTTCCTCGACATCTACCTTGGGATTCTGGAGATGCTGACAGGAGTTAGGAAAGCAACTCTTCTACGCCTCTCCGGACCGGATCGCAGTCACGGGTCAAAATTGCTCAGAATTGGTACGGTCGCTAGCTATACGATGCTGCTGGAATTTGCGATAATGGTCCGATCGATGGGATGCGTCACTTTTCTTTGGTTGTGATGGCAGATGGCAAGCTTTGGGTGGCACGCTTTGGCTGGCACGCTTTGGCTTCTTGGGAAATACAGTCATGCTCGTTACTTCGAGATAGAAGGGGCTGGACGGAGGAGGGTATTGCGTCCGGACAATGGCTGTCGTCTGACATGTGGCCGTCAATTGGGACTTGTCTCATCGAAGGGAATTCGGAGAAAGATGGTGTCTGCTCCATTAGATCAATGTTGATTCTTCATGACGGTTGAGTGCACTGTGACGTCTTTTGCTTCAAACCAACTGCTTCGAGTCTCCCAGGAGCTGCTCTTGTTGCTTTTGCTCGTGATGTCGCCTCTCGGCCAGTTCACAGAACCTCTATACTCCGTTTACATCAATAGATAGGCCCAGTATTTGGCTCAAGCGGCGTTTTGGCAGCCTCGTCAATTTTTGAAGTTACAATCGACAGAAACAGCCCCCCGCCCCCTACCCCCCGGACCAAAGAGATCCATTCGGAGTAATATCCGCCCACCACCTTCTGACTCTCAACCCAACCGTTAGACCTTACTGGACTTCAATCTACCGAGCGCCCAGCTTCTGCGCGAAGCAAGAGGAAAGGCATCCTTCACTCTGCCTACTTTGCTCTGCCATCCAGCCCAGCCGTAAAAGCTCTTCCCTCCCCGTCTTCTCCGAATCTTCTTTCTTCCACCATGCCTACCACGGCAGCCTTGCGCTTGGGAGGGTTTCGTCCGTCCCGGAGCTACGACTTAAGATGGCGACAGCGTCTTCTCCGGATAAGATCGCGATCGAAGTGCTTGCCGCACCCTCACCCGTAGCCTTGCGCTCGGTCCAACCCAAGTCCACAGACTTCGCGGCAGACTTAGACTTTGCTGAAAGCGGCTACGGAGAATTGGTTCGAAGGATACGAACGAGAGCGACTGCGTTCTCCGGGGCCGACACTCTTGTCGAAGGAGGAAGCGTGGCAGATGTGGGGGTGAGTGCGAGTTCCCCGGATTGAGGCGTGAAGACAAGTTTCTAACGTATTAGTTACTCGTGGAGAATCATGGGGAGAAAGGTATGTGGACACACTTGCAGAACTAAATTCTCGCAGGCAGTATATTAATAAAACTAGAGAATTGCTTGAGCACTTCATCGCGCCAGACGACGAGCAGTGGTTGCACAGATACACAGTGCATAAAAGGATGCAAAGGCTACCACCGAATGGTGACAGACGACCGTAAACACCCCTCTTCCGAGTTTGCACTTGCCCTCTTCATAATACCAACATCTCCCAGCCGAATGTTTTCCCTCTGGCTTTCCACGAGCCGCCGCGTTTCTCAACCACACAAACAACTTCACGATGTTCCGCCGATTCGGCAGGGTACACTGCCGTCTGCTGTTGCATCTGCAGGCCGAGATCACCGTCCTCGAGAAGAAGCTAGACATCCTCGACCAACAAGACGAGCAGACGGGCAAATACTACCGTCTGAAGCGGTGCTCGTGGGATCCCTCGTGGAACGCGGATCAAAAAGAGCTGCTTGAGGAGCTGAAACAGAAGGTCACCGAGTACGGTATGTCAAGGCCCGAATTTCTTGTCCCCAAATTCAAATTCAAATTCAAGCTCACATGGAATATGCTAATCAATTCAGACGAGCTTCTCACCAAGGACCAGACGCTCCGTGCCTTTGAGCACCCGCCGAGACACAGCTACTTCCATGTCTTCGATTGGTTCTTTGGCACTAAGGCACTGGACTTCGGGCACTACGAGTTTGTCAACCACCCAGACGACATGGTGTATTCCTCCGATGTGACACGCAACGTCGACGGATTCGATCGCTACGTTGAGAAATATTGTAGCCGCTGGCCATCCTCTCCAATATGGGTACGCCAAACCCCCCCCCTTTCCATCATTCCTCTCCCATACATAAATCCTTTTCTCCTAACACCCCCTTAGTCCTGCCTCCACCTCCAACGCAGACGCAAAACGCCCTCTAAAATGAACGAAGACATCTTCCTTTTCTCCAAAGCCCGTATCCTCCTCCTCGCGAAGCTGATCGCGGTCCTGATCTCCGTCATCTCCCTGCTGCTCCCCGTCTTCCTACTTGCGGTCGTTCCGATGGAGAGGAAGGTGGCGACAACGCTGGTGCTGATCTTTGTGCTCGCATTTGCGCTGTTGCTGTCGCTGTTTGTAGGCGCGAATGCTAAGGCGGTGTTTTTGGCCTCTTGCGCGTAAGTTGATTGTTTTCTTTCCTTCCTTCCTTCCTTCTTTTTTTCTTGAGTGAATAAATCAATGGATGGAGCGGGGACTTGCTGACTTGGGAAAGGTATTGTGCTGTGCTGGTTACTTTTTTGAGTGTGCAAGGTGGGATGGGGATTTCTTGATGGGTTGGACGCGGGGTCGGGCGAGGGGGCGTATTGCAAGGCGTTCCGGGGATTTGCTAAATCAATCGGACGCGGGATGCGACTCCGAAGTTACGACTCAAACGGATGATGATACTATGATGGGGTGTTATTTGGATTTCTGGTGTTCAGCGATGGCGCGGTTCAGGACAGGTTCCAATTTCGTGGTGTACTATCAGATTAACGGAGACATTTAGTAACGTATGGATTTATATTGATGCATTCTCTGCATTGAACGCAAACTCCTCATTCACCCAGGGGTCCGAGGGCGACATATAGTCGCTCATGTATGTTATACTGTCAGTTGAGCTTTCCGTTGACAGAGATATATTCTTCCCGTCGCAGACAGAGCTTCTGCATAGGCAATTCTCTAAGAAACAATGTTCGCACACGAGGCGCGCCACCGCCCCATCCTGCGGCATAATTCCATGCGCAGCGTAATGCGCATAGATCGGAGGTGAAGGCTCGTGGAGCTGCGTCGTGGACGTCTGGTCGTACGAGACCACATCCGCGTCGTCACCGTAGAAATCCAGCCCAGATTTCCTCCGGTACCCTTTCAGAGTCTCCTCCAGACACTCACCGAGGATCGTCTTCAGCTCCCCTTTATCCTTCCACACCTCCTTCATCTCGACTCTCGAGTCGACGAGCCGTTGAAACTCCGTCCGCATGTACTCTTCGTGGTCTTCCAGCCGCACGAGCATCTTCCCTTGCGGCTTCTCGAGATCTTCAGATCAATCAAATCAGCAAAACAGGACGAGTAAATAACCAAAAATAACCCCAACTCGTGACAAAATCAGATAAGATACGTACAGGGACTCGGTACGTGTTGCCTGTTGGGGAACAGCGTCAGGTAGATCTCCACCCATTTCTCGTGGTCGTTTTGCCGCCGCGAGTTCTTCTTCCGGCTCCGCAGCTTCCGGAATACGTCGTTTGTGATGCCATCAGGTGGGCGGCCTGATCGCGGGACGCAGGGGCCGAGGGAAGTGTGCTTGTACAGTCCATCCACGGAAGGGAATTCCCTGTAACATTTGGGGCAGTAGGTCTTTTGCGCGTGTGATCGGGTTAGGTGTTCCCTAGAGGTTTTTTACTTCGTTAGAATCATGCTCCTATTCAACCAACTGTTGTGGTTTAGAGTTTTGATGATAAAAATTATTACACACTTGAGTCGAGAAATATCCGTCCAGCCAATGCAATCGCAGCGTCGTTTGTCCTGTGCCCCGTATTTGATCGGGTCGTACTTGAAGAACGGACAAGCAAATTTCTGGGTCGAGCTTTCACCCCGCTTGGCTGTACTCTGTGTGGTGTCGGCCGCCTCCGCATGAATAACGGGTGCAATAATTGGCAAGAGCGCATTCCGTAGATCATCGGGGGAGGAAGTGCGAGGCGTGTCGAGGATTGAGTTGTCCATAACTTGGGCATGGACGCCTCTGGATCGGCCTGCCTGCCACAGAGCAGTCGCTATTCAAGATTCGAATGCCACGATGGGAAGGGGGTTTCGTTGTTTCGTTGTTTTGTTGTTTCGTTGCACGCATGCTCGCTCGATATGCAAGACAAAATCAGCACCAGCAATCGGATCCAGCTGAAAGCTAAGGACAACATCAGCTCCTGTCCAAGAGATGGTTTCCGTTTTCCCGAGAAAACCCTATTCTTACCGGGTGCAGCTAGCAATCACGTCTGCTGCGCAGTTCACATGAATTGCATGCCGTGGAGCTCTTTCACGTTGGAGGTCCGTTACACCGAAGCACATCAAAGACTAGGGCACGGTAGACTCGCCTCCCATTCAAAATATGTGGGAAGCAGGAACTGGATAGCTAATAAAATATAGGGAATAAAGGAAACGTTTTGCGATGGCCTGGACCATCTGAGGATGACAGATGAAAGAGATGAAAGAGAGGTGCTGAGCCAAGCCTCACAGGTTTACATCGGGCGACGTTCCGCTGCGGCTACCGGACCGGAGCGCTCGCTTAAGCCATATTCTCATGCCAAAACCCCCACCCTAACAATTGCATATTCTCCACTTCCGTGGCTAATACATCCTAAGCCTAACTAGGAAGGGTAAACAAAAACACATTTCCTGAGCAACGATGGGTCGCACAGATTACAACACTCTCTTTATCAGTTAGAACAAGCTAAGCCACAGAGTGGGGAATATACAATTATTAGAGGGGGCGGTGCAACCTTTCCTCTTTCGGATAGTTACGCGAGGATATATTACATAAGGCTCAATAAGGCATCAGGTATTTTGAAGCCTTTTTGAAGACAATTATAACTATAAAAACACAACGGTTAGGAGGTTAGAGGTTGGGGTAGGGTGGTGTCTAACCCCTCATATTAGTATATATTTTTAAAAATTAAGTGGTTTCTTGGTTAGGTAAGGCGGCTAGGCGGATTCGGGCAGTTGCAGCGATTTAGCTGGTCCCTTGAACTACGATCAATTCTTGTGACTTTTGGCCAGATGGCGCGGTAGTTCAAGCTATTCCCACCGCTAGTCTATCACACGATATCTCAAAAGAGGTGGAGGGATGAACTTAGAGTAGGGCTACTTCTGCTTTCGGCAGCTCTTCTAGCTATTATTTTCTCCAATTATTAACAAATGGCCCGTTATATCCAGCATTCTCTAGATTTTTATCTGTATTTTTTGTCATTACGCTGCTAAAATTACATAATAAGGCACGGGCTCCATATTTGGCCTGAAGATATGTTGGCTTGACTGTTTGTCATGCTTCAATAGGGTAATGGAAATAATTTCACTAAAAGCATAAAAGTTGTTGGATTAATAAACTGTTCATACGCAGGTTACATCTCGACTTAGAGATCCTGTCGGTCCTACGCAAACTATACTCATCCATTCCAGTATTAAGATAATTGAAGTAATATATCATTTAACCACAATACTCCCACTGTCTGGATCCCGATGGCATGTCTTTTACCACTTGATAACTTTTTGTGGGAAGAATTCGTCAATGAGCTCGAGATAATATGGCTATGCGGATAATATTAGCCCTGTCTCCTCTTCAGTGAGAATATAACTTACCTTAAGTTCCTCCACTTGTGGTGCCTTATCGCTCTTGCTGTATAGGTCATACGGGTTAAACTCCTGAACAGCCTCCAGCATCAACTTATCCTTCTCGTTCATGAACTCCTTATATGCACCAGCAGAGTGCCACGGATAGAACGAATGGTACCTGATTATAGCTAGCGCCTCAGGAGGTAAGGTTGACTGATTCTTTACAACGTAGTACAAGTATTCATCATGCCCCCAAGATAGCATAATGCTGTCTAAGCCACACCCAGGAGAATAGATTCCATTCTTGGTACTGTATATCTCGTGACCGTAGTCGTGATTGTTCTTGAAACTGTCAGTATAGATGATCTTCTCGTTGAATGCACATCCGACTGGAAATGTATCCCCAACGACCGCCCACTGGCCTTCAACTCCGAAAAAGAAAAGAAGCTTTCCAAGGTCATGGATCAGACCCGTCAACTGCATCCACCGTGGTTTTCTATCGTTCCGGAGTGCTTCGGCGGTTTGGAGAAGGTGTTCGATCTGAGATAATGACGTGTCCGGATCAGATTCATCAATTAGGGTATTCAGCCTATCAGTTGTTAGATATCTAAAATAATAGTTGGCACGCGGACGCTATACCTCTCCATGGCTTCCCATATTGTCATTTCGGCACGGACTTTAAACTTGAAGTCGTTTCTGGCCTTCAGATTGTATGCAACTGTCTGCTTTTCATGCTGTTCACGGTAGAAGTTCTTGACTCGATCACACGCATCCTCGTATTGTCGGAATTTAGTCTTATCCTTCTCTGAATCGAACTGAGACTTGTGAAAAGCCCCGTCCTCCAGTTCGGCTTGCAAAACATGTACAGACTCGATGTTATCAGAAGTCTCTTCCAGTTGCTTTCCTTCATTGCCGGTTGAGATTGTAACAATTGCCGAAGGAGACATTGTATCAAATATTTTAACCCTGAATGTGACACAGATAGAGCACGAGGCTCAACAACTGGCAAGCAATGATAATTTTTCACCACAAATACTGCGAATGGGGTCTTCAAATTGAGCTGTAAAAAAACCGCGACGATTTGTTAGAAGGGTAATATCAATGTATCGACATGACATTTATATTTACTACGCTGGATGCTGGATGAGCACATAAATTGATACATTTGCATCTACAGTTTACTACGTGTTTCAACAAAGTATATGTCATTGGGTCAGATGGTTCGGAAGGAAAGGAGATAGTGAAGCGAGAGACATTGCTAGCTTCGTTCTCAAAGAGGCAACATTACCATTTCAGGAGTGGGTGAATGCGACTAGCGCATTTTCCGCCTTTGGTCGAATTACCGATCTCGGAATTTACGTGGTCACACTTGAACCGGATTAAACTTTAACTGATGTTCCTATCCGCAATTTTCCGAATGAGGAAATTTTGGATGGCCTTGGAATTTGATCCAGTGGAATTCTTCTGCAGGCTTTTTGCTCGTTCGATATGGAGGCAATTGCATGTCACATTCGTAAACTGTCTCAGATTCGAAAACGCGAGGACAGAGACTTTTGCTACGATCTGCCTACGTCCTATGTCCTGAGCTTTCCGATGATTTCTATACCTTCAATCTTTCGTGGATCTCGTTGGAAAAAGCATGGTATCAGAAGCACTCAGTTGAATCATTTATTTTAATTCTTATACACTAGTCCGATGTACTCTCTCTGGACCTCCAAGGTAACCGCTGTGCTTACACCTGACTCTTGCTCTTGTCATGACGAAGTTTGGCTTCTTTTTGAAGCATTCTTGCGTGCTTCACACCAAAGCCGTGGGCGAAGACCTCTCGAATATCTTCGAGAGTCATGCCTTTTACTTCTGGATAGCAGAAATACACAGCACTATTGTCATGTCAGCATGGTGGTACAATGCATCAATTGAAGGGAAAGAACGAACATCCAACCAAAGAAGCAAATGGCAGCGTAGAAACCAAATGCGCCGGACGGAGTGGTATTCTCCATTTGAGTTAGAAATGTCGATGCGACAATAATATTGGAGCCCCAGCAGGAGCAAGTCAACTATACGCCCGTTAAAACCGTCCGCTTATGTTCAACATGGACTTTACCATCATTGTTCCCAAAGCGCGAATCTCCATGGGGAAGAATTCAGACGAGAGCCAAGCCGTATTACCCATGCCTGAAGAGTAGAACCCGACGTAAATGATCATGCATGTGAGTACCACATATGCTGGCCAACCAATATCGTTGGACTTGAGAGAGAGATTATGGTTGATTGGAATCCAATGGAAAGCAACAGCTGCGAGGCAAAGGAAAAGAGCCTATATAGAGTAAGCAATTGCTGTCGCTATTGGCTTTCGACTTACCATTCCCCACATGGTGCATAAGAGGATACGCCTTCGGCCAATCCTGTCAACAAGCATTAGGTTGACCCAAGTAAAGATAAAATTGGTGGCTGCAATGACTGTTCCCACTGCAACAGGATCCGAAAAGCCCACAAGGGCAAAGAGAGTCGATGAGTAGTACATGAGGCTGTTAAAGCCTCCGAGTTGACTGATAGCCATGAGTCCGCAGGCCGCAATCAAAGCTCTGAGATTGCTCGGGACCACATATAGCTGTTTCAGTAACCAGAGCCTACTTTTTCCCTGCTGCAAACTCTTTGCTGTTTGGACATGAAGAGCTATATGCCTGACCTTTTGTTGGACTTGCTCTGGCGTTCCGAGAGGGAAGATTCGTTGAATGACTTTACCAGCCTCTTCATGCTTGTCATGATAGATCAGTTGACGGGGCGATTCGGGGCAAAATGGTAAGAGACAGCAAAGGCAAATGGCTGGAACGGCACCAAGAGCAACCATAGCTCTCCATCCATGATCCAATTTAGCAAAACCCGCCCCGATACCATAGGACACAAGTTGACCACCAGTGATAGACATATTGTCTAAACCAATCATTCGTCCACGATATTTAGCTGGTGCTACCTCTGCGATATACAGCTGAGGAGGGTGTGTTAGCTAAATGGTATAGTCGAGGCAGGATAGGTTGGGACTCCTCACAGGCACGATCATAGCGGCAGACCCCACTCCAAACCCGACAACCAATCTTCCAACCGTCATTTGGGCAAGGGAGTAGGCTGCTGCTTGCAGAACAG
Source organism: Oidiodendron maius Zn (assembly GCA_000827325.1). Classification (NCBI taxonomy): domain Eukaryota; kingdom Fungi; phylum Ascomycota; class Leotiomycetes; family Myxotrichaceae; genus Oidiodendron; species Oidiodendron maius. The sequence continues at coordinate 834,351 of KN832880.1, read as the reverse complement.
CTCCGATAATGAACAAAATACATCCCATGTAGATTGCACCTTTTCTACCGAAACGGTCTGCAGTTAGTCCAGCTACGATAGCTCCGATGAAAGCGCCACCAGATGTGATGGATGTGATGAGCTCTTTCTGGCTGGATGACAAAACCTCCCCCAAGTCATCATTGAGATAGACTAAGACAGCCGAGATAATTCCTGTGTCATATCCTGCAGTTATTTAGCATCGTAGCCATGTGATCTCGATCCAAAACCAACCAAATAGGAGCCCGCCGACACCAGCAGTTATAGAGACCAGCCAGGCAAATTTGCCAGACTGAGTTCCCTCGATTGAGTCGAGGGCATTGATATCTTCTAGAGAATGTGCGGACCCCGATTGTGAGAGACTTTCCACGTGGGAGACGTCTGCCTTTCCATCTGGCTGAGGGTAAAGATCCATGGTAGGTGCTGCCGTAAAAATTCTTCTGGCACCACGAGACCTCCGAGAAAGGCTTAGTTATAATTGTACCGTCGACAGTAGAAAGAAGAGAAGATGTCGGGATACTAAAACGGTTCCGAGGACCCGGGGATTTAGGCCAGCTATATAAACCCGGATGTCGAGGTCGGCTTGAGGGCAATCAGGTAGCCCTACCTATAGCCAGCGTGCAAATAAAGGGGAGGTTTGGCTTCACGCATGCCTCTTCCCGCTCTGTTACTTCGGGAAAGATTTGTGGGGTTCCCCAGAATCAAGGATGACTGCGGGGTAAGATGCGCTAGGCAGCTGAGATGGCCTACTTACCCTTTGAAGATTCTCTCCCAACTCTTTTTCCTTATTTTTCTTCTTTCATTCTGCCTGCCTTCTTGCCGCTTCTGTGGTCCGCGGGGCAAAATTACTTACCTCAGTCATCGTTTGCGGCAATGTTAGCACAGATCTGCGTCTCGCGCATTGCAACCCCTAATATTTGAATTGCCTTCCTAATCAGAGGTGCGTCTGATCTGGTCTAACCACTTCCTACTGACATCTTCTCCAGGAAACTCTTTATCCAGCGCTCACGTTATGGTTGAGCTGACGTCATGAGTTTACGGGTTCAGACTATCAGCGCTGCTCGTGCTTCTGTTCCCAGCCACGCCTCGAAAAGATCGCCTAAAGTGCGTTTCCGCCACGGCTCAAGCGCAAGGTTTGACACCGATTTCCCCGAGGACCAGACTTGGGTACCTCTATCAGGAAGGAGTATGAGCCATTCTCTTGGACATGGTACCCTCAGTCCGCAGTTATGGCTAACGTGACTGAATAGCATGCTCCGCGTATGTTGATGAAACCGCTGAGCTCGCCAAACTTTATGCGGAAACAGAAACTACGACCACGCCACTCTCGGGAATTCAAAGTTCAGCATCGCCAACAAGCTCTGCTGCTATAGTTGCTGCTGGTTCGGAAGCGGACATCCCCATATACAGCTCCAATAGATCAATCTGGACGCCACCATCGACACACGCCAATCCGCCTATCTCTTCGCCTAGTACGGAGTGTCAGGCACCCGAATTCTTTGGCGGAGCTTCACCTACGATTGATCAGCTGGCTCGAGCACCTCTGCGTCCGTTACCTGAATTACAAACTTACAATTTGGATACAACCTCTAGGAGTTCAAACATCGTCCCTGTCGAATCGCTTCTTCAAAATGCCGCGCTAATTGATAGTGTTTCCACTCCTCAAACGGTTGCGCAATTACCGCACCGCCATGCCATTGGACACATCTCGCCTCCTGGTGTCCTTCATGATGCCAGTGTTCAGGAGGCATGCTTAATGCGTTACTTCATCGATAACCTTGCATGCTGGGTGCGTTAAAATAGTGACAGCCTAATATTCCTAATTAGAAAAAGGGACCTAATATTGCTAATAGTTTGACCTCTGCGATCCTGACCGGCATTTTGCTCTAGTGGTGCCACTGAGAGCCAACAACTGCCCAGCTTTACTCTATGCAGTATACACCGCATCTGCGAGGCATCTGTGTAGACTTCCAAAGTTCAGGCAAAAGGGTGAAGTTGAATACCTTGGGAAGCGACTCCCAGACCTCTGCATAGAAACGGCAGTTGAATACCACAGTCGCTGTATTGAGCATCTTGTCTTATTATCAAACAACCGCGAAGCTCTATTTGATGAAGATTTTCTAGCCGCTTCAGTTATCCTCCGTTTCTATGAGGAAGTAGATGGTTCGTCACTTTATCTCGTTGGTTGCGACATTATTGTGCTAATCGCTGTGTTCAGCACCACTAAGTGACGGAGATTGGGAGACAGGCGTCCGCGGCACGCGAGTCTTTATTGATGCCCAAGCCGAAGCAGCAATACATGACACGGGCCTTCGAAGGGCGGCTTTCCGGGTGGCATTTCGCCAAGAGGTCTATATGGCGTTTATCAAGCAGTGCCCCTTCCGGCTTCCTCTCGAGTGGTGTGATGTATACAGATCCCTTGAACCCACAGATGATTTTACCTGGGCACATCGAATGGTCATCCATTGTGCAGATGTTCTCATGTACTGCTATGGCGAAAGGCAAAGTGCTATTAGCGACTATAATGCTCTATTAGATTATCACCAGGGATGGACTCGGTTGAGACCGCAGTCATTTACACCAATATTTGACATGCCTGCATCTGAAGGCAATAGTCCATTTTATCCGGAGGCTTGGTTCTTGTCTGATTGCCACGGTGTGTAACATTACATATAAGTTTGCCCTGATACTACCCAGCTGACAAGAGTGGCAGTCACGGGCGTTCAGCATGCAGACCTGGCAAAGATATTACTTACAGTTCATGACCCACGGATCCCTCGCTTTGGGCCGTCTCAGAAACTGGCTGCTAAAAATATTGAGGTATGTGTGGCGATTTATTCTTGTTTGTCAGCGTATGAGTAGTAATAGCCCAGGCGGAACTCGTGACAATTGTTCGCCATATGTGTGGAGTCGCACTGTCAAATCGTCGGGCTCCTCCTGTAATGATTACAGCATGCATGGTAATCGCGATGTGTGAGTAAATGTTGCAGTTTCACGTGTTGTTCATGACTGATGCTGGGTAGGCGGAGAACAATTTGGAGACGTCCACGAGCAGCAGGCAATGCTTGATATCCTGAACTATACAGAGACCGAGTACGCGTGGCCGACAAAAGATATCGAGAAGAATCTGAAAAAATCATGGGAATGGTATTCATGCTCGTGATGTCATTTTATGTCTGAATAAGGTGGACTCAATTTTCTGTGGAAGTAGCTAGCTTGTTTTAATAAGCCGACAAACCCTTCTGCACCCCAAGGCTTCTTCTCCACACTTTCAACGGCATTGGTCCTGGTGATAGATTGAAGGTCTCCCATCTCGTCGGTTCCCAATCTGGGGTGGGCAATGCAAAGTCATACCGATGCACCACGGATGCCAGCAAGACTGTCTGCTCTAGGTAGCTAATGTTTCTGCCGATACAACCTCTTGCACCAGCACTGAATGATAAAAATGCGCCCTGCAGATCCTTTGAATCTTGACCTAGCCACCGTTCCGGACGATATGCCTCCGGATCAGGGAAGACCTTCTCATTGCGATGCGCAACGTATGCTGAGATTGAAACTGACGTGTTGCCTGCAATGTAGTCTCCCAGGATCGGGATACCCTCAGGAGGCGTCCGGCGGGGCAAGCCAAAAGTCGTGGGTGGATAAAGGCGAAGGGACTCGTCTAGGCAAGCCCGCAGATAGGGGAGATGACGGACTTTGTCGTAGGCAGCAACCGCCTCAGAAGGGCCAAGGACCGAATCAACTTCTGCACGAAGTTTGGACAGCGCGCTGGGGTTCTTGAGAAGGTTGTACATTACATTATTCATTGCTATGGCAGTAGTATCGGATCCAGCATTCACTGATGACTATGATCAGTACTAATTTCTTAGATTTGTGAGATGTGGGGACTCACTCATGATCGATACCTCCGCAACGATTTCTCCCCACTCCATGCCATTAGGATTACCACCTTTGTCCTCCATAAGTGCCTGGAAGAAATCATCCAGTTTCTCTCCAGCACGGTATCGCTTAAGGCGCTGAGTAGCTCGATGATACACAATGTCGTTCCATCCCTCGTTGAGTTTCCACCTTTGTCGGTATTGTGCGGAAACGAGCTTCGACATCTTGATCAAGAACGGGAACCAGTCGTAGCACCACACAAGGCCAGCTTGAGCTCGAGCTGTGGCGTGAAGGCATGCGCGATAGTTGACTTTATAGAGGGTCCCGTCCATCTTCTCTGCCGTTACCAGATCGTCACCAGCATCCAGAAATCCCAACCGCTCGCTCAGACCGATGTCGGCGATAGCATCCAACGTGAAAAAGTTTGTCCAACTGCGATAGTCGACCGTTAAGTCTTCAGAAGCTGGGATCTTAGCTCCTTCCTTTAACGGAAGGGTGCATCTTGCGTCGAATGCTTTGATCAAGCGGTTAGCCTTATCAGAAACCTTATACTCCCAAGACTCCAGATTCTTGAGTGCATAAGCACTCGATAGAATCCGTCGTTTACGCTGGTGATCAGATTTATCTACGACGTCCGCGAGATGGTGGTGTGTCCCAGCGAGAGTGTCGTAAAAGACATCTTTAACACATTTTGTGTTGTGGCCATAAATATCCTAGTCGCTCGTTAGTACGAGAGTACGAATGGGCGCCTTTGAGGGCTCTTACTTTGATGGCAGAGAGATCGGAGTACGATAAAGAATTAGGGCCAATCCGAACGACAGGTGATGTTTTATGCGCCTCCAGCAAGGCTCTACATCGGAGCGGCTTATTTGCTTCCCATATGAAGCCAAGATCAGAGAAAGCACACAAAAAGTTGAGACTTGGATATTTTCGGAGTCCTTTGGGATCTCTATAGAAGGCGATGACGGGAGAAATGATGAAATAGATGAATAAGAGAAGAATAGTAATGCTGGCCAAAATGTACCCAAACATTATGGGAAGGTCTGTCAAATATAGCAATAATGCTTAGTCGTTATTCTTCGGCCAAAGCCAGGTATGAAAGAAGATATACCAAAGAAATAAGAAACGCATGCTACAAAATGCGAAAATGAATGTCTTAAACCCCGCCGTGAGAAATCGATCTGTCGGTAGCATTCTTCTTCTTGTGGATCATACGCTCTAGCCTGTAGATCGCGCTGGGAAATATTTCTAAGAATGAACCTAATTACCCGAAGCGAACCACAAATAGACGAACTTCCTTGTATGGATGTGTTTAGTTGAAGCGATATTCAAGGCAGATAGCTCAAGAATGGGCAAGTCTGCCCACATTGCGCTGCACACGGCATTTGTGGTTCCCTCAGCCAACCCTCAAAGAAGCCGCACCAGTGAGAGTAGAGAGCTCTCATGACTGAAACTACGCCTCATACGTTTTCTCCTCGAACTTCTATCTTTAGCTAAAGGGTGCTGGATTCGGCAATGCGATCTGTATTCTGAATTTCTTACCACACTGACGCAACTAGTACTTTACCTCAATATTATCGTTAAGATGCATACTTAAACGTAAAAGGCTATCGAAGCAATCAAAGTGTGCGTTCAAGGCATCTGGGTTTTTGCGACATTATGTCTCTCCCCTTCAGCACCGACGTCTCTACAACATTCTTAGGCTTTCTCTACAATGCTGAAATTGACGACCAAGTTGTCCTGGGTTTGATCCTGATATTGGGAATCTACTACTTATTTCGTGGTACCTTATGGGAGATACCAGATCCATTCTATTACCAATGGTTTGAGCGACCGCAGGAAGTGAGTAGTCTGAAGCAGGACTCTACAAGGGATGTTGGGTTGATGCTAGAATCGAGTGTATGTACATGCTTCTAACAAACCTTTTTCATGCCTCCAAATAGTCTGTAATCTGACATCTGCGGCTCCCAGAAGAAAGATATCGTGGTGTTTTGGGGTTCGCAATCGGGCACATCTGAGGGATTTGCAATTCGGCTGGCCAAAGACTGTAAGAGTCGATTCGGAGTCGATGCTATCGCCACAGATATCTCTAATTATAATCCCGAATCAATCTCCAATATACCCAGGTCAAAACTAGCCATATTCATCGTGTCCACTTACGGCGATGGAGATCCTAGCGACAACAGCTCCCAGTTTGTGGCTTGGCTGGAAGAAAACAAGACGGTCACGTTCTCAAACCTTCGTTACACCGCGTTTGGTCTCGGAAACAGCAAATACAAGTACTATAATAAAGTCGTCGATGTTCTTACGACATCATTGAATGAGCTACAAGCTACTCTGGTTTTCAGCATTGGGAAGGCTGATGACAGTAATGGGGCCACGGAAGATAATTTCACGCAATGGAAGCAAGACCTCTTCTCAGCGTTTAAAAGCGACCTGGGATATAGTGAAGTACCAAGTCATTACGAACCGACTTTTAAAATTGTTGAAGACGAATCTTTGGCTCCGATCGACCTCCTAATTGGAGATCCCATTCAACCTCGAGGCGGAGAGAGAAAGGGGCTGCTAAGCTCTTCAATCCAACCTTTATCTATTAACAAGATCAAGAAGCTTTACTCATCCGCGGAACGCGGCTGTCTTCATGTCGAGATCGAGCTAGCTCATCACCCTCAGCTCAAGTACACCACCGGCGATCACTTGGCTATTTGGCCATCCAACCCAACTTCTGAGGTCCAACGTCTACTTTCTGTGCTTGGGTCTCGAGATCAAAAAGATACCCCTTTGCTAATTACGAGTTTTGATCCTTCCGTCTCGAGCAAAATCCCCTCACCAACAACCTTAGAGGTTCTCTTCCGATACTACCTCGAAATCTGTCATCCTCTCTCCCGCGAAATAGTCTCGACTTTTATTCCATTTGCTCCGTCCCCAGCTGCAGCAGCACGCCTAACCCAACTAAGCCAAGACAAAAGTGCATTCCACCAATACTTCTCACACACACATAACACTCTTGGTAATCTTCTGGAGGGTGTCATAACACCGGACCAAAGCTGGTCAACCCTTCCGCTCTCCATCATCTTCGAAACACTACCTTGTCTCGCTCCACGCTATTACTCCATATCCTCTTCTTCTGTCGTTGAACCCAGGAGTATTACTATCACGGTTGCGACATCGACTACAAACGAGAATGGGGAGCCAATACCTGGGGTGACCACTAACTATCTTTTGGCCATCGAACATTGGCTTAATAATGGCACTCAGTCTCAGATACACAATTATGCAGTTTCTGGGCCAAACAATGCCTTAGGTGGCAGCAGAGTCTATGCGCATATCAAAAGGTCTAAATTCAGATTACCAGCCGTGCCAACGCGTCCCATTATTATGATAGCTTCTGGGACAGGCATTGCGCCTTTCCGTGGCTTTCTCCAGGAGCGTGTGCGGTTAGCCGCGATAGGAAAGGATGTTGGGCGTAGTATTCTTTTCTTTGGCTGTCAGAATGCAGAGCAGCTTCTCTATCAAGAAGAGCTGGACCAGATTGTAAATGCTTCAAAAGGAAGTATTGAAGTAATCACGGCATTTTCACGGCAGGAACCGAAGAAATATGTACAGGATGTAATAGAAGAGCGGCTAGAGAATGTCGCAGAGATGATGATTGAATGGGACGGGTATCTGTATATTTGTGGTGCAGCGAGAATGGCAAGAGGTGTTACGCAGAGACTGGAAACTTGTTTGAGAGCAAGGGTCGGCTGGGATGAGATGGAGTGGAAAGGTTGGTTGGGGAAAATGAAGAAAGAGCACAGGTGGCAAGAGGATGTTTGGCGGTGATGCAGCTGCGAGAGTGTAAGACAGCAAGACACAATAGCACTTTGAGTCCATTCATTGTTCAACTTATGGGACTGCTTTCTTCGCAGAGCAGACTGCAACATCTGTACTTGCTTTGCGACTGGCATATTTGTACCAACTCCTCTATCCCGAAATCTTTCACCGAATCATACAAACGTTTGCAAAACCGGCTTCCCCTTGCTGTGGCTTTTTGAATTCAATCGTGACAGGCATCATCGGTCCATTCCCTATATACGTCTATATTGTCTTCCTAGGCCTTTAGCTATTCCTATAATCTTTAGAACAAACTAACTTAGGTTAGATTAGCTAAGTAGTAGTCTTACAGTTTATATAACTAAAACGCTAAAACTTCTTAGACCTTATAGTCCTCTTTACCTTATACCTTAATTAAACCTAGCAGATTGTTACTTCATCTAGATAAGGGATTGCTTAGGTCCTTGTATAAATTATCTACTAAGAATATATTATAGAGTTTATATATTTTAAGAGTTAAGCCTTATAGGAGTGGCTAACCTAATAAAGGACTAGGAAGGCACTTACTATCTAGTTATTTAGCTAATAGCTTAGCAGATTAGTCTTTTATTTTTTAGTTAAAATAGAGACCTTGTCTTTAGGTATGAAGTTATCTACGGGTAGTTAGAAATCAACTAGGCAGTAATATACGTTAGTATCTTACTCCTTCTTAGTTTAAGCCTTAGCTATATTCTCTTTAGGCTACTTTAAGGGTACCCTACATCTAACGGGCTACAGGTTTTGCCTTTTCCTAGCTTAGTTATTCTTGTAAAGAGGAAATGAGGCGTGCCTGAATCGCTCTAATTTAAGAGACATCTGGGCCAGAGGAAACAGAGAATCAAGTGAAAGTTGAACTATCTAAGAGATCTTTTCGATTCACGACTTCTCAGCTTCAATTGGCGCCTCCACATCCACCAGGGCGACACCGCCTGCCTCTCTATCCCTTATCTTAGTATCCCTCAGCTGAAGATAATGCATTACAATACTGAGGGCTACGATACCAGCATCCGTTATGGCCGCAAAAATAAACCCTGGCTTGAACTTTGGGGCTTCTACCGTCCTCCATACCGCATCTGAGACCCAGATCTGGTTAACATAGCTTGCAATATTACTAAACGCCGTCAAGAATCCTCTCATTTCATGATCATGTGGCATCAAATCTGGGAACCAGGAATAAAAGATTCCTGGTACGCCGGCACACATATACGTGATATAGTACGCGAAGAATCTAGCCCCCTCGGGGACGTTCCACGCAATTATTATGATGGCACCAATGAATGTACCAGCTTGCATGACAGTAATGGCTTGCCAGCGCCGGCCATTGAAGAGGGGAGAATCGGACAGCATGCCTGCTGCAATTTGGACGACGACGCCGATTGCTGCTTGTCCGGTAGGCCAGACATTGATTTCGTATACAGAACGACCTGTTGCTTTCAGGTAAAGGGCAAAAGCTGGCTGGGCCGTCGGAAAACTGCTTTGAATAAAAAAGTACCCGAGGGGTAAGACCCAAAATTGCCATTGCTTCATAATCCGAAAAATCTTTGTCTTGTCCCATGCAGATGTGCCAAGTGGCTTGTAGCCATCGCGCAGGAGTCGTCGGCGTGCAAGCTCGGTTTCTGCCGGTGAGAGATAGAAAGCTCGACTGTTCTCTGGGAAATCGGGGTTGAAGAAATATCCAATGACACCGACGGGAAGAGAGATGATACCGCATATGATGTAAAGCCATTGCCAACCCTCACGGCCCATGACGCCCTTGAGATTTGTGTACGCAGCTGCTTGGAGATATCCACTAAACATGCCAGCCATAGTGGATGTCGCGTAAAAGATAGTGACCCGTTTGCCACGCTCTACCTTTGTGTCTTTCTGCACGTTAGCGACGAATATATGGAATTGAAGGCTAATTTACACCAAGAGCTGATCAGATAGATGATCACGGGGAAGAAGGCCCCCTCACACAACCCGACAAGAAACCTCAGGGCATACAGCTGGGGTACCGTCTTGACGCTTGAGCAGCAAAACGTGAAAACCGCCCACAGGATTTCCATGGTCGACACCAGAATACTCGGTCGAATTTTTGTCACTAGAATGACAGCGGGCAGCTGGCCGATGACATACCCAGCCGTGAAAACATTGCTCATATACGTCAACTCGCTCCCTCCCATGTTCAAGGCCTCCTTCATGCCAGATACATACGCATTGTTGATATTTGCTTGGTCAAGATTCTTGCAGAAATAACCCAAACACGTGTAGGTGAGGAGGAAGATGTCCAGCTTCAGAAGGAATCTCTTCTCATCGGCTGGCTTGTCGGGATCGTCCCAGATGTATCGCTGGATGCTACGCCACGTTCGAAAGGATCTCGCTTTGAATCCGGGCTTCTCCCATGCTTGGGGGGAGTCGCTGGCTTGGGACGAGGGGGAATCATTATGGCCGTTGGAGATCGAATATCTTAGCCGGCTTTTTTCATTCTCAATGCCTGCTGTGTGGCTCAACGATACAACTTCGGGGATTGCGGCCATTGGTGTTCCGGATCGCTGTTAATGGAAGCCTGTACTCTATGTATGCGTGTTTATATATAAATATGTATATATACGTATCCCTGACTCTTTACATAGGCCGATAAATCCGACAAATCCGAGAAGCCCATTCTGCCAAACCCGTTGTGAAAACAGAGAAGCTTCTTTGTCGCAACATGCAGGCGTGCCATTGCGCGATCGACGTCTCTTTTTCATCATGGTCCCACATGCGCCAGGTCGTCCACAGAGAACTGCACTCTCGCGGCCACACTTCGCCGGCTGTGATTCACGAGACCCATCGCGGAGATGGATGCGGAACTTAACGGCCGGTAATAAAAAGGGGGTTTTCCAGATGCTGGGGTTGGAAACCATCTGCGAGTGCTTGATGCTTTGGCGAAAGGAACGATTCGTCCCCCTTTCTCGCTTCACGACACCAATGCAACAAATTGCCGGGTTTCGTACTGGGCATGGGGGCGACACGGAGACAATTGACTCCAGTCGGGCTCTGGTACTGGTTGTTTGGCCAATAATAGGCAGACGAGGAGGGATGGCGAATCTCAGGCGAAATGGCGACAGTCCTCATTCTGCATGGGTGTGCATGGCATGCCACTTTTGTTATCGATAAGATCACGTCTAGGCACATCGAGACGTGAGTCGTGGGAGAAAGCTCATCCACTGGTACTGTATCGGGGAGGATTTCTCCTCCCGTCAGCCGATATGGTGACATCCAGCATGGAGATGACACCACACATATAGACCCACATCTTGATAAGCAACAAATGCTCGAGACGAGCGATAATCGTTTTGCTACGATTGAGAAGAGATAAAATCCACGCAGCTGTTAATGGAGGGATTTTCTCAGAGCAAGGACCGCAGACCACCCAGATCCGAACAATGGCTACAACAACGATCACTGAGAAGTTGTCTACGACCACTGTAGCAGAAGAATCAGTTCTAGACTTTGCAAAGTACGACTACAATAACCTTGAGCGCTACGTCCACCCCCCCGAAACGAAGGAGAAGCTCAACTGGGCCGAGCTGGTGACCCTTGATCTCGAAGACTACGACCGAGAAGGGGGAAAGGAGAGATTGGCCAAACAACTGGAACACGCAGTTCAGCATGTAGGATTTTTCTATGTGAAGAACTATGGCCTGACTCAGGAAGAGGTGGATAACCAATTCACCCTTGCCAAACACTTCTTCGCTCTGCCGGTAGACGTGAAGGCAAAGTACGAATGTAACTATGCAGCGGCAGACTACAACGGATGGAGACGCAATGGACGTCGTGTTGAAAACAAGAATTTCGATAACGTCGAGATATTCAACATTCCCAAATTTACGAAGGACTTTGAGGGAAAGTATCAACAGCCTGAGCTACTTAAGGCCCACCTCCCGGAAATCGAGCACTTCTCCAAGACCTTACACAGCAACGTCGTTCTCCCTCTTCTTCGTCTCTTCGCAATTATTCTGCAATTGCCAGACGAGGACTACCTGGTTAAGCAACACACCTATGAGAAGAAGTCCGAAGACCACTTCCGCTATATGCTCTACCGCAAGCGCACGCCGGAAGAATGGGCAGCCAGTGGCGGCGGCGTTGGAAATGGGCACACCGATCTAGGCACCGTGACACTGCTCTTCCGCCAACCGATTGCTGGTCTTCAGATTCTGGGAGATGACGGAAACTGGACTTGGGTCTCAGCCCAACCCGGAACGATTACCGTGAACCTTGCTGATACGATCTCTCATCTCACCGGAGGCTGGCTGAAGAGCTCTGTCCATCGTGTTGTGACTCCGCCAGAGGATCAGTGGGCCTATGATCGTACGGGATTGTTGTATTTTGCGAGACCGCATAACGAGACGGTTTTGAACCCTTTGGACTCGCCTGTGTTAAATGCTGCTGGGGTAAAATCCCGCTTTGAAAAGCCAGTGACCGTGGAAGAGTGGGTGAAAGCCAAGCAGACACTACAGTTGAATCCTGACATTGCAGCTAAGAGGTGGGCTGAGGCTGGAGATGGAACTGTGGAGGTACTGGCTGGGTTTAGAGATCGGAAGTATAAACCATAGAGCCAAAGAGCAAATCTTGGCACTTAAAATACTTAACCGTAGGCTCCAATGTACCCATCTAAGTATAGATAATCAACAGTTGTTATATAGCCCTTAATCTTGCATAGCTTCACGACTGGTGCGATAAAATCTCAAAGGTAGCCGCTCCACACACCCATCCTACTTTACTGTTTACACTCTCCTCAAACCCTTTCGCATATAGAAACAGGCAGACAAGTCAAGGAGGTTGTATCTGTAAACTTCGCTCTACTAGAACAACTAAATTTCCATACAAAATGAAGACGTCTCTTTCAATCTCTCTTTTTATCCTCAGCTATCTAATTAAACAATCACGTGCCATGGATATCAGCCCATGTGATCCCTGTCACGATTGAATTCAAAAAAAGTCACAGCAAGGGGAAGCTGGTTTTGCAAACGACTGTAATACAAAGGCTGGACCAATAGATTTAATATCGGTGACGAATGGCTAAGATCAGAAGCGTATAATTAGACGGTATGCATCTAGCTTGTTATTCAGTACTGTCAAATACCAAGGGGATTACCTTGATTCAGCAATATCGAGTTGGCAGCTTCATTTCATCGTGTTGCATTGATTAATTATTATGAAGCTAGAATACACAACCACTATTTGTGTGATTCGCTTCCTAATTAGGATAAACCTTCGGTCCGTTCCTCCGTACAACTAACCTGACTAGGTCAGTTGTTCCTGGCACCGCTGTTCCAACAAGTACGCATAAAATGCGATGATTTCTTCACTGTCATAGATGACATATTATGGGCCACAATAGATGACGGGTTGGCTGGTTCGCTTAGAATTGCGGGGTTGCGGGGTCGCGATCAAATTGGCAAGTTTACCATTCCTGGAAAATTACCATTTCAAGTATGACGATGCTACAACTATGCATTCGTACATGGGACTTTCCCTTTACTCTGGAATACCATAATTTATGGCTTAGCAGATACTCCTACAATTGGCCAACCATGCCGTTTGCGGATCCAGCTATGTATATCCTTCTCTCGCTCAAGAGAGACAGGAATTGTCTTTTCACCGCTGCTCTTCACGCCAAAGGATTTTCACGGCGAACTGCCCTCCTGTTTGCCATATATAAGCGTTAGAAGTTTCCTTTGTTCCGTTTCAATTATTCAAGACTCGGGTAATTCAATCGCACTACAATGCCAGTCCAAACCCTCAAGATTGCCTGTGCAGGTCTCGGGCGTATGGGCAAACGCCATGCTCTCCACTTTCTCGAACGGACTCCACGAGCCCAGCTAGTCGCAGCCAGCACTCCTGATGACGCTGAAATTGAATGGGCGAAACAGCATCTTGAGCCGTTTGGCGTTCGACTATACAAAGACTATGATGAAATGCTGAAGCAAGAGGGGCTACAGGCCGTTGTGATTGCATCTGTGACGACAGTTCACGCTGAGCAGGCAATCAAGGCCATTAATGCAAATCTCCATGTGTTGTGTGAAAAGCCACTATCAACGAGCGTGGAAGTTGTAAGATTGCACTTACCTGTTAATACATATAATTTCCCAGGCTGATGATTTGCAGTCCCAATCGGTGGTAGATGCAGCGCAGAAGAAACCTCATCTAAAGGTCATGTGTGGATTCTCTCGCCGTTTCGATGACTCGTACCGCGATGCATGGGAGAAGATGGATTCAGGATTGATAGGCCGGCCATCAATCTTTCGCAGCCAGACCTGCGATATGCTCGATCCAAGCGGCTTCTTCGTCGCATACGCCGAATTTTCGGGTGGGATATTTGTTGACTGCTCTATCCATGATATCGACCTAGCCCTGTGGTTCTTCGGCCAAAACTCGCAGGTCAAGTCTGTCGTAGCGAGCGGTATCACGGCAGTACAGCCTGAGCTAAGGAAGCATAATGATCGTGATAATGCAGTAGGCATCGTGGAATTCTACGGGGGGCAAATAGCATATCTGTTCTGTTCCCGCATGATGGCAGCGGGACAAGACGATGCTACAGAGATCATTGGCACTTCTGGCAAGCTAACTGTCAATGCGCAACCACAGTCAAATTTGGTAAATATCTATGAACCAACTGGGATTCGCAGGGAGATCCCTGCCCACTACTACGGCCGGTTTGAGCAGGCATTTGTGAATGAAGCAAATCAATTTACCGCATGCTGTCTAGATGATAAGAAATTACCGATGAAGCTATCCGGTGCGGTTCAGGCGGTTAAAATAGGTTGTGCATTACAAGAGTCGTTGAATTCGGGTCGGAAGATTTGGTTCGATAGAACCGGCCGACGAGTTGAAAAAGCGATATTATAGAATCCTGTGATTTTTAAATACTTTAGCAACTATATAATTTAATAAAAGGACTGTACCGGCCTTTAGATTGCCGAAACAGTGGAGGTCACAGCCAGGTGATCGGATCAAGCCAAAGCAGGGACCTAATCACTTCTCGTAAGAAGGCGAGACAAGTGACATATCATGTAGGAAGGTCACCTCTGTTCGAGAGCACGTTGTAGGCTGCTGAAGAGGCACATTACGCGTATTATCATCCTTCATCTCTTCGTAGTAATTTGCTCTTCATTAAACACCACAACATAGATAATTAATTACATCCACTTAGAACCTATATACATTGAACATTTCTATACCCTCCTGACAAGCACGAGCATTATGTCCATTCTTACCACAGTTGCTACAGCGCCGTTCTCTTGGTCGACTGTCTTGAGATATATTCCTGTATTGTTGCATTTCCCGTTTTATTTGCTCATCAATCAAAGCTTGGTCTTGGATATCTTGCGAATCACGGGTCCCCCTAGCTCTCTGGTGTTTGGCTAACGAGGAGATCCCTGCTTTCAAAAGGTCCATTTGGCGAATCAGTGCCTTCTCACCTTCAGTAAGGTGGCCTGTGGGAATGATTGATTTTGGTGACCTATTTTTATGCTTAGAGATATAGGTTTTAATAAACTGTGAGTGGGCTTCAAGAAGGCTCTGTGGCGCCTCAGATACCCTAGGGTCAGACGAGGCAACAGGAGGCCCAGGAGGTGTTGGAGTCCTTAACTCGACATCTAGCTCAGAGAGAACACCTTCTTCGTCTAATGGCACAAGCCCAGACCCGATAAACCCACAGCGAATGTTATCCTCTGTCATCGCATCAAGGAAGGCTGTCTTAAATGCACAGAGAAACTCGAGCTTGGTGACACGGGCGACAGAACCGTGTCTAAGAGCCTCGATCTGTTCGCCGTATGCCTCCTTTAGTGGGCCAAAGCACCCAACGTCAAGTGGCTGAAGAAGATAAGACGAGTGTGGAGGCATACAGAGTGTAACAATATTATGCGCTCTACAGTAGAGCTCAAAATCTGTTGAATGATAACTCTCGGGGTCAAGCACTAGTAGCCGATAGGAGCCCTTCGTGCGATGAGCAGTGTGATTATCGAAATGCTTGATCCAGCACAGACTACCCTCATCAGTTGTCCATCCATTATCTGTGACTCTAATACACCAGTCCCCTGGGAGGTCAGTCTCCATGTACCAGTACTCCATGTGTAATTTCCCCTTTAGGATAATATATGGCGGGATCGCCCAACCCTGAGAACTGACTGCCTGGATCACCGTTGCCCATTCCCTCTTTGCAGGCTGAATTAATTTTGCTTTTCCACGACCTTCAGATGTTGTGACCACCATGACCGATGAGAATGCGCCCATTAGGAAGCCTGTCTCATCGAAGTTATAGATGTCTTCTTGCAGGATCCCGTACTTGGCGATAGTGTTCCGCAACAGGCTAAACCACGAGGAAATAACACTAGGATTTTCGCATTTGTCCATCTGATAGGACTTTTGAGTAAAAGGTGTTTCAAACTCTGGGCTGCGCTTGACAAAGTTCTCAACCCAGTTCCTGCTGACAATGTCCGCGCGGCGTTCCGCGAGGAGTCGACTAGCCATTTCTCCAACACCACGGGTCCACGCGGGAATTCACCAGAGTCTAGCTCTAGAATGTATTTGAAAAGCCCCCTCTCTTCTTAATGTATGATTTTTTGCGAGTCGGGCAAGATGTCGCGTCGCGGAAGCCAGCCAACGCGTCGCTAAACAAGGTTGTAAGGGGCCAGCTAAATCCCGACCACCTTTCTGCTTTAGGGACACATGACTCAGCCCATCACGTGTAACGTACTTCATAAGCGAGCTGCGCATATATGCGAGCTGCGCACCCCGATTTTACACCAAAATCATCGAAAATTGACTTCTATAATATTAACAACAACAATATATATAGGCTTCAAAACTAATATTTGAAGCTTTTTATCTACTATAATAATCATAAGCCAAGTTTTAAGATCTTAAATAGCTAGAAATGCTTATATATTAAAATTAGGGGTTAAAAAGCAGCATTTTTAGAGATTTTCTAACTTTATAGGCAATTAATCTATTTTTATTGCCTATAAATTATACCAGATATTTCTAGACTATAGATTAATATATAGGTATATTATATAAGTGATAGGTTCTGCTGTTGTTGATATATAAATGTGCAATTTTTGATAATATTGGTGTAAAATCAGGTGCGCAGCTCGCATATATGCGCAGCTCGCTTATGAAGTACGTTACATCTACACCAGTACTTTTTCTACGCCATCGCATGTACCTTTAATGCCGAGCACCATCAATATATTAAAAAACTACCTAAATACCAGTGTCCACCTCAACACAATCAATTACCTCGCCCTAAGTAAGTGGTATAGCTGAAGTTGCAGCATCCACTAGACAGTTTGGCTAATATGCTGATGATATACCACGCATATAAGCCCCCTCCCTCTCAGTTCCAGCAGTATCCATATCCTAGTCGCCGTTTTGAAACCGAATTAGCCCTTAATTGACAATATAAAGAGGCTCATGCGGCCTATAAAGATAGGAGGAGCTGAACTAGACGGGATCTCAAAGGCAGAAGGCTCTTGGCGGATGCTAGTAGGCTCATGGTGCTAGCTATCACGTAGAAAAAAGTACTGTAGCTAGGGTACACGTGATGCGCCGAGTTATTTTTTCCCAAACCGGAAAGGTGGTCGATATTTAGACACTAAGTGGTTAGGATTTAGCTGGTTCCAGTTGTAAATGCAATGCCGCATATATTTGGAGTTGCTCGGAGGTTTAGATTCTTATTATTTTGACAGCCTCGAGTGAATGATGGTCTTGCTCTCATTAGAAGTTAATTGCATGCTTTTGTGGAGAAAAGTAGTATATAAGTTCAACATGGCGCGATATGGTAAACAGTTCGCTGGGCTTTCAGCTGGACGTGTGTAGTAACCCATCCCTGCGAAGCGAAAATCCCGTAATTGAGCTAACGAGCTCGACCAAATTGCCAAAATCTCAACGAAAATAGGTATTTATCTTTCCCTATCTATCCAATCTTGTACCTAATGCAGTCTTTATTGTCCTTATGTTTTTGTCTCATTTAAGACTTCTATACTAGTTAAGTATTGATAAAAATGGCTTCTTGTTTGCAACTATTAAATTATCTAAATTGTATAATTTCTGTAGCGCAATAATGTTTTTATGACTTGAATCTTTTATTGAATATATAACGTCTATATAAATTTCGTAAAGATAGAATTCTATGCCCTACATCCTATGGTGCATTAGATTATATCAGTAAGAACTCCTAGTCATAAGAGTCTACCATTTTAGACTCGGCTTGACTTGCCGCCTTGATTGAAGCTTGTCTATAAACACACTCGTGTCTAATAAAATCTGCTTGTTGCCTTAGACACTGAGTCTTCGTACCTCGAACAATGCATTGACTAATAACCTACAGTAGTAGCATGGCTTCAAGAACATCCGGATGAGATATAGGGGCTGCGCACTTAGCTATCCCTATCCCTGACCCAGAAAATGAAGCTGAAAATTTAGCTCAAGAGGCTCAGGTCTTAGGGGAGCAAGAAGATACGATGGCAGATGGCTTTGAGGAAGGTGATCCTACTAACTGGACTCAATTAGCCCCTTCTAGGTCCCTTCTAAAGGACATGTGGAACCTAGACTAACGTAAGTCGTGGCGTAATGCATCTAATTGTGAGGGACCCCCCTATTAAAACTTGAATTATTCAGCATCAACTATAATACAATCTCTAATCTCACTCTTATATTTATCTTGACATTCTTCTTCACTATCCTCTTCACTCTCAGTCTTATATAAATTAGTCTTACCCTTTGGTTTTGCCCTTTTCCTTACCTGCCTTTTTATCGCTTTTTCAGCCTCTATTACTATATCATATAATTCTTATATAGAAATATAGAAGTAGCCTTTTAAAACCACTCTCTTTCCTTTTATATAAGCCCTATGCTTCTTTATCATCAATTATAAATTGTATATATTGTATTAGTAGACAATACTTTATACTTAAAGTTGCTCTGTCTTTATAGTCAATTTTCGGATATACTGATAGACTGGTATAATGATAGCTGTACAATTACTAATTGTTATATTAAGAAGCTTGTTTACCCCTTATAGTTTTACTATATCTGGTAGTAAACTATAAATAAAGACTTGATCGAAAATATCAAACTCTATTAGTGTTCTAGGTCTTTATATCTCTAGGGTGTTACGAACACGAAGCAAGGGCCTGAGGCTCGGTAGGCAGCGGCCTGCACAGAGAACCCTTGTAAGTGGCTCAGAAAGAGTCATGTAACATATACGGGATCATAGGGATTATAAGGATTATAAGATGATCCAAATAATCCGGCTGATCCAGGACAGACGAAGGTTCTATATAAACAGCGTATATTCCTTAGTAGATAGAAGCTTTATACTTAACTTAAATAAAGTATCTTATTACTACTTTAGTAACCTACTGAGTTTATATATTACTTCTTGACTTAACGGTATCCCTGCCTTACCTAACCTACTCAATAACTTATCTAACACCAGGTATAAGCTATCATTATACTTTAAGCACCTAACCTAAGGTACCAATACACTATCGTTATCAAGAAGTCAATATATCTTCCATTAAAGGAGAAAGTTCTACCAGCAAGTACTAAGCAATTAAACTGTTTATAGGATCACTAAATAAGGGCATTAAGATAGAAACACCTTAGGCCTACTCTAGAGAGAAGTCCAAGCTTAAGGGCTTCCTTATTTAACTGAACTTATATCTAACTTTCTATACCTAATGTTTCGCCTCTTCAACCAAAAGGGTATTATATACTATTACCTTCCTTAAGGGAGAAGTATTAAACTAGATTAAAGGATTTATATAGGACTACCTTGCTAATACTAGCCTATAAGGGCAGGTAATAGCTAAAATAAGGGTAGAGATATACTATATCTTTATAACCTTTAAGGGATTCTTAAAGAGACTTAACTATACTTTTAGAGATTTCAATAAAATCAAACAAGTAGTCAGAAAGATCCAGTCCCTGAAATAAAAGGGATCTATAGCTATATATACAGTAGAGTTTAATAGATATTCTATCAAAACAGGATAGAATAATACAGTACTTAAAGACAAATATTATAAGGGACTAAAAGAGGTTATAAAGGACAAACTATCCAGAACAGATTTCCCTAATTTGTTTAGAGAGCTAATTAAAGATACTATATATATCAATAATCGATTCTATAAAAGAGTCTAGAAGAAAAGAGGGTTCTATAACCTAACCTTCAAGAAGCAGTATAATTATAGAAACCACTATAGCCCTTAACTAATAGAACTTGATGCTATATATAGAAAGGAGCTATTACTCTAGGAATAACAAAACTATATAGAGAAGAAATTATATTTCCAATATAGGAAACCTAGATATATAGTATATAACTATAGGTCTAGAGGAAATAAACAAAAAGGACTATATAGAGGCAAGGTTAACACTATAAACTATAGTGGCTATAACAGACCAATAGAGTGCAATATCTCCTTTATAGGAACAACATTTAGCCCTTATAAGAAGTTAAGCTTTATAGGAACTTTCAGTACTTAGGCCTATATACTAGTATCCTAATTATCTTCCTTATCCTTAAGACAAGAAGACTAGACTACTTAGACAGAGGAGTTAGTAGAAGTAGACCTGGACAACAAAGACAACTACAAGCATGTTTTATAAAGCCTAGTAGTAGTTAATTTTATAGAAACAAGAAGCAATAATATAAACAGCAATTCTTCAGATACTAAAGACTTAAAGGGCTTACAAGAGCAGATAACTCTAGATCTAGAGCTAGAGGAAGAATAAAGGGAATCTAAAGGGATATCCTCCCAAGAAACACTAAATATAACAAGACAGGAAGAAAGGGATATCTATATACTAGCAGGATTAGCATCTATATAGAAATACCTTAAAGAGTCTAAGGATAATTTCTATAATATAATAAATTGGATCAAGAAACAATATAGAGATTATAAAGGAAACCTAGTATTATTAATTAATAAAGTAGAAGATATTATAGAATCTATAAGGCACTACTATACTAATATAATATATCTAGAACTTATAATCAAGAAACAAATAGAGAAGATAGATAAAGCAGTAGAGCTAGGTATTAAAAGGAGCTAGTAGTACTAAGACAAATTAGCTATAAACATTAACCTCTTACTCTATTTAAGACAAGAATTCAATAAATCAATTAAGAAGAAGAAACTTATAGAACAGTAGCTAGAGGAATATAGAAAAGCCAAGAATATAGCAAGGACTAATTACCCTTAATATAGAGAACTTGCTTAAAGCTTCTACTATACTAATAAGTATACAATATATAAACCCAGTAAGGAGGAGGCAGGATATTAGCCCAAAAAGAATAGACTAGTCTACTAGACAAAAATACTCTAAACCTTAGTAACTTATATCAATAAAGCTAGAATAAAGTCAAAAAACTAGTTAATATTAATATAAGAAGGCCTATATTAAGACACTAGTAAAGCTATAGAAGACTATATAAAGAACTAAATATAGTAGAAAAAGGATACTAGATTTTCCTAAATATCCTTATAAAAGGATAAACGCTTAGAGTATTAATAGACTTAAGAGCAATAGACAACTTTATTAATATATAAACAGTTATATAAGGAAGGTATTAGACTTTAGAAAAGAGAGCACTATACCAACTACTCCTTGTTAATAGGGGAGAAATCAGATCTAATAAGAGGATAATAACCTATAAAACTAAGAAATTATCAATAACTATATTAAAGGGATATACTAAAGATATTCAATTTGATATTATTACTATAGATACTTATAAGGTAATACTTAGTATACTTTAGTTGTAATTCTATAACCCCTAAATCAACTAGATAAAGGAATATATTACTATAAACTAATACTAGTATAGAAGCAATAGTATAGTACCTAAAGGAAGGATAGGACTTCTACCCTACAAGCAGTTATATATAACTGCTAAAGAGGAAGAGGACCTAGCCTAGGCCTCTATACTGAAACAAATTCCAGTAGTATATAAGGAATACAAGCCACTATTCCAAGAAGCGTCTATAAATAAGGTACTTCTAAAGCATTAGCTATAGGATTACAAGATACCTATTAAGCCTAGAAAGACACCTTCTTTTAGACTATTATACTAGATATTAGAAAAGGAATTAGAAGTTCTTAAGAAATTCATTAATAAGAATCTAGTAAAAGGATTTATATAACTATCTATATTATTAGTAGTAAGCCTAGTTCTGTTTATACCAAAAAAGAACAGTAATCTATAGCTATATATAGACTATAGACAGCTAAACGATATTACTATTAAGGATAAGTATATACTACTACTAATCAATAAATTATATAACAGACTCTAAGGAGCTAAATACTTTATAAGTCTTAATATATAGAGAGTATATTATATAATAAAAATAAAGAAAGGTAAGGAATAGAAAACAGTATTCTATACCTACTATAGCCTCTATAAGACTCTAGTTATATAGAAAGGACTGATTAACGCCCCTATAACTTATCAACAAATAATTAATAACTAGCTATACAAATATCTTGATATCTTTATAGTTGCTTATTTAGATAATATCCTTATATTCTCTAAGATACTAACTAAGTATATTAAATATATTAAGAAAGTACTAGATAAGATTAAGCAGGCAAGACTACTAATTAAACCAGGAAAATACAAGTTTTATAAAAAGGAACTTAAGTTCCTAGGATATATTATTAAAGAAAATAGAATCTAGATAGATAAGGAAAAGGTAAAGACTATCCTTAAGTAGCCAGTCCTATAAACTATCAAGGAAGTATAATCCTTCTTAGGATTTACTAACTTCTATTAATAGTTTATCTAGGATTACTTAAAGGTAATAGTACCCTTAACAAGACTAATAAAAAAAGACCAGAAATTTATATAGAATAAGATAGCCTAGGAAGCCCTTAATATACTTAAGTACAAATTTATATAAGCACTAATACTTACTACCTTTAACCTAAAACAGAAAATTATCCTAGAAACAGATATATCTGACTTTATTATCAGAGCTTGTTTAGGATAAGTTAATAAGCAAGGGAAGTTAAGACTAGTTATATACTACTTATATAAACTATCACTAGCCAAGTTAAACTATAATATATACAATAAAGAACTATTAGTAATAATCATTATATATAAACAGTAAAGAGTTTACCTTAAAGGATCTATATATTAGATATAGATCTAGATAAATTACAAGAACCTTACTTTCTTCACTATAACTAAGATCCTAAACTAAAGACAAGTCTAATAGTCTAAAGTATTATCAGTCTATAACTTTGTTATAGTATATAGGAAAGGATCAGAAAACACTAGAGCTAACACCCTAAGCTAATAATAAGACTATACCAGGAAACCTATAGAGAGGCCCTAAGCGATATTAAAAGCTAATAATAAGGGTATAAAATACAACTATAAACTATTAGCTACTATTTTAGTTATAGAAGATATACAATTAGAGAAGACAATCAAGAGTATATATATAAAAGACAAAAATATATAAAGAGTTATTAAAGAACCAACTATAGACTTCCTAATCAATTACTAGAGTATATTACAATTTAAAGGGCTTATCTATATCCTAACTAGAATAAAACAAGACTTTATATAGAGGCAATATATACTCCCTATATATAGATATTAAGGAGTTATAAGAACCCTTAAAAGATTAGTAAGGGACTATTATTTCCTAGGGATAAGGAAGGAAATTGAAAAGATAGTAGAGAAGTATATCTTATATAACAAAAGCAAAACAAACCAATATACACTTTATAGATTACTACAACTACTACTAATACTAGATAGGGTATAGAAATCTATTGCCTTTGATTTTATTATTAAGCTTCTACTATTAAAGGAACCAATAACTAAGGTTATCTATAACTCAATATAGGTAGTAATAGATAGATTAACCAAGTATAGGTATTTTATACCCTATAAAGAAAGCAGCAATACTCTAGAATTAGTATATATATTCCTGAAGATTATTCTTAGTTAATATAGACTACTAGAAGAAATAATCTTAGATAAAGACAAGTTGTTTATCTTAAAGTTCTAGTAATCTCTTATAGCAAGACTAAAGGCAAATTATAAACTATTAATAGTATTTTACCCTTAAACAGATAATCAAATAGAACAACTAAACTAAACCTTAAAACAGTATCTAAGAAACTATATTAATTATAAACAAAACAATTAAATAGAATAGCTGTTACTAGTACAGTTTGCTTATAATAGTATAAAGAGTAAAGCAATAAGGACTTTACCTTTCTTTACTAACTTTAGCTATAAACCAGAGGCCTATAGATAGCCAAGAAAAGATAAAGGAAAAGCAGAATTATCTAGAGTATTTATAGATAAACTATAATAACTAAAGGAGTAGCTTATAAAGGATATTATATTTAGCTAGTAATAAACAATAGTAAACGCTAACAAAAAGCATAGTATAGGACCTCTACTAGAAGAGAGGGATAAAGTATACCTACTATAAAGGAATATTAAAACCAAACAACCAAGCAGTAAGCTAGACTTTAAGAAACTAGAACCATTTAGAATTCTAGAAAAAGTTAGACCTATTAATTATAAACTATAGCTACCTAAAAGCTCCAGACTCTACCCTATATTCTATATATCTCTACTAGAACTAGTAAAGGGAGATATACTAGTAGTAATATAAGCCAAACTCTAACCAGAAAACAATCCAGGGGAATATAAGGTTAAGGAAATCCTAGACACTAGAACAACTATAAAGGGTCAGCAAGAATACTTAATCAAATAGAAAGGATATAGTCAAACAGATAATTTATAAGAACCAGAAGAAAATCTTAACTACTAGAGGCTCTTAAGGAGGTTTCACTAGTAATACTAATTGAATCCCAGAAAGAAGGTAATATAGGAAGATCAGTATTAAAAGCAACTCTAGAGAAGTCAAGAGGTTTGCTAGAAAGGTCGCCTAATATACCAGCTAAAGCAGCGGGTATAAGAGCTTAGGAAGCAGCCTTATATACCTCTACCTCTTTTACTATATCTAGTTCATTTAGGGTTTTCAAACTATAACGAAATATAGTGGCTATACAAGCGATAAACAATTCCCTTTGTTTTTTAAAACGCTCTATATAATTCTGGGTCTCTAGAAGACCCTCAACAAACTTCCGATACTTAGCCTTAGCAGCCTCTAGCTGCTTGTACAGCTTCTTCTCCCCCTGCTCCAGGGCTATCTAGTCAGCCTAAGAAGGGCCAAGAACATTATATTTTATACTAGATCATATACACTTAGAACAGCAACAAGTATCGGTAGCTATAAGGCATTTCAAATCCTTCTGCTTATAACAGGAGCAAGGAGACATTTCATTACCACTCAGTATAATATATATATATAACTTTATATAGTATTCAGTTTTCTTTAAACAAGTAGGTAGTATAATAGGAAGAAAAGAAGAAATATAGCATTTGAACAAAGTTCACCCTCTAGGTCTTAAGCAATCAAGACAATACTAACTAGAGAGGGGCTAGTGTTACAAACACAAAGCAAGGGCTTAAGGCTTAGTAGGCAGCAGCCTGTACAGAGAACCCTTGTAAGTGGTTCAGGAAGAGTCATATAATATATACAGGATTATAGAGATTATAAGGATTATAAGATAATCCAAATAATCTGGCTGATCCAGGACAGATGAAGGTTCTATATAAACAGTATATATTCCTTAATAGATAGAAGCTTTATGTTTAACTCAAATAAAGTATCTTATTACTACTTTAGTAACCTATTAAGTTTATATATTACTTCTTGACTTGATAGTATCCCTGCCTTACCCAACCCACTCAACAACTTACCTAACACTAGGCGTGAGCCATCGTTATATAGGGTTATCTCTTGAGCTATTGTATAAAGCGCTCTCTATAGATTGAATAGGATTAAACTAGCTCTATACTATACTAATTCAATATTCTGACAATTAAATACCTCTGACTAAGCCTTAATATATACCTTTATCTATTTAATCTTCTATATCTATATAAGCTAAGCTTGGTTAAGGTAAGAGAGTATAGCTGTTAATCACTTCTTTAATAGACCAAAAAGCGAAATATTAAGTAGCTGAAGTAAATATAATATATAAGGGGGAAGAATAAGAAATATAATTCGATTTTAAAGGCAGTAAGCTCTAAAGCTTCTACTAATATAAGAATTATAGCTATTACAAATAAGAAGATAGTATTAGCCACTAGCTTTAGTACAAGTTATAGGCTTAAATATACATTTAAGCTATTCTAGCCTATAGAGATTGCTTATCTATCCCTTTGAATTCACTAAGAAAAACCATTTATTAAAGACTATATCTAGTATCCAATTTTAAAGGATATTCTTTCCTTTAAATATTCCAAATACTAGAAGAATGGTTCTGTCTGTATAAATATACTTAACTATCAAAACCTATTCCTGATAACCAGGATAAGCCTGATATTTCGTATAAAGTGTTGACCAGAGGTTTGAGAATGCACAGGTTGTAGTCAGATATCAAGGTGAAACTCAGTTATATTGACCATTGAGTGATGCAGTGACAACTGAGGGGATTAGACTATAGACTACAACACTCATTATATACCTGCTCAGGTGGTAGCATGCGTAAGCCCTTACGACTACACAGTCGTATGCCATTACGTATGTTGCCACTAACCCTGAGACATCGTGATATATATGCCTGAAGCCCTGACACAGTCAACATAAAGTATCAAATCAATAATAATTCAAGTTAACTCTATTATCCTAATAGAGAATCTAGATTTATCTATATTGTATATATTCTCCTGTTTAATTCCTTGCTCCTGTACTAGCTTCTGAAACGTATCAAACTATATATTTAGCACTTGTTTTGTTATACTGTCTATTCATATAGACTCAATTCGATACCCTATAGCAACTTTAAGATATAGATATTGTTGAATAAATTATGGAATCCAGTCTCTACCAAGAGTATATTGTAGTAGGAGTTCAAGAGAGTCGACTAAGGGGTTGTCTAAATTGTAGGTTTGTTTTATATAGATCTCCTCTACTATTTCCTTCAACAACTAAAGCCCTGGTGAATAGCTACTAATTGTTAATACTTTAATCTACTTAAGAAGAATATTCTCTTGTATATATGAAAGTTTCTGTTGCTGTTAGTATACTTAAGAATGCAAGAGGCCTCTATTGATACGATATATCACTATATCCTTAGAAACCCCTAACTGCTTTGCGGCTTCATACGAAGACTTGTACAACCCGGATTAGACTCCTAATACTGCTTGATTAACCCGAGCATCGATTTCAGCTGCAGTTTGGCTTTTTCGGCGTACCATTGCCAAATAATTGAAGCTTTGCCAAGGTGGTCCCCTGTAATTAGACGCATTACGCCACTAGACGCATTACGCCACGACTTACGTTACCTTCTACTAATATTATCAGAAGATGACTCTAATGATTCTGATGACTCAGTTAGCGTGCGCATCTAAATAAAAAAATAGGTTCAAGCTTTGTGGCATTTCTTTGGGGCATTAATTTTGTATATAGTTAACACTATAGAGTGAGGAAATTTGCGTTGCAAGCCGCTTTCGCCAACTGCGAGTGAACACGAGCGAAGAAGCCCCGCAGTTTGCGCTTGTTTTACCCCGCACTACCCAACCGCGTCTTATTTGCGTTTTGTAACGGACATCGCATTCCTTGCCAAAACTCAGATTTATAGGACCTCATTCAAAGCCTTGTCAAGTTTGGACTACATGGCGAAAGAGTTCCGTCATTAGGAGGCCGATTTCCTGCCGTCAATGCCGAAGAACTCTGCCAACGATGGCTACCGGAAGAAGAGAGAGAGACTGATTGCTGGATGGTAACGCTGTCTTCTCTTTTATTGCACTATTGAACGGCTGACATTCTCTGAAGTGAAGGTTGTCGGGGTGCGTACAGAACCTAAGAGATCTCCCTCAGTTTCTGCTGCTTTGTTCGAGGATACTAAATCTGTTTCTGCTCAATAACAGCTCGACATGTGAAATGTAGATATCATGTATTCAGTTTCTTGTTCTTGGACTTACATTTGTAGGTGACACAAAGTTACCCTCTTGCTTTCAATGCATGGAAGGGAATATCCAATGTGTGCGGGAACCCAATATTCGCTTCCGGAACCTGCATGTGCGAGGGAAGGAATCCGATCTGTCGTTCTCAGAGACCCAGACCTGGATACCACTGGAAAATTCAAGTATGTGTTGAGATTCCTCCAAGAGCGGTTAATCTGATCACTGAGTCTCGAAGTTCAATTCCATGACGAGACACCAGGTCTCATCCAAATTTATAGGAAAGATGCACTCACAAGCTCTCCGGAAGATCAATTTATGGGGCTAGCTGCCACATTTGCACAAGACAGTCGGTTCCAATCCTCGAGGGGGTTAGAGACCGTGGAAAAAGGACGAGACGATGACAATGCTATGCAGTCAATATTTGGTGCCTCTCACTCCAATCAAGAACATTATGAGATAATCCCTCCCGAAGTCAACCAGGGGGAGTCAGGACCTGGCGGTAATCAGCAATCAAGCGTCACATATGGATATCTGTAGTCTAATTTTAAACAGGAGCTACAGAGTCGGAATACACTCCACAATATTCTCGTCAATACTCAGCACACACATTTGCCTCACCTGCGACTACGGTGTCGAACGATATGCCGGATGTCGTTGGCTCCCAGTCCACTACTACTCTCCTCACAGACAGGGAAGCAGTTTTGATACGGAATTTCATCGAGAATATGGCTTTATGGGTCGGTACTTCGGTTGCGGCGGAAATGAGAACGAGACCTCAATCTAACAGAGCAAGGCAGGCCGATATCACGGATTTGAAGCGGCATTTTGAGATAGAAGTTCCACGCCGAGCACTTCATCAACCAGTTTTGCGACTCGCAATTTGTGCCTTCTCATCAAGACACATGAGTCGAAATTTTGAGTATGATGAGACTGAGGCGCTACAATACCATAACGAATGCGTTCAATGCCTTATACCTAAATTGTCAGAACCGAGCGAGGAAATCAACGAAGATGTCCTTGCAGCAATCTCAATATTACGTCAGTACGAAGAGATGGATGGTAAGAACCGCTCTTCCAATGCGTCATAAATGCCGAACTAATATCATATACTCTTAGCATTTGATAATCGATGCCATCTGATAGGCACAACAAAACTCTTGAATTCTATTTCGAGATTTGGTAGCTCGGGAGGACTTGGAGAGGCTGCAGCCTGGCTCTGCCTCCGACAGGATATTTACGTCTCCCTCGTATCTCAACAACCGCTCAAGACACGTTTAGAAAATTATCACAACTCGAAAACCTTTCAAAGAAAAGATGATGTATCATTGGCTAATCAGATGGTCTTCCTTCTAGCCAAAGTTCTGAGTTACGCTTTCCTACCGGATCAAAATACGACTACAGTCGCTCTACAACAGATAGACCGCGAGGTCGATGAATGGTACATGACGAAACCCGCTGCATTTACACCTATTAGATTCGCTCCTCGCAGTCGAGAACACCATCGCGCGTTTCCTGAAGTTTGGCTGCTGTCTCCCTTTCATGGTGAGTGGGGCTTACTAGGAATGTAATATTCCAGCAGGCAACTAATATTTCGGAAGCTCTCGCACTGCAATACTACCACATAGCAAAACTTGTTCTCACCGTCTCGATTCGACAACCACAAATCTCAGGATATGAGAATCTTCGGCAGGGAAGGAAAATTGAAGTGAGAACTTGAAACCTCCATCTAATTCCATTGCTCTCTGATATTAATTCCGTCCAGAAATGTGTCCGCAACCACCTTCTAGTGATACTTGGGCTAGCGGCTTCAAACAGGGCTGCCGAAAATATTCTCTTTACTGCACGTCATACTTTATCTGTCTGTAAGTCGCTATTTAGTCGACTTTATAACACCTGACAGTTGTCTAATAATGCTATCTGTACAGGGGGTGGCGTTCTACGTGACGAGTTAGAGAGGGAATGCACTGTCTCATTGTTACAGGATATGGAGAAAAGGACGGGTTGGAGAGCGGCACAACTTATAAACTCTCTGAAGGAGCAATGGGATGAGGACGTTGACACTGATTAGCCTTGGCAACATTGAAAAGTGCGCTGTCGAATGACTCATGCAGTCATACCGAGCGTTCGGTAAATTGGTTCTGTAGGACTTGTTTTCAAAGGGTTGGGTCTAGATACAAAAGAGGATAGAAAGGACTGGAGTTCGTATTCTACCGTAGTGATGTGTGGAAATTCCCAGAACTTTTCCATGTCCCACTCAGAGCTGTGCTTTCTCAATCCTTCTCCCAATCTCATCAAAATGGATTTGCTTTCCACTGACAAGAGCTTCTTGAAGATATGCGCCTATCTGAACTGCCTTTACAGCATTGCTAAGTTTCATTGGAAGGGGAGTATCATCCAAACACGCGGCAGTGAATTCGTTAGTCTCCTGGACAAACGCCATCTCAAAACGCCCATAGTAATGGGCTGGCACTTCCCGCGTAATACCTCCTGCGTGATAAAAGTTGACCAAGTTCGACTGAGGGTTGCCATTCACGGTGAGCTTTCCTTCGGTGCCAATGATTTCTGTGGTGTCTTCCTGGCCATGTGCCATCATCCGAGAGCAGTAGTAATAAGCAATCTTGCCATTGTGAAACTCAACAACTCCTACAGCGTTGTCGTAGTCATTGTACTTTCTTAGATCTGGCTGGACGGCAGTAATACCGTGGGCGGAAATGCTTTTTGGCACAATGTCATCGCCAAAGAACCAAAGTGTAAGGTCGATGTCATGCACTGCCATATCAACAAAAACGCCGCCGGACCAGGCTGCATAAGCCACGAAGAACCCCGAAGGATCGTGCTTGTCACACGTTTGGCTTCGAATGATACTTGGCCGACCTATGAGACCTTGATATGTCTTCTTGTATGCATCCCGGTACGACTCGTCGAACCGTCGGGAAAAGCCGCACATGACCTTCAGATGAGGTCTCTTTTTCGCTGCTTCTGCAACAGATTTGCACTATATTTGATAGTCAGTAATCAGATATGATGAGCTATGAATCAACGCCAGATGCAGAAGCAACTCTTTGACTTACAACTTCAATATCTGTCGACAGAGGCTTTTCGCATAGAACATGCAAGTTCTTTTCCATAGCCTTGATAGCCTCCTCCGCGTGTACTGAGGTGGCCGTTCCAATTACAACGGCCCCAAGACCTGGTTGGCAAATCATCTTTTCGTAGTTGTCATATAAAGTAACTCCATAGGGTTCCAGGTGCTGCTTAGCCCATTGCATTTCTTCGGGATCAGGCGTGAAAGCAGCAACCAGTTCTGCACGAGGAGCGCGGTTCAAGAAGTTTAAAGCATGCCTCTTTCCCATACGACCAAGGCCGGCTGCTGCAACCTGCAGCTTTTTCGGTGGCATCTTTACCCTAGTTTGACAAAGAGCAAAGGTTGAGTGTATGATGCGTGCGGATGAGAAGAGGTGAGGAATTGAGGCTTGAAGAAGAAGCTGATAGCCGGTATTTGGGCTTTTGTAAGTCCATCATCGTGGCCGGAGAGATGTTTGGTGCTTGAATATCTTGCAGTTTATTTTCGGAAAGACTTGCCTCCAGTTCAGACACTTTCAGCGCGATAATTGTGGCTGTAAACCGGAGACGGTTTCAAAAGATAACTTTTCTTAAAAGTCTCAGGACCTCGTTGGCCTATTGGAGCGCTGGCGGAAAGTCTTGCCTCCACCTTGGAGGGCTTAGCGTGATGCAAGTTAGGTAATATCTCCCGCGGAATAGATTCCCTATTCACGAAGTTCCTTGTCAATTTAGAGCTACTTTCGGATCGTGTCGTACCCCAGTTTTCCAATTCCATAGTCTGCCCATTCATTTCGACATTCTCGCACATTCCCCCGCAAAACCCGTCATACCCCGTAAGTTATCCCTCCGCTTTTTCTTAGGCAATAAGCCGACAGCTAATTCGTTCCGTACGCTATGTCAAAGCTTCTGATGCTTTTATAACCCTGACCTAGGCTTTCGAATTTCACAATGCATTATATACTACCCATCGATTACTCCGTCCACGACGAATAATCCCTATCCATCACATAGCTTATTGCTAGTCATCTCTTGCTCGTCAAATCGTTATCGGCTCCGCATCTTTTGGACATGAGTGATACAAAACCTTCAGTTTTCGCCAAGGAGGCACTGGAGGATGTAGAGCACTGTGAGAACAGCTCCAATCTCGACACAATCGAGGATACAATGCCAGGTGCCTTTGTGTGGCTGTGCGCTTCCGCAACAGCAATCGGTGGAATGCTCTTTGGTTACGATACTGGCGTCATCTCTGGCGTCCTCGTGGTGCTAGGCACAGACCTTGATAACAGAGCGCTCTCCAGTACAGACAAGGAGCTCATTACTACACTCTGTGCTGCGGGAGCATTTATTGGTGCTATCGTGGCTGGAATCACAGCTGACAAGCATGGGAGAAAGCCGGCAGCTTGGTTTGCATCGGTTCTCTTTACTATAGGTGCGATCATCCAAGGGACATCATATTCCATTGCCCAGATGTCGGTTGGCCGCATACTCGTAGGGCTCGGTGTTGGATCTGCATCTACTGTACGTATTTATCATCCTACATAGCATTTGATCTTTGAGGCCTGATACTAACCACACTAAGATTGTGCCTTTATACATCGCGGAAATATCACCAGCTCGCTACCGCGGTAGAATGATATCGGTAGACATGATTTTCCTGGGCACTGGCTCCGTTCTCGCATACGCCATGGATGCTGCCTTCGAGCATGTGGATCACGGTTGGCGGTACATGGTTGGTCTGGGTGCTGTTCCATCCATTCTACTTGGGGTATTCCTTTTCTGGTGTCCAGAATCGCCTCGACAACTTATTTATCATAACCGCCGCGAGGAAAGCGTTCGGGTTGTTCGTCAAATCTACCCCAATGCAACTGAACAACAAATTGCGGACAAAGTTCTCTCTATCGAACAAGGAGTCACGAGAGCAAAGGCCCTCGAAGAAGAAGTTACGCTCAACAAAGCCCTCAAAGCCCTCTTCACTATTCCGGCCAATTTCCGTGCGTTAGTAGCTGCATGTGGCTTGATGTTCTTCCAGCAGTTCTGCGGGTTCAACACGCTGATGTATTATTCGTCCACTCTATTTGGCATCGTCGGTTTCAAGAACCCTATCGCCGTTGGTACTGTTGTTGCTGGAGTCAATTGGATTTTCACTGTATTATCTATTTTCTTGATCGATCGCGTTGGTCGTCGCCGAATTCTTCTCTGGACAATGTGGGCAATGCCGCTATGTCTTATCCTCGCCGCCATTGCGTTCAAGTGGGTACCAATTGACCGACAGACCCTCGAGTTGACCAGCGATAAGGTCGGCTGGTCGGCAGATATCGTCCTAGTCGCAATGATCCTCTTTGTTGCCTTTTATGCCGCAGGCCTCGGTTGTGTGCCCTGGCAGGCAAACGAATTCCTTCCTATGGAAGTGCGTGCTATGGGGACCATGATGATTAATATGTTTAACTGGGGACCTAACATCGTCGTATCCTCGACCTTCCTGTCAATGATGAAAGGCATTACACCACCAGGGACGTTCGGCTTCTATGCTGCGCTTTGCATCCTAGGTTGGATTTTTGTCTTTTTCTGCTTTCCTGAGGCCAGCAATATGAACTTAGAAGAAATAAGGGCGGTATTCGAGCATGGTTTTGGTGTGAGATATGCGGAAATTTGGCGTAAGCAACAGAGAGCAGCAATCCGATTAAGCCACGAGGAATCGGGGACTTAGGAAGTAAGTTGCCGTGGCGTGTTACGGAAACACGTTGACTTGGTGTTGCTGTACAGGCCGTGATTCGCTAGGTTTATTATGCTGAGGATCAGCCGAGCGAACCTGTATTTATTCGAGCGCGACTCTCCGCCTCTCTTCCTTCCTTAGCCCAGTATTCTTCTTCCAATACAGTTGATTTGAACAGACTTTGTCTATTCGTCAGTTTTCTCCGTGACATGGCGTGGGGGATTGCTAAGGTAGCCACAGACTCGACTTGTTCGTCTCTCACAGGAGCTCGGTTTAATAAGGGCGCAAACTATTGCAGAGCTCTAAGTACGAAAGAATCAAGAACTCGGTTCTTTTTCGCTCTAGAATGAGAGAGTCCTTCACGGTCGACAGAAATACAAGAACAGGATTTATGGGTCGCCGTAACACCTGTCGTAACAGCAGTGCCAAAAGAGCATACACCCATAGTCACACCGGATCGGTAAATGGCTACCGTTGTAGCCTCCTTGACGTAATTAAAATGTGTGAGCACTTCTTGCATTTACAGTACTAATGAATTGTACCCGCATTATTTTCACGGTTCCAAATTGTGCAGAATCCTGTTTTACGCTGAAGCCCCCGCCGATAATCATGCAGAGGCGTAATCGCTTTGAAAAGGGTTGTTGAGGAAGTCCCTTGCGGTTAGAGTTAGATATGTACGGAAGCAAGAATATGCAAGGAGAAGCGGAATGATACTTCGAAGCCTTAATTGGTGTGGAGGAATGTAGGATTCTATCCGCGTGATAAGCCCTAGCTGCGAAACCCGGGGGTATGTGGGGATGTATGCGGGGAAGAAATCATAAGGGAATATCCGTCATGCATCTAGGTAGAGCTTGAATATGCCGGAGTTAGCGCACAGGGAGGCGCGGAAACACCTGCCCACACTACGGAGACAGTTTCCTATTTCGCAGATCACTCACAGGGAAGACGAGCCGGAAACGACGTCTAGATGACGAGAGGAGCACAAGCGAAAAAAAGTACTGAGCAGCTGCATACAGTGCAGGTCACGCGAGGTTGACTGTGTAAGATAGGATAATTTATTTTGATCACTCACTGGGTCAAAATGACGATTTCCTGCACTCGGAAATATGGAAACAGCTCCATATTAACCCTTTTCTCAGATCCACTTACCTAGCTCCGTTTGTCTTATCCGCCACCATACACTTTGCCATTTCATTCTCTTCTTACAGACTGGTATTGACTGGATGTACGTATATCTACTTGGTTACCCGTCCCCATCACATATATTACAACTTTGAGACTTTGTCTCTTTCTATTTAGACCACTTCCAAATATCCCTTGTCTTGCCAATATATACTTTCCGGTCATTATGGCTGGCATCCTAGTTCAACAAGCACCACCAGCTCACCCGTTCAGGACAAGCCTCGATGGGCAGGCTCTCGAAAATCTATGCGATGAGATTCAAAATATCAATGTCTTAAAGGACCGGGCCAACTCCAAGAAACAAGTTGAAGACCGAGCAATTTCCGACTTGCCTCACTTTGACGCAGACAAGGACAAGACCAAATTCAGACAGTACGAAGATGCCAGCGACAGGGTTAAAAGCTTCTACTCGGAACAACATACCAAGCAGACGGTGGCGTACAATCTGAGAGCACGCAATGAATTCAAATCGATGACTCGGGCCGAGATGACCATTTGGGAAGCCATGGAGAAACTTAACACTCTTATCGACGAGTCCGATCCAGATACTTCCCTCTCGCAAATTGACCACCTTCTTCAAACCGCCGAAGCCATTCGTCGCGATGGCAAGCCGCGATGGATGCAATTGACTGGTTTGATCCATGACCTGGGTAAACTGCTCTACTTCTTCGGGGCCAAAGGCCAATGGGACGTGGTTGGCGATACGTTCCCTGTCGGCTGCGATTTTGACGACCGTATTATCTATGGCAAAGACTCCTTCAAAGATAACACCGACTTCAACAATCAAATCTATAGCACAAAGCATGGCATCTATACCCCTGGATGTGGTCTCGATAATGTTATGCTATCCTGGGGTCACGATGAGTATCTATACCACGTGGTCAAGGATCAGAGCACTCTCCCTGATGAGGCACTCGCTATGATTCGTTATCACTCATTCTATCCTTGGCACCAACAGGGCGCCTATCGTGATCTCATGAATGATCATGATGAAATGATGCTCGCGGCAGTCAAAGCTTTCAATCCTTATGATTTGTACAGCAAGAGCGATGATGTGCCCAATGTCGAGGAGTTGAAGGTATGACATTTGCTAAATGCCAACCCCGAGTAGAATATAATATGACGATAATCACAATGGCTGACGCCCAAGTATACAGATATACTATACCGATCTCATTGACGAATATTTCCCGAAGAAAATCCTCAAGTGGTAACTACCGGTTTCATCTCCGGCTACTAATAGACGATGCTGCTATCCAACGTGCTCTGTTAGTGGTATTCAGAATGTAATTTGAAGAGATATGCGTTTAGATCACTAATATAAGTTAAGGTTGAGAAAGGGTTGAGATAAATTTAAGTTTCATACATGGATGATGAAGAAGAAAATCACGAAATAGAAATGTTAGTTACTCGTGAATCGTCACTATCCTTAGTACACATATCCTCCTAGGCTTGCCCTACCCATTTTGTCAGGAGAACACGTTGCTCACTGACTAAATATGCTCCCTCTACCCAACTTTCTAGAACATTCTCTTCAATATACTGATCTGTCAGCTCCTCAATCCGTGCTTTCAGAGACCTAGTGCCATTTGAGTGGAGAGTTATAATGAGCTAAATATTAAGTTAAGAATGTCCTGTACAAATAGAGCTGTTTAAATTCTTTCGTAACCTTCTTGAGTTCGAAGTATTATTCATAAATTTCTCCTAGAAAATTATACAGTCTATTTTTCAATCCTCAAGTATATCTTGCGCACAAAATTCCAAGTATTGCAGTGCTTTCTGACTAGTTGGGGTGCGCCGAGATTATTAGCCAGCGACCACGACAACGCCTCTATCCTCCAGCCACGCGCTCTAATTTGAGCTTTTCCCACCTCATCAATGAGGCGCACACCAGGCCCAGGGCCCCGGCTGCTATTAACATAGCAAACAGTGTGGATATCGTCCGGGTAACTGCATCCACCGCCAATTCCTTAATTTGGCCACTAGCAGTGGTCAAGAGGGGAGAGTCGACGCCAGCCAAAGCTGATCTGATCGCTGGGTCTGGCAATCCAAACTGACCAAGGCTCTCTTTTAGGAATGTGAAGCCAACGTTCTCGTATAGCGACCCGCCGATCGAAAGGGCGATGGCTGTTGAGCCCATCTGCGCGACATTAATAAAGCCAATGACGCTGTTCTTCTCCTCCTTCGGGACTTTGGCAGCAGCAATGGCATAGGCGTTCTGAAATGTGAGGCCACTCCCTGCTGCTATCAGGATCTCGTAGCCATAAACCCTCGCATTAGTCGAAGTGGCATCTATTGTAAACATGCAGGCCCCACCAGCTAGGATTAAACAACTGCCGACAATATACCACGGCGGATAGTATGGCACGACCGGTAGTAAAGCACCAGCCAACAATATGAAGAAGATAAAGGTGCATATAAATGGCAGTAAACGAACTGCGGCGTCAAGAGCGGTATCGTTCCGCGTGAACTGGAAGAATAATGGAATATAGTATAGAGTGACCGCATTAGCTGCCGCTGCACAGCCGGTAGTGATATAGAGAAGGACCAGGGTGCGTGACCGAAGGAAATGCACCGGATAAATTCGAAGTTCGGTGAAGAGAGAGAGTCGTTGCTGGAGGGTGAATGCGATCAGTATAACACCCCATACTATCCACAGTGCAATTGAGAAAGCTGAGTCCCATGCGTAGCGCGAGCCAGACATGACTAGTAACACCATGAAAATAACCCATATTCCGATATTCAGTATCCCTCCGACCCAATCAAGCAATGCGAGCTTTTGGAGCACGCTTTTTGATGGGTTAGGATTGTGAGACGGAAACACGAAGAAATAGATCGGGGAAACTAGGGCCGCTAGGGGCAGGTTGATGTAGAAGGCCTATTGGTATTAATCCACTGCAGTAAAGGTTCGGCGACATTGGCCATATGAGGACAACTTACCCAACGCCATGATGCACTGCTCACAGAAAATGCCCCTCCAATGACAGGACCAAGAATTGCACCGATTCCCCAGCAGACACCGATTAGAGCGTTGAGAAGAGGAGCTTCCTTGTCGGTGCCAAAGATCGAGAAGTAGTTGAGGGCTCTGTCGAATATATCTTAGCATCGCTGATCTTTGTTACACAAATCATGGAAAAATTCACCCAAGATACATTCCGGCACCACCCATGCCAGCAATTACCCTACCAACCACAAGGGCATTGGAGCTTTGGGCAGAACCGCAGATGGCGCTCCCAACTTCAAACACGAAAACAGAACTGTTAGAAACCCATTTCACATCGAATTGGCTGAAAGATTTGCCGACAAAAAGGATCACAGCGACAGAAGCCATGGAAAAACCGATGCCAATCCAAGGCAAGTTTTCAAGGTCTCCAAGGTCTTCGTAAACTGAAGCTTGAACATCGGCAGCGATGGTAGTGTCGAGACCTGAATGAATTACATCAGTGACCTGAAGCTGCAACTCGAAACGAGCAATTTTGGAAGATGGGAGAAGGCTGTACCGTAAAGCATTGCTCCCAAGCCTAGAGCGATTATAGTGAAAATCCATTTCCAAGTTGGCAAGTCCTTTCGTGGATGTATATCTGTCTCCGCCTCCGTGGTATCGCGTTCGACATCTTGCAGGTCCACTGGGTCGTGGCTCATTTCATTTTCCTGTTTGTGTTCTCTCTCGACTCCAGCTTCAGTAGAGGAATCCGACGGCGGCTCGTCTACATTCTGGTGAGGTAGAGACATGTCTTTAACTGCTTCTGAGTGGCAAGCCAGCCACCAATAAAAATAGGAAATCTATAAATTCTTCTGCGGTCGGCATAACGGAGGTATTAAAACTGGAAACGCGAGAGCTATTATATTCGAATATAGCTGACAAACTCTACACAGATAGCAGGAAGAATGTTTGCCCTAATTAGTATTATCTTCAACATAGCCCCTGTAAAATCCGCCTGTCTGAAGTGCTTGTTATTGAGTCGGCGCAAAAGTTGTGCCGGTGTGAACTGTTGGTCGCGGCAAGAAGCGAGGGACGCGGAGGTATGAGTGATACAGAAGCAAAAGCGCACGATCGACGTCTCTACTTCCGCACTTGCTCAAATAACTAATCCGACACAGTACTTTCATAATACCGTCAGAAACTTGCGAGGATGATTGTTCTTGCACTCAGGAAGGTGCACCAGGCCAAAATTTAGTCAAGGTTGGCGAGGTACATTATGCAACCCACAATGTACTAGTGCATTATATTGCTCAGTCCAGCCTGATGGACCTCATTAATTCTGACTACGGCCTCATCAGTAAGC
The DNA here is from genome assembly GCA_000827325.1 of Oidiodendron maius Zn. Taxonomy (NCBI): domain Eukaryota; kingdom Fungi; phylum Ascomycota; class Leotiomycetes; family Myxotrichaceae; genus Oidiodendron; species Oidiodendron maius. The sequence goes on along the minus strand of KN832880.1, from coordinate 795,311 downwards.
TATGGCTTGTACTTGTTAGCTAGCGACGTGGCTTAGACCATCGCTAAGAGTCGCCGAAGAGAAGGCCTCGGTGAAGCATCACTCTCACTCAGCCTGCCTCCTCGAAAGCGCATGTTCCCTCGATGCAAGCGTGCGTGCCTAATACAACGACGTAGAAGATATACCAAAACATCACCTCTTTTCTTTCTGGTGCAGCAGATTAATGAACGGATAATAGCTCAAAGGTTATTGTAAGATTTCAACTGAAAATGTGGCGCATTCGACCTGAAGGCTGCCGTCAGCCACGTCTATCGGACAAAGCAGCCAGGAAAATATGAGACGCTTTTGGTTGTGGCAATGAGAGACTGGATTAGCAAGCATCTTACTGCTTACTATCGACGCGTAGACGCTGTTCTGAATGTTCTGTCCGCGCATTGGGACTGACACTGATCGATTCTCATGCCTCTTCCCTCGTACCTACAAGTACTGTACGTCCGCTGCACCAATGTTGTGTTCCTATCTGCTCTACATTGGATAAATTCATCTTTCTGCTTAATTATCGACTGAAAAGCTGTTCGCCTTTTATTTCGAACCTGATCATCAATGCTTACAATCAACAATACCTAATATACTTTACGCCGATTTTGATCTGCCCATCACTATCAATGGTCATGGCCGCTCCCCTAGAAGCACGACTTTATAATCCCCTAAACCCGAATCCGTGGGACACTACCTTTGGCCATAACGAAAACTGCACGCTCGACACATGTGATGTGGAGACCAGTATCTTTACGTACCAGCCGTCTCTGGCCGCCAACGCCGTCTTCATCGCACTTTTTGGCACCTCTCTCGTCCTCCACGCTGCCCAAGGCATCCGATGGAGAACTTGGGTTTTTACCGTTGCCATGGTACTGGGTTGCATGGCTGAGATGGTCGGCTACGGAGGCCGTATCATGATGCACGCCAACCCCTTCAGTTTTGTCGGTTTCATGGTGCAGATTGGTATACGTTGTCCCGCTTCCTCTATGCCGAAGAGACGACCACTAGGTACTTTAGTTGGCTGACTTGTAATGCAGTGTGCATTACTACGGCTCCAGTCTTCTACACTGCTGCCATCTACGTGACACTCAGCAAGATCGTTGTCTTCCTGGGGCCGGAGCACTCGCGCTTTTCACCTGCGCTTTACTACTGGATCTTCATCCCGTGCGATTTGGTCTCCCTAGCGTTGCAGGCGACAGGTGGCGCCATGTCGGCCAACTCCAGTGGCTCTGATAAAGTGGGCGTTGACATTTCCCTCGCGGGTTTGTCGTTCCAGGTCTGCTCACTAGTGGTCTTCGTCTTGCTTGTTGTCGACTTCGCATTCCGCTACCGGCGCTCCAAACACCGAGAGATCTTACCCACTACATTTAAATGCTTCGTATTTGTCCTAAGTCTCGCAATCACCCTCATCCTAGTTCGTTGCGTATACCGTATCGATGAGCTTAGCGACGGTTACAAAGGGCCGCTTATCCATAACGAGGGCCTCTTTATTGGCTTAGAAGGAGTGTGAGCATTTGGCGATGTTGAGACATGCAGAGAATTTACATTGCTAACTCGAATGTAGCATGATCGTTATCGCAACCTTTGTGCTCAATGTTGCTCAGCGAGGCCTAGCGTTTATGTCATCAGAGAGGAATGCGGCTATCAGGATGACCGAGACAAAGTAGATATCTACTCGTCTATTCCGCGACAAAGTACAGTTTAGCTTGTAATCGGAGAGAAAATGGAGGCGCGAAGAGTAACTGGGAAATAGAACTATGAAATCTTTGACGTATTTGTGGCTTGTATACGTGTTACGAAAGGGCTATGGTAGTAGACTGCTCGAGGGCTGGCGAGCTTGCAATACGCTCTTGTTTCAAGAGAAACTGAATTATGATGAACTCTAAATTGATTAACCTCTTAGCCTTGAATTGTTTGCTCACCCTGGCCAGACGTAATTTGATTGTACATGCCGCACACAGCTAGGTAGTTCTATTCAGGGACTCGATACTGAGGAGATTAGACACAAACAACTGGCCGCGACTGGTACAGAACATTTGTATAACATTTGTCCTCTTCGTATTCAGGTATGCTTGGTCCTTGGTAGCTTACAAACGACCTTGCATGCTCCCTACGCTAATTAGAGATGATTTTGAATGTAGAGTCTCATAATAGGTCTAGATGAGGTGTTGGTACTTCGTGGCAGCCCAGTACTACGAAATAACGGCTTTGGTATATGACGACAGGTATACAAGTCGTCGTGGAAGTTGTGGCTGTTTTGTCACAACAGATTGCCTTTTTGGTTGAAGTGCAAATATGCCACACACCTCTCTTCAGGCTATAACAGGAGAAAATAAGAACGTAGACAATAGTTGATCCGAAGTCCGACGTATCGCGTAGGAAATTATTTCCTGGCGCCCTGGTCGGGATTGAAAGTGGCAGTCTATCATAGATCGGCCTTGTTACTCACCTCTTGGCGAGGCAGAAGTTGGCTTGGAACTGGATTTCGGATATTTGATTGGACGTTAGGACGGATCAACACAAGCCTGGGAATCTAGCGCCGGACAAGTTTACTCATTATATTCGTGAAAGGCCATGCGTGATAACTCCCAAGCAAGGAAGACATCCCCTGACATGCTCAAGAACCGCATGCAGCCATAAAAGCTTGACTGGAGCTGAATAAGATATCCTCTGTGTTTCCGTATTCAGCGTCACTCTATTATCTAGCATTTTTACACAAACATCACAAACTCGCTTCCTTTGTGTTCACGACATTAAGTAGAAACGAAATGACGGACGAGACTGTTATTAGCAAACTGCTCGCGCAGAACAAGTTTAGATTTAGATGACCATAAATATTAGACGCGACTTGCTAATAAGTCCCCTCTCAGAGCTTCTCTTAAATCTTATCGGCCCAGACCTCACTTTGCCGAGATGCCAGCTCTTGGTCTCCCAAAGCCCCAAACCTTAATTAGTAAGTCGCTCAATAAATGCGCTCCCTGGTACCTCTGCTAACCTCAAGAATAGTCACATGTGCTGATCCACGTATATTGCCCGAAAAGTTTCTGGATTTGGGACCGAGTATGTCTAATACCGTAAATGAACGGCGTGAAACAAGTGGTATTCTGACCGTGTCCCTTGAAATAGTTGGCCCACTCATTATCCGTAATGTCTGTGGTCATGTCGCTCCTGCCATGGAAGATATCGTGTCCCTTGACTATCTTCTTCACTTCAGAGACATTTTGATCATTCAGCACACAGGTAAACTAATACACACTCTGCGTTGAGTCTGTCTACTGCAATAGCTTACTTGCTGGCCTATCCTAGATTGTGGCGCCCTCATGATAAAAAATGAACATATCCATAACTACATTCGGAAAGAGCTGCCGGAGGCTAAGGACGTCGAGAAGTTGAAATTCGGAGGAATTATCGAGTAAGAGCCAGCCAATTTTCTTTCTTCCAAGCACTATGATTTTCTCCAACACTGGTTGCTTCGACTAATATGCTGCAGCATTACGCAGAGTGTAAAGGATGATTTAGCCATTCTCAGGGCCACTCCCTTAATTAGGAAAGAGCTCCAAGAGCATTCATATGGGGTCATCTTGGACATAAAGACTGGGATAATGACAGAAGTTTGAACAAAACTTTAGTTAGCCCGAAGGGTAAAGACCAGTTAAGGTCACTTCTGAAAGAAAGTATTCGAGCAAGTGATGGCCATTCTGTAGTCATAAGAGTGTACGTAATGGAAGGATTTTTGAAATTCGGCAATTTACCTTGAACTGTGGCAAACGATCTACGCATGTAGAAACCATCATCTTACTCTAACGGCCGCCTCGACGGTGTCGCTATGCTAAAAATCGTAGCGAGCATCAGGCAACCAAATGTCAGAATAAGCTTCAGTTAGCGGGAACATCTGCGAAGGTCTCATGTTTTACTGTATAGTAATCATTCCGCTCCCTTGTCAGATCAGGCTGACTGACACGCGGGTGATTATGCCGATCGGACATGGCAATTTAGCCGAATGCGAGACTAATGGGCGACGCGGCCATAACAGCGGCCTAGTAACAACTCAACGGGGAATTGCGTATATTCCAACATGGGTATAGAAAGGTGAAAGGTGTAGTGCATCTGATTCCCACTATCACTTATTCAATAATGCATTGGCACTCTCAAGCTAGCTCTTTGAACCCTATAACCCAAACTCCCAGTCTTGTTGTCTTCAAGTAGGAGAAGGATTTTTTTTTTCTCGATTTGCAGAATTATTTCTCAATATGCGGAGCATTGGGTCTTTCGGCTTGGTGGTGGGCAGAGCTGATTCCATAATCTTTGAAATACGGTATGTGCTGGACGGGCTTTATGCAACTTTATTGCTAACTACTCAAAGTCTCGACAACGAAGTCATCGTCCTCCGTGGTACTGAAAGCGAGGCGTCTAGTCAATTACTGAAAGGTGTTCTGGTATTAAGCCTACCGGCAAGTTTGAAGGTCCAGGGCATATACCTAAAAATGACGGGCCACCTAAGGTCCGGTTTCTCAATCAGAGGTCCCAGGACAAGTGGTGTGAAACAGGCTGATACCGAGAGATTGAACGATGCGGGATTAAAGTCCACGAAGTGGTCTAATCACTTGGGTAGCAAGACGAATGAAATATTTCATCACGAGTGGTCGCCTTTCGCTATTGATGGAGTCTCTGATCCATCTTCGCAAAATACCGTCCTTCCGTGTGGGAATCACGAATGGCCTTTCGAGCTAGTGATAAATGGTTCATTGCCAGAAAGCATTGAAGGTTTGGCCGAAGCGTCCCTTACGTATAAATTAAAGGCAACTCTTGTAAGGGGCAAATTGATTCACGACTTGCATACTTGGAAACCAGTACGCATTGTTCGAACATTGGACCCAACCGCATTAGAGCTGTATCATACCGTGACGATGGAAGGCATATGGCTCAACAAAATTGAGTATTCGATTGTTATTCCACAGAAAGCTGTTATCTTCGGAGCTGCAATACCTATCGATATGAAGTTTAAATTTCTGCTCAATGGTTTAAGGATAGGAACGATAGACTGTCTCTTGCTCGAGACACATGAGCTCGCCGTTCCAAGTTTTGTTACCAAGGCCGAAACAATCTGGAGACAATCTAGGACTGTGGAAGTATGGAGCTTCGAGGTAGGCGAGGGAGGAGAGATGGTAGACAAGAACGAGCCCGGCAGTTATGCTGTTCGAAAGATAATACCCCTGCCAAAAGAACTAAACAAGTGTTTACAAGATGTAGACGTTTGTGGAATCAAAATAAGACACAAGGTTCAGCTGAATATAGCGTTGCACAATCCTGATGGGCATATTTCTGAGGTTAGTCTTTTCCACGCTACGGATAAAATAATACTCATAAACTCAGCTCCGTTTGCACCTTCCAGTCACCATCTTCATGTCTCCAAATATACCTCGCTACCCTGCAGGCTCTCTCGGCCGCCAAAGTTCACATACCTGCCTATCACTAGGCGTAATTCCAGATGCGGCACCATTGTACGGCGAGCACATTACGGACCAGCTCTGCGAGGCTGTGGATCAGTTAAGTCTCGTCACTGAAGAATGTTACCCGAGAATAAACGTCCCATCCTACAACGAGTTACAACATAACCCATTCGAAACACATGAATTCCTTAGTGAGACTAATGGTTCGACCAGTACTGGTACTCACACTTCTCTATCATCTATACCACAATCCCGGGAAATTATGTCTCAAAATATCAGTCTTAGCTCAGCGCCATATGTCAATGATATAACTGGACATAGATCCTTGAGTCTCGCAATTGACCAATATAATCGTGAGCATATCGATTATTCTGATTTTGATGACCTAAAGAGAGTCCCTTCATACTCGACAGCGATCCAATCCGCTGTGCCATCAACTTCATTCTCTGAAGCAGCACCACCAAATTACGCAGTCACGCCCCTGAACACGACAATGATCATGATTGATAATAGTAGATATGAGGAATTTTAGATAACCTTCTAGTTGGTATCTCACCCATGTGGGATTTGGTAATCTGAAACAGGCGTGCTTCGGCGTGAAAGGGACTGAATTCATACGGACTGGCATATTTTGTAGATGAGTTAAGAGGTTGGTGATAGGTGGTATTCTATCTTCTTTCAAATTGTAATAATAGGAAAGCCAAAAATGAGAGTAATAATAACACTTTGAGACTATCCTATATGTTGATTCTAACTGAAATTATACCTGCTACTTCTTAAAATAAAAGTAGACTTTAAAGTACTTGTAGCAAGTCGGCCGAATCCTACGACAGATTCAACAAGCGACTGTTGCTCTCATTTTCTACTGGAAGATTATACAGATAAAGACATTGAGCTATTTGTGAAGAATTCCCCAGAAAGACTGGCCGATCAAATGCCTTCGTTGCAGAATGCAGACCGCTCTGCTATCGAGAATACGCTAGTAACGAAATGCCGGGGTGTTTTTCTATAGGTGAAGCTGGTTCTCATGGAATTAGAAGACAAATATCATAGTGAGGGTGCACTATACAAGAGATGGAGGATATCCTACGTGGCATTCCAACTGGTCTTGATGCATTCTATGCTCGGATGTACCATCAGATTTCGCTACAGACAGAAAGCCAAAAGAGGGAGTCCGATGCAATATTCTCGTGGGCTACGCGGAGAAAGGGATTGACACTCGCCAAAATGAATGATATCATCGCTATAGCAGCGTGTGGGGATAGTGAAATCACCGTGTCCTCAGTATCTCGAAATCGGCCCCGATCTTCCAAAGATATAGAAAAAAGAGTGCAAGCCGTTGTCGTAATTTCCTTGAATGGTCTTCACAATCAGACGTGGCATTGTTCCAATTTATCCACACCACCGTAATGGAAAATCTGGAAACTCTACAAAGCTAATAATGTTGTGGATAAAGAGCTTATAAAATATGTGAACCTCCTAGTCAAGTCACGGCTAACCTGGGTCTCACTGTCGTCGTCCAAGCCAACATTTGATTTTGGTTGACTCAAAACTGTTAACACGACATACGCAATCGAGCTTTGCAACGAGATGGGGCTACCCTTATTCACTCACGTTTGGGAACAACTTGAAGGCTCTATCACTGCCAAAAACTTTATCATTGCATTGCATTTGGCAACCGCTATCCAATGCAACTTCGAAGCTATTATCGCGCTAGTGCAAGATTCGACGACTTTATAAAAGATTTTTGCTTCTGCAGCACGACGCGGCAATACAGCACTTGCGGATTTGATATTCCTCGGTGGAAGACGCCAGCACTGAATGTCATATTAAAGGCCGATTCACGAACGAAGGTCAAATCTTATGTGGCACGTATCCGACAAGAGAACGCTGCCAGCTTGACCAATCAACATCATTTTCCTTGCACTAGACTTTGATCAAATAGAATTTACAAGGATGATGTTTGAAGAAGAATACATTATCGTCATGGAATACGTTGATTGCCCCGATGAAGAGGGAAAGACGGCCTTGGATCGCGCTTGTGAACGCAACATCTACGATATTGCACATTATATACGGCCTCGATATGCTGGTGTCTTAACAGCGAAGGGGATAAAGAAACTACACAAGGAAGCGTGTTATAACGGCTTTACGGACATTACAGAAAAGTTAGAGAGAGCAAAGAGGATGGACGTTAACAAACTGGATGGGGTACTTCGGTACTTCGGGATAGTCGAGAAATAAAGGCGGCACTTCAGGAGGAGTGGGACAAAGTCATGGCGGAAGAGGGTCGTTAGCATTAATGAGGCGACTGCTCGCTGCTATTGGGTGGTGAGAATCCTTTGAGAATAAATAGCACTAATGTAGAGCCAAATATGTAGAACTTTAACCTATTTACAGAATTCTGGCTATTCGAGTGACCCGACTACGAGCATCTTATCAGCCCCTAACGTGTTCACAACTCAACTTAAGGACATTTTGACTAACTACATGTTGCCTGATTATCCGTACTTAGCTTCGATAGCTTCGATATGGTTAGTGACGAAGCAAGTCCAATCAGTGGTATTAAAGTAGACGGTATTGCCATCTTGCGAGGTCTCGCAATTGCAACTGGGAAGAACGTCGCCATATTGCCAGAACATGTCCCCTGCCATGCCGGTAGTGTCGAGAGAAAGTGATTGCCAGACACTTTCAACCGAACACTCATCACTATAGCCAACTGCATTATCTCAGTTAAACTGACCAGCGCAGATGTCTAAAAAAGAGGAGAGAAGAGGAAGACTCTTACATTCTTCCAGAAGACATGGCTTGCTAGCATTGACGCAAGCGGCTGCGTGAGTTGTGATCCAAAGGTTTCCCCAGGTAGAACTTGTTCCCCCTATTATAATCGTAAGTTATAGTCAGACTATGCAATAACAGCTATTATTACTTACAGCTCTGAGGATATAAGTGGAATGTCGCAAAGTCCAAAGTTTCAATCTCTAGGTTAGTCTGCCAGTTGTATCCTCCTGCTGACGTAGTAAATGGATAGCTTCCATCCCCTCCTGTTGTGGGGCCAAAACCTTCATCGCCTATAGTAACCATGTGGTTGGGGTCAAGAGACTTGATATATTTAGAAGTCGCCGCCGCCCAATTGTAGATTACGGACCTGTCATTTTCAGCTATAATAGAAATAGCAGCATATTTAGAAGGGCTTACACGTCACATCCAGAGCATCTCGGCTCATTCGCAAGCTCCCATGAAAGAATGGCGGAAGATGTAGTGTATCTGCTTACAACTGCCTTTATATATGCCTGGTATTGGGCCTGAGAAGCAGAGTCAGTAAACCAGGTCGAACTGTTACCGCCAAATGCGGCAACATAAGCTGCAATTCCTCCATAGTCAGACCAGTTATTGACAAAGTTAATGATCAGTTTGATATCGTGGCTTTCCGCGGAGGAGACAACATAGTCTAACCTCTCTAGGCCGTAGGCACCAGTATTAATCTGGGATCCGGACTCGGAAAGGTACTGGTACCAGACGGTACCGGTGGACGGGATAGTGTTGACATCATTAAAGCCCCAAACGCGAACTATCTTGAGACCTGAGGACGCGATGTCGGCAAAGACCTGGTCAACATCTCCGTCTGCCGTGAGAAATCCACACCAGTAGCAATTGGTTCCAGCATAATACTCAGCCTTGCCGTCGATGTCAAAGAATAAGCCACTGGTCTTAGGGTAGCCCGTGCTGGTGGAGATTGAAGTTGTCGTAGAGCTTTTAACTGTAGTAGTGGAGCTCTTAGCTGTTGTTGTTGAGGTTGTGATAACACTGGTTACAGATGTAGATGTGTGCGTTGTGGTTGCAGGTGCCGTCCCTATTAGATCAGCGACAAACGCCTATCAATCTCACATAGACCTTTCCATACCCGGGACACATTGATAATAGTACGGATTATACGACGTGCAAGTATATCCAGCGGTGCAGCTGGTGGGTCCTGTGTAGGTCGTTCCACCACACTGCCCATACGCACTTTGCTGCGCCGATACGGCGACGGCAAGCAACACAATGCCAACGGTAAGTGACTTCATCGCAATGGCGCTGAAAGAAGAGCTGGTCTACTTATCTTAGGAAAATGTTCGACATTCTCCTTATATATCTGTATGAACTTATTAATTCGGAAGATAATCTTCCATGGAAAATGTATTAATCCACTAACCAGCAGGGCGGGTAATTAAACTTAGGGGTAGAGACGTCAGCAGGCATGCGCATCTATATATTTCGGATAGAGTTTGTGAAATGTGGGGAAACTAGTCTATTTTTTCCGTCAAATCTATGGAGGATCTCCTTCCGGACCGTTTTAATAGATACTAAACAGTTTGTCACATATCCAGGCTTTTGCCAGTATATAGGCGGGAGGCCGGCCCGAGCTCAAAACACCAATAACGTACTCCCTATCTACCGCTTCTACTACTAGCCTATAGAGTATTAATTAATGAATGCCTTTTTGGGTTTACTTGGGAATTTAAGGAATAAATATTTCTACAGCTAATTACCTCAGGAGTAGGATATTTTATTTATATTATATTAACTCAAAAAGGGGACAATTATATTTAAATAGCTTCATAACTCTAAAGCAGATTTTAACTATGCATGAATCCCGCGCTAGCCGTCAGCATGTGCGGGGAAGAGCACACGGCAACTTTTGTGGATAATTACACGATCTTTACTTGCGAGTGTGCCTCAACTCCAAACAAGATCTAGATTCCTAGGCGGATGATGCATATCTAGTTCATGATACCTAGTCGTTCTAATACGCCAAGTATTCTGCTTCAGCTCCAGGAAAGAGAGCCGTAGCAGTCGTCCCGGCTGAAACGAAACGATGCGCCTGTCGCAGATATAAAGCAGGTCGGCGCATATTTTAAAAGTTGCTTGGAATATTCCTTCAAGTGATTTCACTGTGGTAGTCTCACTTTTCACGTATATTATATCAAATTTTGCGCAGTAGATAGCAGTTGGGTTGGAATCCGTGCATAGATGGGGACTATTTTGCTCGAGTTGAATAATCGCCAAAAGCATACTCTACTATAGCCATGTAGCCGTCGAGGACTATATGTCCATCAGTGATAATAATTGACCACTTTCGCCCTCGATCAGTCGAGGAAGCTGGGTGATACAGTGAAGGCAAGTGCAATACGTGGGGTTGCCTGAGGTTCGGGCTCCAATAGTTCGAAAAGCGTTGCGCAAAAACACCTAAAAAGCCGTGGTCAAAATCATGACATAGTAAGCTTCTATCTGCAGGATCCAGCCGTTCCTACGAGTTGCATGGTATCAAGCGTTGTAAGAAAACTGGGGGTTGGGATGGTTATCTGCAGGAAGAGCGATGCAGCCTACAATGTGCTGGGGTAGCCGGAAGGTTACGTACCGTACAATACAAAGTAAGCTTTGAAACGCGTGGCAAGCCAGGCGACAGTGTTTAGTACAGTAGACAGCGAAGGGTAAAATAAGATAATTTACGTATTGAAATTATACCTTCCCGATTAGACTGGAGTCTGCCCTCCACCAAATGCACAGGCTGGCGTGCTACGACAGTTCTTTCAGCTTGAATGTTGGAATGTCCGTAATGGACATTCGGCTAATGTTGGATCGTGCGTCTCGGCAGCTTGAAGATCCCAGTGGCCAACTGCCGTAACAAACAACGACCTCCTACAGCGGGGGACAGGCAGCGTCATTGTGATAGACCACATCTGGTCGCATGATCAACAACAGGAACATCTTGAATATTTATTACGACGCCATCGAGCGACACTACGATATTATTGCGCCTCTCTCCGACCCCGGCTAACGGCGAACCTGCCTTGCAGAAACGTCATCCGCAACAATGGCGTCCCCTACGCAGACGACGCCACAGTATGGCTCCCGCCAACTTCACCAGACTCTCGATCTTATTTCGAAGACAATGCCAGATCGACTCTATGCTGTTGTTCCTCGCTCCTCGGATCTCTCCGATGGTTTCCGGGACATATCCTTCAGCGATATGGCCCGATGTTCCGATTTCGTTGCCAGCTGGATTGAAGGACTGATTGGCCGGAGTGCTGTCTTTAAGAGTCTCTGCTACATTGGCATTCCTGACCTCCGTAGCGTAGCTACCTTCTTCGGAGCCGTAAAGTGCGGATACAAGGTAAGTGATATTTGCCATATAATAGAATAAGATCTCATTCTTAATAGGTGCTTTTCCCGTCTCCCCGCAACCCGCCGTCAACGAATGTGTCTCTGTTGGAACAGACAGAATGCTCCATCGGTTTTTTTTTTTGCGACAGAGGTTGCTCCTATTGTCACACAGCTCGAAGACATCAAGTCTAGCCTTCAAACCCTTACCTCGCCTCCTTTCCAAGAGATGCTCGCAACTGAGCACAAGCAGTTCGCGTACGAGAAGCAGAGCTTTGAAGAGGCCAGGAACAATCACATTGTTGTATTGCATTCTTCTGGGTCCACGGGCATTCCCAAACCCATTACCATGACTCATGGGTCGTTTTCCATCCTAGATAACGAACGCAATCTCCCTGGAGTCCCTGGACGCCGGAATCGTGACTTTTCCATCTGGGATTTCCCTGGCGGCGGTAGGTTCTACCACATCTTTCCGTATTTCCATCTTGCTGGCTTTTTATCCAATATTGGTAAGTACAAATTCTGCCTCCTAACCTCACCTCGTGATCTTTAACTATCTTCAAGTAAACCCCACCTTTACGGAGGCCTCGAGCCCTGTCCTCGGGCCGGCCCTGATGCCTCCATCTGGGCAGCTCCTCAAGCAGATCATGAAGTCTCAGCAGCTCCGGGCCATTTATATCCCACCGTCAATAGCAGAGCAACTGCTCCAAGAGCCCGGCAGTCTTGATTTGTTTAAAAAGCTTGATTTCTTGTGCTACACGGGCGCCCCATTCTCGCAAGGCGCTGGACAGCAGCTCGTCGAGGTTACGACCCTGGTGTCTCTGTATGGTTCCACTGAGGCATTCCAGGTCCCTCAACTAGTTCCGTCAAAAGAAGACTGGGCGTATATGGAGTGGAACCCGAATTTCAAACTAGAGATGCATCCTTCTGAGGATGAGAAGGGCGCCTATGAGGTATTTCTGTTTACAGATGCATCAACCGAGCGTATATCTGCCCTCAACCACAATCTTCCGGGTATGAGGGAGTGGCGTACAAAGGATCTATTTAAACCACATCTCACAAAGCCAACTCTATGTCGCTATTTTGGCCGTAGAGACGACATAATTGTACTTTCGAACCGCGAGAAGTTCAACCCCGTCCCCTTCGAGTTCGCGATGCAAGAGCAACCCTGATGCAATTAGCTTACTATCCGGGGAGAAGGCCACTGATCTGATAGGTCCCGAATGTCCCTTTAGTATTCGTTGCATTACTCCTGTCTTAACCTCCCAGATCCGGACTGTCTCGTCGGAAGACCCTGATATAACTAGCCGGCCATCCGGCGAGAAATCTACTGACCGGACGGACGAATGGCTGGGTATTTGCTGTACCGCTCCTCTCTCGGCATCCCAGATCATGACCGTTCCACCACTTGATCCCGACACGACCAGCTTGCCGTCTGGCGAGAACGCTACAGAAGAGACCGTTAGAAACGAGTCCGCTTTCTATCTATATGCGGCGGGTAGCAAAGTAGAGCGAGCACTGGGCGAGCAATCCCTTGCTAAGGAGGTTAAAAAGCGGAAACGGTCGGAAACACCTCCTGAAGATATTAGGACAGGTGATGAAGCAAGGTATGCCGAGCAAGAGGAGAGAGCAGCGAAGCGCGCGAATCATGACATGGATTACCAGGAAAAATCATCAACCAAGAGCCTCTCAGACTAGAATACCAAATATGTTCCGCTCTGCCGATGTGCTGGAAGGACAGGAGGCGAACCCAGGCAGCTCGCGCCACAACAGATCACCAGTCACCACAGATAGGAAGCTTTGAGAATGCAATATGGTCTTAATTACCCAATGAAACTATTACAACAGTCTAATCTTGGCGCAAGTGCGCAATTCTATGATCTAGGATTTGAATCTTCCTTTGTGCAGCTTCAATACCACACCTGAAGCTAACACGTACGCGCTCAACTTCGCACTCCGTCTATACTCTTCTTCGAGTAGGGCATCTTGACAATCTTTACCTCTTCAACAAACACCATTCGTCTACGCAGACGCCCTCTTCGTCGCCTTGGTTCGCAACTTCATCATCAAGAACACCAGGGCGTAGAACACTCCAGCCCACAATACAACCAGCCCCGCATTCCTCCAGCCGTAGTACTCTTTGTTTAAGTTGAGTGTCTTCAAGTAGTCTTGTCCAGTAGTGTATCGGCACACCTCGCAGTTCTCGGTAGCGCCTGGGTTCAGAAGGTTCGTGCCACGTCCCATGCCTTGCTGATAGGTGGAGAGATAGCCGCCACATGTCTCGTTCGCAGGAGGATTGAAGACCGCAAGCTCGCCCCGTTCGCAAGTGATATCGACGGAGAAGGTGGTGAAGGTGAGGAAGGCGCCGAAGAGGTAGTTGAAGGGATCGAGGTAGTAGATCCTAAAATGTGATGTTAGTATTGATCTCGTGGGTGTTGATAGTCATATGAGGCCTACCAGTATCTCCAGAACGCCGTGATCTGGGAGTAAGGAACGAAGACACCGCAGAATGATACGAGGGTGGTGATGACCAGCGGGTTGACGAGAGATGCAAAGGTTGCGTTGGGAGCGTACGCGGCGATCGATTGTCCAATACCGGTGTACAACATCTCGTAAAACATCTAGACGGTTTGTTAGTTTGGAGAGAGGAGTCAACCAAAGAAGAGAGAACTTACTGCGACGAAAAATGTGCTGCCTGCCCACTTGGTATCATTTGGCAATCCAGCAGTCCAGTACCAACACACAAAGTACAACACTCCGCAGACGACCAGGTAGGGCAGCTCAGAAACGATCAAGCCAGTGACGAATGGCACCCAGTGGTAGGTCTTACTCTTCTTCTCGCGCGTCTCATACACGTTGCGACGATCGATGAAGATAGGCTGAAGCTGGGAGATGAGACCGGGGGCGACAAACAGAAAACTGAAGACCGTGAAGAGGCGTTGCTGGAGATCGCTGACGCTGTTACCAATCGACCAGAACGAAAAGCCGTTGTAAAGAGACAGGAGTATATGCAAGATGAGCTTGTTGTTGATGTACTCGGTGTTGCGGAATAAGGAGATGTTCATGCGGTGCGTGACAAGCTTTACCTGCTCCCACATGGGCGCTGCGAATTGATGGCCATCGTCGACAGTTCCAGGCGGTTTGGCGGCAGCATCGGCGACAAGAGTGTCAAGCTCTTGAGTAATCTTCTCGTGTTCTGGCGAGTTGAGCCAGACTTGGTTCCAGTCCTTGCCCTTAGAAAGACTTCCTGATACGACTTCAATCATGTGCTCAGCAGGGTTGGCCTCTCGGGGGCACGGTGCGCCATGATCAGCGAAGTATTTCTTGACGGTCCTTGCATGATGGCCGATATCGCCAAAGTATACGGTCTTGCCACCCTTCGCCAGTAGGAGGAGGGTGTCGAATTGGGCAAAGAGGTCGGCCGATGGCTGATGAATCGTGACGAGGACAGCTTGTCCGACTTCCGCGAGTTTGCGCAAGAAGCGTACCGTGTTGTTTGCAGCTTGGCCATCGAGACCAGAAGTAGGTTCGTCGAGGAAGATCAAAATACTGGGCTTAGCTACGAGCTCAACACCAATTGTGAGACCTGATAAGTTGTTAGCGTCTGTCTCGACTCTGTTCGATGGATTCAGACTTACGCTTGCGCTGTTCGACAGAAAGACCGGCACCAGGGCGACCGATGAGGGTGTGCTCGAGATCTTCCAACTGTAGAAGCTTGACGATCGTGTCCACATAGCGGAGCTTCTCCTCGCGGGGAATTTCACGGTTCTGACGAAGAAGAGCAGAGAATTCCAAAGCCTCGCGTACCGTGGACAATGACTCGTGGACATCCATCTGTTCGACGTAGCCAGCAGATCGTTGGAAGGACACAGGGAGCGGGCGGCCATCGACCAGAACGGAGCCATGAATGGTACCATCAGTCTTGCGTTGAGCTAGAACGTCGAGCAGTGTAGTCTTTCCGGCCTGAGTGAAAATGTTAGCAAATATCCATCTGTCAATCGCATTGCTGGTGCACTTACACCTGAAGATCCCATAAGAGCACCGAGCGTACCGGGCTTGACAAATCCTTGAACGTTGTCGAGAAGAAGACGATCTCCATGCGGCGTTTTGACGGTGTAAGTCAGATTCTTCCAGGTAAAGACCGATGTATTGTTGACGAGCTGCTTGTCGATGGCTGCGTCAGACTTCTCGGAATCGGAGCCGGAGTTCTCGGATGGCTTCTCGACAGCTTGGGATTCCTCATCCGCAACCACGGCCTTAGGTACCTTCTTCTGCTTCTCACGGGGGATGAGGAGGCCGCGACCACCTTCGCCCATCTGCTTCCATCTGGAAGTGAAGAAGGCGGTCATTGCCACGAAGAAAACGTACCAGGCGCACAGAATGCCGAAGTTGTGCCAAAGGTTGCTGTGGCTGAAGGACATGGAAGCCAGGTATTGGTCACCAGTAACGCTGGTTGCTCCAGGAGGCGCACCACGGACGCCGGTACATGCTTGCCCGCCTCCTGTTTCGGGGCTGTATCCTTCACCATTTGGAACCAGGAATGGGCCCACACAAGGAATCACCTGGTCGTGGAACTCGTTCGCGAGCAATGCTTCGAACGCGTAGGCCATAGGGTCGATCCAGAAGAACCAAACGAACCAAGGGTGCATGTCGGGCTTGGGAATCATGTATCCTGCATATGTGAAGGCAGCGACGATGGTGAATCCAGAAGCTTTAGTTGCTGCGTCGAAGTTCGGGAAAGCGGCACCGATGAACCTGAACAGCTGTGTCATAGCCAGGGCCGAGATCAAGTTGATGAGCCAGAAGATGAAGAAAGCCTGGGCGGTGTACTGGAATCCAGTCATGAAGTACAGCACAATTCCAAAGTGCGAGATTTGGAAGAGCATGATCGGGATGTCGGTAATGACCTGGGCGAAGACAAAGGCAGATGGATGGTGGAGAGCGAAGTCTCGGTGTTTGGCTAAGACGGGTCGGCCGACGAACGAATCCGTAACCTCGGCGAGAGCGATGAAGGTAGGATATAGTAGAGAGAAGAAGAGTGAGCCTCCCTTGATGAACAAGCCCGCCGTGTTGTCCGGAGCATTATAGAACAGTGAGCCACCGATCACCGCCTGAACGATAGTTGTGGCTTGCTTGATGAACAGAGTTTGCTTGTCGCCCCAGAGGATCTGAAATTGGCGTATGGTAGCTGTCTGCACCTGATGGAAATATCCTGCGGACTCCGCAGCTTTCTTTGGGAGGTTCTTGTGCTTGTCTTGAGCCTCCTGTTCCTTGAAGTCCGCCGTATTCTGCTGAGCTTCGGGGCTATTGGGGTAGTCGAGCTCAGCCATCATCCTTGGCTTGATGGGCGAGTTGTTATAAGCAGCGAGCAGCTCCTCGGTTGATCGAGGAAATCGGTCCTCAAAGTCTGGGGCAATTGTGCGTACAGCAGGCACCGATACGCTCGTAAGGAAATCTGACTTGTTGGCTGCAGGGTCGCATAGGAAGCCAAGATCCTCCATGTATGGCACAGCTTCATCTCGAGGCCCGTAAAAGATCTGCTTGCCGTTGTCGAGAATCAGAATCTTGTCGAACTGCTCGTAGATGCCATTACCAGCTTGGTACAGACTGGCAATTGTAGTGAGACCAAGAATATCTGTCATGGCGCGCATGGCTTTCGTCCAATCTAGCGCAGTGCTCGCGTCGAGACCACGAGTGGAGTTATCCCAGGAGAAGACACTGCCTCTAGTCGCAAGGCATTCGAGAATGGACACTCGCTTGCGCTCGCCACCCGAAACACCACGAATGAACTCATTCCCGACCTTGGTATCCTTTGTGTGTGTGATACCGAGAGACTTCAAGAGGAATTCTTTGTATATTTGGGCGTACTCCTCCTCGTTCTTGATGTCCGGTGGCAGGTGGAAAGGCACCTTCAAACGTGTGGCGAAGTCGATGGTGTCACCAACTGAAAGAGCTGGAAAGAAGATCTCCTCTTCTGTGTTCATGATGATCTGACCACGATATTGTTTGGCTTCTTGACTGGTCATGGAACCGAACGAGACGTCGCCAGTAATTTCTGCGAAGCCATTTCTGTGGTTTGATAGAACGCTAAGCAGTGTTGTGCATCCGGCTCCTGGATTTCCAAGAACAAGCAACATCTCACCGGGTTTGACACATCCAGAAGAGTTGTCGATAATAGTCTTCAGAGGTAGGCTCTTACTGCCCTTCCCGAATGGGTTGAATTGAGAGAGAACATTTTCGTTGTAAAGCGCATCACTGCTGATGCCCTTCACTGTGAGGTTCTGCCATGTCACACCCAGCTTCTTCGATTTCCCACCGTTAGTCTCGTTACGTTGTCGTATTTGTAGTATATCTGGAGTGATGGGCCATTGTGAGATGTCTCGGGGGTCGGTCTTTTGGCCGGATTCGTCGTCTGACTGCTCCGCGCTGGAGTTGACGATAGGGTCTGCGATTGGGGAGGGAGATTGACCGGAGGGCTTTCCGAGCGAACTCGCCTGGTACATCGCTTTCTCGGGGTCGCGATTGACCTCCATGTTGTAGTTCTTCGGATTTGCTAATTTGCCAGACTTTGACAGCAGAAGAACTTCGATGGGAAAAAATGCTGGAGATCAGACGACTGGAGTTGCCGGTGGGAGAGTAGCAACATCACTTATTGGGAGACCCTTAATGAACGAGATTTTCACTAATCACCCCATCCGTCACTATTAAGGAAACCTTAATACACGAGATGTTCACTAATTACCCCATCCGTCACTAATAGGAAAACCTTAAGGCACGAGATGTTCATTAATCACCCAATCCGTCACTAATAGGAAAACCTTAAGGCACGAGATGTTCATTAATCACCCAATCCGTCACTAATAGGAAAACCTTAATGCACGAGATGTTAACTAATCACCCCATCCGTCGAAAAGATGTCCCATGCTCTTCGTTCAGCACATTAATAAGGGATGAGACAGAGAGGCGAGCAAAGTAGGGGGTATACATGTGTTCTTTACTACATATTCTCAGTGGTGCTTAAGTTTTTGAAATCTATCCTTACGATTGTCCACGGAGGCACTGTTA
Source organism: Oidiodendron maius Zn (assembly GCA_000827325.1). Classification (NCBI taxonomy): domain Eukaryota; kingdom Fungi; phylum Ascomycota; class Leotiomycetes; family Myxotrichaceae; genus Oidiodendron; species Oidiodendron maius. Next base: position 776,634 of record KN832880.1, on the reverse strand, counting down.
TCTTTAGAAGCCATTACGCTCTGGTCTCTTCATTCTCGATCAGTGCTCAAATCGTCTGCTATGGCCACACGAACAGAGGTTCATCATCGGCGGCGGCCCTTCAGGGCTATCAGCAGCGCTGTCGTTTGCCCGTGCCCGCCGCTCCGCCGTGCTGTTCGACTATGGCGATTATCGCAACGCGCCCACACATCACATGCACACCCTTATAACTTGGGATCACCAGGACCCTGCCGAGTTGCACACAGCCGCTCGCAAGGAGTTATTCCAAGGCCGGTACAGCACAGTCAAGTACTCTAAAACCGCTGTCAGTGCTGTCGCTAAACTGCCCGATGGCACTTTCAAAGCCACCGATGCTACAGGCTCTAAATGGGTTGGGGACAAGCTGGTGCTGGCAACGGGCGTGACAGGCATCCTGCCCGACCTCCCTGACTTTACTGAGTGCTGGGGCAAACAAATGTGAGGAGCGCTCACCCAATAATCTTCATTCCAGCAGGCGTATTTCATTCGAGCCAATATCTAAATCTTTCTCAAACAGCTACCACTGCATGTTTTGCCATGGCTTCGAAGATACCGGGGCCAAATCGGCCGGCCTACTCGCCATCCCGCCTCTGATAAACAAGGACATGTGCTTCACTCTAGCTTGCATGGTCCGCCAGTTCTCTGCCAGCCTCACCTACTACACCAACGCAAACCAACAGCTGACCGATGAAATTCAGCTTCTTCTCAAGCCCGAAGCCGCTATGAAGGTCGACGCCAGGCAGATCGCACGTGTTGAACCCACGGCGGGCGGCGGCATCACCGTGCATTTCGCTGACGGCACCAGCGTGCACGAAGCATTCCTGGCATACCAGCCAAAGACAGAGGCGAATGTGGGCATGGTTAAAGAGCTGGGTTTGGAGCTCGCCCCGAGTGGAGCCGAGCTCAAGGTCAATTCGCCTGTCAATGAAACAAACGTTGCAGGTTGTTTTGCGGTGGGCGACTTGAGCACTCCGCTAAAGGCATTGGCCCTTGCAGTTGGGAGTGGAAGTATCGCTGGTCCAGCAATTGTTCAGCAGTTCGTCAAGGAAGGCAAAGCGATTACGCTCGATTCAAGCCTTTAACTGGCGAGCTATGGAGCCAATGAAGAATTAGCAAACGATATGTGAATAAATAAGTCCAATGTTGAACACACATAGCTGAAAGAAGTCTCGCCGCTGCAAGCAGCAAGCCCGGAATTCCCGTCACCATCCTTCGCGTTGGGCAGGTGGCTGGTTCTACGAATCCTAAGGCGTCACCTTGGCCGACGCAAGAGTGGCTATACCCCTTAATCAAAGCTTCTCGCGATCTGGGTGTCGTCCCTGCTACCCTTCATCCGATTAACTGGGTCCCAATTGATCTCGTCTCCTCCGCAATAATAGACCTGCTCCTGTTCCCCGCGAAAGAAAACCTCCATATCTACAACATCGTGAATCCACATGAAGTTTCATGGGACTTACTCGTTGAAGAGCTGCTAAGCCGCTTCGAACCAGATCTAAAATCCCTTCCTCTTGCAGATTGGATACGAGAAGTCCGACAGCACGATTCCTATGTCGCGGAAGAACCAAAGTTGGAGCCCGCGCTCACTGGTGGAGCAGCTACTGAGAGGTCCGAACAAGATTAAATTCGATACTGCCTAGGCTGTTGCTGCTAGTAGCACTATGGCAGGCATGAAACCGATTGATAAGAACTTGCTAGGGATGTGGCTGCATCAGTGGAATTTTTAGGGAGGTTATAGGCGGTATGTATAAGAGAAAAATTTTATTCGTCCCTGTTTGATAGGCTGATTTTCTAAAATACTATATCCTAAGCCCTTAAGACCTATTAATAACCTCCTATTTGTAAAAAAAAAATAAACCTGAGGCGATTCTGCGCTATATGGCTGACCAATGTTGATTGGTGGGTAGAATAAAGGAGATGTACAGTCGCTTGCACGGCTGGCTTCCCCCTCCCCCAAATGTTTTGACTTCGTACTGACTAGGAGCTCTCAGTTTAATCAACTGCCTCTTTCGAAAGTCCTTCAGAACATGAACAGCAGAGAGTATTAACTTATCGCAACAAAGCTTTACTTAATTAGGCTAAGCTGATCTGATCCACACCACCTGATTACCACCTGGTTGGCAGTAATCCCACGGGAATGTACAACGCCGTTGGTATCTAGCACTTCTCCTTCCCTCTCTATCTTTAGGACAGTCGTGGAGTGGCCCCAGCTAGTTGCAATGTACCTCCTTAGACCGCTACACACACCTAGTAGTCTTGGCGAAGTATAATGTCTGGCGCTAGACATCTAGCATACTCTAGGATCAACTCAGAGACAGCAAAGTGTGCATGCTCTTCAGCAAGCCGTATAGCACCGTCATACCCGCTAGTGCCTCGGAAATGGCTTCTGGCATCGGACCTTAGGAGTAAGTGAACCATTTGTAGGTGGCCCTCCATAGCGGCCCAGTCCAACTCCAAGTTGTGCTCAGCGATCAGCCACCCTGAGTGGAGTATTGCCCCCGAGTTTAGTAGCTGGATCATAATGGCGACATTCCCTGCTCGTGCAGCCGCCTCGGTGGCTCTCGTTGGTCTGTCGATTTCCTCACGTCGAACTCCGCACTCTGCGTTGACATTGGCGCCCTTGGAAATCAGGTAGCTAATAAGTTCCAGCGCATCGTCGCCGCCGGGCATACAAGCGAGCAGAAGAGGAGGTTTTTCATCCTGCATTGCATCATTCACCATCGCTCCATTCGAAACTAACAACTTGACAATATCCAACCGATTTATCGAACATGCGGCTTGAAGCGGAGTTTTGGCTTCATCGTCGACCACGTATCTCGATTGGACGTCGGCGCCGGCGGAAATTAAATCCTCGGCGAATCGCAAATCAAGGTTAAGTTCAATCAAAGGGACGAAGAGGTTGCAGGCCCTGCCAGTTGGAAGTTCAGGACTAAGTTTTGCGCCTTTGCGTACGAGAAGTTTGCATAAGGCGACAACGATCAGCTCGTTAGAACTTGAGTGGAGACAACACTCCAGAACCGTGGAATTAGGAAGGGGCATGTTTATGTCAAGTCCTGCATCCAACAGAATCTTAACTCTTTGCTGTAGACCTTCGCTATTCGAAAGGAAGCCGAATACCAATTCAGGGTTTCTCAGCCAACTTCCATCGGCTCCAAATTTTGTTAGGAATTCGAACATGTTGACACTCATTGACTCCCTTGGAAAATTAGTTAGTATGGGTTCTTTCCATCTCGACGGGATATTTTGTAAAACCGCCAATTCAAAAATAGTAAAACCGTTTATCCGATCCAGAATACTTGCTCCGTGCCGACACAAAAGCCAAACCGATTCGAAGTCGTTATAACGAGCTGCGCGCAAGAGCGCGATGGACCCGTGTGCTTTCATATCTGCACCTTTAGCCAGAAGAAATTGAAAAACTTTTCCTTTTGCTGCATTGCCCTTAGTTAAGTTGCCTAAGATCTCACGGCAGTTAAGTGTCGCGCCGTGCTCAAGAAGCTTTGAGATCAAAACCGAGTCTTCGTCGAAGTAGTCATTTGAAGTGTTCATCAAAACGTTTGCGATAATCGAGCAACTTGCTGCACTTAATTCCGTATAAGGTCGTTGTGATTTGAAGTATCGGTACAATCCTGGTGCGTCCGGATGCACATCGACGCCTAAGAGAGACTCGACGATGGAAAGACGATCGCGTCTTGTGCTTAACGCTGAAAGTAATAACGACTTCTCTAGCAAGACTGCCCGATACTGTCCTTGAGGATAAGGCGTGACCGATAAATAATTCCGTAAAGAGGTAACACCTTGACCTGCTGCAATCATAATCGAGTCAACTGCTAAGTGGTGAACGCCGCTGGCGAAATATTGATGTAAAAGCGAATAAAACTGTGGTGCAAAGACATACGCCCATTCAACAAGTGATAGTTCCGATCTGAGTATATCCATAATTGTCTGTCTTATATAATAGTCTCGGTGCGGTAGATGTTGGCTGGCATCTGCACCCGCGTCGAGGAGCAATTTTGCACACTCCAGCCGTAGGCTCTCCGGCTCTTTGGCGCATATGACAGTATAGAGTGGATGATAATTTGCCCTATTCCTAAAGTTGACGTTTGCTCCTGCCTTAATTATTAGTTGTAGAGCGGTTGGGTTGCATTTCCGAGCAGCTATGCTGAGTGCATCGCGTTCCATAAGCGAGAGTTGCCGAACAGAAGTATGATATTGTGGTTTTTCAAATAAAGACGCACCTTCATCTAATAACTGTTTTGCAATATCTATACTGTCGATCTCCAGTGCAAGCATTAAGCAGATTTGACGAAATTCATGGACCCAGCCCATCTTGTGGCCAATATCGAAGACAGTCTCAAACAACTTGATGTCTTTGATGATTCCAATGACCTGAATGATTATCTCCCAGATAGCCCGCGGCGCTAAAGTACCTCTACTCTGCAGGACGCATCGTAGCATCATAGTTAACTGACTTGTCGAGAACCACTCTATTTGCAAGTTAAGCCAGTCCGATATTTTCATAAACTGGTCACCTGGACTTGCAGCAAGAGAGACGAGTGCCCGAAGGCTGCTGAACATATCAAAGTTTCTCGAAACGTGGCCTGGCGGTTGTCTCGGTTGAGTAGCAGCTTGGGAGCTGATGAGTCTGCCAAAACTAGTGTTTTCGTGCCATGGTGAAGGAAATGTACATGACGCTCTATAATCCATTGAAATGGACTGAACTGGTTGGGTCACCAAGATATTTGAGTCTAATCCATTCGACACGCTTAACCCCGTATTGAACTCAAAGATACTCATAGGCATACTCGGGTCATTTCCTGGCATAAAATTAGCGGAGAGATTGCGCAGGCAATTTCAGGAGACGCACTTATTGATATCAAATTTTGCACTAACTTCGAAAATGGACTGTCAGAGAGAGTGCTCCACAAAGCCCCTGCCGTAAAATTGAGTGTCGGACAAGTGTTATGGGTAGGATCTAGCCACTCGGCAAGCGGAATAGTCGCCAACGATGAGAAATTCTCCCCGATAGGGTCGAGTTCGGAGGTGGCATCAAAATTTGTGGAGTGTTGCAAGGCAGCCGCCGATCCTGATAATAACAAGTTGGATATGATCGGGTTCGTTTCAGGAGCCAAAGTCATTTGCCCTGATGAAGGTGAAATTGAACTCAGAGCGGGAGGAATGAAGTTCTCCGAAGTGACGAAAGACATTGGAAAGCGTGGAGTTGACGGGGTTGCGATATCCCCAGAGTTCAAATTGTAGATCCTATCATCGCCATTGCGAGCTTCAAGAACAGGGCCATCCATGGAGACAGGGCTCGCCGATCGAGGCGTACGGATCTCTATGTTATCTGGTAGAGGTCGCGCAAGGAGCACTGAGAATATGTAAGTAACCTCGTCCCAAAAAAGGGCAGAACGTACAGTAAACCATACCGTAATGAGGAGAGACGATCGATGCATCTCTGTTTCTCCGGGTCTCTTTCAAAACTTTCCTTTGTGGTATCACTTCACCGTTTAAAAGAACCTCGGTAGCTTTATCGCCTCTAGCCTTGAGATGGGCATCAATCGCTTGCCACTCTGACTGCTTCATATTCTTCTTCAGCTTCAGGAGATTTTTCAGCCTCGCCTCGTAGATCGAGAGGCTTTAGGGGTTGCAGGTTAGTCCCTTATTGTCATTGAGAGATGGAGGATTTACTTACCTCATTTCGGGAAAGCCATATACGGATTCCATAATTGACTTCACTTCTTTCCGCGGTTTATTTTCTTGGATGTAGAGTCGACGCAGTGTAGCCTCGTGCTCGATCCACATATTTAGATCGCTTTCAGCAACACCGCGATGAGGCGCCGACAACATCTTGAGAGCGCAAAGCGGGCGCAAAATCATGCACTAGATTGGGGTAACAGGTTATCCCTGGCTTATTGATACGTGAGGGTCCGAAGAATGAAGGTATGGGCGCAATTGTGGGGGCTAAGATGCCGTGGTATCTCTGAAAGGCGATGAATTTCAAAGCAATATATATATTGCTTAGTGGATGAAGGAATCTGGGAGCAACCAGCCGACGGTGCGGATCATGGTTCTCTAAAATATCCCAGCGTGTAGTGACAAGGCTCTGCCAGTATCGCCGGAACACAGATTTCTTGGCGTTGCTTTTTGAAGGCATGACTTCGGCTGAAGTCCGCAGCCTCATGCAGAATGAGTTTAGGTCGTCCAGAATCTGGCCCGGACGCAAATGATTGGCCATCACCAGCGCATTTCGTTGCCTCATGCATGCAAGTGTCGCATTGATTCGGCCTGTAGTTGTCCAAAATCTGCCTGCCCACTTGCAGTTACTGTGCGCGACAAGAAAGACGTGGCGAGACCGTGGTCTAATAGTAAATTACTCAGCATCCTTGATACCTAAAGTATTGACTCCCAGGCGGTTAATGCGGCAGGATCCCTAACCCACACTGTTGGCAGGATCAAGGGCGACTATGAGACAAATGATGTGTCGGCGGCAGAAGACCCAATTCGCGGCGATGTGCTGCTCACTATACGTTTTATTTCGATGCCGTAACATCACAATAACTGCGAATATTGAGATACAGATAAGGAACTATTCGAGCCATTTTCTGTGGCATTCGCTAATCTCTCCAATGGTCGCATGCATTATTAAGCAAATGTCTTCTATTTAAGGTGATTTATTGCCTGTCGTATCAACTCGTTAGAGGAAAGAGAATCTAGAGAGCAGTACTTCAGAGGGTTAGAATAAATAGCTAGCATAATAAGCTAAGTGATACAGCATCGTACTGTAGAATTAGAATATGGGACCATCTAAATCGTAGCCTCACTTAGTTAGCTAAATCGTAGCCACTTTTCCTCTTACAGAACAATCTACCAATAATATTACCGCATATAAGCCAGAAATTACGCAATATTTTAACGCATCAACTATTTCCCTACCTATATTGGGGTATAATAACTTTTCGATATAAAGGTTAGTGGTTAGTGGTTAGGATTGGTTAGGATTAGTCTCGAGGGTTTGGTGAGTGTCTGACCCCCCCATCTTTGGATATATGTTAAAAGATAGGGTATGTTTTGATCGTTTTGAGAATTCAGGCAGCGGCTACGATTTAGCTAAGTGAGGCTACGATTTAGCTGGTCCCTAAAATATTTGGGCCAGGGGAAGCCGGTCATGTAAGCGACTGTAACATATCTTACGGCCTGCATGTTCGTAAGCTTACATTCGGGAATATTACTATCCCTATCCGAATGTAACACGTGCAACAGTTAACCCCAAATTTAGGTGCCAGAGAATGGGCTGAATTACAATCATTTAAGAGTGTATTGAACCTCTCTACATATTCTAACCGTACTTTAACTTATTGGGGCAATCGACCAACCGCTCTAGCCTCATTGAAACCATTGCATTGTGACTAGTGACTATCTAGAAGTCCTGTCCCTCGTCGGGGTTGTGCGATCACGCCGCCCATCAACATGTCAACATATGATGCCGCAAAGGAGAACTACACTGGATTTGGACTTCCGAGCCAATCCAATGGTGCTTTTATGATTGTGTTTAATAGCAATGGAGACAAGAAGATGAAAGAACGAGGAGTGCGGAAACTGAAAGTTGCTGGTCCATTGGAGTTTATCAATGCAACAAGCTCTGGTCAACTAGCAGCAGGCGCTCGAGGGCTTATTAGAACACATGTTATGTCTGACTACTGGCGGAAGCAAAAAAAGGGGAATCGGCGCAGTATCCAAGATTTAAGCCACACTACGAGCGTTTTTACCCCGTTGCGATCACTTCCACTCTCCCTCTCTCAGCCGCTAGGCGGGCCGGATCCATTTTCAACGCTCCCAATTGAAATGAAGCCTTTCATGTACACTATACTGAATCGATGTGAGTTTTTTCCAAGTTATTTAATTCAGCTATATTCATCATGTTTCAGATGAAACCGACATTGTTCACGAAATATGCCCCAAAACAAAAGAGCATGAAAATCATCTATCCCAGTGTCCCAGATTAATATGGCTACGAATGGGTCTTTCTGATGCAGCTGTCTTACTCTCACTTCTTTGTGTCACGGCGCTCCATATAGATGTAACGGACGGCAATGGTCATTCTCTCTGTACATATGCCCTGAAGAGGGATGCTTTGCGTGCGATTGGAGAGAGACTACCTGATGCTCAGGCTGGAATATCCGATGAAACTATTACTGCAGTATCGCTTCTAACTATTGAAGAGGTAAATCTCCCCGCATATTGTCTTGAACCGGTACCGTGACTAACAAAAACTGAGGCGTAGGGGGTCGCGTGTAATTTTGAATCTTGGAGCACTCACATGAAGGGCCTAAAAAGAATGGTAGAGCTCAGAGGAGGTTTATCAAAGCTAGATGTGGGTCTCCAAATTTTGATTTACATGTAAGAGATAATCTCACATCGTTCCATCGGAATGCTATTAATGACAAATTAGAGCGGATCTTCATGGCTGTGATGGCAAATCTCTCAGATCATATTTCCCGTGGGCGAATGAGATCACATGTCAGCCTCAGTTTTCTGACCCTTCCCATTGCGCAGGGCTACTATACTATCTTGAATTCGGTACTGATCTGGAAGGATTTGACGAGCATTTGCTTTCTTCCTTCCATCTTGTGAGAAGCTTGACAACTACAATGAATGAAGAAAGCGAAGATCGGCCGGAGATTAACCCACTGGTGATGGAAGCGGCGACGATTTGGATTCGGAGTCGCTTGAGCGCCTCGGGCTTAAGAAAACGAGAACCAGAACAGCAAAACATTCATATGGTATACTGCCTTGGAGTTCAGATCTATTTGAGTACCGTCATTCAGAATCCTGTTGAGAGTGGACTGGATCAAAATGAGCTCATATCGACTCTCAAGAGTCATTTAAGTCATGTCGGGATGCAGGCGATGCTGTCTCCTCTTGTGCTGTGGACAGTCTTCTTTGGCGGGCTCGCTGCTCCGACTTGCATGGACCGGACTTGGTTTGTAGCTCTGCTGCGAGATATAGCTCGAGCTTCAAATTTCTCTGCCTGGCACACTGTCGAATCAATGCTAAAGAGCCTTGCGTGGGTAGAAAAGAAGCATGGCGTGCAGGGCCGGCTGCTTTGGAGTGTCGTCACGAACAATCACAAGAATACTTTCCAAACAACGCCAATCAGTTTCTCACCTACATAGCCGCCAAGAACTGGGGCGATGGCTACCCCAGAAAGTGCTATGTCGATGTGGGTCTTCACGCCACTGCCCACAAATTTTGAGCTAATGCAGGTTGCCTCGAACTGTCTATCTCCACGGCGCTGACAGAGGAACGCCTTTCGCCACTCTCTCAGACCCTCAACAAGCTTCACCAAGCTGGCAAGTTCGTCCGTCTTGGCCTCTCTAACTTCGCAGCCTTCGAAGTTGCCGAAGTAGCCATGATCTGCAAGTACAATAACTGGGTTCGCCCCACCATCTACTAGGGGATGTATAATGCGACCACACACTCCATCGAAGCCGAGCTTGATCCCCGTTTGCCGACGCTACAGACTCGATATCGCCGTATATAATCCGATCGCTGGTGATTTGTTTTCGGGGAAAATCAAGACGAAAGACATTGCGTCAGCCTCGGGGCTGTTCAGCAATATATCCCACTGGGATAAGATCTACAGCAACCGATACTTCAAGGATGTAATCTTGCCTTCCGGGCTCTGTAGCTTACCGAAGGCGCAGCAGAGAAGTACAGCCTGTCATGTTATGAAAGGGAAGAACGTCGGCAAGGTGCGGGCGCGGCGGAAGGGAATAGGAGAGAGCCAAGTAGGTTCTTTACTTGTACATTATCACTGTCGAAGCTGTGTAGTCGGTCCTATAATGCTGACCCCTGGCGGGACACCTCTGGCGATATGACAGAGTTCCTCCCGACCCCCCAGGCGGTCGGGAATACCTTGTCACTTATTTCATTCCCGTGCGAGCTGCAGCCATACATAGGGGATTTGATAAGTCGGTGTGAGGATGAGCCAACTTTCTCTATGTACATATATTTGTCCTGATGCCATTTAGTCGCCTCTGTCGGTATTCGCGCAGAGCCTGATCGAGACAGCGCTCTGGTGCGTCTCACCTGTCTCAAGTTCCCTCATTTTGCCTCACCTTGCCCAGCTGAGATTTTGATGATAAAAGGGCGATATAACCTAACGACAGAAAGCTCTGTCTCTCCAGGATACCATTCCCGTTAGATCTTGCGTCACCATTCCGGTTTGAGTCAGGAGAATGTCTCCCTATCTATTCGCGCCGAATCGAGGACTTTGCGACAAATCTCCCCACTAAACTTCGCCTTCATTTGACCCAGCAATCTTATTGGTCTGCCTTGCCATACGTGACCACTCTTTTGCCTAAACTAGCTAGCTTGTCTGCCTTGTCTGCCTTCTGACTTAAGGGGCGGCAAAGGAGAAGATGGGAGATTAGAAGCACTGAATTTTCCTCCTACCAACTTTCATTTGGCTGTTGTTGTGAATCTGATTCCTGAAAATGGCGTTATTTGTTTTCCAACAGAATATCATCGTCCTTTTATTCTTATTTCAATCCTTTCTGTTTTTGACTGCCGAAAGTATAATACTGGTCGATTTTGATCAGTGCCAAGCAGCTGTAAATGAATCCTTCTCTAACGACCCCTCAATCAACTATCTAAGAGATCAGAACGGAAATCCTACGAGCAATTTTTCAACGGCGTGGGGTATAAGTTACCAAGCTTGTAATGATGTATGTACCGTTGGCACAAGCTTCGTCGACTGGAATGCCTTCTCCTTCCAATTCTCCACATGGCTACTCCCATGGTTAGCCTTGACAGCGCAACTGCCATTTGAAACGAGAAATCGAGCGAAGAACTTCCAGTCCTTGTATTTGTCTATAGGCTGCCCGCTTTTAATCATATATTCTTTGACTCTGACGATCCTCGCCGCGAGGGAGGTCAATCGAGAGTTTCGTCAGATAAAAGAAGATGCAAAGAATCTCCAGCTCACCGAGGTCCAGGAAAAACAGCTGAAGATTGTTGAGAATGCACGAATCATTCTCATCGAAAGTCAGAACGTCCCGCTTCAGATCGTTAATGGTCCCGAAAGAGAAATCGCGCAGCTCGTGGTTAATCCCAAAAATGCGTCTTGGTGGTCACAGGTAGCGCAAGAGATTCTAAAGACTAAGAGGGAATGGACTTATTCGCTGATTGCACAACTGGCAATGGTTGTCGTAGCCCAAGTATTCTCCATAATCGATTATTTCACCTCTACTGCTGACGATACAACAATCACTGTGGGCCTTGCACTTAATAGCTTGTGGATATGGATGATTCCAGTGACGCTGGGATGGGTGTTTGTAGGCACACAAACCTCTGCGGGTTCGATCAAGGCGGCAATTTCATCTGCGACGGTACCAGAACTTGGGGTCAAAAGGAATGTGACTGGCAGGCCTATCGGGCTGACAGATCGAACTATATATGGATCGTTCAAGAGAGGGGGGCTGGGGTTGTCATATTTCTCAGGGGCTAGCAAGGCATACGCGGACGCACATCCTGAGACCCAAAACAGTGAAGGAATTAGCCGAAGTGGAAACATGCCCAGAAGCACGGCGGATTCAACCGGAGACCACGAACTCCAAAGCCTGTTGCCCGTCCCAAACCTAGAAGATGGGTTAGGCCTCGACCCACAAAGCAACTCAGATTATAATAGCACGAGGGTCGGGAGTCAAGACGAGAATGGTGTTGACAATCCAACACCGATTGCTATTGAAGAAACGCAGAAATCACCACGCCGAACCTGGATGGAAAGTCACTTTCTAGGGTTACGAGACTTCAAATTTGCTGGTGACGACTTGGAACCTGGTCCCATATTCAACTATGCGCGAGTGTGGAGTTCCATGAATGTAGTGGCCTACATCGTCGAGATGTTCAGTTGCTCAATGATACATCAGAGTGAACACCAAAGCGTATCAGGCGAATCGTGGCACGACGAAGCTTCAGATTACGACACTAATCTCAAAGGAGCCCCGCAGGCTATGTCGAAGTACATCTCGAAGTCATACACGGATAACGAGAACTTTCTTGTACATTCAAAACGCCTCTCTAGCCTAAAAACGAACTGCGTTTGGGCTGCTTTCGTAGGAATCATCCTCTTTTGGTGTACAACCGGTGCAGGTATCCTCATCGCATACGAAACACCAACGGTTGGCCTCGGCTGCGACTCGGGTGGCTATCTCCTATACGGTATCCTCGTGACTTATTCATGGATTCTCCTCTTACTCTCAGCTTACCTATCTCACCGGCACGCCATCAACACCGAAGGAGGGGAGCCAAATACCTGGTGGTGCAGTCTCCTCGCAGCCTTCACCTGCTATACTGGCAAATTCATCGCTGGTATCAACGCGCTCTGGCTTCTCTGTGCATCCGTCTTCCAATTTACCAATCTCTATAACACTTGTTGGTGTTCGACGTCGAGCTTGAGTCTGGGCAGCCGGGCATGGCTGGTGCTTTTTGCAAGTGATACACAGATTGCATCGGCTAGTATGGCCCCTTGGGTTGGGGGCGTATTTTTGGCGGTCGTTGTGAGCTTCGCGAGTGCGGCGTTCTTTTTGGCTAGCAGAGGGGATGAGATTTTTGAGGAGAATAAACAATGATGGTATTGACTTGATGAAGATCAAGGTTCTCTAGTTGGAATATATTTCGTGGCCGAGGAAGAGAAAGTGCATATCAATGACAAACTTAAAAAGATCGAAGATAATATTGTAATGGACAATACTATAGAGGCACATACTCCCCTTAACTCTCTATGAAATAGAGAGAAGGAAAAAGAGAATTATGCTAAGAGCTGCTACGGTCACGCTAGACTAGTCTGCATTATAGAACCTTTGGCCCTTCCCGAAATCTGAGAATAGAAACTCGCCCTGATAAGTATCGTATTAAATTATTTAAGTAGTTTTAATATACTAGTAGCACTGGGCATAAGAGGTACACGCGATCATGCAGAAAAAGTACTGTAGCGCAAGTATTTTAAGTGTGCCGAGTCGTTTATCCTAAAGCGGAAAGGTAGCCTCGATTTAACTCAGCTGACTCCGGCCACGCGGCCTCGATTTAGCTTTGTAATAGAGGAAACAGAGACTAGTCCTGATATGGTAAATCACGTGACAACGGGTTGACAACGCCCATGTTGGTGTACCCGAAGGACTCAATATACGCAGGCATACAGTATATTTGGTACTGCTTATGGATTTAAATAGGCTTCTCCTACTGTAGTGGCAATTCAAGTCGTCAACTCCAGATCGAGTATTGCAACAACTCACGGCCTCACCAACTCAGCTTGCTCTTCTTCTCGAAATTTCACTTGCAATGTAGCCCCTATATGTCCATTATGCTCTGAAGAATGACAGAGAAATCCGCTCTTACGATACAAGCGTTGCCTAAGGACGGCAATGACAAAGGAGTTGTGGAGTGCGTCGTCCCTGTCAAAACAATCCGAATAAGGCAAACTGACGTTATGGGTACAGCCTCATAGCCGTTCAGGGTCTGGGCTCTAATCCCGCAAGGACATGGACTAAAGAAAGTGTTCTGTGGCTACGGGATCTATTGCCCAAGTATATCGACGCGCGGATAGCGACATATAGCTACCCTTCCGATCCATGGAGGGCGTCGAAGAAGACAACGCTACGCGAGTGCGGAGAGCAGTTTCTGAACCACATCTTACAGTTTCGCGCAACGGTAGATGAGAAGAAAAGGCCGTTGTTACTGGTGGGTCATAGCATGGGGGGCCTGGTGGTCAAACAAGTACGTCCTGAACTGTTAACGTCTAGGGAGTCAGTCTTTGCTGTACTCTAACGATTCTGAAATCAAGGCTTTGGTGATTGCGAACCATGGCACTCTGTACAAGGAAGTCAAGTCAGCAATCACTGGCATATTGTTTCTCGGAACCCCCCACCAAGGATCCAATCTAGCAGATTTTGCGGCTTCCTTGTTGGCACCTCTTCAACAACTTACTTCTCTTGTTAATGCCGAGCTCTTGAACAATTTGCGTAAAGATGCACCACAGCTGTTTGACATGTCGCGAGACTTCTGGGCGGAGTATGCAGATCTCGATATTGTGTGCTTCTATGAAAAAGATAAGAGAAAAGGCCTCATTAGCGACACCTTGGTATGCGCTGGGGTGTATTAGATAATAAAAGCTGACATCACCAGGTCGTGACACCTCAATCGTCGTCGCTATTGGGGAAGCGGATGATATTTCTAGAAACAGATCATTCTGGAATGAACAAATTCACAGGCGCTGAAGATCCAAACTTCAAGCTTATAAAGAATGAGATCGTCAGACTTGTCGGTGCTGGCCTGAAAGCAACTTTATCGTGGAGAAAAGGTTCGTATATCAGTTAAATACACAAAAGAGAAACAGATTTGATATTACCTCTCCCTGTAAGAATAATAAGATAGTTACATCTTTAACGGAGTTGGGAGGCGACAAAATCCTATGCTGTATATATCTCCAGCAAGTTGAATCTAGCTAACACCTCATCAGATATAGAGGCAGAAGAGAAAGCTGAAGCTATCCTAGCATGGATCTCAAATGTCCCTTATATGGATCACCATACTTATGCCCATAAGTTACGCTTAGAAGGTACAGGAGAGTGGTTGCTTCGCAAACCGAAATTCGACCAGTGGTATAGAGCTGAAGAATCCTCAGTACTCTGGTTATGTGGTGGGATAGGGGTTGGCAAAACAATTCTTGTGTATAAATTGCCTTGTCTCTCCGTTAACTGTCCTTCACTTCTGACAGACTCGACAGCTCAAAAGTCGTTGACCATTTCCTCTCGAATGCTTGTTATGGCCAGTCACTAGCATATTTCTACTGCCAGCGAGGGACGAACGAGCCCAAACGGAGTATTCCATCAGAAATCCTTTGCAGCATCGTGAAACAGCTTGCATTTAATGAAACCACTCAAACCCTTATTAAACCTGTTGGCAACAGGTAAGCTAGGCTACATGAAAATTTCGATTAGTTAGTCAATCTAATTTTACATGAAGTTATGATGAAAGGGCAAAGAAGGGCTTTGCACGAGGTTCTTTCGATATTGAAGAGAGTACAGATCTGATCCTTAAGATGTCAGAACTGATTCCGTCTATGATCATTGTCATTGACGCATTAGATGAAGTAGATCCGGATAGGCGGCATGAACTCCTGCAAGCTTTTGAGAATATATGCAGCACGGCATCAAATCCAGTTAAATTGTTTGTATCCAGCAGAAATGATACAGATATCCGGACAATGCTGGAAGGGTCGCTTAACCTGTTCATCGATGCGACCGATAGCTGTGGAGATATCGAAACCTTTGTTGTAAAAGAGGTAAAGACTGTAATTAAAAGAAAACGACTAATAGGTGGTAAAGTTTCGCCTGAGTTAGAAAATCTCGTTGTTCAGACTCTGATAGGCCGTGCGGAGGGGATGTTTCGATGGGTATATTCTTCCGCCCCGCCCAAAGAGTATATAAGTGAGGTGACTGATGATGACATTAGGTCCAATTGCAAATCGAGCTTATCTGTAATGCAAAACACATAAAGAGAGATCCAGACGTTCGAAGTGCGCTCGGAAAACTTCCGGCCACATTGAAGGAGTCATATGAGCAGATATATAGTCAAATCTTGGAACTCGAGCCACCAAGTCGGGTGATCGCAGAGAGAGTACTCTCATGGCTACTATGTGCGAAGCGACTCTTATCGGTTCATGAACTACTCGCAGCAATCTGCGTTGGTTGGGATGAAAAGCCTGATCCGGTGGAAGAATCTGATCTTCTAGATCTCTGTTTTAATCTCGTCGTCACAGACAAATCGTCTGATTCTTTCCGACTGGCACATCTCTCAGTGCGCGAATACCTCGAAATGCGCCCTGAATTCACTACACTGAATACTAATATACTTGCTGCGGAGAGGTGCGTTACAACGTGGCGAATGAAGTTTCCGCATAACGACCGCTTCTATACTTATTCATCATTCTACATGCTGGAACATTGTCAGTCGCCCTCATTGTTCATTATTATTCGGTAGTTAATAAGTAATAGATCCAAACGAGGACCAATTATCGGATCGCCTGAAAGACTTCCTCTTTTCTTCCATCAACAATCCAACATCAGCTTTTAAAAACTGGTGTCAAGCGGCACGTTTTGCGCGGAATATGTTGAATTCGGGCGCAATAAGTTCCATATATGCTGAGACATCGCCTCTTCCTTTCATAGCATGTTATTATGGTATGCCATCACTACTGGCCAGCGTCATCGAGTCAAACTCTGAGGCGTGCCACAAGTGGAATCAAAATGGCAAGTCGATCCTGCAAGTTGCTTGTCGGAGAAATCACATAGAATGTGTGAAGCTAGTTTTAAAGAATTTCCCCGAATTCCCTAGGCAGGACTCATTAGCAGAAGCAGTATCCAATGGTCATGAGGACATTGTCCACCTGCTATTGGATAACGTCCCGAAACTTAAAGGCAATATAGTGCCTCACCAATTGGTTGGACCAGACATAATTCGCAAAGCAGAAAGAAATGGCCCGCTGTCGATATTGAGGCTTCTGCTGGAAAGAGATGCTCAGGTAGATGCCTTATGTCAAAGTTCCTCGGAGCATAGCGTGATATGTGCAGCGGCATCTCGTAAAGCAGAAGCGTCAGTGCAATTGCTCCTAGAGAAATGGCCCAACTGCCTGGCCCATGAGAACTATGTAGGCTTCCTTCAAGCCACGCAAAGGAAGAAGGAAAAGGAGACGCCCGCAAACTTCCTGGAAAGCCTGAGAGTGCGGTATGATCTATTGCACGAAGTGCCATCGCCCAAGGAATCCGACAAAACCGTGGTCGACCACACAGCACTGCATGCAGCTTGCCGCAGGAGAGGCAATGAGAAAGTAGTGCGCTTACTCATTAACAAAGGAGGTGCTGACGTCAATGCCCGCGGAGTGCGAGCTTCAACCCCACTAACACCTTTGCGAGAAGCAATTTATGTCGCCAAAGACGCTACCCTCGTCAAGATATTGCTTGACAGCGGTGCAAAAGTAGACACAAGTGAAAAATGGACTTTCAACGATCAAATTGAAGAAAGCAGCGACAAGCAGGATATTATCCAGCTACTCAAAGTGAAAGGGGCGAAAGTGGAGATAGTGCCCCTGGAAACAGACCTATTACGAAAAAGTATTTTTAATGTGGAGGACACGAATTCGTTTTCTGGTAGTGCGCCTCGTCTAGGGGGCATAAGTAGGGATATTGAGGCGCCATGGGCGAGAAAAGATGCTACGCAGATCGATGTGCTCCACGGGTCTCGTCTATGGGACATAATTAGAGGCGCCATAGGCGACGAGAGTAGATGGTAGAGAGGCGGTACTGTCAGAGAGTTTTCACCTGCTTTTCTTGTCTACTACCATCGCTATTATCATCAATATCACTACTAGTATCATCAATATTACTGCTATATTCATTAGTATCATTGATACTATTGTACAAATGAGTGGTTCTAGCTTGTCCTCGCCTCCACCCTCTGAAATAAACCTACCTACCTAAGTATTCGCGTTCGCCTGATCTTCGGGTTTTCGTATTGCGGGATCTGTTAATCCAAAGAAATAGCTATAATTTTATATTTTATATTAAAATATTAAGAAATAGCTAAGTTATTAAAATTTTAAAATCGTGATTTTTGCAGTAAAATTGGGTGATCCGCTTACTGGTCTAATCCGCTTACTGGTGAACTACGTTGCTCTAAATACTAGTATTATAGAGCATATAAAGGAGTATATATTATATATACTAAAACCCCTTGATTTGAGTTATCTAAGACTGTATTTGGAATTCTAGTCCTATCATGAAGTATAAAGGTAGTAGTTGAACCTACCCTTAGAAATTATAGAGCATTATTACCTGAAAATACAAGCCCATCATCACGTGCACTTGAATGAAGCCCCACTCGACGTAATAATAAGCAATGATGGCTATTGACTTGATGAAGATCAAGGTCCTCTTGATTAGAATATATTTAGTGGCCGTTGCTTCTCGAAAAGGGCATATATCTGGCTTTCGAGCATCAATTCCTGGCATCAAGAGTGCCCAGTATGGCTATTCCATGGTGTTTTGATCGCATCGTCGGATGGCAGACGTTCTACAATGCCGGAGCCTCCACCGGCTATCAATTCACCCCTTTGTATTAGATGACCGTATTGCGGTGCGGCGATGGCTGTATCATTCTATGAGTATTGGGTTCGCAACACGATGGCACATGCGAGCTGGAAACTTGCTTCTATCGCAGCAGAGGGATGTGCAGCATTCTCAGTGTCCTGGCCTCCACTAGACTTGTGGCAGGGGAATATTGTATGGTAGATACGCAATAACAGACTTGATAGCGGCCAACAGTGTAGTGATAGGCCCCATTACTTAGAGATTCGGTTGATGATGGTAGAGAACATCGTGCGAAACATGGCGATCAGTAGGCTTAGGCAACGTTTAAAAGTGATCGGGAAAGGTACAATAACCCCTTCGTCCGTCTTAGTAGCATCTAGAAAGTTTTCCTATCCAATGTGTCTGAGATTATGTTCTAGAAAATTAGAGATATCGTGACCTACAATCGATGGCGATATGTTATAGAGGACGAAATCCTGGTACCTGGTAGACTCCACACTGAATCAGAATTTCAAGGTTTGCTCGTCAGAAAGTCTCATAGCTGGACGCTATCCAACGATCGGACCTCGGCCAAGAGGTGTAGGGCGATCTGGATGTTGTTGTCGTCTTTACACAAGTACACCAATGACAAGAACATATAAGACCGGTAGCCACTGCCATCTAGCTTCGATAGCGGACGTAAGACAAGCTGCTGTCACTGATCACAGAGAGACAGGCTCGCAATGTCGCTGCGCTCTGTAATAGTATCGCAAATGTACTAGTGGAGAATGGGTCTGTGGTGGTGTGGGAAATCGTGGACTATCCTATGCCTGCGAAGCCACGAAGCTAGGATATGTACCCCTCATCATGTCCGTTAGCCCAAGTATACTGTACATCTCTCGAAGAAGGTCGACACAGGTGTTGATAGAGCACTTCCTTGAATAGCCTAGACCGTAATTCCAGTTATCTTGTGAATTTGTCGCTCCGACAACTTCTTGTCACTGAGTAGCTTGCCTTCTGCAGAGAAGAACTCAATCAACAGTGGAGAACTTATTTTTGGAGTGTTCAGCCCCGGGAAAACCATCTATTTTTCCGAAAGTCCGATTCCCACGACTGGAAGGGTTGACTGGCAGGATCCTAGCTGTTTGTTGAAACATTCGCTAGATGTACAGTACATAACATTTGGCCGCATTGCGATATCACTGGAACATAGAAACTTTGAATGGGGAGCTTTGTTTCTTTAAGATTCTGAACAATTTCCATAACGGCTAGGTAAGGCGCTTAGATGAGTCCATATCCCTCTCCGATTTCTGATTAAAATCTTCTGCGGCTATCACTTTCCGGGTCTGAGAACTTAGGGGGCTTCAGATGGCGGACACCACCACAGCAGAGCAATTTAATGAATGGTCTTGTTGTAGCAAGTCGCACCCCGCAAGCCCCAACAGGGAAGACAGAGGTCGAACTGATCCGACTTGCATTTACAACAATCTACCAGGAAGAGGTGAGCTTGAAATTTGTTGGAATAGTTGAGGCATTCTCCTAAATAGGACTAGTGTTCACGTGACTGGAATGAAACCAGCCGAAGCGCTAGGCCTGATTGAGAATGGCAGTGCCACATAGTGCGAAGGCTTCTACAGTACTAACGGAGCATGCTGTATCACATTCTTCGAGCTAAAAGACTTTGGCTGTCAGGTTGGCTGATTCCGCTTCAATTATTGGTGCTCTTCCGAAACCGAAACCAACACTCTTGCCTTACTACAGCTATGCGCTTGCTTGATACGCGTACTCTCAAGGTGGAAGAATTTGGAGGCAACCAGGTCCCGCCGTATGCAATTCTTTCGCATAGGTGGGAAGCAGAGGAAGTCACGCTACAAGATATCATGACAGATAAAGCAAAACAGTTAATGGGATACAGAAAGGTCAAAATGGCCTGTTCTATTGCTGTGGCGGATCATTTCGATTATATTTGGATTGACACTTGCTGCATCGATAAGACGAGCAGCGCAGAGCTTTCCGAAACCCTCAATTCTATGTATCGTTGGTACGAGGAAGCTGAGGAATGCTACGCATACCTTGCAGATGTTCCGCGAGGAATCGTGAATCACCCGACTGGCACCGCCAATGATAAATTCCGGGAAAGCAAATGGTTCACTAGGGGATGGACCCTGCAGGAACTTATTGCCCCCTTAACAGTAGTATTTCTCAATAGCAAATGGCAAAAGATCGGGAGCAAGTCCAGTCTCCAGTCGCTCATATCTGAGATCACTGGAATACCTGGCGGTTTCCTATTAGGAGATGATATTGAACATGCCAGTATTGCTCAAAGAATGTCATGGGCTTCAAAGAGGGAGACAACGAGGGTTGAAGATATTGCTTATTGTTTAATGGGCATATTTGGCATACATATGCCGATGCTATACGGAGAAGGGATAAGGGCGTTCATTAGACTTCAAGAAGAGATTATGAGATTCTCAGATGACCATAGTCTTTTTGCCTGGAGATCGAGGGAGGATCATGGTGGAATTTTTGCAACTTCGCCATCCGCGTTCGCTAACTCCGGCAATATCATTCAAATAAACTCCCCCAACGCTATCAGCAGCCCTCCGACTCTTAGCAGCAGAGGAATCCGTTTATCACTCCCCTTCAAAAACAATAACCAGCAGGGTTCAGGGCTTGCCATCCTTCATTGCACGGAAATAGGGAAAGAGAATATGCGACTTGCAATTCATCTAAGAGATGTATTCCTAACAAATGAAAACTTCACGAGAGAACGATCCTCCTCACTCAAACTGCTACCTCTTGAAGATATTACTCCATCACAATACCCTGTGACAGACTTATATGTCAAACATTGGCGTTCGACACGGAATAGAAAGTGGAGAGATATAGAGATGTGCGTGGTTAAGTTGGAAGGTGTAGGAGAGGAGGTCGTGTTTCGTACAATCCATCTCCATTCTAATTGGAAGTTACATCAGGGATTAATTGTTACGACTACGGAACTGCCCCTGAACGGCACACTTGGCCTGTTATTAGTTATATGTAAAGACGGGAATTCGTTCCAGATAATATTGAGGAAGCGTGGAAGCATTCTGTCTGCAGATATCCACACTAGGGTAAACGCCGACTCTGGTCAAGATCAGAGATCCACCATGCCAGAACAACAGCAACGCGAGCAGGACCGAATCGTTAGGACATTCGGTGACGGACAGAACGTACATGTGGCCATTAAGAAGCAAATTCTCACGCTCGACGGGAAAGAAAAACCCACTGGCGTTGTGGAAATAAGCTACTCGACTAATATTCTAGGGCAATGGCTTGAGCATATAGCTGTACTAGAAGGAGACAATAAGGGAAGAACATTACTGTCGTGCGAAGCTAGGGAAGGGCATGCAGAAGTAGTGGGCCTGCTATTAGACACGAACAAAGTCGATATCAATTTAAAAGATACAGACGGGCTAACGCCACTAGCACGGGCTGCAGAGAATGGACATGAGATAGTTGTCGGTCTGTTGCTCCAGGAGGGTGCCGAGAAGGGGACTAGGGACTGCGACGGTCGGACGCCCCTGTCCCGGGCCGCTGAGAACGGACACGAGGCTGTGGTACAACTGCTGCTTAACAAAAGCACAGAGAATGAAACCAAGGACAAGAATAGCCAGATGCCGTTATCACGGGTCGTACGGTATATGAACATGTTACGACTTGATAAGCAGATAGAGAAGGATACCAAAGACCACGATAGTCAGACGCCGTTATTGAATACCGCTAAAGAGATCGAGTCGAAAGATAGGCGTAATCGGACGCCGCTTTCATGGGCCGCTACAGGCGGGCACGAAGCTGTCGTTAAGCTGCTCCTTAAGCAAGGAGCTGAGGTTAAGTCCAAAGATAAGGACGGTCGGACGCCGCTATGTCGGGCTGCTACAAACGGACACGACGCTGTTGTAAAGCTTCTACTTAAGCAAGGCGCCGAGGTTGAGTCTAAAGACAGGCATGGAGAGAGGCCGCTATCATGGGCTGCCATGAACGGGCACGAGACTGTCGTCAAACTTCTACTTGAGCAAGGTGCTATGGTTGAGTCCAAAGATAAGTACGGTCAAACACCACTATCATGGGCTGCCAAGAAGGGGCACTTGGCTGTCGTCAGACTACTACTTGATCAAGGCGCTAAGGTTGAGCCCAAAGACGAGGATGGTCTGACTCCACTATTTCGGGCCGCCACAAAGGGGCACTTGGCTGTCGTCAGACTACTACTTGAA